>JASGCC010000029.1:0-711765 GCA_030067915.1 Hydractinia echinata
TCTGTTAAGCCAAGGTTAAGCTATCTTAGGTGGTTGTCCAGTCGAGCGATTGGTATGCTTACACGACTTTCGTAATTTATATGGGAGCTTTTAATGCACTTGTATTACATTAGGACCCAAACTTCTGCGCGGCCAAAACTTTATTTAAAAGCATAGGTGAAAGTAGGGGTAAAATCCAATAATTTTGAAGGGCTCGATACCTCAAAATTCTACTTACATAGACCTTGATATTTTTTTGCAAAAAAATATTTCAGCGTTTGAAAAGTATTAAAAAATGTGCTAAGGGCTGTTCATGGGAAATATTTCCTCGGGAATCGGGTAAATGTTTCAGCATGATATTAAGTCGAGATCTCGGGTTGTTAACAAACTCTTAACAAAATTTAGTTGCGTTCATATGAGAAAAAATATTTACCCGCTTACCGAGATCTCGGGTGCGCATGATCGAGATCTCGGTAAGCGGGTAATGCATTTTCCCATATGAACAGAAGTTTCCTCGGTAGGCGAGATTAATTTATGTCAATTCGGCATAATATTCAAAAATAAACAATAGATTCTTATCACAATAAACAATAGAAACTTATCACATGGTATTTTCTCACCCGAGGAAAAGTTTTCTCGCCCATGCCATATGAACAGAAAGTAAAAATTATATCATGCTGAAATATTTCCCCGCTAACCGAGGAAATATTTCCCATATGAACAGCCGCTAAGTGGCTTGATTTTTCCCCGACCGCCTATTTATCAACTGTTTATTCTTAGAAAAACTCATTACTGAAAAGAATTCAAAATAACTGTTTTGTTTTTAATACCCAAAAGAGTGCTTACATTCAGGATTTTAAATTTGCTACATGTTTTTTGTTTCACGTGAAAATCAAAAAATAATTCGCAGCTAATTTGTCGCCGAATTCGCAATTCACTGTTTACCGATTGGGTGTCCCTACTCTCCAGTAAGGGATTCGGAGTATTGTATGTAGGGAAAAGATGCTGTGTGGGTTAAGAAATGACCTAAGAAACAAGGGCTTCATCAGACGCACAGGCCTTTTTCTTATACCGCTTTCTGCTCGGGAAGTGAAATTAATTCACGATAGAATCAAAATAACCCGACCTGGCGTTAACTGTCGGTCATTATGATGGGTCTTTTTATAACAAAACGTTTCCCTCTACATAATTCTTTCTCGATTTGTTTATTGGCCATGCTTAACAGATTTGGTAAGCGAACGATAACAAGGTTAGGTTAATAAGGAAAGGGAAAAAATGTGTTTTCTCATTGCTAAAGAGGACACGTGACTGTATGGGTGATTATAATTAGCCAAATTCATAGGCCGGAAGAATGGGCGCTAATGTTATATATTTGGTATGAAAGATATATCCTTTTCAGGTTTACCCAATTTCACAACATCCCACATTTCTTGAAACTTTTTTCGCCCATAAATACCAAGAAGGGCTGGTAGTCTACTACCAGTATTTTTCATATATCTAGCAGATTGCCACTCAGTGGTGTTCTGAGAAATATTAAAATAATTTGTACCACGTGGCTTTGGAGCTTCTAAAAAACTGATGTCTATTATTACTTCCTTATTACTTTGGTTCATTTGTTTATTGATATCAGCATGTAAATTTTTAATTTCATCTGTTTTATGAGTATACACTGTAACGATTTTTCAATTTGGACAGCTACTATATTTGATTAACTCTTTCATTTAATATGTGGTAGTGTTTGTTTTAGAAACTGATTTGTGGATATATTCTACTATTCTTGCTCTTTTAATGTCATGTCTTATAATATTTTCGTTGTATAAGGCTACACCACAATAGTCATGATCAGCTAAAGCATTGGCTAATTTTAATGTGTATTTGTATTGGAGTTGCTGGCCAAGTGAGGTAGTTTTTCCCAAATCAGTTTTCATTAACACTTGGCAGACATGCTGTTCTACAGGTTTTTCATTTTTGAGTTTTTCCTTTAAAGTTTTCATAATTGAAGTGACATCTCTTTTAAAATAAGATTCACTTGGATCTGCAGCATTAAGAACAACTTTTCCATTTTTCTTTTTTACATTTGCTGACTTAACTTTTTTAGCCTTTAACGGAACCATTGGGATAGAGCCTTTTTTTAGACCGCTGATGCCATTTTGTAACTGTTGTGTCACAGTCAGTTCCAAAATTTGATCAAGAACGTGACAACATAAGCCACTTGCACCAACTGGACAACTGCAATGACCTTTTTGAGGGTACCCATTTTAAAAAAAAGCACTGCTGGCCTTGCTTCAGTACCATATGACTTTTTTACCATTGCTTTTACATATGTACACGAATTATCAACTAAAGTTTTAACAGTTACTATCTTTATACTCTGTAACATTCTAATAGCTTTTTCTTGCTGGCCTAAACTACCATATGTTTTCATTTTGCAGTAGTTCTTAAATATATCTTCATTGATAAGTGGTAGATCCTCATCTCTTTACACCACTTAGCTGTAGTTGGGGGAATATCTGTGGGATCTAAGCTACAACTAAACTTGTAATTTTATTTGCTTTGTCTTCTAGACGTTTTACTAAACGAGGATATCGCATAAACTTTCTAATTTTTATTTGCAGTTCTTGAACATTTCCTGTGGCACACTGACCTATATTTTTTAGCCATTCTGAACATTCTTCACGGCTATAATTGCTAACATCCTTTGTATTGTCCATGTTATAAACTTTAATAATTGATATCATCAATAAACTATATACTATTGCAATATACAACGTTTTTCTTCGATTTATTATTATTTATCTAGCCAAGTAACCAAAACAATCGCCGCCATTATGATTTTTTCCCTACAAGTGAATTCAGACGAACTTAATCGCGCCGTATGAATTTGGCTAATTGGTAGGTGAACGGCACCTTTGATGGTGAGATTTTAATTGGTTGAGAGAACCACTGCGCCTCGGGTAAGTGACGTAATATACAGTTTGTGAGTAACGAATATCAAACAAGGCAAAAGGATCGTGGTAGAGACGTGGAACACGATCAACTAGGGCAATCTGAATGAATAGAAAACTAGACTGACACCTGAGCTGTGTATGGACAGCGCAAACAGTCGATATAATGCGCACACAAGAATAAAAGCTTCGCTATGAAAAGTTTAAGGTCCTCGGACACCCTTCCCTCTCGTGTATACGGGCTCTCAAGACGCGGGTCAACCGAAAATCAGCCGTGCAAAAGTAAACGATTCACCATAAACGGTGCCTGCGGCCCAACCTGGAGTAACAAATTTGCATGTGTTACGCGGACTTCGCGGATTGTGCTGGTGGGCTCGAACTACTAACAAGGCTCGATCCTGTAGTGAGAGAAAAGGCAATTGCAAACTCTTCTCACTCTCCGACCGATAGCTCAGTTGGCAGAGCAGTGGGGCGCTAACCCAATGGTCGCTGGTTCAAATCCCGCTCGGTCCAAGTTTTCACTTTCGGCGATAGAGATCACCTCCACTACTGAATATTGTATAATGTATATATGGTCGGTGCTGTGTTCTACCACTGTTGTTCTACTACTGTTCTATGAATTGTATAACGTATAATACTGTACCCAGAAGACATGTAAAATTAAATACTCAAAAGGTTAAAAATTGGTTTCCATCCCATCGTCTTTTTCTGTTCCTTTGGATCTATTCCAGTCATGAGAACCATTAAATCCCTGATGTTGTGTGACGGGCGTCCCTATCCATAATTTTTCTTTATCTAACAGCAAACTATCAATTTGCCTGTTTGTTAAATTTTTCCTACATTGTTCACAACATCAACTATAATAAAACCAATACTTTGCACGGAGGCATCAGGACATTCATCAATAAAATGTTTCACAACTTTGCAAGATGGTATCTTCTTTTTAATGTGGCTTACCATATCATTTACAAAAAGCAACGCATATAACATTCTTTGAACTGCAACTGCTTTCTCGACGAATTTTAAATTTCCTGCCAGTTGCTTTTGATACTATCAAAGTGGTTTCAATTACATAATTCTTGCAGGAGTCACATTTTTGATTTTTACATTTCACATAAACCGCTGCATTGTCGTCAGATAAATCGGACTTGATATTGTAAGTATCAGCACGTGATATTAAATTAATATTATTCTCTCTTTTATTTGCAACTATACTGCCATCTGAAAACAACAACGTCTGGATGATTAATAAAGATGGTCATGTGGATCTGGACAATGGTTTTAATGTCGGCTCCTCTAGGGTTGAACTTTGTGCAGAAGATAACTTTTGTTTCAGAATTATTGCGATTAATCTTTTTTCTACCATCCTATATGTTGAAATGTTTTTTAATGATACTTCCATTGTAACTTCTTTTTGTTAAGTAACCACAATACTCATTTGATTTCTGGTTATAATCAATATTGCTACTACAGATCCGTCGAAGACATAATGCAACACCTTTTAGCATACCCCTAATAGAACTTTTATTGTGACAGGATGTTGCGTGAAGGTATACATGAGCATCTGTGGGTTTACTGTAGACAGTTGTACTGATTTTGTTATCCTTTAATGACATCTGCAGGTCAAGGAAACAGAGTTTATCACCTCCAATTTCCATTATGAACTTCAAATATTAGTTAATAAAATTCATAAAAACAAAGAATTCTTGTAACTTGTCATTGCTACCACACTATAAGGATAGGCAGTCATCTATATAACTTCCAAAATACAATATTTCGGCATAGGATGTTTCCTTTTTCTCAAAAACAGTATCGTCTATGGAAGATACAGCTATGTCTGCATACGAACAAAAATTAGGTGCACCTGTTGCCGTGCCATTCGTTTGTAATAAGTGCTCATTTGCGAAAAAAGAATTGATATTATAAAGACACAATTCTAACGTAGCGATAATGCATTCTGTCGATGGTTTCTAAAATACCCTTTTAGCCATGATTTTTCGCAACGAATCTAAACCATTTTGATTGTCAATGCTAGGAAACATGTTAACAATATCGAAAGATACCAATTGAGCATTCTCATTGACTATATATTCTTTATATATTACTTTGATATTTCACCGTTTTTGAACCATTTTTCAGCCCAATCTTTCACCTTTTGGATGTGTTGTAAAGTTGGATTATATTCTGTTACAAAGGAACTCCTTTGTATCTGTTCATTTGCTTTTTCTTTGTCAGTTATTTTGTCCACAACTACGAAACGGTTTCTTTGTCCTGTGTCCTAGTTATTAAGTCACCATCTTTATAAAAAGTTGGTTCATTCTCCATGTATTTAAGTGTTTTTTCTGACCTTTGATATAAAAGTCTCAAGTGAATTTGTGAATTTGCAAAAAACCCTGGGGACGAGGGTGTGCTCTTATGTCAAATTTTCTCCTTATAAAGTTGGCTTTACAATGATCAAATAACATGGAAACGAGGCTATAGCTGTGTAAGAGTTTCATTACGCCACACACAATGTACAGTCAAACCTTTATAGCTATGGAAGATTGGTTGCATTATACATGTAGCAACCATCCTTTAGGAACCGCACCGTACACAACATTGCCCATCTTTTTGTAAAGGTGGGTTCACAGTCATTCGTCGTAGTCGTTCGAATAAAAAGAATACAAAAAATCTATTCGTTGCGAATGAAAGAATGCAATGGACTAGCGCAAAAATTAAAACTGCACATAACAAATAAGACATTTATTTTTAGTTTGGTACCACCCCAGTAAGTTACTTTACTCTCTTTCAGCACATTTCAATATTCAATGTTTACATTAAATATTACACACAAAAAGTGTTAAACTTTTCTTTTTCGTCAACTTTGTTGTCATTTTGAAATTCTAAAACTCGTTTTAAAATTTTATTTCGAAATCTGATTGGTTGATAAATTCCCATTCGCCGTGTGTACTGTGACGAATGTTGGCGAATGTGAGAAAAATAAATGGTCGCTTATTCGTGCGACTACGGCGAATAAAGTGTGAACCCGCCTAAAGTGGTGGTAACGTCACACAGGGGCTCAGTTTTGCAAAGGCATCTGGTCTGCAAATTATTATGTAAATTTTAAATATGGCGGAGCTACGCGTTTGTGAAAACTGAAGGTAAAAGTGAAAACAGAAAAGAGCCGTCGTATTGGAGTAAAATTGTAAATATAAAATATTTTTTTAAGGAGCCAGCAACAAAAAACCTTTGTCTTGCTTTGCGTATATAATTTTTCCATGAGGGCTGGATACCCAACTCCTCCCCATTGGGGGAAAAAGGTGCTAAAACTATAACTTACAATATAACAACACTTTGTGGGGCTACTTCTATCAGGTAAAATATAGTTAGCCGATGCAGGATAGTTATAGATGGATTGCGTGTTTACGGAACCGAACGCATGCGCACTAGGTGGCAGGATAGTAGCGCCAGTTTGGTGAAGGCGACAAAGTGAAAACAAGAGGCTCTGGTTGTGATTTGTACTTATATTTGATGAAATGCCTGATTCTTGTTGTGCAGTAGGCTGCTCCAATAAAAGAGTAAATTTACACAACAATAATGATACCATTCTATTGCACAATTTCCGCCATCGCATGCAATCATTGGTAGGAAGCTCGGTCTTTTGCAAATACAATACAGCTTTTCTGTCTTGTCACTTTCTTGATCCATGCTTCGTGTCACAATTTCTGGCAAAATCATTGTGAAAAAAACGTGCTCAATTTTTGTTATTAAATTTTTACAAAATTCTGTGTCTTTTGGAACATTGGATAGTTTATAATTTTTATCACTCCACACAAAAAAGTAACAAAATTTTGTGTTTGTAACAATCATTTGCTGTTGGATTTGGAAATAATACTGATGATTTGTTTTCATGTTGCCATCCGAATCAATAGGGAATGTTTTATCACACTCAACATCATCCAAACCTGAGCTGTATTTATAAGGACATTTTATTTCTAAAACGCCTAAGCCGTGACATTTACACAAAACAAGAGCATCAGGTGATGCTCCCATAAATGGGTATTCTTCTGACACATGTAAACCAGTTTCTTTTACAATAACGTTTTCATGATTTTTTGTGAATACCTCAACAAATTTTTTTCTAGCAGTTGCTTCCATGTCAATACCGTATTGTTGTGCTCTTACAGTTATATTTGTAGAATATTGCATGATTGTTTCTGTAAAAATTTTTTTAGAATTTTCATTATTTAGGTTTAAACTATATGCTCTTTTTGAGACAGATGCTGTGATTCTACCTGCTCTATGAATTTGCCATGCTGTTGACAAGCGCTGTTCTCTTGTAACTTTCGTTAAATTTTTGTACTGACTGTCACAGTAGCCATTTTTGTATTCATAATAAAGCTCTCTGCACTCTGATTGAATTTCTTCAGCATTATTATTAATTAATTGTGGCTTAAAAAGGCTTGTCAAAGGTTCAGGAATGCTATTTAATTCGGTTTCGTCAGCAGTGTCAGTTTCACTATTGGTAACTGTAAAATCTTCTGGATCATTGTCGTATAGGCTAGTAAGAATTGCAGCATCTGGATTTACTGTATAAAGTTCTTTTAATTTTTGTTTATGAAACTCATTATTTAAATGTGTGGGATCCCTGAAAGAAAAAGGCTTCTTCATTCTATCCGACACAACTTTTTTTCCTTTGGGTACTGTTTGCTTCTGCTTTGGTCTGATGAAGTCTATCTCAGTCATAAGAGCTGGTTCTGCGAATCGTCTAGAGCGTTTCCAAGCGCAAAGTTTACTTGTACATGCAATTTTGTTTATTCCTAATAATGCACCGGCTTGCAGCTTAAATAATAGAGCCCCAACATGGCTGCATGCTGAACCAAGTCTAAACAAAATGTAGTGTATTAGAGCTAGGTTGCCTAATAAGTTATATGCACAATGTTTAATAACCTGCTTACCCGGCCATACATGTGCAGTTTGCAGTAAGGACCCAGCCACCCTTCTTATGTAATGCAACCCATACTTCATATAGTTTTTGTTTTTGGCCTTGTCTTTGACTTGGTAAAACCTTTAAAATAAAAATAGAGCATTTTAAGGGGAGCAGTCATAAAAAATAAAAAGCTAACAATATAGCAAAGGCAAACAAACCTCTGTTTTAATGTAACAAAATTTCGGCGAACGTATTTTTTTGTAAACCTTGGGAGATGTGAATTTGGTGGCCTATGAATTAGAAAAGCACTATATGTGCACTGGCGCTCGCTGTTTTTATCCTGCCAGCTTCCACAAGGTCCGTGAAAATGTAAACAAATGACGTCACAACGCAAGCCGTCTATATGCTGTGCACAGTATAATTAGTGGTTAAAGACTTCTTTGTGTTCTTCCCAGCTGACTACGTCTTTTCATGTTTTTTCTTGAAATCGGAATAGTGTGTTGTTTAATAATACAACATATATACGGCTAAAATTAATATCTTTTTTGCACAATCGTTTCTTGTTCATTTTTTTAGTTTTAATTGAAGCACAAAATTATGTGGAACTATATATAGAGATGGCTGTGGGGAGATCGATAACGAAGAAATGTGTAAAAAATATCTATCATAATTATTCTGCATCTGCTAACTATCCTGTTACTGGTTAATTATCAGTTCTCCTTAAGTGCCTAATTTGCTTGAAGAACTTTCTTGAACTCACCCAAATCATCATCATCATCATTCTCGGCTTAACGTCCGTTTTCCATGCTAGCATGGGTTGGACGGGGTATATTAATGACCCTCTTCCAATCTGATCTAGACTGTGTTAGATCTAAACTCAACTTCCTCTGTATCAAGTCTGTCCTTATAACCTCCTGCCAAGTCTTTCTCGGTCTGCCTCTGGGCTTTGCCCCAGGAACTATCAAGTCTCTACACTTTCTTACCCAAAGTATCACAAAATATTTTTCTAAGATTTCTTACCATTGATTTATCAAATTTATCAGTTTCCAAAATAAAAAATTGCGACTAATCAGACTCTCTATAAAGAAATTCAAATTTGAGATTGTATTCTTGTTTCTTATTTCTAAAACGTACTTTCTTTTTCAGATCAGCTGTTATCAAACCATGCACCATCAGCATTTTCAAAAAATCTTCAACAAGAGAGTAAAAGCCCTAAAAAACTGAAGTATTCAAATGCTAATGTATTTATTGCTGAAGTAATGGCACAATAAACTACTTAGTTCATTGAAATTAAACTTGTTCAGAAGTTATTATATTCGAATCGTCAAGTTTATACATAACAGGATTTGCATACTGGAATTTTCCAGATCGGTTTTAAAAAAATCCAGTTAAAGTTTATATATATATCTGTTATTTTAGAATATTCATAAAAATAACGACATGTTTTATTTTAATTGACATGTTTCGACTTTACCAAAGTCATCTTCAGAATATACAAAAGTTAGTTACATATACAATCTTTATACACAATTTTTCAAAAAGTTAATTAAATATTTCTATTATTATTAAAATAAAACGTGTCGTTATTTTTATGAAAATTCTTTGCAATCTTGTGTTGCTACGAAGTTTTGGAAATATTTTAGAATATATACTATGTAAAAATAAATTTTTATTAATTTTTTATTTATTAAGTTGTATTTTAACATTGCAGGTTAGTTGCAATAGTAATTGAGAATTAGAAAAAACAATGATTTGTTTACCCCATAATTCTCCGTTTTTTAAGATCTACTTTAAATTTTAGAATTTTTCAGTCTAATGGCGGAAATCTTCAAGCAGCAGGGCTTCTTGTTTTTGTTATGTTTTATTAGTGATTTTTACATGTATAACGTTTTTAAAGGGATTCCTGCATTGAAAATGATATTTTTGTATGTTATAGAGGATAAAAAGCTGTTTATCAAGTTTTTTGAAATTTAAAAAAAATCTTTTTTCGTTCTCAAGATATTGAGCTTAAAAGATTTTCAGTTGACCTTATGACATCATCATTGATGATGTAATAAGATAGTAAGCATAAATTAATATTCGAAATTTCATGCGAACTTACATAATATCAAAACTGTGAAGCTGTGAACTTATGCTATTGATGATATTTTGGCATGTGTTAAGTTTTGTACTTTAAAAATGATCTCATCTTTAATTACAGGTAGAAATATAATGTCAGCATTTTTCAAAACTTTCTTATGACATCATAAGATCCCGGATTTTTGAATAGTTAAAATTTTAAATAACTTCAGAACGAAAAAAGGTTTTAAAAAAATTTCAAAGGACTTGATAAACAACGCCGAAGAAGCTCAATTCCATCGAAGATGTAATATTGAAGATGTAGATTTAACACTTAATTCGAATAAACCTCAAATACGGCTAGATAATATTAGAACGAGCTTGTTTTTTAATTTTTGTTCTAAGTTGTAGCTGCGAAGAAGGTAAAATTTGCGTGACTTGAAGTAAAGATAAGTTAAACGGTCTAGCAACGACGAGTTTAGGGTTGATTTTTAAGCTGTATTGATCATCAGATCGTTACAGGGTGGTGGCCCACAACTCCTTCCCCCCACCCCTAGTTGTTTTCGGTCACTCTATTTACACTAGTCAAGAAAAATCCTAAAGCTTTTCTTACCAGTAACAAGATACAAATTCAACTCGATTTGATTTCTTTGTATCTTGTCACTAGCAACAAAATTAATGTTGCAAGTAACAAAAGGATGCAGGTTTCCATTTTAGGCGACAGTAATTAACACATATTTTTATTTCGCCTGAAAAAGTTGTCTCGTGTCCCCTTGGCTTTACTGGAGAATAAATGGAAACAGAAACTGATGTTGAATTGTATAAACACGCAAACTAAACATCGACAGTCTAACATTTGTCAATTATTATTTTTATGATAGTTAAAATAAAACTATGGCTGATTATGAAAGTGGGTATGATGCTAATTTTGTGGAAAACGTAAACGATTTGTTTAAATGTGGTGTTTGTTTTTTGGTGATGAAAGAACCTGTACAAGTGATCGAGTGCGGACACAAATTCTGCAAAACTTGTTACGAACATCTAAAAATACATTCGCTGAACAGGTATAAAAATTTCTGTTTCCAGGAACTGTATTTTAAATGATTAATAATGTGGTCTGTGCTTAGGGGCTATTCGATAATTACGTAACATCCAAATTCACAATAATTCTCTGTTACATAACAAGAGGGCTCTGCCCTTCCTCTCAGGCGTTACGTAATAGCTCCTTAGTATAAAATTTTTTTCTAGTATTTATCCCTATATTGTTTTTTCTCAATTTCAGTGGTTCTGAATTGTTATGTCCACTTGACAGAACACTGGTGAACGACAAAGAAGTAGGTATTACCTATAATTTTACAAAGAACATTCACGTTATGAGAGTTTCACTTGAGCAATTTATATTGTGTTTGTTGATTGTATTTTCTCGTACACGAAACAGTTAAATTAGCAGGAAAATCACAGCCGACTTTTGTATGTTCAAGTTAGCTACGTCCAAATTGAATAACGACAACGTCGGCAAAAAAGTACCGACGTGAATCAAGAAATTTAATAACACATGACGTGATTTAGAAAGGCTGAGTATTACTCTTTCTGCATCGCTTCCGGCTGGATCCTTAACTGTTATTTTTTCAGTTATGTATTTAAATATGGAAATAATATCTAATAAATAATATAAATAATAAATAATGTATGGAAATAATATCTTTTCGCTTAAGGTGAATTTCCATGGAGCAGCATTATGCGCCCAGGCGATTTACTTGTGCATGCGCAATAAACAAAAAACGCCGCTGGTTCAGAGATTTTTGTGATCCAGCGATTGAATAAGGCTCCCGCGCACTTTGTGAGGGAGCTGTTGAGCGATAGCTTAAAAATAAAATGATTGCATCACCCTTCACATCGCTTGCGGCATTTAAAAACAAAATAGCATATGAACTTAATGAAAATCTCATAAGCGATGAGATCGCCGTTTAAAAAATGTCCATCACATTTTGCCCTCAGGGGCAAAAATCTGCTCTATGGAAATCCACCTTTACGGAACAGATTTACGCAGATATTGCATTGCGCATAAAAGGATCAAAGAATGTTTTCAGCATTGGTGAATATTCATCCAGCGTAAATTACAAAGTATACTAAAATCAGGATTACGACCACATAGACGGTATTGTATTAACATTCTTGAGAATTAAAGTTGTAGTTGTTTTTCAGGTTTTTCCAGACAAAGGCATTGAAAGAAAAATTCAAGATTTACAAGTAAAGTGTGATCATTTTGACAGAGGATGTAATTGGATTAATGAATTGCGATGCTTACAAGTAATTGAGTTTCTTAACAGTATTCGTTCGTTCGTTCGTTCAAAATGTCATTAGTAGAAATTCTTTTTCAGGGCCATTTGGACGAGGAATGTGTGTTCCAAATTATCGCTTGTCCCAATGATGGTTGTACAGAGAAAGTCACGAGAAACGAACTTAAAGGGCACGAACAAACTTGTACAAAAAGGGTAAGGATGTTGTTCTGAAGAAGTGGAATAGGTAAACTTAGCATCAAAAACTTTTAGTTAAGCGAACTTTCACGATTTTTAATCAAAATTGTTAGAATTTAACTTCTTTTGTTCGCAAATGTTTGAGTGCCCAAAATATTTCACAACGACAAATCGCAGACATTTTGATAGTTGTTATGAAAATAAAAGCTATTATTTTTAGGTCTACAAACTACATACTAATTCAAATTTATATTTATATTCACAACAAAGTTTATTTGGGCTAACATTTGGAAAATCAAGACTATAGCGTGTTGAAAAAGCTCTTGAATATTTCTGCTCACAAAAGTTCCTCACTACGGATGTTGTTCATGAACTACCCTTCACCAAATAAATATTTATGTCTTTATCAATGCTGGCATTAAGCTGAAATATATTTATGTATGTTTTACTCTTTTTTCTTATCAGGAAGTCAATCAAGGGCTCAAAATCAAAAAGTTGGAATCACTGGTAAACCAATTAACTGAAAGATTAAGCATATGTGAGAATCAAATCCAAGAGTCGTATCGCTTGATTGCGAATTTAAATGGTCAGATCGTATCTTTGAAATTTCCAACTAAAACAAAATTGGTTGGCTACTATCAATGGAACATAACAGATTATACCCGTAAATGTTCTAAAGGAAGAATTGGGAGCTGTCCTTTTGTAACGTTAAACGGATATAACTGTTTACTTCACGCTGAATGGACTGGCAAAGAAAAAACACAATTTGGATTATTTTTTGGTCTTCTTGTTGGTGAAAGAGACGATGACCTTGTTTGGCCTTTTAACATGAAAGTCACATTTGAATGCTGCAGCATGGATAATGAGAAACGCGTCCATAGCCTGGATAGATCCACAGCTAATGACTATACCTGGGGAGAAAGACCTACTAAAAGGTCCGGAGGTAAAGGGTGTGGCTTTCCAAAGTTTTTATCACAACCAGACATTCATAAGTTTATCATAAACAATGCCATAGTCATAAATTGTTACATCGAAACAATAAATTGACAGATTATGGTGCTTTTGAGTTATTCTGCCAATAAAAGAATGCAATGAGAAAATTCAGAAAAGATGTCTGTCAAAGTAGTCATTATCTTGGAGTTATTGACATGAGAAAAATATATCTCTTGGTGATTTTCTGTCTTCTTATTTTTAAAATTGTAAATTATAAATTTATTGACCTTTCGCGCGTAAAGGAAGAGAAGAGTCTCTTTAAGCGTCGTGTGAATCATTTTTTGGAAATGAATAGATAGATAGATATCTTTTTTGTAAACAAGGTTAGGAATCGTTAAGATCGTTAATGTAAATCAAAAACCAGAGAGGACCAAGTATAGATTATATAGTATAGAGCCTTGTGGAACCCCACATTTAATCAGCTGTTTATTGGTTCTTTCTCCATTCCCGATATCGCCAAACTGTTGGCGGTTAAGATAAATTTTGAACCATTTTAGTGTAATTTCGTTTATGCCATAAGCATGTAGTTTGTCTATTAAAATCTTATAATTAACCGTGTCAAAAGCTTTCGAAAGGTCAATAATTACACCCGGGTATACTTTCCGTTTAGAAATGAATTATTTTATATCTTCCACAAGTTACATAATGGCATGTTCTGTCGGGTGTTGCTTACGGAAGCCAAATTGTTTGTTATAGAAAAGGGAGTTTTCAGTAAAGTAATTGAAGACTCGGTTATACATAATTTTTTCCGACAGCTTCGAAACAACTGGCAATATTGAGATTGGTCGGCAATTTGATACAAACTTAACATTGCATGATTTGTGTATTGGAGTTATACATAATTTTTTCCGACAGCTTCGAAACAACTGGCAATATTGAGATTGGTCGGCAATTTGATACAAACTTAGCATTGCATGATTTGTGTATTGGAGTTATACATAATTTTTTCCAACAGCTTCGAAACAACTGGCAATATTGAGATTGGTCGGCAATTTGATACAAACTTAACATTGCATGATTTGTGTATTGGAGTTATACATAATTTTTTCCAACAGCTTCGAAACAACTGGCAATATTGAGATTGGTCGGCAATTTGATACAAACTTAGCATTGCTTGATTTGTGTATTGGAGTTATACATAATTGTTTCCAACAGCTTCGAAACAACTGGCAATATTGAGATTGGTCGGCAATTTGATACAAACTTAGCATTGCATGATTTGTGTATTGGAGTTACTTTTACTCTGAAAATATGCCTTGTAATAACGATTGCTTAAAAATATGGTATATAATGTGTTTAATAGATGTAAAAGAATGTATAACTATATCACTACTAATGTTATCATAACCTAGAGCTTTACCTCTTAGATTTTTAAAAGCATTTTCCAGTTCTTATAGTTGAAGTTCATCGTTTAGCATTTTATAGTTACATTTTGGTAGATAATTTTGTGTAATTTGTATTGATTGTAATTTTTAAAGCCAATGACAGGGGTTTCGCTGTCCACTCTGGAACGGACTTCATTGGATTGAGCAGCTTTTACTGTTGAAAGAGGATCATTTTTGTCACGTCAGAAAACTGAATTTGCTGTTTATTTTGCGTCCTGTCACGTGTTTCGCATAAATTTGTAAAATTGCTGACTTTTGTACTGAATCAGCTGCTTTCGCCTTTGTCCTGTACCACAGTTTAGCAAAAGAATGGAAGGAAAATAGTACGAGTATTTGTGTAAGATGTTTTTATACCTTTGTTACAAAAAAGGTTCTAAGACAGGTTACAGTCAGATACAACATTTAAATTCGATTGATGTTACTATATGCTGCTACTCCGTTAAAATTCTAATTAATTTCGCGAATGACACGTCCACGGTATATTTCGTGTGAACTAATTCTCTCGGACAACATCGAGAGAATTAGTCGGGCATCTTTTTATTTTTTTTATTTTTCACGGATGCAACATAAAATTTAGCCAATACACAGAAAAAGTGGAACGTTTTCTAACACATACAAAACAAAGTTTTAAATATAAAAAAATTGTCAAACGCGTTGTCAACTTTGATATAATTCATATTCGAATGCGAAAGAGTCGCCGTAGTTACCATCATTGACATTTGGGTAACTTTGTGCTGGCAGTTGTGTCTATGGTTGTCGTCTTTTCTCCCGAGTCAGATTGATATTGCTACTTGTTCCCTTATGTTGTAATTGGAGTTTAGGTGACACGATAAGAAAAAATCAAGAAAACTGTTCCATAACTCATGTCATTTCCAATCAACCTTGTTACTAGCATCTTTTCGACTCGCCATCGGAATGAGAAAAGTCACAATAAAGCCATAGAGACGGGGTCATTGTTTATTAAATTTCGCGGACCAATGCATATATTGGTTTTTTGAGTGGAATTAATTTTACGGACAGTCTTTACTTTAAACCCTATGTTTAAACATTTCACGTGGACTTAATTTCATGAATTTTGCAAAAAGCGCGAAAAACGCGAAATATAATGCACGAGAAACATAATATATTTCAAAACGTATAGCTAGATGAAAGCTACCTGCATGCTATGTACAAATTTCTTCAGGCAGCAAGAACATTGATTTATTATACAAGATTGATAGGGGATATGCTAGCTAGACGTTTTAATTGCAATCAGAAGTTAACAAAGGTATGCTGGCTGCCTCAGTTACAGTTACGCGGGTCCAGTCATTTGACAAAGGACAATTATCTTATCAGAGCAATTTCGTGGCGGTGGCGGTGGCATTATTGTATAATTGTTTATATAACTTTCTTTTCGATTGGTTTAGAACAAGCCATGTGATGGAACGCGAAATTTCCTTCGTTGCGCAGGAAAGAAGGAAATGAACATTCTCGTCCCCAGAGCTCTTTGAGATTAAAACCTCGGAGTTTATCTCAAAGAGCTCTGGGGTCGAGAATGGGAAATGAAGTTTCTTTCCGTTTCCGTGGGAGGAAGCTTCGCATCTGCCAAGGAGATGTCTTCACGCATGCGCCGTGAAGACGCGTTTAAAAAGGGCGTTTTTAAACTTGTGAGACCTCGGTTTGTTGGGACAGCATCAAAGACAGTCGTTTTTTATTTGTAATAAAAATGGATGAAAAAAAAACTAGAAGAAACCATCACAAACATCGTGCAACGAGCAATGGCAAACGCAGCGGTCCTTCCTCCTGCAGTTAACGCCGACACAGATCGCATCGTTGACACCATTTCTAAAAAGTTAAAAGAAAAAAGAAAGTTGGAGAACGTGCAGTTAAAAGGCGAAGGTAACCAGAAGCAATACGATTTTCACGTAGAAGTATTGGAAAAGATTGATAATGCAATAGAGAACATAGAGAAAGGCAATACTGCAAAATCCACACAGGAGCTTACAGAAGGTAAAAATTTACTTCTTAAGAGACTGAAAATTATTCACTTGGCGGATAGAGAGGACTGGTCGACGGTTAAGGAATACCTGAAAGACGATCTTGCCTCTGGGTCAGATGACGAAAAACAAATTTCTAAAGCTATAAAATCTGCAAAGCAAAAAAGAGAAAAGAAAAATTTAGAAAATCCAAGATTCTCACCATATAAACGACGTTTTCCATTTCGGAGGCAAGAAATACCAACAAATACCAAAAACGGATGTTTTTATTTATTCTGTCCGAATAAGGAATAGGAAAGAAGAAGTTTTATGAGCTGAGAATATATGAAATGTCGTGCTTATAATTTAGAAAATATTATTGTAAACGTGCTAAAATTTCGTGACTTTTCCTAACTTTTTTGGGGCTTGCAATAGAAAAAATATTTTTAAACTTTGCGAAGGTTATGCATTTTGGGACCAGTAATATTTTTAAACTTGGAAAGCTGCTAACATTTATGTAAAGTGGGGAAAATTTTGTATTTGTTTTATAAGTATTTATTGGATAAATTGTGGTTACTAGGTGGTTGCCAAGGTATCGGTAAGGACATATATTAGCACTAGGAATAAAATACAGACCAGATTTAAAAATGAAATACCGACCAGCGAAATGACGTCTTTCTGATTTCATTGTCATCATTATATTTTTTCCTTATCTCGATCATCTTAAATGCAACATTCTACATATATACCAGGAGTATCATTATTTCTGTAAAAACGCGTTTTTAATCTTTATCTTGAAATAAAAAACTTTCCTGTAGTTACGACGTTATTTTTGAACCTAATGACGTCATTAAAACTACTTTTTTGTGTGCGAAATTTTGTCCTTTCAGAATCAGTCCACCAGTCTACCAAGAATCAAGGCCGTAGCATCGGTGACAGGAGAGAAATTAAAACATATTATAAAATGTCACTAGCAAATTTTATCACTTTTCTCCCAAGCAAATTATCCATCGTAGTAAAGCGCTGAGGCTATGGTGGGATTTCTGCATTGCAGCCGCGAGCAAAAATATATGAAGAAACAAACAAAAAACAGACAACTGCGATATAGGTAAAGAATCACGAGTTGAATTTTTGTTATCATATTTTGTAAAAATAGTGAATAGATCTTTATCTAATCCTAAGTTCATGAAAAAAGAATTACACACATTTTTATTTGATGTATTTATGAGCGAATTGACAACTCTCTTTTTCAATTTATTTATCCAACAAAATTACAAACGGCATTATGTGCTATAATATGTTCTATCAAATATATATCTACACATCTGCTCTGTCAGGCATAGCCTCAATAGCCATATAATTCTCCCTCTAGAGATTGTAAACATTGTTCATGCATTTTGCTGCATACGCGTTTTATGCAACAAAATCGCATTCCATACACATGAAAAGATCGCACCGTGGCCCTAGCGTTTAAAGAAGATTGCAATTGTTTTTCTATTCTTCAATTCTCTTTGATTCAATTAATCGTTACTACATTTGATATTTCTTTGTCAACGAGTGAATGTTTTGATCAAGGAATGCCTAAATAAGGAAATCGTCTGATTTTAGAAGCTATCAACACGCTCTTTGGGCAAAATTAGTTGAGAAGGAATAAAATCTTATTGACCAGGAAATATTTCCATCACTCGATAAACATTCCGTCACTTTTGCTAAAAATGTTACCCCTGATAACGTAAATAAATGTACAGGCAGTTATAGACAGTAAACATTGTATTTTTTTTGTTCTCACCTATCTGACAAAATAAACAACAAACCGTTCTATGATGAAAAGAGCAATAAAATTGAATTTTTTTGTTAGTGGATTTTACACGGACAAAGAAATGGATGACTTCTGCTACACAACAATTTAATTATCTTTTTCGAGCTATATTTAAATTAAGCATAAAGTGTCATAAAGTTGATAGTCATAGATAATCGAGAAAAACAATAAAGTCGTAATACCCTTGAGCAAAAATTCAATAAATAGGCTATCATGTCAACTTTCATAACAATATAAAAATTCTACTTTAAGAAAGCAACAATATAAAAAAATCTTAAATACACCACAGTAACATTCTGAATACTTAAAAAAAAACTTTGAGATTTGTTCCCAAATTTTAAAAGATGGCAGACTTATTTGTGGATTTAAGTTCATTACGACTGGTTAAAAATTACGAGAATGCTTTATCTTGTATCGTAACTGGTCCAGCTGGAGAACGCGTTTCTGCATATGTGGAGCATGTGAGTCCTTTAAACCGAGATATAAAGTTCTTTCCGTATCGCGACGGAAACTACAATGTGTATATATACTATGGCCAAACGTTGGTTCCTGGTTGTCCTTACCTTATTGAGGTTGATGGAGGCACATCTATGAGAAGAGCAAGATTGGGCAAAAGGAGTATTCAGTTTGGAGTTTGAGGAATGTCCTTGCGTTAAATATATTTTTGGTATTGACACTTTGTAGCATATAGAAGAAACATAACTAATTTATTTAGTCGCACTGGTGTGTATAATCGCTAGAAATGAAAAGAGAGATCTAGAGCAATGATTTTACTAGATTCTGTGAAAAAATTTCACGTTATTTATGTAAGCTTATGTGAATAAATTCCAAATTATTCCAAAATTTTCAATGTTTGGTACATGTATCGTCCAGACTGTGAACACCATAAATCAATCCATTATTGAATGACGTTATAATTAAAATCGTAGTCACGATATCTGGTCCGTGAGATACGCACGTGGCAGGTTCAAAATTTATGAGCTGTAATAAATATTGATAAAGTGAGAATAATAAATTGCAACGCCAGGTAAAGATGTTAATTTGACAAAGAAGACTTTGAACATCATGTTTTAATTTTTCTTAAAAGATTTCTTGAAACCACACCTAAGGGACATTGGATAAGCCAATAAAAGTAACTCAATATAATTTATAGGTAGGCCCAGGTAGGATTAAAAATTCTAACAGTGTTTCTCACAACTTTTTCCATATCAAGCGTTCATGCTTTTTCTTGTATATTTAAACAATAGTTCTAGTCGCTCCCACAGTTCATTCGTCGCCAGGCTTCCCTGTATATTAAATAACTGTTAACATGTTGCATTTATTGCGAAGAGCTTGAAACTCTGATCAAAATAATATATAAGATCGTGTGTCTTTAAGGATTTCAAAACAGTGCTGACGTCAGCAAAGACCTACCAATGTACACAAAAATAATTTCTTAGAAATATGTTTACCTGCTGCGTGTAGACGTAGAGCTTGAAATACTGATCAATAAAATGTATAGGATCATGTATTTTTGACGGTTACAGAAATATTACGGTTTAAAGGTTTTCTTCTTGACCTTATCAACCTGTCTGTTCCGAAACGGGTGGGTTGAACTAGCTTTAGTAAATTGTTTGTATTTTGGTCTCAGGTGGTGCATTGTCGCCCACGCAGATCTCCTGCGTTGGCAACGTGAGTTATTTCTACAAGTTAGTAGGCCTTAACTTTACAGGATGCATATTGATAACTTAGTTTTTTACATTTATTGTAAATATTTCTGAATTGCTCATCCTGTATAAACATTCGTTAAATAAACAAAAAGATAAAAGTGCAATGCAATGGCTTCGCTAATTTTAAAAATGCTACTGACGTCAGTCTAAGTGAACTAACATGCTGCCGTAGCGTGTCTGAGCAGCTAAAAAATAAGATTTTTTTTTTCGGCTGCATCAAAGGAAAATGAACACACCTCATTTGCGCTTAAAGACGGACAGACAAAGTTATCGTATTAATATAAGAGACTAGTCAATGAGCCCGTGGAAAAATCTACTTAGGCAGAAGAACAATGAAAAAATGTATGTTGTTTTAGAAGTTTTCTTGATGTCGGCAGTGCATAAACAAACACATTTTTATTCTAAACAATTGTGTGTATAAAAATTCTTGTTTTTATACAATTCTGTTTTTATACAATTGTTTAGAATAGAATAACTGTATGAGAAATTCGAAAGTCTCTGTAAAATTAATCCATAAACAAAACGTAATGCTCAGAAAATTGATAATTTTAAACAGGCGAATGTGTAAAGTTGAATGTGCAACTAGAGTTTAACTACTGGCTAAAGTCAAGGATAACATGGACTTTGACGATTTTTACGTTACCTTGGTAACCAAAATGCTAAAAGATTGTGACTGGAAATAAAGGAGAGTTTGTCTGTGTCGTAAATTGGTCGTCCTGCATTTAGTATTTTTGATAAAACTGGATATCTCATCTTTTAGTATAGACCATGTAGGTAGTTAACTGGCTATGTCAAAGAAACTTCCAGAAATAATATTAAAGCTAATTCTAATGCTAAAGCTACTTCAATAGTAAAACTTGAATGTTGTTTCTTCCGTATGACAATGCTTTAGATTAACGTATTGGAAATTAGATATAAGTTTTTCTAATGCTTCTTGAAATTTGTTATCCCTTATTTAAATTTTAGGCTACTTTTTCTCTTGACCACGGGCATAACCGGTCCATATAAGTCGGTCGTCAAGACCGTATCGCCTGCATGCACAATTCGGACGGTTAACAATGTGCCTTTAGTTGTGATTATTTTTTTCGAATCATTATGGGTACTTTTCTTAGAAAAAAAACCTAATATTGGCATCGCCAAAGTTCTTTATCCCAAAGCAAAGGTGAGGAACGTAAAGCAATTATTGGTCAGCGAACTCAGCGAAGTCAGCGAAGTTCGTTGTGAGAAGAGCGAAGAAGAAAAGAAAGTTGGAATTAAATGTTTTTTGAGGGCGTAGTTGGTGTTGTTAGATAACTATGGAGTTTAAAATGATAGTGAGGATGGAGGTACTCGAGTTAAAGAGGAATTTGTGGTTGAGATGTTGAGAGGTTTATAGCCGTGCGGGAAAAATGTGAGTTACTAGGGTGTTTGCAGCTCGCAAAACGTCCCAGTTATCATAGCAACAGAGGAGTGACATAGTCATAGCTTTAGATAAAGATTACCAAACGAGGCTTACAGTCAATAAATCTAGCACTGTACTTTCTGACCAAAAGTATCTCTTTTAAAATGCAGATGGGAATTACTGGCTATTTTTATAGGCACACATTTATAGAAAATATTTTATGGTTGAGATTGTTACAGCAGCAAGGAGGTAAGTACTATTATAAATAACTAGCTATATAATCTCGTGAAAGAATCCACTTTTCTTATCAAAAAAAGGTTTGTTGATAATTTCATTTAGAAGGCTGAAAAAACGTTTTAAACGAAAACCCGTGAAGGAATCCACAATAATAAAAACGTTGACTGCCCGTGACTTTACCCGTACAATAATTTATAACAAAGCAATTAACCAATTAAGATCATAAACAAAACTTTTATAAAATACAAAACATTTTTATAGGGGATGTTTAAGAAATAGTTGATAGGTGAAACATACTTACGAATGCAAAACGTTAATACGCGAATTGATTGCTCATTTAAAATAAATCTCCTGTCAAAACGGTTCCTTTGAGGACTAGGTTGATCATATCCAAGTTTCCTGAAGGTCGATTCTCCATCTACAAAGTTCTCAATGCAAATCTTGTCACTTGGATGTGGAAGCACCAAAGTTTTGTCTCTTTTACGTTTAACTCTCTTCGCGCATTCCAAACAAAGAGCTAAGTAACGATTGGTATTAGGAAAACGAAACAGGCGAATTGGTGGTGGTGACAGGAACCAAAATTCCTTCGCCTTCAGATTGGTTATTGATATGCTCTGTGTAAATATTTTTTTTTCCACTTTAGCAAGTTCCTTCTGTTATTCGTACACCCAACAACAGGCACAATTAGCACAGTTCGTATCCAGGACCACAAAAGTCAAATACCACAAATAACCTTTACATTTATTCACAATAGCAGATGACTTGAGCGACCTCTTTTATATCTGAAAACATTTTGTATATTGGCAAAAAAAAGTTCACCTTAAACGGGGGAAATTATTTTCCCGTCGGGAAACCAGTTTTATTTTTCGGGTATTTGCAGCATTAGTATGGTTTCCGCAATTACTAACTTCGACCAATGGATTTGGCGAAAAAAAATTACTGAGGTTTTTTAAATTCTGACCAGCGATTTTCATGAAATTGTCAACACGAATATGTATATCGCATTTATTTTTTGGGTTCAATCAAAAGAACTTTCAAAATTTCCTCATCAGCAAATGTTACATCGGGAAATAATTTCCCCCATATATCTACAAATAATTTCCCGGTTAAAGAAACCGTATACCAATGTCGGATATCATTCTTGTTTCGTTCAACATTTTCAGCAGTTTTTGATACGTCAGGTTCTAAACAAAACATGTCACTACCACATGGAATATCAAGTCCGGAACATACTCCGGTTTTGCTAACAAGCCCCGGGACATATTTCTTCAAATCAAACCTTTTTCGGTTTGGTGAAGAAGAAACCGTTTGATTGGACCAAATATAACAAGTGGGAACTCGGTTTTTATAGGTTCCTACCAAAACTGACATCTACAATTTTTCGCTTGTGAACCTAGGGGGTCCTGTCCCCCGCTCCGCAACCCTTTATATATTGATTACATCATGGTTTACAAAACACGTGCTATTATTACAACTAAAATAACAAAAATATAAAACATGTTAAATAAATAATTACAACTAAAGAAGTGTTAAAAAAAAACCAACTTTAAATATTGGTGGATTGACATAGAGGCAAATAAAGTTAAATACTGCTCAAAATCTTTAGAAAAGTTGTTTTTTTGCCATTCCTCGGAATTTCCAAACAAAATCATCAAACATTGCCAAAAAAATAGTCGGTAGGCTGTAAAAACTTTATTTTTGCAGATACACAGTTCAAATAAACACGATTTAAAATATGCATGCCACACTGTGTCTCCAGCATGTCCGCATTACGGTCCTATTCACCACTGGTTAATTTAGATTCTAAAATCCAAAAAATACTGCCAACAAAACGTCAGTAAAAATTGGCTTCGATATTGGATGTAAACAAATAACTTTGTCCAAGACACGCATATACAACTCCTCGGAATAATGAGAACATTGAGTGTATTGCTTGTCGAACGACCTTTAAAATATCTCCCTTCAACTCTATGTTGCATCATATCGCAGTGAATAATCCTAATAGTTAATAACCCTCAAAGCCACATTCTAACATTGTAATTTTACCTATCGAGTCTATCGTAGCTTTAATACCTAATGCAAAATTTACTAAATCGTAAAAAATGTAATGATTGTGTTAAATTAGAATTACTGTTATTGTGTAGGATTTTCGTGCCCTCTGAATTTCAGGTGGTAAAGAATCTGTGTTAAATGATGTTCACCACAGCTTGCACTTTGTGTAAGGATTCATTTTGCTACCACGTGGACAGTTAAATGCTTTTGCAAACTCGGGATTGTTTTGTATTGTTCCTCTAACCCTATAAGTTTTTAAAAAGACAATATAAAGATTTCCGGGATCTCTGGTTTGCAATTTGCAAAGTATAATTTCAGACTTTATAATAGTTATAATTTTTTTTACCTTTCCATGTTAGGACTGTGTACATCAGTTTTAAGTTGATTGAGCAATGCTTTGTCTGTTTTAGCTGAACAGAAAAACTAAAGAAAAAAGGTTGAATATTGATGAATACATTGTAATAGCTGCAATGGGTCTTTATGGATATATACAGATCAACGCTTAATTTTCTTTACCTGTGCAAATGAAAGAAAAAACAATTGGTCATTGGAGTCCGCAACTCCTTTTAGCAATGGCGGTGTCCCATTTTCTTTTTCCCAATCTTTATAAGCCTATAAAAATGTAACAACGGTTATATTCCTGCAAGAATAATACACATACAGAAATTCTAGAAATTGAGTACAATAATAAGTAGTATATGGAAAACTTCTAGAATAATGTCATTACAAAGAAAGTACAAGTCAACAATAGCATCAAAACATTCTTAAGTTTATGTTTAAACTGCGAAGTTACTTGTTTAACGCTATCTACATTTTATTGCGCAATTTGTAGATTTTAAAAAAAAGGTTGTTCTAAATGTGAATGTGTGTATATTTATTTTAAATAAATTTTTTTAAAGGATAAGAATTGAATAATTACTTACCTTGTAAGCAATTTGAATTCCTCCATTGTCTGCAATGTTTTCCCCAAGTGTTTGTTTTCCTTTAATCTACAATTAGTGAGTTCATAAGCAGACATACAAAAAAGTAGAACCTGGACTCCAGGGTACCTAGAGGGTGGAACCTAGGACGCAGGGCAAATAATACAATTTAAAATATTACAAACACCAGGATGCTGAAAACGTAAACATGACAAAGAGAGAACGCAAGTGAGGTACTTGCACAAGCTTTTGTTTTGTGCAATTTTTTGGTTATTCCTGAAAAAGATCAAAGAACTCTTTTCGACTCTTTCAGTGCATTATTCTTTCTCTTGTTAGACCACGTTGTTTTGGGTTTTTTTGGGGGGCTATTCTCGTGTTTGTTAAACTACTCTATTGTGTATACTTCAAATTTCCTTCTGTACTTCTGTCTAGGCAACAAGTGTTGGCTTTTCGATGTCTGTTATGATCTTGAGTTGAAATTTTAAGAAAATCTTGGCCTAGTTAACTTTTCTGAAAACAGTTCCATTTTTTAGAAGAAATAAATAATGAATATGCCATGGAATTTGAGTACTTTTCCGATTTCCCGGAGGGAAAAATCACGCTGGGTCTTCTGGCTAAAAGAAACTCTGCTTTCACCATTTTACTTTTGGACCAAAGTCGTCATATGAATATGTTAAAAGATTTGTGCATTTATTAATATTTTTCCACTTATATACAGACATGATATTTCCATTAAAAAAATGTTAATCTACGTCCCAAATCCCGCGTCCCACTCTCTACAGTCCCAAGATCCCATGTGCAGTTTATAATTGACGGATCAATAATTTAATTCACATGATGAGCAATTTCAGGGCCACAGCGTTGATACTGCACGGGAAAAACTTCTGCAATATTTTCTTATGGAGTTAATATAACATAACGGCATTAGTTGCAACATAGCTGTAACCCTTAATAATGCTTTATAGTTCTTGTTCAGGTTGAAATATCAAGTCTACTTACATAATCACCTGCTACTTCTACAGCAGAATATTGATTAATGAAACATTTACTTCTGTCGACAAAATTCGTAACAGAGGAGTAAGTCCACCATGAATTGTATCTGCCACGAAGATTACCATACTTGTCAAACCAACGACCTAACACAAGAATATGTTTATGACGCATAATAAAATAACGTAACATTATGGTAAAAAGAAGCATTGCCATAGATCTGGTATTCCCTATCGATTTGGGTGTATCGCAAATGGATAATGAGCTATCTTTTAACTCAATGTTAAGTTTTACCCTCACCTGTGTTATCAAAGCCATGCGTCATCTCGTGTCCAATAACAGATCCTATGCAACCATAATTCACTGCTTTTGGATAGTCTGTCTCAAAATAAGGTGGCTGAAGAATAGCAGCAGGAAAGGCTGAAAAAATAAAATATAGAATGCAAAGACAGCGCTCTATTCCCTACTCTTTAGTATTTTGATATTGTTGAACAAAATTAATATGTACATAAACTTCCTTTAGCTACAACCATTGAAGTTTAACTGCATTTTAATATAATTCGTAGCATGGAGGTAGATTCATGGTCGTAGTTCTAAATAATTGGTTATTTACCTATATGATTACTTCGAGGGTTGTAGTATGCATTGATTGTTGCTGGGGTTTGAAGCCAAGTATTTCGATTGACGGGTTTTCCAAGGTTCTTCAACATACTGAGTACTTTGTAGCGATTCAGATATAGAATGTGGTTAAAATAACTCGAACCAACAATCTTCAGCTAATTGAAGTATCACATTTCAAGCATTCAGATATACAATATTAGCATAACGTGATAATACAAATTGTTTTATCAACCGTTAGCGCTTGGTACATGCGGGTTTTTTTGAGCGTGCGTTTACATATATACTTGCAAATCCAAATAAAGCGAGAAGTATGCTTTTATCTCCATGTCTCTTGATTGTGTTTACACCTGATCATTTTAAGGTGGCAGTAACCCTTTTTTAGCCATTCAAACAGAATGGATTTTTAGTCAGTGTGTTATCTATACCAATTTTCTTTGTTATTTCCGAAAAATATTAGCCTTCAGGCACATAGAAGCAGTTTTTTTAATTTTTTAATTTGCTGAGTCAGGAGATATACTCGTTTATAAATATGCATTAAAGAATAAAAGAAGTGGCTTTCACGAGCTCCAACCTTTCACTACCTTATGATATTTCATTGACTTCTGTTTAAAAACAAACCTTGGGTTGGTCGTTTCAAAGGGTGTGCAGAAAACTTTTGTTTTTTTTATAAGAAAACTTGAAAGAAAGAAATCTCATTAGCATATCATGCTGCATCTAGCTGCTGCCAAAATTAATTAATTATTCACTACATTTAAATTTAAAGGAATTGTCGAAGCTGAATATTTGTTTGACAAGTGTGTTATAACAGAAAAAATAACCTTTAATAAATAAATTTTCGATTTTTAAAAGGCTTACTGCCACCTTAAGGGGAACAGCAATGAAGAACACACAAGAAGTTATTAGAGATTCACCAAAAAAGAAGGCCAAAAATCTATATAGAGATATTTGCATTAAATTGAAGATGGAAGTTGGGTTACCAATATGCGTTTCACAGTTTAAAAAACAACACAGGGACACCTCGTATATTTATTAGTTGCATCGTGTTTTAATATTTTTCATCACCTTTTTTTCCTGTACAAGTACATCTTAAAAAAATATGTTGGAAAAATGTACACATCCATGCGGCATCCTTTGGAAAAAAGGCAACAAGAAAAAAAACAGAAAAAAAACAGAAAAATATTTAAAAAAATAAAAATATATAACTTTCGTCTTTGCTGGTTAGTTTGAAAAATATATACACTGTTAATACATTGATTTACCCCACAAATGCAATTTTCATTTTTTTCAAATTTTTATTAGTCCAATAAAAATATTAAATATTAGTAAAAACATATGAGATATAAACTTGAAAATTATGAATTTCTTCATTTAGTTGTTACTGCTATATTATTTTTATTATTTATATATGCACTTACCCCGTTGTACTTTTTGTCTAGTTTTTGTGGATTTAAAATATACGGAGGGTAGCCAATTTGTTGAACAATCGCGTCAATTTTCTCACTTGCAGCGTATCTTGTTGTACTGTCAAGCCAGTTAAGAGAAGGTAGTATCTCCTTGAAGGCTTTTCGTAGATCACCAACCATTCTATTTGCCTATGCATATGCATAATATTTAAATATACTAATATCCAGCAGGGAGAAATATTAGTCACCTTGACTAATAATTCTAGTAGGAAATTGTGAATCCTCCTTCATGCATTAAAGCACAACATTTCGAAATAGAAACTTTTATTACTATTATTAAAATTATTGACATTTATGGGTTACTCTTCATTAAATATATAACTAAATATATGAAAATTGGCATCAATGAGACACCTGTTTTATAAAAACAAATATTGAACGAATAAACAAAGTAATAGACATTCATATACATAGAAGTAGAAATAGAAATAGAACTGCAAAAGAAAATTTTTAAGGGGAGAAAAACAAGAGAGCGATAAAGAACAACTCACCTCATCGTGACTTTCTTTTGAGAAGTGTACTTTCTGGACGAACGCAGCTCCTAGTGCTAATCCAAGATGCTTATCTGTCACTAATATGCATGTTTGCCATTGAGGACGAGGTTTTACTGGACCACTTATTGCTGTTGTTAGCTTTGTGAGTAACTTCACAATGTTATCGGGTAAAGCATCCAAGTAATGCAGCACAACTTTTATCAGCATATAATTATGGATTGTGCTATAAAAGTTGCAAATGATTTTTACTACTGATTAAAAAGTGTTATTAGTATGTTCTATCATGGGATGACTTATAAATACAAAAGTAAACGTCAGTCCGACCCTTCGTCTCCTGCCCTAAACGTCAACATCTAAAAAAAGTATTTTCAACTTTTCAAATTACGAGTGGTCACACATACGCTTGTGTACCATAATTATTTCGCTTCTGCAAGTATCTCCATGATCTTTTAGTTTAATCTTCAGATTAAAAGAAGATATGGTTCTCCTGCAAGTTACTACAGCAGGGCGAAACAGTGATCTGATTGCTCGCTAATACTCACAAAGTAACTGTTGAAACAGCTTGCAAGCAGAGGTGGTGACTTATTAGGAATATAACATTACAGTGAAAACTTTAGAAGAAATAAAGTATGCGCAAAAATTAACACCACGCACAATGTTGATTTAGGATACTTAAGTATAGACTATACGAGCATGTGTAGATTATATGAGCATCTAAAATATTCCGTTTTTTTCCACCTTCAGTACAGTGTGATAGCATCAAATCAGCTTTAAAACACAATAATCAAACGACATAGGATTTACTCCTCCACCCCCAAGCGTCGAATTGATGTTTAGTGTAGAATTTTCGATTTTTAAGTTTTCCCTATTCACCATCCTAATAATTACTCCTTAATTCCTTAGGATACTCCGCTTGCAAGTTTGTCGTTTTGAGTATTAAGAAGGAAATTGTAAGAAGAGAAATTACATGTACAAATAAATCATGGCTTAGATACGTTATCATGTTTGCAATCATTGTTAATAATCATTGTTATGGAGAAGTTATTGAGCATTAAATTGATAGTGTATACATGAAAATGATGACATTTACCTGTTTTTTAACAATGGTGGATTTTCATTTGCATGTTGAATGATCAGCACGTTAATTTTTTTGTATACATTATCATTTTAAATCATGTTCAATAATTTCCAATAACAATGATCATTATAAATGATTGTAAAAATGATAATGTACCTAAGTGTAGATGATAGTATACGTTACATTACTACAATTTTACATCAAAAAAAGTAGTCATGGCTTTCCAAATGTTTTAAATTGAGTTAGCGAAAGAAAATGTGCTTTTTGTTTAACAAACCTTAAAGAAGTAATATAAAAAAATTAATCTCTTACTTGTAAGATTTTATTCTGAATAAAGAATCAAGTGTCTTGAAGTATTCTCTATTTATTATAACTACTTTCTCTCGTGATGAAATTCTGTTTCCAGTGCCTTGAAATGCAGAATTTAAGAAGTCCAACCAACTAATCTAAATGAAACAAACATCTTTGGATACAGGTGTTAAAACAATCCTTGCATACATTATCATAGCAAAAAGACAGAAAGAAAATTTTAACTAACTCACAAATAAAAGTATTTTTTTACGTTTAAATTTTTTTTATTTAATTATTAGACTACTTACAGTTGACATGTATGATGACAATGACGAAACAGTTGTCGCGTAGTATGACACGGATGATTTAGTAGACTGTATTTTCTAAAATTATCCAATAAACACAGGTTGATGGTATATATTAATTAGCTGTCCTTAACAAATAAACATTACAACGGCATCAAAGCCTTTAACCAAAGCAAATGTACCATGCGCAAAAAGAAACAAATTATTTATTACTATTTTTGATATTTCGGATAAAAGTCTTTCACACCTAAGGCTACACATCCAACCTCTAACAATTTTTTTTCCAATACAATTTTTAGATCAACTAAAAAAGTCAAACATAATTCTTTAATGTGAACTCCACGCATCGCAACCCATAACTAATCGTTAAACCATGAATACGGGTTTACCCGTCGTTTTTCTCGTCTAGTTTGAGTTTCTGGACTATAGAATTACACAAAGACAAACAGCGGATGTTAATATAATAGGCCTCTTACACTAATCGAAACTGTTGTTTTACCTGTTGAAGACTCAGTTCGAAATTATATATGTCAGAAGCAATTGATCTGCTTTCCATATATGTCATGTCATCTGAAAATGCTTTTACCAGTTTTTGCATCAACTCTTTGTACATCCTCATAATTTCTTCACGTGTAACTCTTTTGAGCGTTTCTTTCTCGAAAAACACACTTCCAGGATTTCCAAACTAAAAAAAGAATTTTTTATTCACTTTAATACGTTACTGTGCAAGTTTAATCAAAAACTTTACTGTCAACATTCTTGTTTACTTTTTTTTTCACTTGTTTATTTGACCCACCCGCCTACCTATCCAACTGACTGCTCCTGTTCTTTCCCAGATCTTCTTTTCACTAATGATCAAACTAATCCGGTAAAAACAAGGATTATGGCTTGCTTTTTTAGATTCTTAATGCTTTCCTGCCACATAAGTTTGTTAAAAGTCTCCAAGTTGGGTAATACTACATTTAAAGAAGTCTACGTTATTTGTGTTGTTGAAAGTACAGTGGAAGGGTAATAGAAAAAGGTTTCGTTGTATCGAAAGGTAAGATCCTGTTTAAAAGCAAAATGGTAACGAATTCGAGTAAAAACGAGACGTTCTAAAATCTGTTTACATATACAGTGCAATGTCTTTATAAGCATTTGTTTTGTTTGCTCACACGTTTCTCTTATCAACATGGCTTTGAATGTAATCTACAAGATGCTTATGCAAGATGAATTGCCTGTTATCATGACAGTAGAAATTTTATGAATCCTATCTTTTTATTATTTTCTTCAGCATTTAGTACTTTAAGTTCGTTATTAAGGTTGTTTGAGTTCGGGGGAGGAAATTTTGACTCGTTATTTCGAGAGTTCACTATATCAGGGGTTCGTTATATAGAAAGGATTTATAAGAGGTTCTTAACGCCAAATCCAAAGGGAATGGACTTTGGTTCGTTATATCGATATGTTCATTATATCGGGGGGTTCGTTATATCGAATAAGGTCTCCTTGTGATTTCTGAAGTAACAAGATATTTTCCATGGCAAAAAATAACTTTGAAATGCATTAAATGTTTAAAAACATCGTATAATATACAACCTACTCACTTGTATAATGTTATTGGTCGAATGTTTTAGATCAGGAACAACAGTGAATGTAAACAATGGAGAAATGCTTGCTTCTTTAAAGACTTTTTTTGCTAATGCATTGATTTTACTTGTCTTTAGATAATCATAGGTGCTGTATGTAACTGTTTTGAATCCACCTAACTTTGTTAATAATGTTATCATCGGTGTTGTACCCAATTTATTCTTTCCTTTTACATCCATGCAACTCTCAAATAATCGAAACATATTTTTCTTTGCCTCACTGTCTAACGTTGCATTTTTCTTGTTCTCTAAAATTGATTTTTCAATTTTGAAGAGTCTTTCTTGAAGTTGTGTGATGGTTGAAATTTCTGATTTTCCATTTGGGATTGGATTTTTTGACAACCATCCACCACATGCGTATTTGTAGAAGTCATCGCATGGATTTACAGATTTATCAAGAGCTGATAGGAAGTGTGATCTCACATGTTTACATATGGTGGTGTTACAGTAATTTTTTTTACCATCTCCTTTATGTGTTTTCTTGCCATTATGACCATCACCTTTATCAGTTTTTGTGTCACTGTCACCATCCCCTTTGTCTTTTTTCTTGCCACTGTCACCATCTCCTTTGTCTTTTTTCTTTCCGCTATGACCATCGCCTTTATCAGTTTTTGTGCCACTGTCACCATCTCCTTTGTCTTTTTTCTTTCCGCTATGACCATCGCCTTTATCAGTTTTTGTGTCACTGTCACCATCTCCTTTGTCTTTTTTCTTTCCGCTGTGACCATCGCCTTTATGGTTTTTTTTTCCATTGTGACCATCGCCTTTATCAGTTTTTGTGTCACTGTGACCATCCCCTTTGTCTTTTTTCTTTCCACTATGACCATCGCCTTCGTGTATTTTTGTTCCATTGTGACCATCGCCTTCAATTGTTTTATTGCCGTGACTTTTAATGTCGTTTGACTTACCATTACTTTTATGCAAAAGGAATGCCAACAATACAGCAGCTATTATCAAAAGTAAAAGCAAAACAATACCAATTCGAATACGCAGGACTTTCTGGCTTTTTGGACTATTGAATCTGACATAAGAAACCTTCGGACTGGGATTAAATCTCTCAAGTTCCATTTTGAATGATTAACTATAACTAAAAGATACATTTTAGAGTTATAACCCTGGTTAATGTAGCTACTTAAACATTATACTGTATGCTAACATAGGATGATAACGATACGTTTACACACATAAAGGCGAACAAGATATATCTTTTTCCACAATTAAGTAGTTTTCTCCTTTTAAAACGCAACACTGATTGACACGAGCTAATTAAAACAAAAGAGAGAAGAAGAAAAAGACGTGCATTAGATCGTCATGCACATGAAAAGAAACAGCAATCGTGATCAATATATGCCTTATAAATGATATTAACCGCAGTTATGTCATCCTTCCTAGTTTCGCATATAACGGTGTCAGCAGTTAAGAAAAATATCAAAAGTTATTGACAGGTAGCAGACACGAACTAATGCCGTAGTTCAAACCACATTTATACCGCCGTCAAAATTTATATACATATATGAGATGTTTATAGATATTTCGACTTCCGTGGTCCGTGGAAAATCCACTTGATTAAAGAAGCAAACATTCGCGATGACGCCATCAATGACCTGTATACACACAAAAATATTTTTGTTAACCTGATCCCTCCATTGCGCATAAAACGCTGATCGAGATAAAGTATAGGTTCGTGTGCTTTCGACGGATATAAATTTTAATGCCATCCATTTCCAAATTTTAGACCTAAGACCAGTTTAGCGTATTATTATACAGAGTACCTCTTCCAGATGCTTATTTCTGTTTTGTACAAACTTGTGTTCCATAAAAATACTTCTTAAAACTTCTCATAAACTGCGTATCAGCGCAAGATTTTGCAACTATTCTTTATTCAGTCGTTACATCATGTATACATCATTTGAATCATCATTAATAGCATACGTTTGAACCTTTTAAACCAACCAACCAAACCAAACCAACCAAAAAAATGCAAACCTTACCAAATGTTTGATTCGAACATACATTACACTTCCTACTTTTATATTAATAAAAAAAAGTTGATGCTTTCAGAACTTTTAGTTTAGAGGATTAATAGTTAAATAAAGACGAGTTTCTATTGACTGTTTTTCACACGGTCCATCAAACTCGTCCTTTTACGAAGAAGTGTGTCGGTGTGGTCGTTTTTTCCGTCTCCATGGAATAAAAAGATTTTGCCTACCGTTGTATTTCAAGTTATGCGTTTGCACAGTGTCTCCATTCCAACAAAAATATTGTTTTCATTGATACAGAAATAAGGAATCGTTTTATCTAATTTACTTTCAAATTTTTACTTGTAAAATATTAAAAACTTATATTTATTATAGGACTGACTACATAAAATATCAAGAAATATTTTGTAACATAATGCATAAGAGAATTTTTGGATATACAGTTTTATCTGCAAAGTTTTGTTTAGCCAGAAGACCCAGCTTGATTTTTCTTACCACAGGGAAATCTAAATAGTTAAGATTATCCTGTATTGAAAACAAATTTCTTTAATAAGTACGACGCATTAATGTCGTACAAGTCAAAGTTGAGGAAATGAAAGTAAGTCCAAGAAACAGCAAAGTACTCAATTTCCGTAACAGAACTAATAGTCGAAGGTGAAGGATTGTGTCAAAGGAAGAAACTGGTAGCTTTTTGAAAGCTCTTTTAGGTTTCAACAAACTTTAACTTTGGTCAGCAATATTATAAGAGGATAACTCGTTGCAGTTAACGAACAAATCGCTAAAGTTGTGGATAATATTCTTAGTTACTAGAACCCAACCTCGTATTTATTGGACCAAAAAAAACTCTAGGAAGCCCAGATTGGGACGAGGTTGTGATAGCTGACTATAAGCATGGTTAAGGAGGTGTAGCTAATGGTTTTAATTATGCTGACTTTATCAAAAATGATTTTAAAAGGCAATAAAAAAATTTTTATCGTAATTTTTTCACATCTGGTAATCTGCGGTGTACAAATTGCGCGATTGCATAATGAAAAGCCAAAGAAAGCAAAACAAAAAATGATAGTTATTTAAACATGTAATTCAAACTGAAATCACTTTCATTACGTCAAGCTAAAGTAAAAAAACTAAAAAAAAATACGCGCCAATCTCTCACACTCATCAAGTCTGCTGATTTCTTCTGATTTTTTTTTTAAACTTAGCGGGACACAACTCTACAAAATAGAGCTATAAGCATAATCACTTTTTTTATTTTGATTTTGATTTACCACCCCTACTTTTTTTAAATTATCTTTTTCACTTTATTTTCTTTTTTATCAGTTATAACATTATCAAATCGATATGACTTTGTACTTTGTTAAATGATGAAATGAATTATCACTTTGTCTGAAAAAAAATAAAAGTAATTTTGCTAAATACTTTGGTTATCAGAGCATAAGTGGCGATCGCAGTATTAAAATTGTTCTTTACCCTGAAAAAAAAGTTGTAATGCTGTAACAAATTTCCGTATACACATAGCTGTCTATCCACACAGAATAGTAAATTTACCATAACCTAAAATCAAAAATAACAAGGCATTAAAAAATATCGGGCCTGGATTTCAGGTAACAACAATAGCTAGGTCTGTTGCTTAGAAGAATAAAGAAATATGAATAATAACCAGGCTGGTTGGATTTTGGGTATTCTTGTAAAACAGAGTAAAACATGATAAAATATCTACTTTAAAGTTTAGAATACATTCAAATACAAAGTACAGAAAATAAAAAATTCAAGAATAAGATAACACCCAACTCCATTTTTTCGAAATGACCTCACCGTCACTATCTTACAAGTGTTTGTGACCGTGGCCATCAGGTAACAACAAAGACGCCCGGAAAAGGACCATGTGCTTTTAACAAGGTAGGGTTTGTAGGTTTTTTTAGGTTTATAAAACTGGTGGGTTATCCCAAGTCTGGGATGGCCTATTTTACAACGCAGGAAAAAGGCGTAAGTTATCACCTCAAGATTGGACGTGCAGCGCTATTGTTTCGTTAATTGTTATAACTCCTTGAACGTTTATCTGTCTCAATTGCTAAAGATTTGCCTACTTTCCACGGGTAGATAGACAGACTTAACGACGTTGTATGGTCCCCAGATAAAAAAAATGTTGAGATGCTAGTTCCTTCGTGTTAAAATGACGTCCTAATAATGTCAATACTATGAAAATATTCTTCTAATAAAGATAGGAGTTCTAGATTAAGTTTCTTATTAACAGATACTCCACAATAGCATTCCAACATCAAGGCTTTTGACTGATTTGATAAAAACATCACGTTGCGTGAAAAACTATGGATTGCGATTTTTATTATTTTCCATATGGCATGTGGATTAGCCGTTTTAATAATAAAAATATTGTATGCTGTAGCTAAGTAGTTGTCAGTAGATTTAATACAAAAGTCAGCAGGGAGTGACAAAAATAACTATTTTCAAAGCATTCTATTGCATCAAAAATCTCTCTCTACCAGAGTAAGATTACAACAGTTATTGCGATAGTAAATGTTTTGCAAAATTGTTTTCAAATCAATACGTTTTGCTCAGGATACGCCAAACAACAAAACAAAATAATATATGCTAGACAGACAGCCAAAACAATCTACGCATATTTTCTGCGGGATAACAACTAGTCTCAAATACTAATACTTTACTCCCGTATGTATGTCTGACATATTCTTAACAAAAAGGACATATTATTCTAACATCAAAGCAATAGGATTGACACTGAGAGTTAATAAGCTATTTCATTGCACTTATAACTTTCAGTTAAATGACTTGACAACAGCTGAAAAAAACTGTCTGGATCACTAGGGGCCACCTGTGACTTAAGTTTGTCAATTTTTTTCTTTTATTATCCCTGATGAAGTTTCTCCTGTTCGAAAGTCTTCTTTCCCAAGTGGTGAACACTTCTCTTCCATGAACACAAAAAAATTCCCACGTTGTTGAATAAATGGCATACCGCTTCCAGCCATAACAAGGATCCAATGTTCTTAGTAATAACTTTCGGAAACTTTTATGTGTATCTTATATTATATGTGTCAATTAAGTGGACCAAAAGCTTTAGATAAAAATACATTCTTATACATTATCCCTTTATTCTATTTATTATTCGCAAAAATAGAAAAAAGTATACTGACTATGGATGCGAAATTGCGAACCAGATTTTTGAATTTAGTTATCCGTTTAATAATGTCTCAATACAAACTTATTCCAGGTAAAAAAATTACCTAATGACGTCATGAGGATCAGAAATGGCGTCTCGCATACTTAAGATAGGCTTTTTTCCCCAGTTTCAAATATACTTTAATTTATCACGTGTTACCGATGCTACAACATTCATTCTTGGTAGACATGAGGACTGGATACACAAAAATGATAGGGCATTGAAAAGAATTAGTTTCAATGACAGCATTGGTATCAAAAAAGACGTTCAAACTGCAAGAAAGTTTTTAACGATACAGATAAATAGATTCGTCTTTTCAGAAATATTGACGCTTATGTCATTAAACTTGACACATTTGTAGAATATTGCATTTAAAGATAGATGTATGAGGTAAAAAAAGCAATATAATGATGCCATTACGTTAGATTAATTACTTTTTTCAAATCTTGTATTTTATGCATATTACCCATATATATCCTTAGCAACCCCGTGGGAACCAATTGACGTACATACGTAATATATATTTATAGAACAAATGCAGCATTTTAAAATAATTGTACATTAAAGTCAACACTTTTCAAAATTCACAAATATTTTGCCCCGTCCTAAAAAATGCAATACCCCTCTCAAAGCATAAAAATTTATCAACAGAAATTATTTTCTCATAAAACATAAAAGTTAGGGAAAGTCACACAATTTCTGCACTTAATCACGTGCCTACAAAACGTTATGCATAGTCAAACAGGCTGTGGGTACTTTGTGCCCCCACCCATGCATAATAAGATTAAGTGCAGGGGAGAAGTGTTTAAATACAGAAGACTTTTTTGAATCATGGAAGAGAAATGTTATTCAATTGGAAAAGAAGTGAGTCATAGGGACCATTGTGGCGTACGACATTTTTCACCTTTGTACAACGATACCGTATGGGTCATCAAATATCGTTTAAAGTATTTTTGTTTGTTTGTTTGTTTGTTTGTTTGTGTGTTTGTTTTCACTTTCATTTTGTTCATTTTTTCTACTTCTTTAGAGAGCTTGTCTATTTTATCTTTTTAACCTTTTACGGGCTCTTATAATTTTCGATACTGTTTTAGCATGATGCACATGTATACGGAATCCGTACGACAAAATCGTATCGTGATTTAGGCCTTAATTAAAATGTTCAACTATGGTTGAAGGAACAAAATTAGCAGGCGAGCCGCTAAAAAGTATTTGAAAGAACTGTGAATAACTATACTTAACCATCATTAAAACTTACCTCACGTATCAAAAAAAATCATGTAGATCTTCTCCACATTTGTTCGGAGTTATAACAACATAACTTTTACTTTGTATGATGCGCACTACTCGAGTTATGAGACAAAGTTCATGTGTTTTTAAACCGTTCGCTTATTTACCACTTTTGGGTTAAACTTTCGGTATGTGACGTAAACCCATGATAAAAACCCATGATGAAAACCCATGATGAAAACCCATGATGAAAACCCATGATGAAAACCCATGATGAAAACCCATGCCGTCTTAATTAATCTCTTATTAAGTTGTTGTTGTGTTTCGCTAACATTTAAAAATTTGTTTATAAAAAAGAATGGGGGCCATGGAGGGGTCGCATCATTCTCTTTAAGAGAAGGCAAAATAATGAATAACAGCATTAACAAGAAATATAGACAGTGAATCCAGGTCTACGACACCAACAACCCAACCCTTTTTTCGCTAAATGGTAATTAATAGGTTGGTAAGTAACCGAAATAGCCCAAATAGAGGCTTCCGCCCATCCCTCACATTTAAAACCGTAGAATCAATCTCGTCCCCAGAGTCTTGCAAAATGCCCTGGGAACGAGGTTGCGTAGAATCATATTATTCGTTATAGGAGCCATGTTAAAAAAGTGATACCTCTATGCAAGTGGTGGCATATACGCTCACTGGCAGATCATAAAAAATATAAATTATTAATTAAAAGAAACCGTGTTCGAAAAATGTGTTAAAAACATTACGTGACGAAAACAAACATACAATGTTTATGATTTGTTATTTTGCTACTCTCCAAGTAAAACTAATTCTTCTCTGTTATTTAAAAGCCTATTTAGGCTGGGTTATCTAAGGGCCGCGTAATTTTCCGACAATGACGAAGAGTTACCACAAAACTTTGCACGAATGTTTTTAGTTTATTGAATAAAATTAAGTTAAATGACGGCGCCGTCCCAGGGTCAGAAAAGATACAAGATGTCCTGGGGACGAGGTCGGGATAACGTCACTTTAAGATGACGGTCATCTTATATATACATATACTTTGGGATAAGATAAAACGGTTGCAAACGTTTTAGACGTGTAAAATTACTTAAAGCTTACCTCCCGCGAAAAAAAAAAATTATTTAAATCCACTCAAATTAGTGTATTGATTAAAAAAATTTGCTTAAAACTTGAAACTTTGCCGTATAAGTCACTTCGAAGTTTAGCCTAGTTAACTAAGTTTACTTCGAGTATATTAAAGTCTCTTTCTCTCAAACGAAAGCTTAGACGCAAATCTCTAAATTTCAAATTTCTCAGAGCAAACCGCGAATTAATAGTACCAGAATTAATTAGATTTATTCAGGTGAGTAAGGCTATTCGCGCTCAAAACAAAGGATTTCCCGATAATGACCATGTGAGTAAAGAAAAAAAAGTAACCAATTAAAAAGCGCGGTCAGTAGGAAATTCATTTGCGACCCAGCGTCATATTTCCCACCTCAACTATCCGATTTCCCCACACAAACACACTCACACAATTTTTTGACATATAATGTATTTTTTAATAAAAATTAGGAATCGCGAATATATTAATGACGTCATAATATTTTATGACAATCAAAATACGTATGAAAAGTTAACTGACGAATTAGGTATGAGTCAAGTAGGGAACGAGGTTGTATCGAAACACAATGAACAATTTGAACGACTTACTACAGATGATTGTAAAATACGTAGCTACAAAGAAGTAAATGTATTGTTCTCTGAATAGTTTACGTTTTGTGATTAAAAAAGTGCATAGCCCATATGATATGTGTGTGGCGCGTGGCCTTGTGGTTATGGTGTTCGCTTCGTAATCACAAGGTTCGTGGTTCGGTCCACAACGCGGGCATGTTTAGCAAGTGTCTTTACTACAGCTACGGGTCAACCCATGCTGTGTGAGGGAAATTGGATAGGTAATGCCGGTGTATACTTAATGTATACATTCCGAACACAGGACCCACATTAATAACAGTGTTTCAAACACTGAAGTGGCTATATCCTGTATAAATATTCGGAATAATAATAATAATGATATGTGTCTAATAATTTGAAAAATACATTCCTTATTCTTTTGCTCAAAGATAAACACTCTATCCTCAAATAAAGTTACATGAAATCGATTAGGAGAGATCATTTTGGCGTATTCTAAAAGGTGAAATTTTAGTATTTTAGCATGTGCGTCAAATACCACCACGGGGGAGCTCCTACGTAACTAAAATATGCCCCCTCCTGCCTCAGCATCAGCATCGTGTTGACGGCCCTGATTTTGTTGATAAAATGTAGAATAACTTCGACTTACGTTTGATCTATAAAGTATTGCTTGTGTTTTCAACGGTGAATCGTTTTAACTTTACAATAAGGAAAGTTTGTGAAAAAGTACACACTTCGACGAAACAAAAAATTAAAAAGAAAAATATATGTTGGTTTAAAACTTAAATATCTTTCTGACAAATATCATGTATGTACTTTAATCGCAGAAAGAGCCAGATTTTTTTCTTTTTCTTACATGCATATCATTTCTACCTTAAAACTATAAATGAAACTTAAATTTTGTTGAGCGGTAGGGTAAAAAAAAACAGACAAAAATATATGACGAGGTTGGAATCGCTAAATTAATTCCACATCTATACTATATGAGTTTTTTCTCTACGCTAATTTAATGATTTTTTATCGCAAAATTAAACATACGCCAAATTTAAATTTTTCCTTTGTGGCCTACTTAAATCCTCGCAGTTTATGTTTGGCTAATTCATTTAAAAAAAAAAGGTTTTTTTGCCTCCAATTTTGCCGAACCTTCAGTAGTAGGTCTTTGGTATGAAATAAATTTTGCGTTTCTTGCGTTATTAAGGGGGAGGCGAACTGCGCACGGCACGGCTGCTGAATAAAAGTTCATGATGACAGTGTTAATTTTGAAGACCAGACCGACTGGCTTGGTCTGCTCCCTAATAAATGAATATACATGTTACAGCCATCATAACAAAAAAGTCTAGAAGCGAAGACTAAGAATGTTTTGATATTCAAAATATCCGTGATTCGATGTTTTTTACATAAAAAACGGTAAATTTTCACCTAAAACTTTGCAGAACGACAACACGACTAGACCGATTTAAGGTAGAGACAAAATGCCCTACGTGCGTGAATCAATATTTTGATAGCGAGTTTGGAGAAGTAATCACATTGGAGATAAAGAACAATATGTCATATACTTGTTCCTCTTTTCATTGTAGCAGTTTTTTAAAAAAAATAAGAATGTTACGACTCCATTTCTTTATGTATGTTCATTTTTCGTAGCTGTTGAAGTTAGAGTAACGTTCTTAAATCTTGTATTTAAATATCAAATTAATAATATCGGGTACTCGCATCTCGGGAATTATTGTTTTTCTGCATGCCAGTTGTTCTAAACATCCCAAATTTCTCTTTCCTCTCGTTACTAATTCTTACAAAATTCTTACCAATGGAAATCATACCCAATTAATATTTTGTTAAATCGCTCTTTCTACTGTTGTTAACAGCAAATTCGGTGCAACGGTTGTAAGGGAAAAGCCCGCCTTGCCCGCCTTGCCCGCCTTGCCCGCCTTGCCCGCCTTGCCCGCCTTGCCCGCCTTGCCCGCCTTGCCCGCCTTGCCCGCCTTGCCCGCCTTGCCCGCCTTGCCCGCCTTGCCCGCCTTGCCCGCCTTGCCCGCCTTGCCCGCCTTGCCCGCCTTGCCCGCCTTGCCCGCCTTGCCCGCCTTGCCCGCCTTGCCCGCCTTGCCCGCCTTGCCCGCCTTGCCCGCCTTGCCCGCCTTGCCCCCTTACCCCCCTTGTCCCTTTGCCCCCTTGCCCCCCTTGCCACACCTGAATTTTATGTTGTTTTGTGCCCTTTTGCCACAAAGCGATAAGATTTTTTAACCTCCATACTAACCATTTTTTAACTTCATTAAAGTTAACCGTTACTCCGTTTTCATTCTCCTTTGCACAAGGTTTGGTGTTCTCAGTAAAATTGTCCTAATTTTTAACATTTGTTTTTGACTTCACTGTACGTATACGAGGCTTTATCCAAGCGTAGCAAGCCTACTCTCTCTCAGTTCTTTTTTAATTTACGTCCATTAACCGATCCAGCGCCTGATGTAATAATTTTTGCGTACTTCCCAGCTGGTATTTTATTTTTTTCACTCATTTTTTTTTGTTATTTTTCTTTGTAACGTTCGTTCACCTTATCGCAGAAGCAAGGTTATCGTCTCACAACTTCCGAAGTTGATTCTTCTTCTGCTATATCTAATCGCAGGTTTCGTCACGTCTTTTGCTTCTCACGCTTCCATCCTCTTTCTTTCTCAGCATTTTTTGAAGGCCTTCCACGTTTTCGTTTATTAGTATCATCCTTGAATCCATGTTTGGCCTTTTTATTGGTCGTCCTACACGTTAAAATCATACTCAAGTAATTAGCTCCGAGGTGAAATTTCGCCCCAGGGCAAAAGCGGGGTGGACTCAACCCTGGCGTGAACATTTATACGTGTGTTACCACATAAAGGATTTTTACAGTAAGCGAGGTGAATTCCACCCTGGGGTTCGAGTTGTCCAGGGGTGCGTTTCGCTCCGAGGCAAATACTATGTTTAATGTGTCCCTAACTTGCAAGCTAAAAGAAGACTTGACGAGCAGATGTTATAGTTTGAACATTATGTTATTTTTTTCTGATTATAACAAAGTCTACCGTTGGCTTATACTAAGACATGAGTTATCTAAACACCAACCTTGTTCTACCCTTTCCTCCGCAACAGAATGTTTCTTCTTTCATAATCAATTCTTCGATCGGTGTTTCTATTACCAAAAGCATCAGCAAAAAATTACTTCAAGGTTCGCAGAATAAACCAAAATAAAAAAAACAAACGTGATTGGATTAGAACTTTCTGAAAACGGGCTGTATTGGCAAACACGCTTTCCCCAGTTGAATGCACATATAAATCTTGACTGAAATAAGGTTGCACGTGTTATTGAAGAAAATTAGTTTTGTTTTGTTTCTTCATTTTCATATACAAAATTATGTATATCGGGATGTTTTTAGTTTGGAAACCAAAGATTTGAGCCTTCTTATTTTGTTGTTTCTCAGGAAAATGTGAAGCTGATGTTCTTATAGAATTGTTCTTAACACCTTTCCGCAATCAGTTTTTTTTCTTGAAGGGGAAAGTATATTTTCGCTCCAGTTGTGCGGCGGTTTTGTGGCGATTTTTGCCCAGATATTTCCGTCACCGTCGTAGAAGGGTAAGCCTGATAGAAACGAAGTTTTACAAGCACCGTGGTATACTTTGTACGAGATTTAACAGTCGGGTACAAGAAAACAAGATATAAATTCTTCGCATTATATTCATAAAAGAATGAAACAAAATATATGATAATTCCAATAAAAATAAACGAAAGATTAGACGCCTCATTAAAAGTTTTCTTAATATTTTTTACTAATCGAGACGAAATAAAAAAAAGCGAGAAGAAAACAACTAATTCTTATCGCTCGAGTGAGCCAATTTTTTCCATACTAACTGCACTTTGATGGTCCTGAGATCTCGCTGACGTCACGGTCTCATTTTAAAATTAAACCGGCTAAAAGTAACACAGAAAAAGGTGTTTCACCTGTTCGGTAAAATTACATTTCAGAGTAAAAATTAAAAAAATATAAAAATATATAAAAAAGGTGGCTTAAGGGACGAAATATATTCGCGGAATTTTAATTTCGAAATGGAAAGGGACAGACATTAAGGTAATAATTTTCGTGGAAGGTAAATTTATAAAAATTCAGTTGACTTTGCAGAATTATATTAAGCGACGGGAAATTGGAATGGAAAAGAAAGGAGCGTATGCAAAATGATATTTTAAGTATCATGCTACTTTTAATAAAAAAAAAACGCAATGGGATTCACTTTTTTTCTTTTGAATAAAAATTTATAAAATTCGCGAAATTTTTCTCCCTTTAAATAAAAGCTATCACATTTCAAGACAGCTCTCAGATAAAAATTACATTTCGAACAAAACATTAACAATCCACAAAACATTTGTGTATTTTGCAGAACTAACGCTAATAAATAAATAAAAAACACCTATTTTGAAAGACTTGCTTTAACGTAAGTCTTTCACGTCAAATAAAAGAGAAATTATTACAGAACCAGAAACTTTCTTCCGAATGATAATCGCAATTTTTGCGAGTATAAATCTCGGCAGTGAATAACAAAATTGTAAAAAATGTTAAATGTCAAAACCCAAGTCCTCTTGAAGTTAAAACTCCTTTCACCGAACTTTCTGTGAATCACAAAAACCTTTCAACAGGTCAACTGAGAAGAAATTCTTTAATAGCAAATAATTTTCCTAGGAAAGAGCGGCCCGAAGATTGAGGCAAAATTTAAGACTCCTGAGTCACGTGCAGTTTTTACGAGGGCCACCGTGTGGTCCTTCACACGAGAAATTATTTTAGAATGATTAATTTTCTAACATTAACGGGTTTTAATTATACGTTTTAACAAGAAGTCGAAGGGTTGTTAAACAGTAAAACATGTCCGTTTTCTTTTTTCGTTTTGACAAAAGTTTGTTTAATCGGCATCTGCAAAATTTGACAAACATGCTATGCAGAACAAAAAAATGCTGATCGCTTTACAAGAATATGACTAATTTAGTTGCTCGGTTTTTTGTCTCAAATCATTCTCCATCAGTCAACATTTTTGTAACATAAAAACTACCTTAAACCAACTCTACACTTGTTGAATATAAAGTAACGTTTTATAAAGGAACCTGGCACAAATACATCTCAAAACCCCACAGGAAGAACTATGTAAAAAATTTCGTGTCTTTGACAAGTCATGGTAAAATAAAAAACATTACAAAAAATTATCGCAAAAAAAATGTTAAACTGTAAAGTTACCGTCATTTGTTTACCAAATAGTAATTTCCCAGACCGGACTAACGTGGCTTGTGTCGACTTTTCGATTTTTTCTTCGACTCGGAACCGACCTAGAAACAAGAAACAAATCTTATCAGGATGCCTTCCAATTTTTTGTGATAATTATAAGGGTTTTTTCGCCATTGTTTGGGCGCTTTTAAGGTTTTTACTACAAATTTTACGATATTTCAAGAAAAAGATTTAAACGAAAATTAAGTTTTCGTTAGTTTCTAATTGTTTCTAAGTAGTAATAGATAAAAAGTGTTGATAACAGAGGCATACAACAACTGAATATATTAAAGTGTTATCGTAAACTAGGCTTTAAGTCCGTGGAAAAATCCACGGAAATTCGCCCATCGCGCACATGCTGTATTTATTTCCTGCAAAAATATTCCATAAGTCCGCAGCACAAATGTTTTTTCTCGCCATACTCTATAAAGCTTTTGCTTCCAAGGATTATTAAACACGTTGTCAATCATGGCTGTTTCTTCGATTTAAAAATGAACCCCAGCATAAGAAGCAAAAGAAGTATGTGCTCAAGGTACACTGGTTTTCAATTAGGGGTATGTTACTTGCGAGAATGAAATCTATGTCTGAAGTTATATATTTAAAATATGTATCTCTCCGCCTACCTGCTTCGCATAAGGACTTTCATGTTTTTTGTCATCTATACAGTTCTTGGCATTAACTTGTTTATTTGACTGCTTAATGTTCGGTAACTCCTATGTAAATGGTAACAACCAAATGGAGTTTATGGAAGTACAACAAAATATGCAAAACGGAGAATTAGTCAAGTATATACGAACCTGAGATTTTTCAGGCCATAGCACTGGAACAGAAGCCGATCGCGGTACATCTGTTTTCACTTTTAGGAGTTCTATATCGGTTTTTAAATTTTGATTCTTTTCCAAGAGATGCTGAAATGAAAAAAAGTTCCAAATCAAAATTGTAATACTTTGAGAAAGATTTAGTGAATTCGACAGTAGCTAAATAGTTTTAACGCCGTCGAAATGTACCCCAAAAAAATTGAATCCTGAATACCCCAGAGAAAATAAATATCATAAAAAACCCATTATAAACGTAATTACTTTCTAATTCGCTCAACGAAATAACCTTATTTATTTGTGTAAAACAGAGACAACAAAGAACAACAATAGAATTTTAGGTGGTGATCGTTTAACAAAGTCAAATGAAACAAATTGTACAGGTTGTTCTCTTCCAGTTTTTAAATTGAATTTTTAAATTTAACATCTTGTAGAATAATTTTTAACAAAATTTGAGTTCTTTTTTTTTACATACCTCCTTCATGCGAGCAAAATTCTTTCCTTGCAATGGACTGCGTTTTGTCCGACCAGAACACTCCGACACTATACTTCCAGCAGCAGAGACAACTGATTGAGGCGTGTCGCAAAACGAACCTCGATTTCTTTGTGAAGGTGGGAAATTGACAACACTGCTTGTTTTGTGTTGTTTTCGTCTCGCAAAGACAGGTGTTTCTAGTTGGAGGTTTGGAAAAGAAGAGATACTGCTGATACCAACATCAGCATCTTCCTGAAAAAACAATTGGATAAGCTTTAATTAATCACACACATAATACATTACAAAACATACAGACATAAATTTCATTTCTCAACAGCCAAAAGCAAGTAATAACATAAAACACGGATATATATAAATAAAATATTTTTAATATATCCGTGGTTTATACAGACATAAATTACTGTAGATACAATACTGAAGACTACATGCAGGAAAAACAAAACAGGTTTAAAGCATAAAGAATAGAATTGCCAGAAAGAAAAACATTGTATAAAAGATGGCGAACCTTTCGAGCACCAATTGCTTCCTCTTGGCTACTCACGACTTCTTTCAAATGTTTAATCCGATTTTCAGCTGTAAACAGGAAAAGAATGCACAAAATGAACATTTTTAAAATTCAAAACAAGTATTCACATAAAAAAACATACAGTCTCACTTAAAATTGTTTACAAAGGTTACTGTGATTGTTTTGCAAATTCCCACTGTTTACATCCAAATCATCAAATTCTTTTACGTTGAACAACGTTCCAAGATTTTTTAAGATTTGCTGTTTTAACGAAAAACTTAGTTTCACTTGAATAATATACCTGCAGAAAGTTTTGAGCTTAAGTCAGCTAATGTGCCCTGATAAAATCGTCTGGATACTTGCAATTCTTCCAACAAACTTAGATTCTGCTCTTCCAAAAGCCGGTTTTGAAGCTGCAGTTGTTCATTCACCCGATGCAATGATCCATTCTGACTACAACAAAGGCTTGGTGAACCACTACGGGAATGTTTCGACGATGGTTTCTTCTTGATGCTGTCCAGATCGGATAACGACGATGGAGAATAATATCGTTGTGTTGATTTGCTGGAATTTGAATGCTTGCACGAACAACTGGATTCACTGTCTTGAACAGCTGGTTGTTTAACACCTTCATGAAGGCTTTCTCGTGAACTGTAACCAGAAGATGTCTCTTCCTGTCGCAAAACTTTTCCACTCATATTAGTTAAACCATAACATTGTAAGCCTTTCTTTTCAGCACTTTCATGCATTCTTTACATAGCAAAAAATGTTTTACACAATCTGTTTTTTTAAAAGCAAAAGCCATACAAAATTGTGGCAGCTCTCTAATTAGCACAACTCAGTGGGATAAAATAGACTTACCAGACACAGAAATACTTAAACCCAAACTTTTTTGAAAATTCTGTAAATATGCATAAAAGTTTAGAGCCACTAAAATTTGGGAACAGACAAGGGTCAGGTCCACTAAAGTATTGGGCGAGAGGGAGTGAAGTTTAATATTTAGTAACTAAAGGGATTCTTCCTACATTGAAAATTGTATTTTTCATTCTCAGATTATTTAAGATTTAAATATTTAAAATCCAGGAACTTTTGTTTTGAAAAAGGTTTGAAAAATGCTGACATTACATTTCTACCTATAATTATCAAAGATAAGATCATTCTTAAACTACAAAACTTTGCATATAAGATATCATTAAACGTTTTGCTATTATGTAATGTTGCAAGATATTTCAAGTACTAATTTATGCTTATTACATCATCAATGATCGACCTTATGGAAGGTGGATGGAAATCTTTGAAGCTAATCTTAAGAGTAATTAAAAGATTTTTAAAAAAAACAAAAACCTTGATAAACACTTCTTATCCTCTATAACATACAAAAATTTTAAAACGTTACATTTTTTACTGGTTATCTCCTAGTTGTTGTCAGTGTTTTTTGCACTACTTTGTGAAGCTGCCTGTTCAATGTTTTAAAAATGATGGTGACATTGTTTAGTTAGAAATTTAAAAAACTTTTAAAGTCTAATATTTTGAATCGTTTGCTTGGGACCCAAAACAAGTCAGTGATACTGCAATTGTGGTACATTCAAACAGACAGTCAGTGATACTGTAATAATTGTGATATATTCACAACTATTTTCTTTTATAACAAGGCATCCTTATGCACCATTTCAGCAGGCTATCAATGCTGCCATTTACACCCTGTGGTTATGACAGAAATAAAATTTATTTGCCAAAACTTTTTTAAGGAAGATAATAACATTAGTGTAAGTCCAAAGCAACCAAATAGTTTTACGGGCAACACAACAAGATGGCTAATTGCAATTTTTTAAGTATTTGGTAAATTTAGAAAAAGAATCGCACTTTAAATGAATGAAGATCCATCTTGCTTTTTTAAACTAGAATGGTGTTATATATTTCTCTGACTAAACAAAACAGTTGTTTGATTACTCTGAGTCCTCATACTCATCATCATCATCATCATTCTCGGCTTAACGTCCGTTTTCCATGCTAGCATGGGTTGGACAGGGTGTATTAATGACCCTCTTCCAATCTGATCTAGACTGTGTTAGATCTAAACTCAACTTCCTCTGTATCAAGTCTGTCCTTATAACCTCCTGCCAAGTCTTTCTCGGTCTGCCTCTGGGCTTGGCCCCAGGAACTATCAAGTCTCTACACTTTCTTACCCAATTATCCTCCTCCATTCTTTCCAAGTGCCCCAGCCAATTCAATCTTCTTATCTGGATAACATCTTTAATTCTACGGATACTTAGCCTGCTTCTTAGCTCATCTGAACTCTTTCTGTCTCTCAGACTGGCGTTACACATCCACCTAACCATTCTCATTCTTATGTCTCACTACCGTACAACATAACACTTCTTACACAGGCCTCATACAACCTACCTTTTACCTCAATTGACAAGACTCTGCTAGTCAACAAAGAACATTCACAGACATTAAAAAATATACTGCAATTGCAAATTTACTTTTTTAGAAAAACAGTGTCCTGTGATGTGGGATTTTCCCGACTGACAGAAAACATAGATGAGTTGTGAATGTTTACAATGTTCTGTATGGTGCATGCATCATGACAGGCAAAAAAAGGCAATAGCAATGCGAATGTCACAAATTTAGTGTTAGGAGTCACCCTGGAATTTTTTAAATACAGTGTCAGAAAAGCTAAAACAATATATAACAAAAAATTATATGCTCATTGGCCACAATTATAAACATAGATCACTTTGAAATTTTAGCTATGAACAAAGTGTCCTAGTGGAACAAAGTGGAACTAGTTTAGAATAGTGAGAAAACTCCACTTAATTCGGACACACAATAATGATGATGATCAAAACAGCTTGGTCACTCCTCAAATGCCCTTGACAAAACGCTTAGGAGAAACAAACTCTCATTTTGAAATATCAATATCCTCAATAAACCCAAAGAACATGTTATGTCTCTGCGTAACAGAAGCAGTTGAACATTAGAAGGCCGCTGATTGCTAAAAAAACGCATAAATGATATAATTTTTTAAAGTGGTACGGTTTGAAGAATTTTCTCTATAGTTACAGTTTAGACAAACAAAAAATGTTATGCCAGGACCATACACAAATAAGCTTTAAGAAAATGCATAAAGATTAGCGATACAAGATGTGTTTTATGCTTTTCCCCACTGCCCTTATTCATAAAATATAGTTGCAGACTCTTTTTTTCTGGAGAAAGATTCCTTTAAAGGCATCATCTCCCACCAACACAAAAAGTATATTGAGGGAGCAATAAGATAAGGGACTTGAATCAGGAATTGTCTAATGCATTGCTCTCATCTTTTCCCATAGATCAGAATTATTCCAAACACCTGAATAATTCATGCAACCGTTGCTACCGATATCTGCATACAAGCGTTCATACTCCGGCCCTGCAACAGCCAACAAAATAACAGAAAAGTATTTTTTGTACTTGAAAAATGTTGAACCTGTTCCAGGCTGAGGGATTAAAACAATATGTTTGCACCATCCACAGTGCCAATAAAATTAGGAAAGTTCCGTCTGGAGTAGAATTTTTGTGAAATTTTAAGCCATTCCTTCTGAGAGGATGGTGTTTGTTAAAATCCTTCATATAAATGTGATATCACGATAGTTCTTTCAGAAACCTTAAATTGGTAGCACAGGGAACGAAATGCCTCTCCAGTTGCTAAAAAGTGATTGTCAACACTAGTCTTTCTTGGGCATGAATTACTTTAAAAAACTTTCATAATCCATTTTTATTATTTCTTTGTATGTTTCTGTATCCTATATGCCCTTAATTAGATTTGGTAATCTATATATAATTGTTCTCTTTTTTATAATCTCTGTTTTTTCCACGACTAATATTATTCTGACCCAATTTAGAACAAGGCCCCTCTATAGACAAGATGGACCTCATTAGACATAGTGGCCTATCTTTTGACATGCTGCCCTGTCAATTGACAGGCCAGGACCAACTTGTGGCATGGCGTTAAAATGTATTTGTATACATCAAGACTATGTAACGTAAACTAACTCCAATACAGTGGAAAAACTTGAACTGCATCAACTTGTATATAGATAGCTAGCTGAGATTAAATCCAGGCATGCATTTCAAGTTTGTTGTTGGTATCAAAAACAACCCCAGGGAACTTTTGGTGCAAGACCAGATCGTTGATTTTCATTCGTAACACAGCTGACAAGATCATATGGCAAATGCATTGTTTCAAAGTAGTTTAAAGACTTGCTTGCTGCATGGTTAGAGATGTCTTAAACTTGATTGTTATGTGCATAATGACTAGCTAAATAATTATGACTCAAGATAGCATATATAACGTTTCAAGATAATCTTTGATCGAATTATTGCAACTTGACCCATTACATAATATGAGTATCAATCATTTAGTTCAGCTATATTTGTAATAGATTATATTTTGATAATTCATGATTTATTCTCTTCCTCCAGACATTGTCCTCTTTAGTCCTCTGCTAAAGATTCTGCAGCTTAGTGGTTATAACTCTCCCACTTTGGGAATTCCCATTGGTGGTGATTCAATATGGTCGAGAGAATGTTACCACAGTCCCTGGTTAACCCAAGCCATGTGAGGGAGATTGGGGAGATGGCGCCCTGTGTGGGCGTTGCAGAGAGTTGTCTGGCAGAGCGCAGCCCTAATTGGCTCTGTGTAGCTCGGAATGAGCATTAAGTACTCTAGGACTCCAACTGAAGCAATGGCCCCTCCTGGAAATAACAGACAGGGCGTATATTCCTCTCATCTGTTGACACGATTTTTAAAAATGTGAGGGTCCATCAATAGTACCAACTGAAGACCAATTACATACATTTGTCCAAGGTTGGACCAGGCCCGTCAATAGATAAGCCATCCCAACTGTGCATGCACCAACCAGTCCTGTGTCTAAAGTAGGGCTAGCGTCCGTAGCTGGGTTTCAGAACATTACCATTCTTGTCATCACTGATTAATGCTGAAAGAAAACAAGCAGCCTGCTGCTCGCTTTGACATTGCTTTAAATGAATGTTGCTGAAGGGGTCGCAAACCATGCCAACGTGTTTGGGCAGGTAACTTTAGAATTAGGCAGGTAACTTTAGAATTAGGCAGGTAATGGTCACACCACCACTTTGTCAGGGAAAGTTTGATCACAAAAGGTAATACTTCATAGAGGAGCATGTATCATTTAGAATTTACAGGGTGTGTCTGCCCAGAATAAAGTTTAACCAATAAGGTTATCCCATATTTACATACATCTAGCTATATCCAGTAATTAAAGTATCCTGTTAAGGGTTGTGCTTGACTGACAGAGGGGTAGCGCTACAGAGGGGGAGGAGAGGCGCATGCCAATAAAAGGAAATTTTCATTGACGACCCCTAGCTAAACACAAAGTCTGATAAATTTTTATCCCAAAAACACCATTCAAGAAACTTTTCCGAAGAAAATAAAGAAGAAAATAAAGAAGGCTGGCTAAGCTAGCCAACAAACATGAAAGAATTTCAAAGCTCTAGCCTAGCCATTTATCTGGCTATCTGGCTGTGTATCTACGAATAAAAACAACAAATATAGAATAAACAATAGCCTAAATCAGAACTACCAGCCATCGCCTATTATATCCATTGTGAAATAAGACTAGCTGACTCATCATGAAGTCCCAGCAGTCCCACATTTCGATATTTCTAACGCATTTAAAAAAAATAATAATGAGAAGTTGCACATCAAGTGAGGATCACTCAAAATAAAACAGGGAAGGATTATAGACTATTTTAAGGACCAGAAATGTTTTTCTTGAACAAACAAGAGGAGGCGGAGCAACATCGTCCCCGGGGGCTTCTTTTTATCTCTCGCCCTCTAACGAGTTTGTCTCCCCGCTAAATTTAGTTTCCTGCCGAAAATTATTATTCATTTAAGTTATCTGCCAAATGATATTCTTAAAGCACACTTTTTCCTTACTTTGCAAAACGCTTGATTTTAGATTTTTTTTAATAAGCAATGTGAACTAAGAAGCATCAAATATGGACGAAGACTGGAAATTTAACGTACGTCTCAAGTAACCGAAGAAGCGTGTCATTTACCTGCTTCAGCCTGGAGTGAAGAAAGTTTTGTGGTTAGGGTTACAGGGTCTTTAGGGTTACAAATGCAAATTAATGAATTATTGTTTCTTTGGAATACTAAAAGATAAAGTGTTACCGCCTGATGGATTCTATAAAAATTAAGATTTGTTTACGACTAAGTGAAAAAACTTTTTTTTGGACAAGTTTTTCTTACAAAGCATCATCCTGAACCGCCGTTCTAGACTTGTTATATTTTGAATACCATTAGCTCGATCTCAAAACGTTGGTGGGGTAAACACTGAAGAAAAGTGTTACTTTTAGTAGCATAAGCTTGACAAAAAACACTTGAAAAGTGAATTCGCTAGACTAAACTAGTCAAACTTCCCTTTCGCTAAAATCTCCTCGAACTGTGTTCTGCGCATTATAAGGACGATATTATAAATGCCATGAAATTGGATTTCGTCACACATAAGAAAAAGAAACGAAGACAGGATTTCTCTCTTTATCATATGTTTATATCTGCGTTTAAATTATATTTAGTATTATTAATATAGAAAGATATCATGGGTAAGTTAGGGAAGTATCGACCCGGTTCCCAAAGCATCTTGTATCTTTTCTGACATTCAGGTTTTATGATAATAATAATAATGAGGATTCCTTACCTTACTGAGGTCTTGCGGTAAGTAACTAGCGACTAACATTAAGCAACAAACCTTGAGGACAAGGATGTTGAACTTTTGAAAAGAAACAACATTAGTTTTCAAGAGTTGATGTTTGTGATTCAAATCATTTCCCTTTTTTGCTGAGGGTAAGGTAGCATGCAATGCTAAGTTAGAAGTATCGGATCTATAACTAGCAGGCAGATTTAGCGTGATTTTTATTACGCTAAACCGGAGGAAGAGTAATGTTGGTAAAAAAATGACACTGAGTCGCGTATGAATTTTCTGCGGTTAAAATACTAACCGCGTACTTCGATTGCTTGGTTGTATTCTTATTTATTCACGTGGTCAATATCCGAAGCCTTTTATTCAACCATGTTTTGTGCGAATGGTTTCACTCATACAAACAAACATACCTTACTTATGCTGAAATACGCGCAATCTGACATTCGGGAAGAACGTAGTTACGCGAAACATTGCATCTATGCGAATTTCATGCAAAGCGAAACACAAAACAAAATGCACAGGTTGTTTACTAGTTATCGCACGTGCCTAAATTTTAGGGGAAAAAATATTTTCAAAACTGAAAAAAATGGAGTAAGTTATATCCACTTCACTATTTCTAATTCGACACTGCGTAATTCAAATCTTTCTCTAATTCCAACAAATTTTCAGGTCCCCACGGGTATACTTCTCTCGTAATTCGGATTCTTGAGATGTAAAGAGGCCCTTAGCGCAGTCATAGTTAATTTTTATTCGAATGTTTTGATTTTTGAAGAAAAGAAAACATACCATCCATGAAAATGAGTTGCTTTGATCGTACAACCAGACAGCAAAACGTTACACAAAGAGTATAACCTAAAATTAAGTTATAAAGAGGTTGCAAAGTTTTTTAATGTCCCGTTAAACGCTCTTTATACTTCTACTTTACTGTAAATTCGAAATTTCTCTCTCTCTCTAATTCGAATTTTTTGACATTTTGAAATTCGAATAAATTAGAGAGACACTACCCTAATTCCCCTCTCTCTCTAATTTGAACAAAAATCTATCCCCCTTGCAGATCGAATTAATTAGAATATTAAATTTATGCCGACCTGATATTGCTATATAAGAAAGAAATAAGAAAAAATAAGTAATAAATTAAAAATACTGTAACCATAAAGCTGCTGGCACGATATTCGATCCATTTTGTCGAATCCAATTTGTTGTATTTTGTTATTGACCTTTCAATTCGTAGTTTTTGAAAGCGTCAAACACGAGAGAAAACGAGATAAATTTTTAAAATATGCTTAAACCAAGGGTATTGAATTATTTTATCGTCTCAAAAAAATATAAAAAATCTCATATATAAAATAAAAGCTAACTGGGGTCTGGGATGGTGAAGAAGGTGTTTTGAAAAAGAGTGTAGTAACTCATCCAATTCTGGTCTGTATATTACACACAATACACAAAAAAACCAACACGGCAAACAGATAAACAAATTTTCTTAAAAATGGCGACGAATCTCAGCCTGAGCGACATTTCTGGTGATATAGAAAATACTCTTTCCACAGCATCTTTATCAACAGATGATAGGACAAGACTACAGACAATGAAACAATGGTTTTCTGCTAGAAGATCAGAAGTGAGACCATGGGGAGAATTCTTTAATGCAAAAAGGTTTTCAAAACCTTCCAGTGCTGCTGATATCAGCAAACGTGTCTTTGCAAATATTAAACTTTACCAAGCAAATTATTTTGCAATTTTTGTTTTATTGGCCATTTATTGCATGTGAGTTTGTTGAATTTATATAATGGGAATGTATTAAAAATTGTTGACTAATCTGTGCATAGCCAACTAGCTACAGTACTGGAAAAAGGTTGTTTAACATATCGAGCGCGCAACGTGCGCGGACTCCCTCGATACGCGATGTACCGCGTTTATAATAATAAGAAACAATTAAAATAAATTGTCGCGATCTATCGAGAATCTAGTATCGTGACAAAATCCGTCTCGATGTGTCGCGATGGTAGGTGATAATGAGAATAAAGAGAAAGTTTTTTTTAATGAGAATAGAGAGAAAGTTTTTTTTATTTCAAACACATCTCTGCTTTATCTTTTTTTTTATTTTAAATAGGTGTATATTATAAGAAAATTTTTAACTTTCGTATTTATTAAAGTAATTCTAGCGCATTACTTTTTCAACGTATTTTTTTTCTAACGCTGCTTTTCGTTCTTAAACTTTGAAAATGCGATCTCTAACGAAGCTTTTTTGTCGCCGCTTTTCGTTCTTAAACTTTTAAAATGCGATCTAAAAAAACTTTTCTATTGCCGTTCTTCGTTCTTAAATTTTAAAATGCGATCTAACGAAGCTTTTCTATCGCCGTTCTTAGTTCTTAAATTTTTAAAATGTGATATAAAAAAGAAAGATTAACGCTAGCTGTATACCCTAGATTGTTATGCATAAGTTAAAAAAATATAACACAAAGGAAGTATAATTATATTTAAACATCCGCGATCATTGTTGAATACACTCTTATTTTTAAAATAGTTCTATTATGAAAAAGTGTTAATGGCCTCGATAGCTTTGAGAATGATATCGAGACGGATGCATCGCGAAGCCCTCTCGATACAATTTGAAAGTAAAAAAACGTCTATCGCGGATCGAGAATACCGTCACGATACGCGAAGCGCGATGTTAAACAACCTTTTTCCAGTACTGTAGCTAGATAACTTGCTAAAAAAAGAGCAGGACCATATAAAGTAAAATGGCTTTGGAGCAACTTTGCAGTTTCCTCTTTAAATTAACTTTTATCTGAGGGTTCACAGCTTCTTAGGGCTTCCACGACAATGTATTATGTTCCTTTAAATACATAAAATGAGAAGAGGGTGCCTGTAAGCCGCAAATGCCGGCATATACAGTACAGTCCGAATGTAAGCTTCCGCGTACACGCTATACAACACCTTTTCCTGCAAGTCGGGAGCCCTTTAATCTTTTGTTTATCGTGATTACTTTAATTATCTTAGCGAGAGCTATGTTGCGAGTGATTTAACAAAAGCTTCGCGATAAAACAATACTGTAATTATTTTCTCATAACTGCGAGTTTTATTGTTAAAACTTATTTAAAATAAAATCCCCTTAGGTAATAGCGCAAGTAATGAAATTTAATGATTTGTTAACTACGCAAAAGATTAAAATAAATCGCGCAAAAAATATTGTTTTTAAAAATGTTTTTGTGCATGTTTTTTTTTATATCTTTCAAACTTGGTCCGTTTTAAAAAATATATTTCTTAACATTTTATTCTATGCTATTATTAACTTATAAATGTTTAAAATTACGCTAGCTAAACTGTAATACAGCAAGACTTAATAAAAGAGCACTGATGCTAAAATTGATGAAGTCTGCTCTTAACAAAGAAGATAATAGTTGAGAAAAAACAATTCCAATGTATTTTTAAACATCTATTCCTAAAAACATATAAATAAGCAGAAGTAGTCAATTTAGCCCACGTGGTTTTTTTTTCTTGCCTGTCAGGATGGCAGCGCATTATGGAACTTTGTAACAAATAAGTTGGTTGGAAAGTCTAAAATTAAATTTTCATTTGGACTTTATTGATAGGATGTGACTTTTTATCAATTTATATATAATAAAATTTACTTATAAATATATTTAAAACAAAAATTTAATAGTATATATGGAATATTTTTAGGAAAAGGAAGATTTTGAAGCTGAAAAAAAATATACCAATGTAATCTAGTGTGTTTTTAAATTAATGTAATGTCCGTTGTAATGTCCGTTACGTAATGTCCGTTACATTTATTTTTTTTCCAGCAAATGAAAGAAAGTAACAAGTTGCACCACTGAACTACATTTTTTTTCAAACCAGAAGATATGAAAGTATTAAACCACATTTAGTGTTCAAACTGCTGTAATGTGAAAAATTTCCTGATTTTGAACGGACATTACATGTAAAAAGGTGCTAAAATCACCAAAAGTTTTTAGTTTTTCACTTTGAAGCTGGCTGTGATAACTTTCGTCTTTGGAAAATTAGTTTCTTAAGAAGGATATTTTAAAAGTTCAGGAAGAAGATACTATACAAACATACATAAAAATTAAGTTTTTGCCATTTTAAGGAAAAATCTGGTGATTTCCAACATGCAAGCCCTTCGAATCTTACGCATGAAAAATGTGTTTTTGTCACTTTTTTCACAAAAAACTTTAAGATTTAGTTAATATAATGTATAAACATTAATGGGTGGTGCCTGCCACTTTTCCTAGTTTACATATTTGAAATATTACAAATGTCTCATTATTCATGGAATCGCTCTATGATATGTCCTAGTTTTCCAACAATATGGATGTTTTTTCTAGAATAACCTCACCACTTTTACTCATTGGTTTGTCAACATCAATGGGTGGATGTTATTATATATCGACAAGAGGAAAGGGACAACCCATCAAACTTTTAGGTATGGTTTTAATTTTTTGATTTATAACTTCATAAAATATCTTTATGTTATGGTTACAAGTTATAATAGTCATTATGTTGTGGGTAATATGGAAATGTTATTGTCACTTATTAACTTTTGTTTTTCTAATGCATCCTTTATAGGTAGAGAGATGTCCGCAACAGAACAATATGGCTTGGTATTTTTGATCTCATTGCCCCTCTTGTTCCTTGCATCAGCAGGCTCCACAATTTTCTGGATAATAGGTTATAATACTCCTTTTCTATCATTTCATGTTTAAATTTAACTGTAAAATGATTTACTATAAAAATTACCTTATTAAATGTCTGAAATTCTGTTAGTGTTCCAAAACATTTTACGGTTTTCTCTGACGTATTTTAAAATACACATAAAGCAATTTTTGGAACAAATACATGTATTCCTTGTTGTTTTTTGTTATTTCTGCCCAGCTGAGTTTGTTAATTGAAATTGCCCTATTGCAAGCTAATTTTGTTAAACTACCTTGAACTTAGCTTTCTTGCATATACCCAAAGGAATGCCTGTTTTTCAAATACAATCTTATCACCTAAGTTTCCACCCTGCTAGCAGCATTCTGTCACATTATCATAGTTGTTTTTATACCCTGCATTTATAATTTGTCAGGTGCCTCAATATTTGTTGTCATGGTGCATGCGTCAATGTTAGCAGTCAATTCGTCGATTGAAGGCACGTCTGACATTCAGATGCAAGGAATCGAAGTACAATAACTAGCGCATGGTTATAACTTCTTCTCTTCAAATATAATAATTTGAATTTTTTTTGCAGTAAGATTTAGTTTGGGTAAAATAATTGTAATATTTATTAGTCATTTATATATTTGTGAAAAGGACACCCAAAGTGAATATATAAGTTATTTTTCTTTTTTCGTGTTTTCGTGTTTTCTTTGTTACATTCTGTCTGATGTCTACGTTTTTAGTTAAAAATTTAACCACATGTCATATATAGATGTTCTTAATATTTATGTAATTCAAACAATGGCTAATAATTGTTATCTTTGATGCATTAGATTTAAAGACATTCTTTTTGATGTTTTCAGTCGCTATGGTAATAGATAAAAATATAATATTTTTCTAAATACTTTTGAGTGTACATCAATATAATCTAGTTTATTAAATTTGAATGTGTTTTTGTTGTTGTTGCTGTTTGTTTGTTTGTTTTATCTTTTAATCTTTTTTGATAACTCAGGAGATAATTAAGTGCTTTTGATATTAATTGGATTTCACATCTTATCTTTCAGTGCTAATTTAGTCCCTTTTTTGTATACTTAAACTTGACAGCTTGTACTCACAAGTTTTTGCACACACAATCCTTTTTAAACATATCATTTACTTTGTATATAGTTGTAGTGGCGAACAATCTCTTAGCAATGCTGGAGCTTATTTGGGTTGTATTCTGTTTGAATTTCTGCATTGGTGTACATATACCACAAGATAAATTAAAGAAACAGCCAATCAGTGTCTGTCAAAAGTTAAATATAGACAACTTGTTTATTCACAAAGCTACTGTGGATAAAAAACTTCATAATACGATAAATATTGTCAAACACAATAAAAAGATATCTGCTAAAGCTAAACAATATCGATTGCAAGCTATTAATGTGTTTCAAAGAGAGATGAATGACTCTGTGACATCGTTGTACAATTCTGTCGAAAATTTAAAAAGCTTCTTGAAGGGAGACTTTCGCTCTATACAGAAACTGAAAGAAACTAGCAAAAAGAGACTAGAGCAGTTAAAGACCTCCATGTTGAAAGCAGAAGAAGAATTTAATCAGATTATAGAAGCTGAAAGAGAAGAACAAAGTGAGACAATGAAGAATAAAAAAAATAAAAATTACGATACTGTTATCAAAAAATTTGTTCACGACATGATAGGTGATGTTGCAATTGCAGCGGACAAATTAGAAGGTGAATTAAATGCAGATTCATTCGAAAATGGAATCAGGGAACATAATGGCAAAATTGACATTGAAACTGTGATCAAAGTTGGAGGAAAAGAAATGGATGGTATGAAGGTTTTCATTTGAATTTTAACAATGGGGATATTTAGTTCCACTTACACACTCACTGTTCGTTTTGGCTACACAGTGCATGGTAGTTGAGTTTTCGAAGTCCATTTTTCCATATGACTGGTCTCTGTTCGTCATGAACTTCTTCACATCTGACTGCACAATCCCCAGGTATTTTTCAATCTCATTGTGGGGTTACATTCAACGACAGAAAAACTTGTGATGTGTTTCTTCTTTGTACGTGGCCGTACAAACAGAGCTTGGGGGAGGTTATGGAGCACTCAATGGCAGAGGTTTTTTATTTCTGTAGGCAGTTCACCTCAATTTTTTTTTCAATCATTATTCCTTGTGACAGAAAGTTTTAAGGCATTTTATTGATTAGCATATATATGGAAAATTAAAGTTTTTAAATAACTGTTAAACTTTGTCTTGCCTATGCAAAAGCACTCACTCACAATATTTCTTAAAAGTGGAAAATAGAACATGAAAACTGATGACAAGAAAAAAAAATACAAAGATACAGACTTCATTTGACAACTTAAAAGCTGTATTAATATACCAATATTTATTATAGGTGGTGAGGACAAGGAGGGTGTGATCATGCTTATTGATTCTGAATCAAATCACTTTGTGTTGGCAAAACCAAAGGATGGCACTATCACACATGTTGATCACATATTTTTAAAAGAAATAATGTATCTGCTTGTGTTGTCATTTATGTTTACACTGGTCTGCAACTTGTGTAAACTTCCCAGCATTTTTGCATGCATTCTGTCTGGTGTTATACTTGGTCCGTCTGGGTATGGGTATATAAAGGTAATTTTTTACATGTAACAGATTTCCAATTTCTTTTCCTTCACTTTTTGTTTCCATTTTTATGTGCGCAAGCGGTGTAGTAGACATTCGTTTGATTTTAAGAATGAGGTAGCATGTACACATATTTCAATCTCTCTAATTTAAATTCAGCCCACTTAGAAGTTTGTGTGAAAGAACTTAAATTGACTTGTAATAATAATGTCACTGGAATCCCCATTATATAAATACAGCCCATACAAAACCATTGACTGATCATAAAAATAGATTTGTGTGGAAGACAAGCAATCATTATTAGCAGAGGTGGCATAGTTGGTGGTATACACATAAGATTTGTTATAAAGAGGTTGTAGTTTTGAATTTCAACTTTTAATGCAGTTTGAAGCTTCAAAACAAAAGCAATGAAGTAATACTAATGCTATACATATCTTTAGTGGGTTGTTGCTTTTAAACATAATGAGAAAATACAGTTGAACGATATGAAACCCATCCAACTTCTACGTACTTTCCTTTTAAAATATTAAAATACTATGTACTATTATCTCTTGTTTGTATTTTTAGAGTATCGTTCAAATTGAAACCATTGGGGAATTTGGTGTCTTCTTTACTTTGTTTTCTGTTGGCTTGGAATTCTCACCTGACAAATTAAGAAAGGTGAGTTCATCTACATGCTTTATAATCATTTTGATTATTCAACTTTTTAGTACCTGGTGTATTTGACCCAATTTTAAATTAGGAAATTTTGACTTCTCTGTGTCTTGTTTTAGGTATTGCGTGAAGCTGTAACTGGAACAATTTCAACAATGCTTTTGTTTGTTTTGATTGGACTGTTCTGGGGTACAGTGTTTAGTATTTTACCCAGACAAAGTTTTTTTGTGACTTTATGCTTATCCTTCAGTAGTACGCCCATGGTGTCAAAGTTCCTTGATAATTATAAAAAGTCAAAAAAATGTAAGTGTTTCTGTTTTGTTGTTGTTGCTTTCTTGTAATGCAGAAATTAAATTTATAAAATTAATTGTGTAGTTTTTTGACTGTTATTCTGCAGTAAGTTTTTCGGCGTAAAAAACACCATTATCCTTACATTCCATAAATTTTGTTTATGAATTGCTTAAACTAAGTATATTATTGGGTGGAATATTTGAGATCTTTTACCATGACGCTTTCTGAAGTTTCTGCTTGTTTGAAAATAAAAATATTTCCACAATATTGTTAAGAATTCTCTATTGATTAATGTATTTCAACTCTTGGTATGTTAGAAACAATGTTTTTGGCTTACACCACCTGTCATGATGACATAGGTTGGGCATATTCTTTTCCATATGGCATGTGTTCTTATACTTTCTGTACATTTTTTTCAGCATCTCAAGAACATGAAAATGGGGTCAGTGATGACTATTGGAATCTGCTTTTCTCTATGTTGTTTCTTCAAGATTCCTTACTTGGGCTATTTATGGCTGTTCTTCCAATCCTTGCAGGCCATGCAGAGAAAGGTCATTCGTTTGCGCATGTACCAGTAAACAGAGCCTTACATGATTGGTTCCACGGTACTTTCGGAGGTATGTAGAATTGCATTTATTGTCCAGTACAAGTTTCTAAATTTTGCACCCAAGATAAAGAAATGTAAATCTGACCCAGTAATCAATAGAGGGAATTTGCAACAGACAATATTGTCCAGACTTTAGCAAAAGAAGGATAACTTCTAGCTGCTGCTCTTTTGCTTGTGTAACTTAACTGAATTTTAAGTTTGTGTAATTAAGTAGATGTACAAGGTATAGTTTCATAACACATTTTTTATTTGCAACAGGTCCCGCTGAAGAACTGTTTTTCACTCTTGTTGAGCTGGCTTTTGCTCTGATGGGAATATGTTTCATGGCGTTTGTTATATCGAAATATCTAGCAGCTAAAGTATTCAGGTAAGTTTTATTATTTATACGTATCTACTGCATGGGTGTTTTAAACCCTGTCCTACTCATATACTTAAGACTTAGAACGTTAGGTTTTACAGTTTGGCCATTTGTAGTTGGGCTGCACGCCTTCACAAGTCTCCTTAATTCGAATATCTTCAGTTTGTCTTAAACAAAGTTGCTATAAGTCATTCCAAATATGCCTCTTTTTCATTTTTCTTGCCAGATTTAGACGCTTGGTTGGTAATAACTTTTTTAAGACTAAAAGCCAGGATACTTTAGAAATTGTTTGAGATCCTGTCTGATCTGATCTTTGCTATTCAACGAGATTGATGCCTTAGGTAGTTCTCTGAATGATCAAATAAGAGAACGTCAAATGCACTACCACATGTCTCAGGTAACTCAAGATTTTAACTGGCAACAAGGCATATATATAATAACCATTTTTTAAGCAGTTTACAAGAAGTCACAACAATTAATTACAAAAAAAGGTATTGAAAACAAGAGTTTTCTTGATTACTCAGCTTTGTCTACAAGTAAAAGGCGTGCATGGTCAATATAAGAATTAGAGATTGTTAAATATCTTGCGTTGGAATGTCTAAGAATTTAATGACATTTTATAATCTAATCTTGTACTTTTTTGGGGCATTGAAAAAAATGCTGTTTCTTTTATTTTAGGGGTTTAAGTTTATTTGGCTCACACGAAACTTTTGTTTTCGGAATTTCAACTTTATTATTCACAATCACCATGGTATGTGTATCTCGTCATTTTGATTTTACATAAACTTTAAACTGTTGTTTTAGTATTTCAGCTTCGTTATTTACTGGAATAGATTACCTTGATGATTTTACCTTGTTAATTCTAAGCCTTTACTGGAATCGCCCTTTTGCTTGTTTGTCTGTTTTAGGTTTGTTTTGTTTGTTTGTTTGTATTAGTTCGTAATTACTGGTAATGTGAAATTTAAAATTTAATTGGTTGTTCTGCTTCTTTAATGGGATGAGTAATAATATTTCAGAAATATTGAATTTTTTGAAATATTCAGCAAAAAAGAAGAGGAATGTTTGTCCGAGACGTCAGACACTGGGAGCATTTTTTTCCTTTTATTTTTTGGCATGATCCCTAAATTTTTAATATTCAACGACATCATTTCCAACTAAAAATGAGACCTTATCAGTCAAAAACTACGTCGGAGAAAAAAAGTAATTAAATTTTCGTGAGTTGTTTCATGCTCTGATAAACATATCTAACTGCGCATGCTCTGATAAACATATCTAACTGCGCATGTTTGCTTCACTTTCTTTTGTTTACTTTATCAATGCGAACCAATATTGATGGCTTTTTATAACTAGCAGATTTCATTCTGGAAGTCAAACGCTTTTGTGGCTGGCGTGCTGTTATGCTTGCTATGATTATCATTTTCGCACAGTAATACTTCATTTCTGATTCGTAGCTTACTGAGTATTTTGGTGTGTCGATGGAATTGGGTTGTTTCATCTGTGGTGGAATTGTTGGAACTATGGGTGAGCAGACTGTTAAACAGGTATTTAACACATTGATGGCTAACGTATATGTTTGAACGTTTAGAATTATTTTTTTGAAAGTTATTTGAATAAAACAAAGAGTATTACGTTAACAAAGAATCTGTGTACAAACGTGTCTTGACGAAACATATGTATTTTATTAGCAGCCCTCGTTTTGTGAGAGTTTTTAAAATGAAGAAACAAAGATTCCTTTTCAGTTGTGGATAGCTTGCCAATGTTTAATTTTTCTCTTCTTTAAAAAACAAATCATTAATTTTAAGTAAAAAAAATTTATATAACGTTTATGTTGTTAGCTACCAGTACAGTTTTTAACCTATTTCGCCACGGTATGTGTGGGGTAGATAATAACTGAATGGAATGCAACAAAGTACTGATAGTGATTGACGGCCATGTCAATGCAACATTGTTCTTGATTCTTTTATTCAAGCTACTTGCATTTAGACATACTGTTTCAATTTCATTACATACAAAATTTAACTGGTCAATGAATTCAACACTACGCTCATCTCAATAAATTAATATATTAACAGTTGGTTATTTGGTTGCGTAGAGTAGCTTCTTTTTCTACGTTTGTTTAGGTATCGGTGATAGTGGAGCCGCTGAAAGATTTTTTTGCAGCACTATTTTTTGCTTCTATCGGTAAGAAGGATTTAATATATAGATTTTTGTTGTTTGAAGTTGTGTGTTTATGAAGTAAGCGCCAGGACCGCTAGACAAAATAGCAGCCGCTGATTGAGAAATAAAAAAATCCTGACTGTTTGCAATTTTACATAAAAAGTTCAAACAAAGTCTAAAAATGTTATGATATTGAAAATATTCGTAGTACAGTATACTCTCATTAAGTCGGACGCCCGCTAAGTACAGATTAAAAGTGAACAAAAAAAATTGATTGATGTAATCGACAAAAAAGGAGCTCCTAAAAATTTCTGTGTTAGATGCCATGAAAATACGGCTGAACTGAAATCGTTAACGGTCGAAGTTTCCAGATTAGTGGAAAGTGAAATGAAAATGAATGAAATAACAGCTAACTCTAAGCAAACCGTTTATTGAGTCCTCTAGACTAAGTTTTACAAAAAAATGAAATAGAACCATTTTATGAAAATCCTTCTTACAAGAAGATTCTGTTAAGTAGGACCCTTGCTAAGTAAGTCACATATTCTCGGTCCCTTGAGCGTCCCACTTAACAAAACTATACTGTATAATAAAAATTTGAAGCTTCTTATATAAAATATTGTTTCCACTAGTCGTCTAACTGGCGTTAACTTTGCTGAGTATGATTTATAAGCACCTTAGCATCTAGTGTGAACGCGTAAAAAATACCTGTGACGCGAGTTAGACGCTCATTACGCACCACTTAAACTCCTGTTAGACGCCAATTTATTGTTCACCTATCCCTAAAATCACCTTTCCTCAAGTATTAGCCTTATTCATGTCGCGGGGGAATGGTGACGAGTAAGGCACTTGTCGGGAAAAAAATAAACATAATGGTAGTTGTCAAAAGTAAATAAAGGCGTTATTCTAGGCAAAAAGGTTTTAATAAAGCAGAAAAAGTATATATTACACACAATGGTTAAATGGTTTTGTTCCTCAGCGTTGTGCTTTAATAATTATAACTCGACAGATTCAAATAACGAGCCTATGAAATACTATCATTTACCTCGTGATCCAGAAATACAAACAAAGTACAAACAAATTTTTAAAACATGTGGTATAAATTTTACAAAGGGACATATTTGTGCTGCTCATTGGAGTTCTGGAAAACGAATGACATCCTCTAATTTACCAGACGTTGCAGTTCCAGAAGAACAGTATGAGAAGTTACACCAAAAACTTATCACTGCAAAGGACTTGCTATCTTCTTATAAAAATCCGTCTCAACAAATTAAAAATCGATACAAAAATGCTAAACGAAAATATGAAATAGCAACTGCTTTGATCTCAACAACACCTAAATCAAGTAGAACACCACCAACAAAGAAAAATGAAGACAACACAAGAGGACCTAGAACACGAACACTATCTAAAAAACAGTATAATCATAAATTGGAACTAGCTAACCTAAAAATTTCACAGCTATTAAAAGACCTCAAGGATGCTAATTCTAAAATTTCAAAACTGGAAGATGAAACTATTAAAGCTAAAAAAGAAATACGCAAATTAAAAAAAATGAACTCTATCATAAACAATAAATTAAACCATTCATATCAAGAAATATCTGAAATGAAGAGAAGAGAATTTACTCACACCAATTTAATAAAACAGCCAACTACCTTTCAATACCTATATGGTTTGACATTAGAACAGTTTGATATTACACTACAATGTTCTCTACCCTATATTCACTTAATTCCTTACCCCGACTGTGTTGGTAATAATTCAAGAAGAACAATAGATACTGCCACAGAACTTTTACTCATATTAACGATATGTCGTCATGGCATCCACCATGGAATAATGGGTTTTATGATTGGAAAATCTACCGGGACTGTCCAAAGAATTTTTATTGGATGGGTGATTTTCTTATCGACACTTTTTAGCCAAATTAATTTAAAACCACCCTCTGGATTCCTTTTGCAAAAGATGCCTGATAGCTTTGTAAAAACAGGGCATGGTTTAACAGATTTAATTATAGATGCTACAGAATTTAAATTCCAAAGTGCATCAAACTTCGAACTCAATTCACTTATGTTTTCAAACTATAAAAACACTCAAACAGGAAAAGCTCTTATTGGGATAGCTCCACATGGCGGTGGAATACTTTTCAGTGACATTTATCCTGGCTCCATATCTGACTCTGCAATTACTGAAAAATGTGGTGCATTGTTATTGGTGGATGAAGAACACGAAATAATGAGCGATAGGGGATTTTCAATTCAAGAATTGTGTGCTGTTCGTGGTGTTACATTAAATAGGCCTAAGCAAAAATCAAAAGACCAGTTTGATGAAATCGATGTGGCAACTAATTTTGATATTGCAGCGACACGAATTCACGTTGAACGATATATCGGAAGAGTACGAAATTGGGGAATTTTGAATTCTATTTGGCCGATTAATAGTATTGATATTCTTAGTTCAACATGGCAAATGATTTGTCATATTGTTAACTTAACAATGCCCCCTATAGGTCCATATATATATAATATACATTAGACTTTGTTAAAATATCTATTGCATAGCATGCTTTAATTCATCTATAAAATGCACTTTTGGTACAGCTTTTGCAATTTTTTTAATAAAGGTCCTCACAGGTCTTAGCATCTGAAAGCTTGGTATTTTCCCAACAATCGCCTTTCCAAATTGTTGTAGTTCTAAAATATGTACGTGAACCCATTCTAATATTTGAACGTCATCATAAATGCAATCTAATATCTGAACAACAATTTCCATCAGTGTATTGTTTCGTTTAATGAGAAAAAAATTTGAAGTGGCAGTTTCAGGATGGTATGACTGCAAGATACAAAACTCAGCATTAGTACAACTCATTTGTAGTTGGCATTGGATAAAGTACTGTGGCAACTTTACAATTGATGTTAATGGTCCAATGCTATTTTCTGCTCTTGTCTTTACTTCTAGTAATATACCAAGAGGTCCCAGAGCATCTGGGCTTGAACCATATCTTGAATTTATTGGGTGATGAAAATATCCACACCTCTCTGTAGTACAATTGGCAACATGCTCAAAATGCTTAACTGCAATGTCTTCAAAATAATGGCCACGTTTTATATTTCGAATATGATTTTGGTTTGGCTCGGTTTTTCCTGTTTTTATCATATCCCATGTCACCTCATATTTTGAACTCCCGTATAGTCCTAAAAGAGCTGGCAGACGGCTTCCAGTAACTTTGTATTTTCGCAGTTCTAACCAATCTTTTGTGTTTTGGGTCACATGTTGGTAGTTATCACCATGCGGTTTAGGTGCTGTCAAAAAGCACAAATCTATTTTTATTACTGGTGCTTTACTTTCAATTTGAGTATTGATTTTATCACGAAGAGGAATATTTGAAAGGTCTTTGTATGTCATGCTTTAATTTACTATTTCTAATTCCAGTACGTATTTTTCAAGTATTTTATCTGCAGTTATTTTATTTATTTCACTGTTTGTGTTTTTTTCTGGCGATTCACTGATGTATTGTTTATCTATTGCTCTTTGGATTCTTTCTAATTTCTGTGGCTCAATGTCAATAACTTTTGAATCAAATAAAGGTGTTTTACAATAATCATGATCAGCTAATGAATTTGCCAATCTCAAATGGTATTTATAGTTTAGCATGATTCCAACTGAGGAAGCTCTCCCTACTTTTGAATTATTAAGAACGTTTTGAATATGATCCTCAACTGATTTTTCATTTTTTAGTTTATTTTGTAAATCTGTAATTATTTTAGGTAAAATATGAACCACCAGGGTCAGCAGCATTGATGTTTAATTTATTGTCCTTCAGCTTCATACTAGCAGACTTAGGTTTAATTTCAGCTAAGGGAACCATAGGTATTGACCCTTTTTGTGATCTCCTGTGCCACTTCTGAATTTGTTGAGTACATGTTAGCTCTAACAGTTTTTCTTTGGTATCGTAATAGTGTTTTAGAAACAGCAATAGGCCAAGTACATGGCAACATAGCCCACTTAAACCAACTGGGCAAGAACAATGTGCTTTCTGGGGAACTGAATTTTCAAATAAAATGACTGCTGGTCTTATTTGAGTACCATAGGATTTTTTAATCATTCCTTTAACATAAATTTTATCGTTATCTTTTATTGTTTTAACAGAAACGATTTTCCTGCTTTGCAACATCCGCACTGCTTTTTCTTGCTGGGCTTTACTTCCCTTAGATTTATTTAAACAGTGCGTTTTGAACACTTCTTCATTTATCGTTGGATAATTATGCTCATCGCTGTTCCATTTGGAAGTGACAGGGGGGATATGTAGTGGGTCTAAGCTACAGTTAAATTTGTATTGTCTTTTGCACTTCGCTTTCAGTCTTTCATAAAGTTTTGGATATAGGCAGAATTTTCTTAGTTTTATTTTCATGTCATCTGTAGTACCAGAGCAATGTTGGCCTATTTCTTTTAATTTTTCCATGCATTCCTCACGAGTCAACGAAGAAACGGTTTCTTGGTTCATTTTTATAACAAAATTTCAAATTTTAAAGCATAAATAGTTGCATTTTAATCCACAAGTAAGCGAGGTAGTCAACTAGTTACAGTTGTTTACACTTAAAGCTACCATTTTGATTATTTTTTTCCCGACAACGCGGGAAATCACTGCCTGGCCGCGTTACATGAATAAGGCTAATAATGTTTCTAAAAACGTTTGCGGTAAGCTACAATGAAGAAATTTCTTACAAAGCTATCGAACGTCTTAATTTGCAGACAAATATTTACTTGCCAATTTACATGCAGATTTTGTAAATGTGAATAAATATTGCATGTTCAACTTATAATAACGTTTTCTTCTTTTCAGGTTTCCACATCTTTCCTTCATTCGTATTCTCTGAAATAGCTATATTCATTCCAATTACGTTCCTTGTAATATCCACGAAGGTTAGTATACATATTTACCCCAGCATTTATTTAGGAGAGCGAGCGCTCATGTTAGCATACACTTCTTAAAGGTCTTAAATTGGAAACTTATCTAGTTAAATAAAAGCAATAATTCTTCCACAAGCAGCATATATCATAAACGGATTATAATGTGCTTCGGAGATACTTTTTTAACGTGTGTGTTGAGTTTACTACTGACGAATTTCACACAAAGGACCAAGGTAAGGTTCACAATGACAGTATTGTGTTGGTTAAAAAGTAGGTGATAATCAACCGCCTAAGTAAGAAGCCAAAAAGTCACTTAGCAACCCAAGACCTCACTCTAAAATTGGTGTTGCTTATAAAACGAGAACGCGTGGTCGTTAATTCGGGACGGTATTTTCGTCATGTCTTATTGATCAAAAGTTTACTTGTTGTTGTAGTTTCTGCTGACGTCGACAGTGTTGCATCAACTTCTACCAACAGGAAATCAGTCCAAATGGCTAGTAGCAGCAGGTTTGGCACAGATAAGCGAGTTCTCGTTTGTTTTGGGTAGTCGAGCTAGAAGATACGGATTGATAGGCAGAGAGGTATGTTCATCTTATGAAATTTTAATATGAGGAGGAGTGAGTTGTCATTATCAGGAATAATTGTTTTCCTTATAGCATCTCTCTTTTGCTGTAGTTGCCATGACAACGATGTTAAAAAAAGTACAAAATAACAGTAACATTGTCCAGTTAGAAACTATAACAACGCTAGTATTAATTCCACTCAGTTGAGAAGTTTATATAGACTCTCCATCCATTTTTAGGTATATCTCACCATTTTATCAGTAACCACGTTAAGTTTATTTCTGTCGCCACTGGTATGGAGAACAGTGCACTCCTCCGTTCTTCATAAACACTCCTGGAATATGAAATCGATTATCAAGAGATTAAAGTTACCACATTAAAAAGATTGTATATCTTAATTGCATGTTTATATTTATTTATTTATATATTTTTACATATTTTGTATTAGGTAGTAAATATTTAAGTTTTGTTAAAAAAAATATCGGTGAATTTCTGTGCTTTGTTTTATTCGCTTCCTTTCTTAATTTGTGTTGAGTGTCAAATCTACGTTCAGAGAAGATATAATTACGTTAGAGTTCATTTCTTTCACACAAGTCGTTATGCCTTGGTTCGTTTTTTTGTTAGCAGTGAATGAATGGAAAAGTATATACTCTCAATCCCGTTTTTTAAAAGCTAAGGAATCCTATGGAGGGGTTTGTGTTATATTTACATGCGTTATTCAGACATTTTGGGAGAAAAGCATTTTCTTAATGAGTCAAATTTTATTTATCCTTAGTCACCATTTTTTATTTCATGTCAATGAAATGTGGTCTCACATGAAGATTTTGCAAATTATCAATATTTCTAGACTATTTTCAGGATTAAATTTAACGAATGGCATATTGAAGAGTATTTCGGGGATAAATAATTTTGCAATTGGACCAAAAATTGGGAAAATTTATACCCGCGAAAATTGATAACCCACAAGGGAGCGCGTAGACTTACGACCAAAGTTTACCAAAAATTGAATGTTACCGATATTGTTGCATTGTGCGCAGAATAACTGCTATTATCAATAAACTTTATAATTTCACGAATGCAATTAACATAAAGACTTAACCATTTTAAAATTTATTGCAGTTAACCTAGATACGTACCTATCATTTTCTAACTGGGTAGCTAAAATAACACAAACTGCACCTTAGTAAAAACCGGCTTAATAGAAATAACACATAAAAACAATGTTGGTAAGGATAAAATCACTCATTGCTAAAATGAACAAGAAAACGGTTTGCGTTTTAATAATTGCGAATAGAAGGGATAGTACATTACAGGGTGTTGGCGTTTGTTGAAATGGGGTGTCCAACAAAAAAATTATGTGGGAACTGCTTTTCTCTGTGAGGTGGCACCATAGTTCTCCTCTAAAAAAAATTTTGCATTTTAAAGTATTCTCATTACTGGAAAATGACTTGCGGTTTTTAACACTCGTCCAAAGTCTGGATCAACCTTGTTCCCATTTTGCTTTTATGAGACGTTCCGTTCCGTAATAACGGCTCAGGGACCAAAAGATCCTAGGGGCATAGATTGAACTTGTATATTAAAAATGGCAAATGTTTCGACAGTCGTTCCTGAATTTGCAATGTTTTTTAATTCACATAAAAATTTTCCAAGATTAAAAATTTATAAAGATAAAGTTTTCAACATTGCTGAAAAATACATTGTCCTATCAAAGATTTCTTAACCTCATATGGACTTGAAACCGGTTTCAACACTCGCGTATACCGCGATTAAATAAAAACCTTAGATAACAGTACGGCGTAAATCCTGCAAGCTAGTTAGCTGGCTAGCAACCTCGTCCCCAGAAATTCTTTTTCGCTTTCTGATATGTAACTACCGCGCATCAATAGGTGAAAAAGAGCTCTAGGCTGCTCATCTCGATATACGTTTGTAGCCACAAGCAAATTGGGTTTATTTAACATTTTTCACAGCTATTAAAAGACCTCAAGGATGCTAATTCTAAAATTTCAAAACTGGAAGATGAAACTATTAAAGCTAAAAAAGAAATACGCAAATTAAAAAAAATGAACTCTATCATAAACAATAAATTAAACCATTCATATCAAGAAATATCTGAAATGAAGAGAAGAGAATTTACTCACACCAATTTAATAAAACAGCCAACTACCTTTCAATACCTATATGGTTTGACATTAGAACAGTTTGATATTACACTACAATGTTCTCTACCCTATATTCACTTAATTCCTTACCCCGACTGTGTTGGTAATAATTCAAGAAGAACAATAGATACTGCCACAGAACTTTTACTCATATTAACGATATGTCGTCATGGCATCCACCATGGAATAATGGGTTTTATGATTGGAAAATCTACCGGGACTGTCCAAAGAATTTTTATTGGATGGGTGATTTTCTTATCGACACTTTTTAGCCAAATTAATTTAAAACCACCCTCTGGATTCCTTTTGCAAAAGATGCCTGATAGCTTTGTAAAAACAGGGCATGGTTTAACAGATTTAATTATAGATGCTACAGAATTTAAATTCCAAAGTGCATCAAACTTCGAACTCAATTCACTTATGTTTTCAAACTATAAAAACACTCAAACAGGAAAAGCTCTTATTGGGATAGCTCCACATGGCGGTGGAATACTTTTCAGTGACATTTATCCTGGCTCCATATCTGACTCTGCAATTACTGAAAATGTGGTGCATTGTTATTGGTGGATGAAGAACACGAAATAATGAGCGATAGGGGATTTTCAATTCAAGAATTGTGTGCTGTTCGTGGTGTTACATTAAATAGGCCTAAGCAAAAATCAAAAGACCAGTTTGATGAAATCGATGTGGCAACTAATTTTGATATTGCAGCGACACGAATTCACGTTGAACGATATATCGGAAGAGTACGAAATTGGGGAATTTTGAATTCTATTTGGCCGATTAATAGTATTGATATTCTTAGTTCAACATGGCAAATGATTTGTCATATTGTTAACTTAACAATGCCCCCTATAGGTCCATATATATATAATATACATTACACTTTGTTAAAATATCTATTGCATAGCATGCTTTAATTCATCTATAAAATGCACTTTTGGTACAGCTTTTGCAATTTTTTTAATAAAGGTCCTCACAGGTCTTAGCATCTGAAAGCTTGGTATTTTCCCAACAATCGCCTTTCCAAATTGTTGTAGTTCTAAAATATGTACGTGAACCCATTCTAATATTTGAACGTCATCATAAATGCAATCTAATATCTGAACAACAATTTCCATCAGTGTATTGTTTCGTTTAATGAGAAAAAAATTTGAAGTGGCAGTTTCAGGATGGTATGACTGCAAGATACAAAACTCAGCATTAGTACAACTCATTTGTAGTTGGCATTGGATAAAGTACTGTGGCAACTTTACAATTGATGTTAATGGTCCAATGCTATTTTCTGCTCTTGTCTTTACTTCTAGTAATATACCAAGAGGTCCCAGAGCATCTGGGCTTGAACCATATCTTGAATTTATTGGGTGATGAAAATATCCACACCTCTCTGTAGTACAATTGGCAACATGCTCAAAATGCTTAACTGCAATGTCTTCAAAATAATGGCCACGTTTTATATTTCGAATATGATTTTGGTTTGGCTCGGTTTTTCCTGTTTTTATCATATCCCATGTCACCTCATATTTTGAACTCCCGTATAGTCCTAAAAGAGCTGGCAGACGGCTTCCAGTAACTTTGTATTTTCGCAGTTCTAACCAATCTTTTGTGTTTTGGGTCACATGTTGGTAGTTATCACCATGCGGTTTAGGTGCTGTCAAAAAGCACAAATCTATTTTTATTACTGGTGCTTTACTTTCAATTTGAGTATTGATTTTATCACGAAGAGGAATATTTGAAAGGTCTTTGTATGTCATGCTTTAATTTACTATTTCTAATTCCAGTACGTATTTTTCAAGTATTTTATCTGCAGTTATTTTATTTATTTCACTGTTTGTGTTTTTTTCTGGCGATTCACTGATGTATTGTTTATCTATTGCTCTTTGGATTCTTTCTAATTTCTGTGGCTCAATGTCAATAACTTTTGAATCAAATAAAGGTGTTTTACAATAATCATGATCAGCTAATGAATTTGCCAATCTCAAATGGTATTTATAGTTTAGCATGATTCCAACTGAGGAAGCTCTCCCTACTTTTGAATTATTAAGAACGTTTTGAATATGATCCTCAACTGATTTTTCATTTTTTAGTTTATTTTGTAAATCTGTAATTATTTTAGGTAAAATATGAACCACCAGGGTCAGCAGCATTGATGTTTAATTTATTGTCCTTCAGCTTCATACTAGCAGACTTAGGTTTAATTTCAGCTAAGGGAACCATAGGTATTGACCCTTTTTGTGATCTCCTGTGCCACTTCTGAATTTGTTGAGTACATGTTAGCTCTAACAGTTTTTCTTTGGTATCGTAATAGTGTTTTAGAAACAGCAATAGGCCAAGTACATGGCAACATAGCCCACTTAAACCAACTGGGCAAGAACAATGTGCTTTCTGGGGAACTGAATTTTCAAATAAAATGACTGCTGGTCTTATTTGAGTACCATAGGATTTTTTAATCATTCCTTTAACATAAATTTTATCGTTATCTTTTATTGTTTTAACAGAAACGATTTTCCTGCTTTGCAACATCCGCACTGCTTTTTCTTGCTGGGCTTTACTTCCCTTAGATTTATTTAAACAGTGCGTTTTGAACACTTCTTCATTTATCGTTGGATAATTATGCTCATCGCTGTTCCATTTGGAAGTGACAGGGGGGATATGTAGTGGGTCTAAGCTACAGTTAAATTTGTATTGTCTTTTGCACTTCGCTTTCAGTCTTTCATAAAGTTTTGGATATAGGCAGAATTTTCTTAGTTTTATTTTCATGTCATCTGTAGTACCAGAGCAATGTTGGCCTATTTCTTTTAATTTTTCCATGCATTCCTCACGAGTCAACGAAGAAACGGTTTCTTGGTTCATTTTTATAACAAAATTTCAAATTTTAAAGCATAAATAGTTGCATTTTAATCCACAAGTAAGCGAGGTAGTCAACTAGTTACAGTTGTTTACACTTAAAGCTACCATTTTGATTATTTTTTTCCCGACAACGCGGGAAATCACTGCCTGGCCGCGTTACATGAATAAGGCTAATAATGTTTCTAAAAACGTTTGCGGTAAGCTACAATGAAGAAATTTCTTACAAAGCTATCGAACGTCTTAATTTGCAGACAAATATTTACTTGCCAATTTACATGCAGATTTTGTAAATGTGAATAAATATTGCATGTTCAACTTATAATAACGTTTTCTTCTTTTCAGGTTTCCACATCTTTCCTTCATTCGTATTCTCTGAAATAGCTATATTCATTCCAATTACGTTCCTTGTAATATCCACGAAGGTTAGTATACATATTTACCCCAGCATTTATTTAGGAGAGCGAGCGCTCATGTTAGCATACACTTCTTAAAGGTCTTAAATTGGAAACTTATCTAGTTAAATAAAAGCAATAATTCTTCCACAAGCAGCATATATCATAAACGGATTATAATGTGCTTCGGAGATACTTTTTTAACGTGTGTGTTGAGTTTACTACTGACGAATTTCACACAAAGGACCAAGGTAAGGTTCACAATGACAGTATTGTGTTGGTTAAAAAGTAGGTGATAATCAACCGCCTAAGTAAGAAGCCAAAAAGTCACTTAGCAACCCAAGACCTCACTCTAAAATTGGTGTTGCTTATAAAACGAGAACGCGTGGTCGTTAATTCGGGACGGTATTTTCGTCATGTCTTATTGATCAAAAGTTTACTTGTTGTTGTAGTTTCTGCTGACGTCGACAGTGTTGCATCAACTTCTACCAACAGGAAATCAGTCCAAATGGCTAGTAGCAGCAGGTTTGGCACAGATAAGCGAGTTCTCGTTTGTTTTGGGTAGTCGAGCTAGAAGATACGGATTGATAGGCAGAGAGGTATGTTCATCTTATGAAATTTTAATATGAGGAGGAGTGAGTTGTCATTATCAGGAATAATTGTTTTCCTTATAGCATCTCTCTTTTGCTGTAGTTGCCATGACAACGATGTTAAAAAAAGTACAAAATAACAGTAACATTGTCCAGTTAGAAACTATAACAACGCTAGTATTAATTCCACTCAGTTGAGAAGTTTATATAGACTCTCCATCCATTTTTAGGTATATCTCACCATTTTATCAGTAACCACGTTAAGTTTATTTCTGTCGCCACTGGTATGGAGAACAGTGCACTCCTCCGTTCTTCATAAACACTCCTGGAATATGAAATCGATTATCAAGAGATTAAAGTTACCACATTAAAAAGATTGTATATCTTAATTGCATGTTTATATTTATTTATTTATATATTTTTACATATTTTGTATTAGGTAGTAAATATTTAAGTTTTGTTAAAAAAAATATCGGTGAATTTCTGTGCTTTGTTTTATTCGCTTCCTTTCTTAATTTGTGTTGAGTGTCAAATCTACGTTCAGAGAAGATATAATTACGTTAGAGTTCATTTCTTTCACACAAGTCGTTATGCCTTGGTTCGTTTTTTTGTTAGCAGTGAATGAATGGAAAAGTATATACTCTCAATCCCGTTTTTTAAAAGCTAAGGAATCCTATGGAGGGGTTTGTGTTATATTTACATGCGTTATTCAGACATTTTGGGAGAAAAGCATTTTCTTAATGAGTCAAATTTTATTTATCCTTAGTCACCATTTTTTATTTCATGTCAATGAAATGTGGTCTCACATGAAGATTTTGCAAATTATCAATATTTCTAGACTATTTTCAGGATTAAATTTAACGAATGGCATATTGAAGAGTATTTCGGGGATAAATAATTTTGCAATTGGACCAAAAATTGGGAAAATTTATACCCGCGAAAATTGATAACCCACAAGGGAGCGCGTAGACTTACGACCAAAGTTTACCAAAAATTGAATGTTACCGATATTGTTGCATTGTGCGCAGAATAACTGCTATTATCAATAAACTTTATAATTTCACGAATGCAATTAACATAAAGACTTAACCATTTTAAAATTTATTGCAGTTAACCTAGATACGTACCTATCATTTTCTAACTGGGTAGCTAAAATAACACAAACTGCACCTTAGTAAAAACCGGCTTAATAGAAATAACACATAAAAACAATGTTGGTAAGGATAAAATCACTCATTGCTAAAATGAACAAGAAAACGGTTTGCGTTTTAATAATTGCGAATAGAAGGGATAGTACATTACAGGGTGTTGGCGTTTGTTGAAATGGGGTGTCCAACAAAAAAATTATGTGGGAACTGCTTTTCTCTGTGAGGTGGCACCATAGTTCTCCTCTAAAAAAAATTTTGCATTTTAAAGTATTCTCATTACTGGAAAATGACTTGCGGTTTTTAACACTCGTCCAAAGTCTGGATCAACCTTGTTCCCATTTTGCTTTTATGAGACGTTCCGTTCCGTAATAACGGCTCAGGGACCAAAAGATCCTAGGGGCATAGATTGAACTTGTATATTAAAAATGGCAAATGTTTCGACAGTCGTTCCTGAATTTGCAATGTTTTTTAATTCACATAAAAATTTTCCAAGATTAAAAATTTATAAAGATAAAGTTTTCAACATTGCTGAAAAATACATTGTCCTATCAAAGATTTCTTAACCTCATATGGACTTGAAACCGGTTTCAACACTCGCGTATACCGCGATTAAATAAAAACCTTAGATAACAGTACGGCGTAAATCCTGCAAGCTAGTTAGCTGGCTAGCAACCTCGTCCCCAGAAATTCTTTTTCGCTTTCTGATATGTAACTACCGCGCATCAATAGGTGAAAAAGAGCTCTAGGCTGCTCATCTCGATATACGTTTGTAGCCACAAGCAAATTGGGTTTATTTAACATTTATACATGGCTAAAAAAGTGATAATATATTTATCCAAACTTGTAAAGGCATGAGCTATCAATCACAACAAAGTCGTGAGAAATATATCCAATTTATTATTTGTAGCTTAAATATATTGGGAAGGTTTAGTACGAGAGACAGAATGCGGATATAAATATAGCAGATAATCACCCGTCGTACACATTCCGGTCCTTAGTTTATCGCCTACCGTAAATATATTCGGATATCTCTATTTCGTGCAATTCTATCACAAAGTAGAGATCTGGGTACTATTTGGACACACATGCGACGGGTATTATTAATATTGAGATTTTTTTTTGCCGAACCATGGGTGAAATTTTTAGACAATCCTAAACATGAATCTCACTCTAAGGGCCTGTTTATATGAGAGGCGGGACGGGACGATTGCCGGGACGGGACATTTGCCGGGATCCCGCTGTCATTAATAATTATACTAAGAATCACTTTGTGTTTATATGAAAATGTTCCGTCCCGGCCAAGCGGGATCCCGCTTGGGCTAAGCGGGATCCCGGCTCAGGCGGGACGTTTTTTTCCATATAAACACACACTTAGCCGGGACGGGACGAAATTGTCCCGGGACAAATTTTTTCCATATAAACACAAAATGATTTTTAGTATAATTATTAATGAGAGCGGGATCCCGGCAAATGTCCCGTCCCGGCAATCGTCCCGTCCCGCCTCTCATATAAACAGCCCCAAAGGCGGGACAAAATCATCCCGGCAAACGTCCCGTCCCGGCAATCGTCCCGTCCCGCCTCTCATATAAACAGCCCCTAAGCATTATCACAGGGAAATCCCAAAGTGCTCTACGATGGAGATACTTAGGTTCTACGAAGTTCCTCTTTTACAGCAACAGATTATCAAAATATTACTGTCTGGTATAAAAACAATTGTGTGTTAGTTTTGATAGCATGGATTAGACTGATAATTGTTCCAAAGATATGGCTCATCACGAATTTCCTCTTTCACAATTACGACAGTACATTAGATTGATAATTGTTTTGAAGATAACGTTTATCCGCTTACTTAAGGTGGTCAAACACCAAAAGTTTGGAGGGATACATAAAATTTTGCGATTTTTTTTTTCTGTGGAAAAACAGTCTATTAAGATCGAAAATTAAGCTCTTAAAAGGATTTTACTAAATTTGAAAGAGATGTGGCTTAAATCAACATTTTTTGACAATGCATATTCCAAAATTTCCCTGGCAACCGGTTGTATATTGTGGTTGCTAGGGCGTTTTCCCTGTATTCCCTCGTGATTTCCCGCTAATTTTTTCGATAATGTATAGATAAATAAGTAAATGAAATTAAAATATCGGCTTTGTTTCCCGCCGTATACTCAAAAGGTCAGGTTTTAAAGCCAGTTGTAAATAAAAAAAACTCTTAGCTGCCTAGCTGGAAGAATTTTTTGTTTTTGCTGTGTTTGTTTGGTACTATTTGCTAGTTTTTTATGTATATATTTTAGGGAAAAATAGTTGCATTATACAAATTAATGTATGTCCTTTCAGGATACATATATATAAAATGAAAACAGCAGTCAGAAATAGAAGATATATGAAGAAAAGGAAGTCTTGTTTCCAGAATTTGATAATTAAAAATGGTTGCCAAAATATAAATTTTTAGGAAGAAAACACAGACTTTATAGTTTCCTCTGTCCATTCTGGTGATGAATTTATTTCTGAGACCCCCTCACGTCTGACAACAGTTAATACTAGTAGCAGAGGACTCACTAGTCAGCACTACTACACTACACATGAGCAGAAGAGACGAGTCAGCCTGGTCCAAGTAAAACATATAAAAAACTTAGTAATATGAGTGAGGCAAAGATTTTAAATTCAAATAAGAACATTCTCAATCTAAGTGGTACTGTAACACATGCTGTTGCTGTTCGTCTTAGAATAAAAAAGACAAAGGCTGGGCCAATGCCACAGGATACAAAATTATCGACGTTGGTGTTTTGAACGATGCAATTTTGTAATAACGTTATATGTGGCGTTTGTAAAAGTGCAAAGAGCAAGTAACATTATGTGAAAGTTCAGCTAAAAGAAATTGTTTTTAGCAAATAAATTATCCCTTAAATGTAGCAATTGTAACAAATATACACCTTTTTTTACTAGTAAAAAGGGGCCAATCAACAAAAATATACCAAGCGTATTTGACATAAATGTGAAATCTGTATATGCCCGCCAAACATTGGGACATGCTGGACTACAACGTTTCTGTTCTAATATGGACTTATATACTGCCTCCATTATATAATGGTCCATATCAAACAATTTTAAAACATTTAAGCACCAAGGCAGTTGAACTTGCTGAATTTGTTTCACGATATTAACCAATCAGAAAATTGGACTCCGACATCATTCATTTATAATTCTATCAGAAATACCTGTTTATAAAATCTATTTATGTGATAAATATATTGACAGCACTAGGACACTCCAAGAAACTTTTGTTGAGGTTTTTAAGACTTTCACTCCAGTACATCCTTATTTTTTCATAGTCAAAGTTTTTAAACGCAATTTTCTCTGTTTTCCGGAATTAGGGGGTAAAAAAGTCTGCGGATGATTAAAACCAAACGGGTGGTTTAATTTTTTTTAAATTTTGTACATTGTTTTCTGATGTTATTTGACACAAAATGACTGTCTCACTTTTTTGATTTTTTCTTTTTTTGATTTTATATTTCAAAAAAAACAGATTTTTGGAATTTTACCCCCTGGACAGAAAAAATCCAAAAAAATAAGACAGTCATTTTGTATACTTTTTATTTTAAAGCAACCTTGCATAGTTATTTTATTTATAAAATGTTGATTTTGTTAATAATAATCTGCAGACAATTTTAGTCATTTTAACTTTATCAGCCTAACCCCGTCTCCAATATTACTTTTTGGATTTTTTTTTCACTTTTCCAAAAATTTGGTCAATAATTTTTAATTTTGGAAAGTTTCAATCATATACGTTTAAGTTATCATGTGTGATCACAGCTGATTGTATGAAAGGGATTTTTAGAAAATTTTGGTGTTTGACCACCTTAAAGGATTAATTTATCTTGTTTCGTAAAAAAAAGGGTTTAGAATATTACCATATCTCGAACCCCCGGAAATTAACTTCCAGTAACATGGACTCTCTTTGAGTTCTCCTTAAATTAAAAAAGTTACTTATAATAATATTATAATAAGATAATGCTTTCGTGTAAAACTTGCTCGATAAGTCAAACTGCAAATAACTTTCGATAAGCCTAAATTTTTTAGCCAGTACCCATGGCCAACTCTCCCACTCCTCCCCCAACCCTTGTAATTAAAACTTCCGTGGAAAATCGTAAACAAATCTGCGAAGTTACTACATTCCTTTCAAGGAAATTAATTTGTTGATTTATTTAAAAGAAGACACTCTTGGTCCAGTAAACGACCTTGTTGGACAAAGAGATGTACAAATTAAAAAATTATGTCTTTTTTCTCAAACTTTTTTTTTCCGATAAAGTAGTCGCCCTGACTCAACCCTTGATTTTCTCTCAAAACTGTGTTTTTAATAGATGTTCTCGGGAGCGCATGACATATTTTTCCCAACATGCATAGCCAGAAATATGCCTTCCTATTGCCGGCGATACATTTGACATATCTTGAAAACGAGAGTGTCTTTATGAAACGCACAAATACTGGTACACATTTTTTGAGCCAAAGCTCAATGCTACAGTTCAATGTTGCTTAATTCTTGCTTGTTGATTAATTCAGCTAAATTCTGTTCTTAATGTTCAGCTCACAATGTGAGAATATAGCCTGATTTTGTTTATATTTGTATAATTTTGTCTCCAAGTTCTGGGGAATTTTAGTGTTTACCGTCATGCTTCAAATAAACGCCCGAGGAAGACGTTTAAAAGAGCGGGGCGTGAAAAAAATGTTTGTATTTTTCCTTTTGCTGATGGATTTTTTACATAAAATATATGAAAAATTTACTGTTTTTGTTGCAGATGAAACTTCGTCAAAGCCGTCGACACAAGAATAGAAATAAAGAGGCCATATTTTCGTTATATTTTATAAACCATGTTTTGTTGTTTTGTAGAAAAAAGTGTGAGTATACTCCCTGGCACCCGGTGTTGTCGATCCAGTTTATATTTTTTCCGTTAGCAATCGCGCCAAATGAATTAGCAGTAACTTTGTTTCCAGGACATTATTTTGCTTTTATGATATCGAAGATGGCGCTAAACTAGCCCTGGGAACGAAGTGGCCAGTTATCTAGGTAGGAAAAAGACAACCACGAGCAAAAACGATTTTCGGTAGTTTGAGAGAGAGTTGTAAGGAGACTTCATGTCCCAGATTGTTCTTAATTCATGGGAAAATTCAGTCCCAGATCCTTCTTTTCAGTTTCAACGTACGACTGCGTGAGAATACCAAGTGTCTAACAAGTCACTTTGGAGGACTTTTCAGTAAAAAATCGTTAGGTATTATTAATGTTCAATATTTGCAATTAAAACTAATGATCTGAGCTCTTATTTTGTTCTTATTTTAGTTACTCAGTTCTTGTAAACAAATTATTTTATACAATGTTGTGTATTGGAAACGGATATAGCTTTTTTAGCTTTGCCTTTTTCTACTCTTCTTGAAAAATGTTTGAAACGTTGTATGTTTTTCTAGCTGCAAAACCACGTTAACTTTCTAGTGTCCTCATGACATGGGGGAGTTGTTATTCTCAACGATACTTATGCATTGGCGTCACGGAATGCTTTGCGGCTTCTTTGATTGAGTTCGAATTGTCACTAATGACGTTTTGACAGAGATGTTCCAAATTATTCCTGTTTGGTTAATCTGGTGTTATTTATTTATCTATTTATTACTTTATTTCTTTGTTTATTTATTTATCTTTAAATGGTTTTACAATTATCCAGATGGAGACTAGATTTACAGAAGTCATTGTATTTTAAGAAAAGTATATTCTTCCATAGTCATAGGTCTTATGACTATGACTCTTCATATAATTTTCAGTGAACAAAAAAAAACAGTCCTCAATGACTTATTCAGTATATAACATTTTGGTGTTCTTATTAAAAACGTGTATACGTTTTTATTATTATAAGATCCTTGTTTTGAAAGCATTTGGGCCGACAATATTAGTATAATTCATAATAAACTTTATTATAATCAAAAAATTATTTTTTTAATAAATACCCCTTTTCATTCACAGTGAATCGATTTCTGAACTGAGCAAAGAGCATGAGATTTAAAACAAATTCCCGGTTGTTGATCGTAGTGATTTTTCTTGTTTTCGTTGCATAGTTAACATTTTATAAGCCGCATCAAGCAAAAATGGGATGGATGCCCCTGCCTCTCGGTTTTGTTAGTCTGATCATGTGTGGATGATTGTTGGAGATGTACGCTTCTTTTAAAATTTTACCACGCCCTGGGCGCTATCGAGTTTGGCGGTCAAAGAAAGTTGGGCACGGAGAACGGGGAATAAGAAGAAGGGTTTATTCCTTTCGTTATCACTATACCTTGTCAAACAAAATAATATGTTTTAGAAAAAAACGCAAAAGAATGTGTAGAAAGTTTGGTTCTTTTCTTATGTTTGGAAAAGATCTAATATAAAAAGATTAATCAAGCATGTGAAAAGTCCTGTTTTGTTTGCTGTTATTCTTTTCTTGTTGCAGGAGATAACATAAAAGTGATTTCCTTTACTTTTAATTTTTTTCTTGTAAAAATTGTGTTTCTTATCACGCCACTTTTATTTTGCTAAGTGGAATAATGTAAACATCCACTCGGTCCAGGAAATAATATTTAACAACTGCGAAGGAGAACCATTAACTCGTATTTACATTAAAATCCATTAAAATCTCGCAGTTGATTATAAACGAAAAGTGATTGGTTGAAAAAAGATCGTGTCCGTCTGATATTAAAATTAAGCTATAATTAGCCTAACGATTGTTATATAAATACGGGTCCATCTCGCTCATTTAGCTCAAATTGTCCGCAAAGGCTTGCAAGTAGCCTTTACCTTGGATTGTTTTGATAAACAGTTGGGACTGCAGAGAAATGGCAGCGGAGGAAACTGAATTTCTTATGCAAGAGGGCTTGCTGTATCCGCAGCCGAAATATGGAAACATGTACGTGTTGAAAGTGACAACAGAAACGACAGACAAATCTGTTGTAAGTTTTCTTTTCTTAATTTTTATTTTGTTTTTGTTTCTTTGACATGGAGCTGTAGTTGTTGTTTTTGTATGTGGCTTCGAAATTTAGTGAAGGCTTAAAACAGATACTTAACAGGTATCTTTCCCATTCTCGACCCCAGAGCTCTTTGAGATAAGGTTTTAATCTCAAAGAGCTTTGGGGACGAGAATGGTATCTTTCCATTTTTAAAGTAAGAACAATTTTGTAAGAACAATTAAGTTGGAAATGGTCGAAATATAAAAAATAAAAGGCTGGAACTTCATTAATTGGTTTTCTTATATACTAAAAACGCAAAATAACACACGGAAATATCTTTCATTTTCGCAAAGTTTATAGTTTCGGTTCTGTAACATTTTACTGATCGCAAAAATTTGTAATATCAAAAAATAAACAAAAGTTAAATTTGAACACTTAGCAACATTTCTGGATTTTTTATTTTGTATCTTGAAAGTTCTACTGAATCACCTTGTATCGTCTCTATAGCAATTTCATCCATACGTTTTGTAAAAATTTAATGTGAACAAAAGAATACAAAAATGCGGCGACGTGGAGCGCCGCAAGGAACTGCGTTTTCAGTGTGAATTTAGCTTTACATCCAAAGTCAACATAAAACTAAAAACAGCTACACGACAGGTAGAAATTTTATTTTATTTTGTCTGCGAACAAAAAACGGTACCTTGAAACCCTGAAAATGGTCTCGCATAACCGAAAATTAATTTCCTCAACGGTCTCGTTTTAATAGTTTTGAGACATCATTACTTGTGTTAGTTTCTCACAGCACCTTTTTTTTAAAGAAACATATTATTCTCAGCCGGGATGTTTTTAACTTTGGGTTAGAAATTTTATCGAGCTTTACCACAAGCTAGCACAAGATGTTCTTATAATCTTAGCCTCGCTTTTCTAAATTGTAACTCATCTTTTTTAAATTCCTCCTAGAACCTACACTTAATACTTCTTCATAAAAATAACAAGGTCCGATTCAGGATAGTATGATAAAAATGTAAAGTCGTTTTTGCTACCATAAATAATGTCCTCATCTAACAATTTAAACAACCATTTTAACCTTATTTTGGGCGAAGACGTGATTTTACCACTCTCATCGGTTTATTTTCAACAACTTTGTTCCAGGTATAGGCTAGAAATTTTATGACTTTTACTTTGTGGAAAGTGGAAAGTTTTATTTCCGTTACTAAAACAAAATTCATACTTCTTAAATTTGGTTTGATTTTTAAAAATAAGATCTCTTTTTTTTCGTTATATAGCATTTTTAACATAGATTGTTATAAATGATCTAATTTTTCTTGTCATTTGACATAGGCAAATATAAATTAAAAAGATGACAGAATCCGAAGATATTGTAAAAAGCCGTAATATGATAACGTCAGCTTTAATTTTTCGCCGTCAAAGCACTTCACTTTTCATCGGTTACTATGCCAAGTTTCATAGCGTTTTTCCATCTCTCAAATTATATGGCAGTGGTAAAATTACCACAACCTCCTAAAATACAGGGGGTTAACCGTTATAGCATAAATTGTTATTTACAATTTACAATGCAGGAATCCCGAAGTTACAAATAATAAAAAAATTTTGTATAATAGGCATGTCTTGCGTTGAAAGCATTAATCCGGAATACATGGAAACAGTTCAATGTTAGACAGTTTAATGTTGTGGTCGGGTTTGATCCACAAGTGTGGGAAGATGTGCACAAACGCATTTCAGGATGGACGGAAAAAGCTGGCAAATTAGAGCAAAGAGACGAGGGCATGTATATCGTTCCGCACAGTAAAAAATTTGTGAATACTGCAGGTAAAACGCTTGTATGTTTTGTTTTTCTCCAGATCTAATTTTATTCTTACTTAAAAGCTGCTTGTATCACAATTAATTGCAAATACTTTTGGATTACATTTTTAAATCGAAAGTTTGAGGGCAAGTTTTTTTAAATTTCTCCATAGCCGCTTAAAGAGAGGCAATGTACAGTCCCTGATTGTCTTTATCTATACCAAGGCAAGGTGTAATTTTATACAAATCATTTCTCCTCCTTTCTTTTTATTCGCGAAAGTTAAAAAGCATTACATTTGAAAGTTATTTGCGCCAAGGTTTTTACTTCTAAAATAGCTCTAACCAGCAAACTCTTATTTGCGCCAAGGTTTTTACTTCTAAAATAGCTCTAACCAGCAAACTCTTATTTGCGCCAAGGTTTTTGATTTCCGTCGCCGCTATGCGGGGCGGAATCTTTAAAATCGCCTGATGGAAGATAGATATATAGATAGATAGAGAGAGACAGCACAGAGCCCGGACGCTGCTAAGTTTTTGTCCAGGCTAAACGCTCGGAAAATTCCATTTTTTCGAAAGCCAATGAAGATGCTTTATTTTAATCTCTGTCAATTAAATGACCAATCTGAACAGAGAGTGTACTCTTCGTGTGGCCAGAACATTCCGTGTGAGGCCATGACTAAAAGTGCATTTTGTTGGTCGCCCCTTGCTGGTCTCTTTGGTTTGGTCGTAGTAGCTTTATTGATGGGGAGCTAAGCACTATTTTTTAAATTCGTGTATTTTATCAGGTAAGAATTATTTTATATATAGCTAAGTGAGAAAGGTGTGCTGGCTAGCTAGCTATCTCAATTTTTGGTGCTGACATTACCCCTTTAATAGTCATGAAATTACTTACTTGCTAGCTAGCTATGGAGCTAGCTACACAAAATAGTGCTTTGATTAGAGTGCCTTTTTTTCTTAAAGAGCAAGCAACAAAAAACTTTTATCCTGCCTTGCGTAGTTCTTCCATGACTGGACACCCAACTCCTGTTCTTATGGGAAAAAAGGGGGCTAAAAATAACTTCCAAATGACACTTTGTGGGACTACTTCTATCAGATAAAAAGATATATATATTCGCACAGGATTTTATTTATATTTTTTGCAGAAAAGTTGTCGAAACGTGGCAAAAGGTTATTGTTGCTTGCACTGAGCAGTCGGTGAACTGATAATTAACCTGTAACAATATATAGTTAGCCGATGGATAATTAGATGCTACGCCTAGTATAATTAGCCGTTAAAAGCTTCTTTGTGTTCTTTACAGCTAACTGCGTCTTTTCCATGTTTTTTCTTGAAATCAGAATAGTTTTGTTGTTTAATAATATATATATACGACATATGTACTGCTAGCTACAGTAAAATTATAACTTTTTTGCAAAATTGTTTCTTGTTCTTTTTCTTGGTTTTGATTGAAGCACAACTTTATGTTGATCTATATAAATATAGATGGCTATGGGGAGATTGTTCTGCCCAGATTGCGAAAATGGCCTGTTTACAACCGGGACAGCCGGATTATGTACGCATGGTCGGATTGTGTTTTTTTTTTGCACTGGTTATGTCATGGTGACCGGATTATGAACGCTGATATAAATGGCTGGCCAGGCAGGCTGTGATTGGCATTTTCTTCGAACTTTTGTGAATTAAACATTCTCTGGAAGATAGACCACCCCTAAAAACTAGACATGGCGAAAGAAAAAAGTCTCCACGTAATTCTTAGTATAAACTACTCTTGTAGTAAATACATTTCAACATAATATACTTTGAAGTAACTAAATTTCACGGAACCTAAATTATTCTTTTTGCGGGAATTAAGTTTGGTGAAAAGTTATTAAACTTGCGAATCCCAAAATTTAGTATTTGCCACGAAATTTCGTTTCATTTGAGAACAACAACAACTTTGCCACCAGGGCTATTTGCTTGTCAGAAGTGATGACGAATGATATAAAAGCGGTCGGCCCCGATTATATTTGTTCTAAAAGTCTCGAATAATATTTGACTGTCATACATAAGCCGGCCTTCCCCGATTATGTGCGTTCTATAATAAGAGAGAAATAATATTAGACTGTCGTATATAAACTGGCCTGCCCTGATTATGTTCCTTTTATAAGTGCCAAATAATATTTTTTGAGTAATAAGCCGGCCCTGATTATGTTGCCCTGATTATGTATTTTCTGCCCTGTTCTTAACCGGGGCAAGCTGCCGTACTTAATCAGGGCAGCGTTTATTATCCGGGCAGAACAAGATCGATAACGAAGAAAAGTGAAAATTTAAGTAAAAAGATAGAGTCTAGGAAATGTTCGAGTTACAAAACCGGGAAGTTAGGAAGTTGCGAGTTGGGGAGTTAGGGAGTTACAAATTTCTACGGTAAACCGATTTACATGTCCGGCGAAAACTTCAGGTCATTATTTTACCGTATCAGCTATTCGCAAATACTCGGGCCTGCGCCCTGTAGCAAACCGCGCTGAGCCAATAATTTACAAAAGATTATTATAGATAAAAAATATTATTTCTTTTCTGTAATTATCACAATCAATACTGATATATCATAGTTGCATATTGCCTCGTTTTTATGCTCCAAACTGTCTACAAAAGTTCCAGCCCCTTAGGGCAAACCTCGGGTAAGGGGCCGCAAAACAAAGCAAAAGATTGTTTCAAAGCACGCGACCTCATTTCCTAAAGCTTCCCCGGTATGGTAGGAGGAGAAGCAGAGAAGCTCGCTCATAAAGTCTTTTAATTTTAAGACATTGCTTTTGACTTTAAAGACTTTAAAAATTGGAAGAAAAGATTTCTATACAAGGTAAGTTTCGATAACGTAATTTATTTAGCTGCATATAATTTTTACAGTCCAAAAAATATCAACCAAAAATACAACACAAGAAAATAGGTAGCTAGCTAGAGCTAGCTTATAGCTACTAGCTAAAAGAATGATCAAAGTTCTATGTTCTACCCATTGTACTTTCCTGTAGCCATGCATAATGCAATTTCTGAGTCATCTAGTTCAATAGCTGGGTCAAGTTTCAATTCACCACATTTCTCAATATTTGTTCGTGTAGGAATAAAATTTAAGCAGTCTTTATCAGGACAAAATCTAAATTGTGATGATACAGCAAATTCCTTTCCAAACGGAATGTATAAACCTTTTGTGACGACATGCAATTGACCTAACAGAATAATGTTGCTGCATTTCTTGCATTTTGGAGATTTACCCTTCTGTTTTACAAAGCGAGTTATGGTCCAAACTTGTTCTTTGTTCTTATCAGGATGTTTTGAAAATATATTTTGGAAATCGTCACCAATACATGATGGTGTTTTGGCTGTCTCGACTATACAACGATTTGCATTGGTGTATTTGATGGAATCTGGAATTGGACATGATAAACTTGTGAAAAGCATAACCAGCTCCTGTCTTGTGTACCCACGCTGATGGATTATTTTGTTACTTGTTGGGCATTTACAGTAATGCAATAAAATCCAAACAATATGCTTGCGCACATCGTTTTCGTTGGCAAGTGCAAACGGGAAGTCACAACTTGGCAGTATTTCGATGGAAGTCGAGTAAGTGCTCCAGAAGACATGTCGTTTATCCTTTGTTACTTGGTAAGTCTTTTTGCTTTTTATTGTGACAACTATTTTTGTATCATTGTGTTTGACAATGTTACTCACTTTGATGTCATTTTTTGCTGTTATATGTAGGCTCGCCATTATATTTTCTGTCATTCAGTTTGTAAATTAGGAACTTGTCCCTTTTGGAGATAGATATTTTCAAGATAGAAACAGCTTCTAAAATATTGTAAAAATGCAAAATTAGATGATGTAGAAAAAAATTAGAATATGTAGAAAATAAAGTTTTCATTTTTTCTTATTATAAATATACTAAAGTTCATTAAAAAGTATTTTTACCTAAAGAATGTCCATGAGGTTGCAGTTCCTTCAGTGCTTTTTTTTTCAAGTTTGTTGTGTGCTGTACATCAATTAGATTGCCAGATATCTCGTCTAGTTTGTCCCATTTTCCTTCATCTATCGCTTTACACAAAGTTCTGCTGGCAAGTTGGCATGGTTTCATTTTTGGATCATCCTGAAAAGTTTTAATGATGTTGTCACAAACTTTCTTTTGAACTTGTGGCTTGCACACACATGAATGGTATCCATGGTGATATATGGTGACTACATCATATGAAAATTCCCACACTTTCCTTGCATCACACAATATGAATTCTCCTGTAATTTTGCAGTGGTTGCACTTATTTCTTTTAAAATGGTGACGATTTCTCTCCCCAAACTCCCTTAGGTAGCTGCATTGGTCATTGACACATTTTCTGCTTCCTTTACATTTTGCCAGCCGCCTTAATCCATCAAAATCTTTTCTTCTAGATTCATAATATTTCTGCCATTGTCGACCATCTAGAGAAGATGCCATTCTATTTTCAGGATCATACTTTAATTGATACACCTGCTTTCCATCGATGTCATAGGGCACTTTGTCTACATGTTGGATTGATATGTCAGACCAACCGTCGATCGGGAGGTAAACTTTGGTTCCTTTCATGTAGGAATCCATTGACCCCCTAAATGAAATATATAAATCTGTTTTGAAAGTAGAAAGTAAAGTGTAAATAGAGCACTTCCATCACACTCTTTTTTTTCAAAAAAAAAATTGCATTTGAAATAAATAATTAAATAAAATCTCCACAATACATACCTAAGTATGCTCTGCTTGTGATGTGCAGGTGATGTATCAATCCTATTTGTGTCTTTAGGTTGAGCTGGTTTTACTTGATTGTGCAGCAAGTCCGTCAAAAGAATTTCGTCATTGAAGTCATCACTGAAGTCATCACTGGATTGACTATCCCATGATTCGTTTTTCCTAAAATAACATGGTAGGATAAAAATGTTTATTTTTTTAATTGTTCATTACACAACAGCTTTTTTGTTGTCTACCTTTCAAAAAAATAATATTAGCTTACCATGTGACTGGATTTGTGGAATTGACTTCATAAGATTTTTCAGCAATTTCAATAATACTATCATCAAGGCTAAATAGTTATGAAAGAATGTTATAAGGACTTTGTATATAATTATTGTATTTTATAAAAAACGTTAATTATTCTTAAATTTTTAAAAGTTTAGCCTTGACGATTCTTATAAAATGAATTCCTACAAAACACTGGCTGAAAAGCATAAATGCTGAAAACTTAACATCCTATCTAATCTTATAAAAAACGTTTACAACACTGATTCTAATTCGTATTTCTTATATAATATCATGTACCTTTCGTTTTTCAGGTTTTCGGATTTAAACGTGTTATGGTCAAATATTTTTCTACGAACTGGTGATGTTGAATCCAATCTAATACTATAAAGAATAATTTGTTTACTTTCGTGAAGCAAACTCGGAAATGTGATTGAAATGCACGCAACTTACATCGTCATTTTACTTTTCTTTTTGTCAGGAGAGTTGGTATCATCATCCGATATGGTTATAACAGTATTCTGTAGAAATTATAGGATTTAAAAGTATTGTAATTAGAAGTTTTATATGCTTCAATTGAGTTAATAAAATCACGTACCTTTGAGGAGGGCGTTTGTGTTTCTTTCGTTAAATCAATGAACGACATCTCTAGTCAGAAAGTTGAAGCAAAAGAGGAAAAACGTGGGAAATGCAAATTGTTTTGTATTTCATTTTCCTACCCGAAATGCAGTGGTGATAGAAATCTGTTCCTTATCTTTGTGCAATAGCCCTTTATGCACCAGTTTTTTTTTTAAAACAAATAACTATAAAATTCAAAAAGTTTGGGACAGAAACTGCCCCTAGGTGGCTGTAGAAACCGGACACCCGCAATAACCGCTGCTAGGTTGGGTGGAAAACAAAGAAAAAGAATCTTAAAAGATCATTAGAAACGAAATGCGGACCCTTGTGAAAGTGGCCAGTGAGAAATGACGCCGCTGTCCCAATGAAAAACAAAGAAATTTAATGATTGAAAAGCTATTGAAATAAAAGCGAACCCCTGAGAAAGCGGTCAGTTAGAACCAACTAAATATTTATGAGAAAAATCTGAGATTCTGTAAGTCGAGTTTGTATGCTGCGCTTTTCGTTTTTGAGATATTTTTCCGGAGTTTCGGCGACGGAGAATTTTACAAAAATTAAAATGGTAGACTTAACTCCCCTTCCGTAACTCCCCAACTTACTGAATTTGTAACTCCCCGATTACCGGTACTCAAAAAGATATATATCGTATAAGTAGCTGTATAAGCGGCTAATTATACTGTACGCACCGTATATATAATTATTCTGCATAGATAAATAGAATGTCTGTATATTTTATATGGCTAGCCTTACAAATCCTGTCTATTATTTCCAGGAAAGGCCATAGCTTAGATAGGGAGTCCTAGAGTATTTAATGCTCATTTTGAGCTATGCAGATCCAATTAGGGTCCCCGCTCTACCCTGTAGCATCCAACAGCCCACATAGTGTGTCATCTCCCCAATTTCTCTCACATGGCTTGGGTTAACCCGGGGCTATGGTAGCATTCACTCACCAATATTGAATTACCACCAAGGGGAATCGAACCCCGTTCTCCCGCACAAAGTGCCAGAGTTATAACCACCAAGCTATGGCGCCATTGAAAACGGCTAACTATTCTGTTACTGGCTAATTATTAGTTCTCCTTGTGCCTAATTTGCTTGAAAATCTTTCTTGAACTCACCCAAAGTATCACAAAATATTTTTCTAAGATTTCTTAGAAATGACTTGATTTTTAAAAATCTCACGAAAAGGACCATCTATTTTTCAAATCCGCAAATTTATTGTGTGTGTACCCTTTTATGTTTCAACTTGTTGAATTCAATTTGTCAATTTGTCATACAAAACAATGACCAATCAGTTTCCTCAAAATGAAAACTTGCAACTAATCCGACTCCCCGAAAGAAATTCAAATTTGAGAATTCAAATTTGAGAATTCAAATCAAAAAAGAATAATAGACAATCAGTTAAATTCAATAAATCGATTTCAACAAAATAAATCCTGTTTTGTCCACAGGTTTCAAAATCATGCATCGCCTGCTTAATATGTTACTTGTTTAACAAAGATATCAAAAGCCGGCCTGATTAAATTTATATACATATTTATACCTTATAGTCAGAAATTTTCGCGACATTTTAATTTCGCGATAAAAATTTTAGGACAATTTCGCGATTTTTATTTTCGCGATTCGTTGCTTTGAATTTTTTTCGCGACATTTAATTTTCGCGAATTTCATAGAGTTACGGAGTTGAAGAAAAACAAAATATGATTTTTAAGTACGTTTTTCTACTCTAATAATGACATCTGTAAAAGGAAGCTTTTTTTCATAAAAGGTCAATGTTATAATCAATAAGGTAGCGGAAGAACCTTTATTTTTGATCAAGCGAGGATAGTACAACCTTTCAAACTCGCCTCGGCGTTTGCCTAAATAATGGTATTGACGTTAATAATGTGCCTATACCGGTTGAAAATCGAAGCTTCTCCACTGCCATAGGTAAATGTTGAAGTGAATTTCAATGATGTAACATAAAACAACAAACAAAATATACTCTCGATAAGAGTTTGTAAAGTAGATGTTTATTACTATACGAACATAACAAACACGAATGTCCTTTGCTTTATAGCTTTACACAGCACGATACAACAAATTTCATACAGTGTTTTAGTTTTTTAATCAAACAGATCAAACACGTTTCTTTCATACTCGTCTTCTTCTGATCCCTCCCAAGTCGAGGAATCTGAATCTGAGTGAGTTTCGATTATGGTACCATCAGGCGAGTGACTTGGACAGACAATTGCAAGGTCTACTTGAGAAAGTTCTTCTGTAAACGTCTGTACTGCGGGGGACCATATCAATATCACGAAAAGGATCAAGTGAAGGAAGTTTAGAACTTCCTAACTTAATTGCATCCGTAATGCCTGAACGAAGCCAACCATGTTGCACAACTTCTTGTCCTTCTGGAGATGACATCTTGTTATAATACTCTATAAGCCATATCGCATGCAGAGGCTTCACGATTGTTAACTTAACATCAACTTTAACACTTTGAACATCAGCACCACCCTCGAGCTGTAATAAGATTTGCTTACTGTACCATTGAGAGAATTTGCTTCTCATGAAAGTTTTAAAATGTCCGTTCACGGTCAAGTCAAGCGGCTGGTATAAGTGTGTCATATTAGCAGGAACTCTAACCAGTAAAATGCTATTTTCCTTTAAAAGATTCAAAACATCGTCCGTCATTTGCCCCCTGAAGACATCCATAACCAGTAACGCTTGATGAGTTGGTAAAAGATTTAAGGAACTGCGTTCTTTTTCTAAATACGGGATAATGATTTTCTTTATCAACTTTATAGATTCGGCTGTGTTGCTATAGTGTTTAGGGTTAGCAGATAATGAAAAGGTATCAGGGAAGTCAACTTTTGGATGGCTTTGAGACGTTTTCCCGGCGTATATCAACTGCATTGGTAGGAATTTGCCTTCTAATGTAATAGTGAAGGTAGCTGTCATACTTCTTTTGTCAGTTGAGCCAGCAATCGGGACTGACTTGGTATTTTTTTCTGTCATTGTCGTTTTTCCGACAGTCACATACTTCGAATTTGTTTGATCCAGGTTTAAGATCAGCGATGGAGGGATTTCATACTTTTCAACTTTAGAAACAATGTCGTAGGTAAACGTTAACTCTGCTTCTTTTCGCGCACCTTCTGGTATTTCAACTTTACCGGTTGTTCCAACTCTTCTAACAAAATTCATACGTTTAAACAAACTTCTTGTCCAGGATCTGTTTCTAAATTGAATATGTTCCAGCTCATATTCCGGATATCTTTTTACCAAAGCATCAGCAACAGCTATGGCGACACTTGAGTTAACTACACCACCGCGCGATCTTTTTGATTTTAAAAACTTTTGCACCATCGCATCGATATTTCCAAGGAGCAAAGGTCTTCCACGTCTTTTAGCTTTCAAAATCTTATTAGGTGATCGCCTTTGGATTCTTGACTCCTTCAGCTCTTCTTGGTACTGCTTTTTGAAAGTTCTAACAGTGCTTTCTTTTAGCCCAGCAAATTTGTTTTTAAAGTGAATAATAGCTTTAGAGTTTCCGTTTTCACTTGCGTATTTTCCTATTTTGAATCGATCGTCTTCACTGTATAATTTATATTTTCCTCTTTTTTCTGACATTTTCGAAATGTTTTGAACAGCTGCTTCGTAGTCTAGTACTCCTAAACCAGATACCGGCTGAGGTGGAAGCGAGGTAATTAATTTTTGTTGCTGGTTGTCTTCGCATTCTTTTGCCGTAGAAGTCTGCAAAGAATTGCGTTCATTTTTTTCTTGGCGTTCTTTTGCTTTTGCAAGGCTGCGTATCATCGACATGTTGTTATCTCTGCTGTTATGATGTTCTTCCAACTTTGTATAGCGGCAAAAGAAACTCGAAAGTGGTCGTTAACACATAATAGTTATAAATGGTATGGCTGACATGGTTTCTACTATTCATATGTACACCTGCTCCGCTATACAGGTGGCATGAAGTATCATTTCTGTTACAATGTCACTATCTTCTTTGCTGTAGCAGCCTCAAGATTTTTTTACATTTCATCAAGTGTTATACAAGCCTTGGATATGTAATATATAATCAAGAGCTTATCAACAGCTTAACAAGAACAGGTTCTTCAGTAACGATAATAGAAAGCAGTCTTTTAATTCGAAATTTCACTTTCTTTGTTATAGACATGTTGCAACACTACGGGGGAGTGTCAGTCTGATTTCCTGTCTGGTTATTTTTATAATTTTCTTTTTGCGTTACGAGTTTGATGAACAGTCTACGATACTCTCGTAAAGTATAATTATATTGAGTTATGGTATCACACCACAAAATCTTTGAATTTTATGCGGCCGTAAGAGGATTTCATTTTTACAGATCAATTTGGCAACCACAAGAACATCAGATTCTTAGCTGTGTTTTCGAATGTGGAAACCACTATGACATGTTTGCCGTCAAAACTTGTGATGAAAATGGAAGAACAGTGGGTCATCTTCCAAGAGAGATATCACGGATAACGAAGTTTATCATTGACAGAGCGGCTACAGTTACTGCTTGTATAATCGGAACTCATTACCGACGATCACCGCTAGTGCAAGGGGGCTTAGAAATACCTTGTAAAATTTCAGTTCGTATACTTGGGACTTGTTCCAATTTGCTAGTTTTGGAACGATATAAAGAGTTATGTAATGAACTTTACGTCGAACCCAAAAACGAAGAAATTTTAGGGTCCTTTATGGTTAAGGCCTTTGAACCTGAACTGCCGGTACCACCAGTGGCTAAAAAGAAGAGGCAAGAAAAAAGGCGAAGAAACACTCTTGTTGAAGAAAAACCATCCCTTGACATTAGACAATTTTTTGTCAACAGGCCCCGTGAGGAAGTTGGTCACAGTGATAACGGGAATGACAACACTGTTGATTTTCAACATGTTACAGAATCTGTTATAGTAATAGACTAATTTTCATTTCTTGTCTTGTCTTAATTATATCTCATCCCTATGTTATATAATGTTTTTATTCAAGACTTTCCCGACCTTTAAAATCAGTCTCGCCATTTATCTAGGGAGGAGAGGTCTTGTTCTTCATTTCAGCCGGAAGAGGCTGAAAATCAAGGTCAAAACCCACCTCCATAGGAAAATGTCGAAACGAAATCCCATACTGTCTTTTAGACCCATGTCCTCCGACCTCTTCTGGCCTTTGGTATCTGGTTAGGAATGTCACTAGGGATAAAAGAATTAAAACTGAAGAGGTTTCATAGGTGTAAGAGTTAGACAGGAAAGTTTAAAAAAAGAGGACATTTCATAAAAAAGGAGATCGATGATTTATAACACAAAATGCCATTTAGGTTAACAGGCAAACCGCTTTCTAAAATTGTGTTTAAAAGTGCATTTCTTCCTTAATTTTCCCGGGTTTTATCAAACTGGGTATCACCAGAATTATTTTGTTGCGAAAATTTTACGTGGGCTACCCTGTGGAGTCTAAAAAATGAAGAAAAAAAGAAAATATTTCGCGGTTTTTATTTTCGCGATTTCGTCAATTAAATTTTTTTCGCGGCATTTTAATTTCGCGAAAATGCCCAAAAATCGCGAAAATCGCGAAAATTAGTTGTCGCGAAAATTTCTGACTATAAGGTATATATAATATACCTGTGCATCACATCGCATGGATTTGTATCTTTGTATTAAATTCCCTTTTTAAATCAAAGAGGCAAAGAGAGGTTAAAGAGACAATATTTAAACAACCTGGTTTTAATGCAGTTTATGGTAAAATTGTATTCTTGTTTCTTATTTTTAAAACGTACTTTCTTTTTCAGATCAGCTGTTATCAAACCATGCACCATAAGCATTTTCAAAAAATGTTCAACAAGAGAGTAAATTTTGAAGGCCTAAATACTGAAATATTCAAATGCTAATATGTATTTATTGCTGAATTAATAAACAATGAACTACTTCATCATTCAAATTGAGCTCGTTCAGAAGTTATTATATTCGAATCGTCAAGTTTCTACATGGCAAGATTTGTATTCTGGAATTTCCAGAATTTTCCTGATCACTTTTAAAAATATCCAGTTAAAGTTTTAACTGTTATTTTAGAATACTTTATATATAGCTATGTAAAATTTTATTTTTTATTTATTGAGTTGTATTTTAACATTGCAGGTTAGTTACAAAAATAGTTGAGAATTGTGATACTCGTGATTTGTTTACCCCATAATTCTCCGTTTACAATGTCTACTTTAAATTTCAAAATCTTTCAGGCTAATGACGGAAATCTTAAAGCCGCAGGGCTTCTTGTTACTTCTAAAATAGCTCTAACCAGCAAACTCTTATTTGATTCGTATCTGTGGTGATAATAACACGTATACCTGTTTCAATGTTTATTTTCAGGTTTTTGTATCATCGCTGTACGTACCAACCAAGCTGGTGATGCCCTTTTTATCAAAAGAGTAAATAAATTCGAAGCTGAAGTAGATAAGATTGTTTCACAGTTTAAACTGAAGAAGGAGGAACAGAAATGCGATGCGAAGGATGTTATTAGTGGCTTGTTTGTAGATGGATTGGCTAACAAAACTGATCCAATGATAATTCAGGAGTCGACGGGTTGTGTGGGTGGTGTAAATGGGTGTCCAGGTGGGAGCTACATGTTGCATCAAAGGTTTCTATTTACATGGGATATTTTGGGGCAAAAGAATTCTTCAGACATATCGCGCATGTTGGGTCGACATCAGGATAGTACAATAGTAATGGCGAAGAGTGAAAGAGCTCACATTAAATGTGCTCATGTGACAGAACCTTCGCTCAACGCTCGATCCAATTTTAAGATACATCGCCTTTCAATGACATTTGCTGTGGAGGATGATGATGAACATAAAGGTGGGTTTGGCGGCGCCAACAAAGAAGATGGTATATTTTACATGTCGGTAGCAAAGTCGACGACGTATATCAAAAAGTTATTGGAAAACATGGTTGGTACTCAAGAGTCGGTCACAAACGACTTGTTGATTTCGACTGTTACTACCACCGATGGTGCATTTTATTATGTGCCTGCAATGAAGGAGTTTGACGAAACCATTACCATTGGCGACAATCCCCACCACGATCTGTTGTTGGATCATTGGAACGTCAAGCCTTCCGCCAACGATTATCTGTTCTACAATCACAAGGAATACCTTTACAGGATGGGTGATTCTAAGAATCGTAAAATAGGGTACAAGCCTTATCCTGACCCTCCATCTGGAAGGGTTTTAAGCTTGTTAGTTGCAATGTTTGAGCAATGGGATCACACTTGGTTTCAGGAGAAGACATGCCACCCTATACCTCATCTTGAAGATGTAGTTCCTAAAACAACTTTGCCTAACATTATGTCCCTTCCCTTGGTTGTTCGAAAGGCTTGGACTATCAGGTTATCCCTGGAATGCATCTTTACAACGAACCAATTTACTGATATTGAAAATCATTATGGCAGGATCAATGATTTATTTCAAATAGATCCGAAAGATTTACTAGCTGGTAAAATGCCCATATTCGGCTTGGGTGTTGGACAGATTGCAATGCCATATTATGTGAAAGACACTGAAACAGAACTTTCCGCTGAAAACATAATGGCTTACTCAGCTAAATTATCAGAAACATCAGGTTTTGGCCACGTTGTCCCAAATTACAAAAAAATCATCCAAAAAGGAATTCCAGCGTTTCTTAAAGAACTTGACGCGATGATTAGTAGTTTTGATCCTACTACACAAGGAGAAAAAAGGGAGTACATGGAAAGTTGCAAAATTGCTTTTGTTGGAATACAAAAGTATATGGAGAATTATGGCCTGCTTGCTGGACTTTTAGCATCTAAAGGACAAAGTGTGGAGGATATTAGATTTACTCTACCAAAATCGGAGAGAGACAACTTAACAGCAATGGAGGCTCGCCTAAAATGGTTAGCAAATGGTGACTCCGGGGATGGAAAAACAGATGGCACAGGCAAACCGAGAGATCTTCAGGAAGCTCTTCAACTGCTTTTGGTGTTGCATATCTCTTTGCATCTGTGTTGTGAACCAGTCTCTATTGGAAGGCTGGATGTCATACTGGAAGAATTCTTTGATTCTACGAATCCTAACAACCAAGACCTTGTCGACTGCTTCTGGATCAAGTTAGGCGAACGAGCACAAATAAACCGGCAGACGCGAAGAGATTTGTACGCTGTTGGGTGCATAGCAGTCCCATACAGGAGCGATGGTAAGTTTGGTCGAGGAGATGGTAATAATCAGTGGGTTCAGCAAGCTACTATTGGTGGATATTCAGTTGACGAAAATGGAGTAAAACAGCCACCTTCTGCATCCAGAATCGCAATTGCAAAACTTTGTCTGAATGCAGCACGAAGATTACCTTTAAATGCACCATGCTTATCATTGCGACTTCATTCTGACATGGACGTTGATTTGATTAAGGAGGCTAGTAAAACAATCTTAAGTGGAGGTGCACATCCAGTATTGCTCAGGGATGAATGTCTGATTCCTGCCCTTGTGTCGACAAACATCAGTGAAAATGATGCAACCGACTATTCCAGTGATGGGTGTTACGAGCCAATTGTACCAGGTAAAACTGAATTCTCATTTTGTTATGTTCCTTTGTTGCAAGTTCTGGAGATGACAATTAACCGCGGGGCTACCATCAGTGAAGCCGGTCCATCTGGGATGAGAGGTTTCGCTGTGTCAAGGGAACTTCGACCTGGTTCTGGTGACATCAGAACTATGGAAGATCTGAAGAAGCAGTTTGGCAAGCATCTGCGATTACAAATACATGACGCCATCTTCGGGTTGCTCAGCAACTATGGAAACATGTATAAAGCATACGCATCACAATTGTTGTCATGTATGATTGATGGTTGCTTGGAAACAGGTCGAGATATCTATAATGGTGGTGCTGCTATAAAAATAATTGGTTGCATGTTGATTTCGTTTGCCAATACGGTTGATTCTCTTTATGGGATTCAAGAATTGTGTTTCGGTGAGAAATCGATGTTTTCATTCGAGCAGATGGTGAAAACCTTGCATGCTGATTGGGGTTTCTCCTTGCAAGAACCACACCATGATCCAGCCGATGGCCAACTCAGCTGTTCTATCAGCTCTGAAAATATGAAACTGGCTCGAGAATTCGTGCTCAACTTGCCAAAATTAGGTCAGCGCACTAAGGAAAAGTACAGCCTTAAAAGTTTTCACTCCAGCTATCGTCCACAAACAATCAAGGGAATCGCAGAATGGCTTTCAAACGAATGTGTTGCTGCTTTCAAAGAAGTAACAACCTCTGACAAGTATCCCTTAAAGGATATGCTGAAAAATCTAAATGATCGTTATGGCACGACAAGCGATCCATCCAAATTTATTAACTTTATGTTGGGATCAGGATCTTTTGAAGGTTATGTCGGATGGGGGCTTGGTATTGGGGCATCTGCAGATGGTAGAAGAAGAGGTAGGTGCCTGTCTCCGGAAAGACTGTCTCTGGACTACATCTATCTGATTTTTTTGCTTTGCTTTGCTTTGTTACTAACTTTTTCTTAAACAATTTTAACCTTCGCTAATCATTACAGGTCAGCCAATTGCTTCTGATATGAGTCCTGGTCCAATTCCACAAGATTTGCCGGAACTACCGCGACGAGAAGAAAATATATACAAGTACGCGCATGTTTTTTTAATTTTCATCAGGGCAATACTGAACAAGATTTCGCACATTATTGTGTTATTTTAGATTGTTAAAGTATTGGGACATCGATGCCATCAAAACTGGATTTCCAAATGGTTCTGAGATTGATTTGACAATTGATGAAAACACGAATGAGGATAGTTTGTCGGACTTCATAAAACATTATGCAAAAGGTCAAAGACGCTTGGGTGGAAATATCCTCACCAGTAAGTTTGTAGAATATGTTCCATAAAAGTTTTAGCTCTGACTTTGTAACAGTTATTATTTCGATGCTGTGTTTTTAGTTACTTGTGCAAATCATTCAAGTTACAATGCGGCATTAAAGAATCCAGAAAAATACGATCTTCTGCGTGTTCGAACTGGTGGATGGTCTGAATTCTATGTTTCCTTTTATTCAGCTCATCAGGTACGCCATCTTTAATCAGTTTTTAAGCCTGTATTCCCTGGTGACATATCCTACATGTGACACCAATTTGTAAAAAAACTTTTTAAACCAGAAAAAATGTTTGTAATGAATGTGGTAGTGCACAGAGAGTCATTTTCTTTGATTTATTTACTCTTATTTTCTTTATTGCTTTTATTTCTAGCATCAACATTTGAGACGTCCTTACGCGGTTGTTGTTGACCACAAGATGCATAAAAACAAATAGCTAGCAAGTCGTTTCTGAATATACATTATCGTTTCTAATAGTTTTGTAGAATTTGTTTAGTTATGTTCTTTCATAGCAACTCGAAGGGAATTAATTTTTGAAAGAATTCATTTTCGCTAGATTAGCATGTCATAATCACAAAATTTTACTCTTTTTCTTAATTTATACCGTTTTCATGAGGCTTGGTTAAGTCAGAAGGTGAAGCGAATACGATTTAACTGAAAAAGAACAGTGTTGTCGCTTTATTTCGCACTTTGTAGAAAATTGTCACATGAAATAAACATTATTTCGACGTCTCTTTGTTATTCTGTACAATGTATAGCCAGCTTTCAATCCTTGTTCAGTAAGGCAATCTGGATTTTAAAATTTTCAGAAAAATATTAGCCAAAAAAGATCTTTGCCATCGACTAGAGCTTCGACGCTTGCCCTCCGCTCTCCTTCTGCTCCCCCTCCTCATCTCACGTTAGGCACACAAACTCTATTATGCAGAACATATAGCGAAATTAAAAAGTGGCTACAATCTTGGACATAACTTAGTAGATAAATAATCACTCGTTAACCTGTGGAAAAATCCACGGGTTTCCAAGCATCTGCTATCCAGCATTCCGGCATCCGCCCGGAATAAAGCTGCGTGGTACAAGAGAATAAAATGTTTGGTCCCCTCCCTCATAGTCAGTGTGGGTCATTAGGTTATGTTTGGTTGGTTTATTCAATTGCTGTTTATTTAAAACAGTGATACAGGCTTACGACTTCGCAAAGAATTATTTCGGACTTTATACGAAAATGTAAAACATTGTCTTAAGTAAATAAAAGTGAACTTCTTTAACCTGCAGGATATATCCTTCTAAATATAACTCATTATTGAGCGTGTCCACTGTAGAGATGTCAGTGTTAAGGATAATGCAATTTGGGAGCTTGAAACGATGAAAGATGAGATGTATGAGTGTTTAATCCTGTTTTTCTCCGTTCCTGAGAAAAGTGTTTGTTGTCGAGAAGTGTCCGTTATACAGGATGTCCGCTAAAAAGGTTTCACTGTACGAAGAATTCTTGTCTAGTAACCGCTCGTTGCTGGGACCATACACAGAAACAAAAACATCAGATGTTGATTAGTGAGGTGGTGTTCTGTATACAGCGATCACAAGTTGTATGGTATATGTTGTATGTACAAGTTTATAAGTTAAATATATTCGTTTTTCTTTTTTCTCGCACGTCTTAGTTGCTTTACTTTTCGTATCCAGGATTAAAAACTTTTCAGGCTCATGAGCTAATTAGAAGTGTTACTTCAATCTTTTCTGGATAGGGAAACCGTGGATACAAAAAAGAAGCAGACGTTGGTTCTTCAGACGACCAGTCCAGGTTCGATTTGAATTGGTACAACGTATGCAATCATCATTCAGTTTGATACATAAAATGAAAGTAAAATACATGTAAACTTTTTGTAACTTGTTGTTGTATTAGAATGCGAGACAGAACTGACGAGAACTCTTCATTTATAACGCATAATAATCGAGACAAACTTGGTCTTGCTCTATAATTGTCAAGCAGGCAATTATCTATCGATAAAGTCTCAAAATAACTTGTTTTCTGGGCTTTTTTGCTTGAAAAATGTCTGCGTGAGCGTCCGGATCATGGCAAATTCATGAAAAGTCGAGCCTCACACAAACAAAGGTAGTTTTACATGACGCTGACTTTTTGATAGCCCGGCTTGGAGGATAATATCGTAGACAAGAACCAGGGATGGAAATCAAGCCTACCATGTAGAAATGTTTCTCGAAAGCGAATATACATTTTTTTGGTGCGGTCAAAAGGATTTATTTCTACTCTATTCTCGACTTTTTTTCCATCACGTCCGAGAAATGTTTGCTTTTTTTTGCATTTAAAATAACAAAAGCTGTTTCAAAATCATACACATCAAACTCAAACGCGGAATTAAGAAAGAACTATAACGATGGAAAGTATCTTTTCATAACATTCCTCCGTTTTAACTGCAATTATTTTTGCAACATTGTAACATTCTGCACCAATACCACCGCTGAAAGAGAAAACTGATGGAGTAAAAGTACCATTCTCCATGTCCACAATACATTTGTTGTATTGCCTCTTCTTTTCATTTTCATGTTTTTTCATAGATTTTTCACAGATGTCCACAATACATTTGTGGACATCTGTGAACGACAGTTCGTATTTGTTACTCTGATATAAACATATGTTTTTTGCTCTAATATCAGGTCTAAAACCATTACCAATAAGACCTTCGATTTCCTCTCCGGATAACAAAGCCGCCATTTATACAGTTTAATGCGTGATGTAACATCAAATTTGCTGTCCACATAAATGGAAGTTCATTTAAATTATTACCATATCGTAGATGGATGGCATCTCTGAATTCTCTTTATTTAAAACAAAAGCGTATTCTTCTAAGGGTAAAAACACTGACCAACTGGAGCACCCTTTACCTGTAATTGTTTTGTATAGCGAAGATGAAAACTCGTTTTCAAGATTTTTAACTCTACTTTCTAAGGACATTACCAAGCTATATGTTACTTTGTAGGAGCATGAGTGTTACTAAAGGAACTGTTATCTTTTCAATGCTTTATAATGTTCACGTGCAGCATGAGAAACGATTGTAATTCCCAGACAGCCAAAGAGAATCGGGCATAGAAGATTAAATATTTTCCTATTTTCGGAAAAAAACACAAAAGCATTTAAATACTTTATTATAAAAAAAAAACTTTTTATGTGCCACGTGGTCATATATGCCAACACGCTCCATCATACTTATGTTATAAAACACACAAAAATTGAGTAAAAAATGCACAAGCGCGGTCAAAATCGCGACGCGTAAATGTCGATGCCGCGATCTCCTTCAAACACACATTTACCAACAAAATGCTGCAGTTTTGACACTCGTTCCTGGCAATGCGTTTAATTAGACAACTCAAGTTCAAGTTTTCGTTTACTGGTTAAGCTTTTCGCAAATCAACCCTGTATATCTTTAGTTAAAGTATTTTATATCAAGCCATATTGGAAACAGAAAACAGCTCATACAGGGTTGCACTTATATTTTTGATTAAAATTCCAGGCTATTCCAGGTTCTTTCACAGAAAAAAAATTACATTTTCAGGTGTCCTTTAGGTCCAGGTGTCGATTAATTTAAAATGGGACAAAACTGCACGAAAATACTGCGAAAAATAAAAAAATCCAACGGCCAGTTCATTATACAGTTAACATCCGGTAACTCGAACCTCCAAGGGACCAAGAAAAATAGTTCGACTTAAGGCGGTTCCCCTAGAAAAAAAATATATCGCAGAGGATTGTCTTTTCTGAAGATCATATAGTATGTGACGGTGCGACAAAATTAAGTCAAAAATTTCATTGATTGGTTGCCATGGTTACCCGTTGCTAGGAGAAGTATAGGAAAAATATGACATTTTGCTGCTCGACGCCTAACCAAATAACTGAATAACATGCGTTATTTCAAGCGCCTTTTTGGCCGCTTTTGTTCCTCAAGGGTCACGTGTATGGATTGAGCGAAGCGCATTTTCGCAAGGCTGACTCGTCTTCCAGAGAACTGATGCGGTATTTTTTGGACGACAGAAAAGCTAAAACAGGGCGAAACAGGCAATATCTCGACAAAATAACTGAAAGACAAAACTTCGATTTGAAAATCGGTTTCATTTAAACACTAGGTGGTACTAATGCCTGCATCTACAGAAGAAATTGTAAAGCGTGGGTTCTTCGATCTTGAGAATTCTTGTTTCGCGTGGATTCCGAACTTAAACGGCAAAAAACTTGTTTAAAGATTATTTTATGGACATTCTTGACTTGTGGATCGACAAAAGGTGTACGCCAGCACTATTTCGACCTGAAAAGCACCAAAGTCTTAAGTCTAATTGATGACGAGTAATCTACGCATGCGCATTATCAGAATAATGCCGCTGACCTCGCGCTTTTGCATGCGCTGGGGCGATTTAAAAAAAGTTGAACAGGCTCTACTTTTTGCGAGCTACATTTTGCGCTTCAGCTTAACAGCCAATCAAAAGGTAGAAATCTACATGAATTACGAAAGAATTTTTAATTAGATCATTTCAAGATGGCTAGCAACATCTCGTATCGTTTCTGTGTTAAATTTTTGTCAAAGCCAAATGAATGTAGAGAATCAGAATATATATCAATCAAGTGAAGTAGATGAAAAACAAAATAACATTAATGAGTCTGTGGAGGCACAAAGAAACACGTTGTAAACAAACTTAAAAAGACTACTCGTGATCTGACAACATTAAATCCTTAAGCAAAACGTTGTATAGTCCTTTGATTCTTCTTTCTATGGACAGTCGTCTCATCCACATGTTTTTCTTACGTATTTTACAACGTTGTTTATTTCTACGCCATAAAAATATTGCTAGGACTACTCTCAAATTTTGCAGCAACAAATATCGTCTGTTTACATCAGCCATGTTTTGCAAAAAACACGTGAGCAAAAATCGCTAAATGGAAATGGTTCGGTATATGTGATAAAAGTCGCGGCGCATTTTACGACTGGGCGCAAAATGCAGCTGTATGGAAACCGGCCTTAAGACAGCTTTCCGAATGCTTGTGGAACACCACATTTAATATTCAGAACTGTCATATATTGTCTTAGGAGGCCCTAAAGTATCATCTAGCTATTGCAAGGAATTAAACATCGACGGAGGGGCAAGAAAGCTGTCTAAAAATGCGAAAATGGTTGCTATGGGCGTTGCTATGCACTTATATTTGCGGTTGGTTGGAAAAAGTGGCAGAATGCGCAATAAAAACCTAAATTTGTCATAAGCACTACTTGCCACGGTATTCTAAGATGAATTTGTTGTCAGAAAACAGCTAAATGACAATTCTTGAAAATTTTTTCTAGGGGAACCACCTTAACGAATGTTCGAGTTAAACGAAGTTTAGTTTAGCTTAGTTTAAAATGAGATTATAGTTCGAGTTAAAGCGATTTTTTTAAGACGCAGGGCAACAGTTACCGGGAAAAGGTGCAATCTTCGCAATGAAAAAGGCATGCAAGCCCTTTGTAAAATTGAATTTTTTTTTATAAACACCCTGTACACAAAGTACAAATGGAATGCTAATATTTAACATTTAGCATTCCATTAGTTATTTCTAACTCGAACCTTTGTATATTAACCTTCGTAGAATGAGGTCAGTGTCCTCTTCCGTCAAATTAAAGGTCCCGTCATATGCAGGAGAGACATTAAAATTCAAAAGGCAGATTTGAGAATCTTGTCTATATTCAAGACAAATTTTAAAGCACCGTGACCTATATGTTTGACGCAACTACCAATAATATTTAAAGTTTAAGAGGTTAAGGACATTCGATTAACACTTGATCTGTCCATATAGCAAAACGGAAGTCTTTTTTTTTCTAATGATCATCAGTCCGGTCACATATTTCTAGTTTGACATTCAGTTGGTTGATTAGATTTTCACATTTTTTCTTAGGCTCAAACGTAGACTTAATGCCGATAGGAGGCTGATTTTCAAATTATTCATATTTCACACCAGAGGCATAAGATTACAATGCTGAAAACCCCCAATGATAAGTCAGTTTTTTTAAAGTAAATATGCACTTTTAATCGCTACCCAACTGGAATATTTTATCACATAGCCACCCATATTAAAATGTCGAGACTGAACAAATTCCTCGCCTTTTTGATTACGTCTATAAAACAAACAAATCTATCGCTATCAAAAGCTTACAAAAACTGGGGGTGGTGCCATCTTTACACGGCTTTGTAATCTGCACAAATCAATCAGAAAAGCGCGTTAGCTGCTACAAAGATTTAACATATTCTCGGCAGCCAGGGAGATTTGTTTGGTATCAAGGCTATCAAGTGTAGCTAAACAATATGGCACATAAATTACACTGAAGAGGATAACAAAATCGTACTTTATATAAGTTTTTTTGATAGCTTCTTTCTATGATCTGCAGCTAAAAATCACGATACGAAAACCTGCTATCCCCGTCTGTCTCATTTGCTCCCTGTTTAAAAGAGAGGGGCGATAGTGATAAATGTTTCCGACATGCTGAGCTATGTATTTGGTGACAAAATCATATATACTGGCAAGAAGGGGAATATGCAACAGACAGATAAAATTAAAATTAATGTGTTATTGTAATTACATATACAGTTAAATATTCCGGATAAAATTATATCCTCATAAAAAATACTGTCCAATAAAATCTAGGCGTAAAATAGATAAAAAGATCACACACATATGCTGTTGAAAGTAGAAGATATACTGAAGTAAGAACACCCAAATAAAAATTATACTTTGTAATTTAAAACAAAGTCAAAAATAAAAAATAAATACGAAATTGTAATTCGGAGCGAACAGAAAGATTTATCACGCAACAGAATTTCTACACGCGCTACAGAAAAATTGTTCAATTTCTCCTGCACTCCAAAGTAAAATTTAAAAGTAAAAAGATATTACATTCATCTCTTATATACAAATATACAAATCTATGGAAACTTCCTAAATGAAGATTGCTTGTTGGTCACCAAGTGGTGCAGAAAGTAAAAAGGTGTACTATAACAACAGTGGGTCAACAGCGGGTATTTTTGCCACTTCGTAAAAAATAGGATGAGAATATTTGGTTCGAACAGTTTGTAATTTACTTTTGGATGCTTCAGAAACCATAGCATTCAACGCTATGATCAGGTCTGTTAGCTCTTCTTCTGAATATCCTGTGTGGTATGAAAAGTTCACATCCCATTCACATTCATCTCTCATTTTTAAAGCCAAGCACAAACAGGCTGCAGCTATTTTTGAAGTGCAACTGCTGACAAACTGTGCCTCATGCAAGGAAAGTTCAAGAATATATCTGGATAGAGTAAGCACCTGCATACTCATCGACGTGACCTAAAATGAAAAAAATTCAAACATCACCACTTGTTTTTTGTTAATTTATAAAAAAGTAAAAGATAATTAAAATATTTACCCTGGCAAATCTCCTTAAAAATCTGTAGGATATTGGAATGTTTATATCAAAATCAAGTGCTTTCAAAATTTTTAATTCCATCTGAACGAACTGCTTATGTGTATAAGCATCATCACAAATAAACTGGAAATCATCGAGTGGAGGTGGATGGCGTTCCTAAAATATTTAAGAGTAAAAATAGAAAAAACATGCAGGTCTAGAAGTATTTATAAAAATCATATTCCATTTTTTAGAAACTTTAAGGCTGTCACAAACATGACAATACTAAATTTTTAAAGTATTTTTTTCGACTTTTCACAACAGGCTGTATGAATTAGCATTTGACTCTAATGTAAAAGAATTTTAAACCCACCAAGGTATTAAGACATTGCAACATCCAGATTTACCTTCTGAATGTTGAGCCGCTGGTTGCAGTACTTGGTAAATTAAATTCAGCCCTTAAAATTCGCGTCGGCATTCAGCACTGCCGACATAAAATACGAAGAAAGCGTAGTTGCGTCGGCAAAAAAATTGCCGACGTAATTTTGTTGTGAAATTTTAAAAAAACAACAATTGTGGTATTGTTTGAGCTACTCCCACTCATAGTGACTGAAGAAAAATTACACTCGATTTTCAGTAAGTTAGGCCATTATCACTAACTAAAATCATTCCAACTACAGAAATACCGTGGTGCCATTCGGTTCGCATTAATAATCGAAAAAAATGTACATCGTATTAAAAAGAAGTCCAGAAGTTCTTTCTCCCACACGACACAGTAGGCGATAAGTCAGCCCTGCCCTCGGTTTTGTGAGGAGAGACGTTCTGCGAAGACTCTAACATTTAAGTCTCCTGTACAGTTTTGCTTCATGTTGAACTGTGCCTGTGACAAGCATTTTTGAAGCATGTCACCGGCGACTTCTGCGATATACAACGCAATATGCCCCGACCTAATGAGTTCAACTCGAAACATAAAAAGCCAGTTGGCAGTGAACTATTAACTTAGAGAAGTTCACCATCAGGAAGGTATGTCAATGAGACTTGTACTCCATTTCTATTTGTCATCATCTTAGGAGATCAATACATCTAATTTATGAGAAGTCTAGCCCCAATACAGGGTGAATGGCGTGAGTTTTTGCTAGCTGAAAAACTTCACTACCAAAAAATATTGCTGACGCAAATGAGTTGAAATGTATCTCATGTCGGCAGTTTTATTGCAGACGTAAAAAAATTCTAATTATAAGGGCTGTAAATTATATTCTTCACTTACTTCTATTTTGCAAGCTATCAAAAGAGATGTTGCACCAATGAGCTGTAATAGTTCCTTTGGAGTTGAATTACTCTGCAAATAATTGTCTGTTAATTTGACTGCTAAGTAAAGTGTTTCATGATATAATTCAAAATTTTCTTGTACTTCAACAAGCCAATCAACCAGTATAGCTCTCATTGGTCCTGTTGTTTGAGCATTGCTTTGTGTAGGGTAATTTTTAACTTTAAATTTTCTCTACAAAAATAAAAGAACATATTAAAACCACACTCGTCACAATGGCCAAAAAAATTAATAAACATTATCCAAGACTTCAGAAACTACTTTTTAAAGAACTTTATGATCAACTTTGTTGCTGGAAAAAAAGAATAAACAAATTTTTGTTTGAAGATCAGAATACTCTAACTCAAGAAATGTAAATCACAACTTACTTCTCTTCTCTTCATATTTATAAAGACACTTTCTGCGTATTCAGAGACTACATTAGGATCTATATCAATGTCAAAAGGTTTTAACCCAGGAGTTGCCACAGCATCTCTCTAAAACACACAAATATCTTTTGGTTAAACATTTGACAAGATGAATATGTAGAATATAAGCTTAAGCTTTATTTTATTACTTACCTTCATATTTTCATCAATAGGCTGTTCATTTTCACTGGCAAGAAAAGATGCTGGAAGGGTAGGCACAGGGCGTGATTTACTTTTATTAAGTTCTGATGCCATTGAAGTGTCGCTGGCACTTGTTTCAAATATGCTGCTAACACTTTCAGTCTTCTTAGCACAACTAATAAGTTCAGTACAAAGAACGTCTTCTAAGACATGATCTGTAACTTCAACCTTGTTTTCAGGACTTGAAGTTTTACTTAAATTTGTCACAGATCTCCTACTTCTTGTTTTTGCTAGTGATATAACTGGTGGCTTATTTTGTGACTTTAGAGACTTCTTTCTTCCCAATGCTATCCTTTCTGAGTGAGATTGAATAGCCTAAAAATCAAGCATTTTCTTCAAATTATTACACAAGCTTTGAACAAGCAAAAATACGTAAAATACGTGTTATCTGTTGTTTCTTGCTGCATATGCGTATACAAATTTTTTATATACTACTAGTTGGTGGCCCATGGAAAAAAATGCATTGGAATTGATTTTCTACTATTATTATTACCCAACTGCCATAAGAAGGAATGACTTACATTTGTAATATCACCAAAAGCAGTACGCTTCCTAGAAGTTGTTGATTTTCCAGGTGATATTTGAGATAAACTGCGCTTGTCACCCTTATTAGGCACATTCTTTTTTACCATATTCTCTTGGTTGCTCTTTTTTAATTGTGTAAATTTCCTTGTTCCCTGTAATAGAAGAAAAAGTATTGCAATACTATACCACCTTAATAGTATAAGATAAGGCCAAAAAGGCTAGCTAGGTAAATACTGGATAAAACATACCTTTCGAGTGGAAAGTCGTTTCGTTCTCTCTGATATATTAACGCTGTTTTCCATTATATTGAAAAGCAAACTGAGTTCTCGTAAAAAAATTCACCTAGAATAACCAAAAGCGCCTTCAAAGCTCCCTCAACAATCAGAGTGGATTTCAACTGTTTATTTCATACGTTCGCGGCTGCTACGTTTTTAAGGATTTCATTGGCTATTTTGGTTGGCCAATAAAAGTACTTTATTTTATTGATTTTTTTCAAAAATAAAAAAAATTGTACCAACTTCGTTTTCATGTTTCTGCTTTGTTAATTTTAACTAAAGAAAAAACAAAACGAAACTACTGTGTTTAAGAGGCAGTTCACTTCATTTTTTAATGAATTTATCTGATTCATAATATTTTGTACAACATATTTTATTAGAAAGTGATAAAGTGAAGTGGCGTGTTGTCATCAGAGTTTTACTGTTCCTTATTGGGAACTTGAGTATTAGGTTGTTACAGACAACAACAGTAATGGCAGACGGAGCTATGTGCGGCATGCCCGCATGTGATTTGAAAACTTTCATTTCAGTTAGTATTTTTTTGCCGTCGTTGGGTTGGGGACAAAGGTTGGAAGTCATTGTAGATAGCTATAAAACCGAAACAAAACAACGAAGTATTTACAATGGATGTGAAACCGTTTATTTTTGGAGGCTTGGCGTCAATGGGTGCAGAAATGGGTAAGTCTCGCGACGATAGTTCTCCATCATTTAAGTCAAAAATCCTGAGAACCAAAAAAGGTTTTCCAAAAAAATAAAAGGATTTCTAGACAACTTTTCAAGCTCTTTCATATGATATCAACTTGTTTTCAAGTGGGAGGTAAGCTCAACCTGGACCAATAATTGGTCGTGTTGTAGTGTTGTCTGGTGTCTGGTCTGTGAAGACCTTAGCTCTAAGAGGGTGCTGTTCTGCCCGGATAATAAACGCTGCCCTGATTAAGTACGGCAGCTTGCCCCGGTTAAGAACAGGGCAGAAAATACATAATCAGGGCAACATAATCAGGACAGGCCGACTTATTACTCAAAAAATATTATTTGGCACTTATAAAAGGAACATAATCAGGGCAGGTCAGTTTATATACGACAGACAGTCTAATATTATTTCTCACTTATTATAGAACGAACATAATCGGGGCAGGCCGACTTATGTATGACAGTCAAATATTATTCGAGACTTATAGAACGAACGTAATCGGGGCCGACCGGCTTATATACGACAGTCTAACAGTACGGGATCTTTCCCCGATCGGGTTACTCTACCCCGATCGGGGTAAATCACCCGATCGAGTGAGTGCGCAACCACCCGATCGGGAGAGACTTACCTGAATCGGGTGAGTATTTTTCTTGCTTAAAATTGCTTTTAAAAAGGGCAAGCCGCTGGCCAAAAGTGCAATATAATTTTTGTTTACATTAAGTCATAAACTTATTTTGCGCCGATTCACCGATTAAAAAAAAAATTCACCGTGCCGTTCCGATGCTATTGATGACTTCTTGAGTTGGATTGACCACATGGTGCATATTTTCAGTCTAGGTCGCACATGTTGAGGCTCTGAAGCTCATTTTAGTTGTCTTATAGACATGTGCTTGGAGTTAGTTTAGTAAGAAGCCAGTATATAGCAAGCTATATAGAGAAAAATGTGCATATTTTTTATCATATCTGACACAAAGTATAGTAGAGAAATATTGATATCTTTAGCATAGCTAGCTAGCTATCTCTAGAGCTTAAGCTGGCTAGGTGCTAGGCAAGAACTACGTCTCTCTCAAGCACCTTTGGTTTGTTTATGTATTTAGCTAGCTAAAAATTTACCGCCAGTTATGACTCACTCGATCGGGTGGTCGTGAAAAATTGCCGCTAGTGCCGAATCACTCGATCGGGTGGTTTACTCAATCGGGGGACACTCACCCGATCGTGGAAAGATCCCGTACTGTCTAATATTATTTCTCACTTATTATAGAACGAACATAATCGGGGAAGGCCGGCTTATGTATGACAGTCAAATATTATTCGAGACTTATAGAACAAATATAATCGGGGCCGACCGCTTTTATATCATTCGTCATCACTTCTGACAAGCAAATAGCCCTGGTGGCAAAGTTGTTGTTGTTCTCAAATGAAACGAAATTTCGTGGCAAATACTAAATTTTGGGATTCGCAAGTTTAATAACTTTTCACCAAACTTAATTCCCGCAAAAAAGAATAATTTAGGTTCCGTGAAATTTAGTTACTTCAAAGTATATTATGTTGAAATGTATTTACTACAAGAGTAGTTTATACTAAGAATTACGTCAAGACTTTTTTCTTTCGCCATGTCTAGTTTTTAGGGGTGTTCTATCTTCCAGAGAATGTTTAATTCACAAAAGTTTGAAGAAAATGCCAATCACAGCCTGCCTGGCCAGCCATTATATCAGCGTTCATAATCCGGTCACCACGACATAACCAGTGCAAAAAAAACATAATCGGACCATGCGTTTAAGCAGATGCTGATTCAAGCAAACTCATAGGCCAAATGGAGCAAAAACCATAGGAACAACAAAACAAAAACAAAACTTAAAATGGAGGTTAAGAGATTACTAACATTAAAAACGAAGGACAAAATGTGGCTTTAATTTATAGGTATTTTAAATTTTTTGGGAAAATTTTTCACCTGACTAACTGACTGACACTTTTGTAATTAGAAGTGATGCTAACCAAACATATTTTTAAGAATGGCTAGTTGGGTGACTCTAACACCAAATATTTTTGATGTTGATCTTAGATATTAGGGGTTTATTAAGCTTCTTCTTATATTAAGCTTCTTCTCTGTTACCAGAAAAATTACCTGTGCAACATTTACTTTATAAGATCCATGTAAGAACTAATAATATTTGCCTGCTATATATGCTTTTCATGAGGTACTTCACTTTCCTATATATTTCAGTGTATGGTACAAAGGTGAACAGCATGCTGGAGATATGGATGGGGAGGGGGTCTTGAGCTTAAAGGCAAATTTGCCATTATAAAAGAGTAATAAATTAAAAAATTTATTGTAGGTACTTTTCCTATTGATACGACAAAAACAAGGTTACAAGTTCAAGGTCAAGTAATCAATAATTCATTAAAAGAAATGCGATACAGAGGTATGTTACATGCAATGTACCGGATTAGCAAAGAAGAGGGTGTTACAGCTTTGTATAATGGTATAAAGCCTGCATTACTACGCCAAGCGACATATGGAACAATTAAAATTGGACTTTACCATGGAATCAAACGGTTGATAACAAAGGATCCAAAAGATGAAACTTTGGCATTAAATATGTTTGCTGGTATAATTGCAGGTGCTGTTTCATCTGCATTATGTAATCCAACTGATGTCTTAAAAGTACGTCTCCAGGCCCAGACGACAGGTACAGTAATTGCTGAACATAGTATGCTTCATTCGTTCGTCAACATATACAAAATGGAAGGATTAAGTGGTTTATATCGGGTAAGGGACCTTCTATTTTATTGATAAATCACCATAACAATTTTACATGTAATGCACTGGTAACTAAAAAACTTGAGCCTGCCCTTTATTTTTATGAAAAATATGACTTAGTGTTTGTTTTTGTAGGGTGTAGGACCAACAGCTCAAAGAGCATCAGTTGTTGCTGGAGTCGAGCTGCCAGTATATGATTTTTCCAAAAGATGTTTCATTGATTCAGAAATTCTAGGTGACAATCCAGCAACTCATTTTTTGTAAGTGCACTATCTTCTGTCTTTGTTTGTCTGTACATTTCAATAAACTAGTTAATATTGCTTTGGAAATGATAAAATATAGCTAGTTTTGAAAAGACTGTGGTTAATCATTATCTTGGCATTTAACACTCATTCACAAATTTTTAGGGATTTTTACATAGTGATAAAATATACCATGATTGCAGTATGATACAAAACGAATACAACAAAATGTTTTTATTGTTAGCTTGATGTTATTAGCCCTTTTAAAATTATGCCAAGTAATCTAAAATGCATTTGAGAACATTCGATACACTGTTGTTTTGTTTTGATTTTTGTTGGTTTTATAAATGCTTTGTAATAGTAGATCTTCTGATTTATTTTATATATTGGATTAAATGAGAAAAATCAGGGGGAAATACAGCTTAAACAGGTGGCAAAACTTTATTTTATGGTGATCCTAGGGTGCATTCCATTTAACACAAAAACTGACACAACTAGCTAAATCAGCTTACCTTACTCAAAGTGCATACATGACCATAATCTGAGTTAAAAGTGAGTAAAATATGCACAATGAGCTTTATTTTATACTTATTTTAATAACCTCTGAGTTGATAATTAAATTAAGTGACTTTTTTTACTCAAAGTGCTAATTTAACTTAAAAACAAAGCTAAATGAAATGGATTTAGCAAAACTTTTAAGTAAAATTATTATTAAATTTAGCAACTTATTTGTGTTAAATGGAATGCACCCCTAGAGCACAATTTCAAATCTTCCATTATTCCTATATACAAAAAAATAACTCCTAAATTCCTCATATTAAAATCATAGCAAAACAAATACAAGTCTTTTTTGTAAATGCGTTTTGTGGCTGATTTTTGCCTTCATATTTGTCAACCCAAATGTGAGTAACATTATGCTGAATTATTACATAATTTAGCCAACGTCACAAAATGTCTTGCAAGTAGAATTTGTGTATATTATAGCTATAGAGAGGAATTGGAAAAAAAAATGGTTTGTTTAAAATGGTTTGGTTTTGTAATAACCATGGTGGAAAGTCTGTAATCAAGTTCAATCGCTCTGAGCACACATTGGTATGGGGAAACTTTTAAGAGATGTTTTTATTCAATCTATTTATTATCGAGAGGAAGAGTGCAACCGAGCAAGAAAGTCAATTGTAAAATACTCATGGTTCCAATTGAGTAATTGAATCCACCAAGGATTAAAATGAGTTTTTTCCTCAAAAACTTATTTTTTAGTATTAAATAAAATATTTAATTCTAAAGGCATGGATTGAACAGGCCAACTTAGGTTTCTCGTAGCTAATCAACAAGTTATTTTGCAATTTTTAGGTCCCCAGGGATCAGCAGTCCCTACAAAATTTTTCTCTTGGTAAATTTCCTCGGTGCATTATTCTGATCATTTTTAAAGCTAAGTGCCAAGTTTTTTTTTACAATCCAAATTAGCTTGTCATTTTACTACAGCTACAATGTTACTTTTTTTAGCAAAAGGAAGTGCCAGTGTAAGGTCCAGATTCGTGATTTGAGTATCTCTACTGGAAAGAAAAAACATTATACATTAATCCACAGCGATTGTTGAGCATATGCATTTTTGTGGAAGTTTCCCTTCTTTTGTCCATTTTTATGTTTTTGCTTAGACACAGGTTGAAAGAGGTTGATAATTACACACCTCTTCTTTGTAAAACTATGGTTGTATTTAACAAAATGACTCATGTATAATAAAGATTTTCTTTATCAAACAAAAACAGGCGTTTGTACATATTGACAAGATCATGGTGGCTTGTTGTTATAGAAAGCTTTTCATGCCAGAACATATGGATTTGTTTTTATGTTGTGGGAAAAGTAGAATATCGATTTAAAGAAATTGTTTCCCCAAACAATTATTTTTTAGAAAAACTCAGTAGGGTCAATCAACCTAAAAATTAATAATGGTGGTGATTTCCTCACTAAGGAAGAGATGGAGACCACAACCTTTTAGTTATAAAAGAAGTGCTCGACTAAGTTACAAACATAAGTAGCTTGGTTATTAAAAACATGGGTCGCATTGTGTAAACAAAAAGTGTGTGAAGAACGTCAATGTATTGTCAATGTTTTATCACCTTATGTCATTTTTTTTTTAAATTGTTAGCATATTAGTGATTATAAAAGTAGTGTTAAGATAGACAATGATTTACAAACACTGAAACAACTTTAACGAATCCATTCTAACAAATGTAAAATTATTTACGTACAATTGTGCCCTGCTATATCTATCTACACTACAATAGGGTGATATTTAACCGTCACTTAGTACAATCGTGTTTTAGTTGTTTTAGCTAGAGTAGCACAATCATGTTTTTGAACTGTTTAAATTGCCTCGGTGCTTTTTGGATACGACAGATGTGACAGAGCCAGACTTTTACACCTATTCAATTTGAATGTGTTTAAGTGCTTAAAAATACAATACAATGTTTTGTATTTAATGAATGAAGTAAAAAATAACAAATTAAAATGGTGAACCCCAACATTAATTGAGCTATCTATTCTGTAAATTACACAAGTCTTAGCACTAGTGAAATAGGTATTATGATAGATCCTAGACGCTAAGGTAAGGATATTATATAAAAAAACAAGCAGTGTTGACATAGAATTAGCAAGAAAAGTGAACTCACAGAATTCAGCCCTTCAGGTAATATGGATGGGAAACCCTATGTATTTATAGAACATGTAATATTCACAAAAACAATTTTTCAATACTACTTTTAGGTCAAGTATTATTGCTGGACTAGTCGGAGCAATAGCTTCAAATCCAATTGATGTTGTTAAGGTATGTATATTAACTGACCTGTAAGCTGCAGTTATAGGATTTCCTAATGTCCTGCCTACCTAGTGAGTTTTCTCCACTATATTTTGTGCTTTTATGCCAACCATCAGCTCCCCTTGCTCCAATCACTGTTATGTTTTTAGTTTCCCCACTTGCAAAGAAAGTCTCTTTAAGGTTTTCAATCAAGATTTGTGCCAAAAAAATAACATTTCATGATATATTAAGCTGAACTATTAATCTTCATTTTAGACACGGATGATGAATCAACGCAAAGTGGCAAACACATCAGCAACCACTTTGTACACTAGTTCACTAGACTGTGCTATTAGGGTAACTTTCTTTGTTTTATATTTGTTTTTATGGTTTTCTTTTGTGCAATTTTACGTTTTTTAGTATGTAAGTGTTTTTGACTTTTAGACATGTAAAACAGAAGGTGCTATGGCTTTATATAAAGGATTTATTCCAACTTTTGTTCGTCTGGGTCCATGGAACATACTTGTATCCTTTTAAATTCTCATTTGATGTCAATATTGCTCCACTACTTTGAAATTTAAGGTGTTTGCTTTGTATTGTTTTTAGTTTAGTTTAATTCGTATTGCTCTGTTTCCAAAGAGTCACAAGGTTTGATAAACATACAAGTTAAGTTTTTTGTAACCAATTTTGAACACATTCTTTTATCTAGAATAACTGAGCAGATGCTTGTCCTCAATTATGTTGTCATGCAATAGTCATACTACGAAGCCCAACACTTCTTCACAAAAGAAAGTTTGATTGTAAATTGCAGAAATAAAGATTGCGAATTGTTAATACAATCATGAAATTGGGGAATTTAAAATTTTGAATTGAAGCAATGATCCATAAATTTTTCCCTGAAATCGTTTAAAAAATTTTTTTTCATCTTCATTAAGATTTGTTCCTTTGAACATTTCTTTCAATGCAAATAATTGAGGGGTTACCTTCATATAGCAAAACAACGACAGAAATAATTTTCTTGGAAATAGAAAAAAATTGCAAATTTTATTTTTTTCTTGAAATTGCAAAAGATAAGATTGCGAATTGCGTAATTTTTCTAGAAATTGCGGAAGAAAAGATATTTAATATATACAATATTTAATTCTGCAATCTTTTCTTTCACAACATTTTGTTTTTCGATTGGGTGTCCCTACTTTCCAGTGGAGGATTCGAAGTGTCATATGTAGAGAAAGGATGTTGTGTGGGTAAAGGGATGACCATGAAACAAGGGCTTCATCAGACGTACAGGCCTTGTTTCTTATATCGATTTCTGCTCGGTTTGTGAAATTGATCCATACATACCGAAGGAAGTCATAATACTAATAAATTTTCTTTACAAAAATTTTCCAATCCAATTCTATGCATAAAATGTGGCACATTTCTCCTGTTGCTGTATTTTCTTTGCCCAAATGTTTTCCTTGACAATGTATTTAGTTTTTTATGTCATTTGAACAACTAAGGAATGCAGAAAAAAGATGGTATAGTACGTAGTATTCCAAATTTCTTTACCATTTTTATAGAAGCTAGATATATATTTTGTATCACTTTTTCTTATTCTTAGATTAAATATCTGATAGGGTAATTAGCTTGTTTATACAGTCTACTTTACATAGAATTTTTAAATTATACGTTGTTTTTAAGTTGTATTATAGCAATGCTGGCAATACACTATTTAGTGACGCACATTTAAATTTGTTAAATTCAACAAAATGAATTTAATTAACTGGATTGCGAATTGCACAATTAATAAAAATAAGATTTTTTATAAATATATCATAGTATTTTGTTTACGAGAGAATATAATCTTCTTATAAAAAATGTGCTTTAGAGAAACAATAGACAAAAACTAGAAAAAATGAAAAGTGACTGTCTAATAAATTTAATATGGATTTGAATAATTTGCCATGTGAAGCTTTTTTACATCACTTAGTGTTTTCATGTAACATCTAAAATCTTAATAGATTGTGAGTACCCGATCATCAACTTTCCTAGAACCTACTATATTTTATATTATTTTTCTGTGTTAGTGAATCTTTCCACAGACCTTAACAACTGTAGTAAAAACGTTTTTTGTTTTTTGTCCATCCTGACAAAACAGGTTATGTTTATACTGAGCTATTGACTAAAGATGGGCTGGGAATGTTTACAAATTTTTTTTGGTAAAGGAACACCCAATTTCCCTCGAAAAAATAATTCTTTGAGGAAACAATTTATGCAAACAGAAAGTGGATGTTATGAATTTTGCATGTGACTATTCTATGACTAACCGCGTAATCATTTTTCAAAAAGCATAAAAAACCTGTTATTTTGTACTTTTACTGGTTTGTGGTAATTGGTAGTAAATGCTTTTTTTGTCAGAATTTCACCATCAGTGATCATTTTGTTAGTTTTTTAAATTGCTGGTAAAAAATAGTTTCATGTCTCTGCAAAAGGATTGTGTATCTAAGATCAATCTCGCAAAATTTCTATTGATAGCAGTTTCAATAGGAGACGAATGGATTATCTTGGATATTTATAACGATTAGGATTAAACTACATTTCTGAAGTCTTGTTTTTCCCACTCACATAATTCACATTTCTTGCTCACATAATTATATAGTTTCCGCATAATTAGGATATATAATATATGTAAATATAAATTGTATTATATTTTTTGACATTGTAAATAGAGCTACAAGACGTGTTTTGTTCGTACCTGATGTATTCTAATTAAGTATTCCAATTATTGCAGGTACACAATTTATTATAAGTATGTGGTTTATAAGAATATTAGGCTGGGATGTTAAAACAATAGGTCACTTTTTAGAACAGTAGAGAAGTAAGAATAATGATCAGTTTGGTTAGAATTTTGGTTGCTTTGAATTCACGCACAGGCTTTTAAAAAGGAGCGCAAGTAAATCTAAAGTGGGTGAAATAAAGAAATAAAGGCCACTTTCATTATCGCTGAAACGCTGTTGGCCGAAATTTTCATCACTTGTTGATATTTTAACATGGTCTGTGTCAACAACAACTAATTTGAAAACAGTATTTTTCGTCGTTCGTAACTTTTAAAGCTTGACCAGGTTTTTAGAAAAACTTAGCGTTTTTTCTTTTTGGAAAAAAAAACGTAAGCTATATTAAAATTCCCTAGCGGCAAATATAAGGACTTGGTCACAATGATTTTGTTTAGATCTTTCGCGTAATTGACTACGCAAAATTTGAACTACCCGGAATATTTCATTTTAGAGATTTTGCGAAAATCGGTTGCGCGAAACTGGAAAAAACGAATAACGAGATTGTACGTTTAATGTGCGAAAGATTAAAGCTAGGGGTGCTTATTCGTCAGGAACAACAGTAAATTATGAAAAAAAAAGTCAAAATAAACTTTCGGTAGTCGAGAATTATCTGTAATTTATTTCATGAAATAAGGAAACGTTAAATGAATACTGACATTTTCATGAAATATGAGTTGCAAAACATGTAGTGTGAGGAACGTGCGAGTACGCTTCATAAATACGTTTAAGGTTGATTATTTAATACGTCAATATCGAGACAGGTTTTGAGAAACACTATGTTTAACGCTTTTGAAAACAATCCTTGCCGGCACGTTGAACGTACGAAACTAGTCCAAATACCCGTGAGTTTGTCCAACTTCGGGGACACGGAAACAAATTTTCATACGATTGAAACAAAAATACGATTTGTTGCACTTGCCTGAAAAATGTTTCTGTATCCGCAAAGCTTTAATAATGCGAGCAAAAGTAAGTGAAAATTTCGTTTAAGATACATATTTTGTTCTTGCCATATATCCACCGATAGCTCAGTTGGTAGAGCGGAGGACTGTAGTCGTTGTGTTCAGATATCCTTAGGTCGCTGGTTCAAATCCGGCTCGGTGGACTTTATTTTAACTAGGACGAAGTTTACAAAACTTTGAAAGTCTGCAAAATGACGCGATAATCATATTACACGCTCTTTAAATTTATAGCTGGTAAAATTCATTCTTAAATATAAAATCTTTTTACTGATAACGCATATCTTTAAAAAACAATTTTTCTGTCGTGTTAAATTTGCCATTAAGTAAAAAAAATTAAAACTTGGAGAACCCGGGCATCGATCCCGGTACCTCTCGCATGCTAAGCGAGCGCTCTACCATCTGAGCTAGTTCCCCTACGACACTGAGTTCACACATCATAATTACATCGCTGTAGAAACTTTTCAATTAAAGAAGAACAAAAAATTAAGCTGTTATTTTTATCAGGGGAGAAGAGGCATACAATTAGAGCAACTTCAACCTTCTTTACTCATTAAAGTCTGTGTTTTTTTAAAATTTTTTTAGCAGTCAGGTATAGACCACTTTCCACGTGACGTAGTTGTTTTGATTTCATTTTGAGAACAATGGGCATGCGCGCACTTTTGTTTAGTAGGTAAAAAAGCAGGACTCGCACAAATGGTCGGGATTAATTATGATACATGAAATTAACGCGAATTTATAAATTTCGGTATTTAAGTGTGTGGTAATTAACGCGAATTTAAAAAGTGAAAGATGTTTACCCGCTGACTGGGGAATATGTAGATGACTCTAACAAAATCTTGGAAATGTTAGGGATCGAAAAAGACGAGGATGACGAAGATGACGATAAAGAAGACGAGATTGAAGATGTGGAATTTTTAGCTTGATATATTTAAAATATCGCTTGTAAGGACTTTTGTTGATTTGTTAGAAATAAGTAAGAACACTCCATCTTTCCGTTTTATGTTTTATTGACCGCTTTCTAGATAAAAAAGGAAATCTCGAAATCATATAAATATATTTTTGAAAGGCATTTTGCAAAAGGTACATATAAAAGATAAGATGCGTTAAAATATACAGATGTTTTTTAACTCGAACCATTAATTAACCAATAATTTTGAACGAGTATTTCTTTTTTGTGTGGATTTCTTTTGATTATTGTGGTCTGTCGTCTGCCTACAGAAATGCTTGCGTCAGGTGCAAAAAAAACGGCAAACTTTTTAACATTTGTAAACATTAGCAAGTCTTCTATAGATAGAACCAAAAATTCGATCTGAGGCTGGCTGTTTTTTTTTTCACACTGTTTCAGTCTCAAATGTTCTTATCTGTGTTCTTCTGCCGTCACTGTGCTAAACAAAATATAATGGAAATATGCTATATAGCTGATATCGCCCGGTTAGCTCAGTCGGTAGAGCATCAGACTTTTAATCTGAGGGTCGCGGGTTCGAGTCCCTCATCGGGCGGAATTACTTTTTCATTTTTTATTATTTTTGCAGTGTAAAATTAATAAAAAGTTCGCATAACGTGTAAAAGGCAAACATTTATGCTCTCTGATTGACCGTGCCATAATTCGCCAGCTGTTAATTTTTAGTGCACAAGAAACAAAATAAAGAGCAAAAATTTTAGGCGGGATCAATTAAGTTTCAAAACTTCTCAATTTCATATTTATAAATATATGGTGATCAGACTCAGGCCGTAAAGGGTGTTGTTGTCCTTCAGGCCCGGAGCGTATAATCCGTAGATCATTCAGCCCCATGTCATCACGTGCCTTACTGAGGACGACAGTAGTCATCCACAGGTAAGGATTACACCATACTGATGATAAATTTTAAAACATTGTTTAGTGCTAGTAGTTTAACATACTTTAAAAACACTTGTGGTGCAATATTAGACCGCGCATTGTGCGTGTTTTTATTTTTTGTTTTTATAATATAATTTTTTTTCGAAATAACCAGAACTGGCACATTTTTTTTTCAGAAAAACAGAAATATTTTTCTGATATATACATATGTACGATGGCCCCTATGGCTCACTTCTCTTCCAATTTAAAAACACTTCTCTTCTATGATCCAAACAGTTCTCTTCTGTATTCTCACACTTCTCTTCTGCATTTTGACACTTCTCTTCTGCCCTTAACACTTCTCTGCATGTGGCCTCAAACTTTCTTTTCGCAACTAAAATTTACACCTATGGTTTGTATTTTTTTTCACTTTTCGCAAGAAGTATACTTGGCTAACACGTGCTCAATTTACGGACAGCTTATTGTAGCAGGTCCCGAAGCATGTGCATGAATAAAATAATATCACTAATCAATTCAGATTAGTAGCAGAGTAATTAATTATATTTATCAATAGACCCAATAAATGGCAAAATAAATGGCTGCCCAGAATCCTCAAAGTCATGGTAGTGCCAACCAAGCAAATCACATGTTTTTCTTAACTATAATGAATATGCTTTATAAGAATATTAGGCTAGGATTCTAGGTTAAAAACAATAGTTCTTTTGTTGAGAACAATAGAAAAATAAGAATACTGACCAGCTTGGTTAGAATTTATTGTGTGTATTGAAAAAGATAAAGAAATGCCTCAACGGAATATCACAATATATTTTTATCTAAAGTACGTGTAGTGGTCCACTACACACAAATGTTTTGGAGAGTTATTAATTACTAAGAACACATGGTCGGGAGCCGGTATGTCATTTATTCATCCTTGTCCCCAGGGATTTCCGCCGTCACCCATTATATTTCGAAAAGGCAAAAATGACTGGGGACGAGGGTTGTCATTTATTCAAAAACTTGAGTTATCAAAATCCAGCTCAATCAATATTCCGGACCAGAATTAGGTCTGGGAATTTTTTGAGTTCATGGAAGAGAAGTGCTTCTCACTTTGGAAGAGAAGTGTTTCGATCGGAAGAGAAGATTCCCGAGGAAAGAAGAGAAGTGTTTTGACTAAGAAGAAAAGTGTTTTTATTAAGAAGAGAAGTGAGCCATAGGGGCCATCGTACATATGACGTCTGCGATAGTTAGGAATAAAAAAATAATGTCCACTGGGAAATTAAAAGAAAATAATTTGCTGCTCACTACAAAGATTGGAAAAAAATAATAGTTTTCAACGCCGTAAAGTTTTACCTAAAATATTGCTGTTCCTTGGGGGAAACACAAAAAAAACGTTTTCTATAAAAAAAAATGATGTCCAGTTTTCGCAGTAGGAGAATACACGTTTTTCTTATAAAGAACGTGTGTGAATATCGTATGAAATACTACGTGTGACATGTTGGATTGTCGCGGCGGCGGCGGTCTTCAGGGAAGTTTTATCACACTGGATTCGAGTCATTGTTATTGCTCATTTCACTGAATAAAAAAAATCTCTACTATTTTCTCGCGTAAAGCTGATGTTGTGCTTTCCTACGGTGGCCCATATCTGCCACTATTGTCGAGCAGCAGAAATAGACCACTACTGCGCAGTAAAAACAATTCTACTGCGCAGTAGTCATAGTTCTGCTGCGCAGTAGTCATACTTCTACTATTGCGCAGTATAATATGGGTTATGTTTTTTAGACAATTTTTCTGGCATTCCATAAAGAACTTTGACTAATGCGCAGTAGAAATATGTGTACTGCGCAGTAGTCGCGATTCTACTGCGCAGTAGCATAATTCTATTGCGCAGTAGATATATTTCTATTGCGCAGTAGACATATTTCTACTGTGCAGTAAAAATATCATTACTTCGCAGTAGAACCTTTTCTACTGCGCAGTGGACTAACTATTCTATTGTTCTTTGATGCTTACTGCGCAGTAAACAGAGTTTTACTGCGCAGTAGAACGTTGACTTCTGCGCAGTGAAAACTTGTCTACTGCGCAGTAGTCACCAGTTTTACTGAAATCTAATTCTACTGCTCAACATTAAATGTCAGATATGGGCTTCCGTAGTTGTTGCTTTTACACGACGATAAACTTGATAAAAGGGAAGTTTACATTCGACTGATGCACCACCCTAACTGAACAAGCAAAAAAGTGGATTTGCTTTTGGTTTTCCAAGTGAAGAGTTAACAAGCAAGTGAGAGTTGAGTCTGTAAGATACAGATAAACAACCTTGAGCCCCAATCACAATTTTTTGTTGCTGATAAAAAAAGCGTGAGTTAGTTTAGATATAGAGTCTGTAAGTTCAAATTCTTGTATGGTATTTTGGTTTATTTTGCTATCGTTTGGTGATGGCGGATTGACTTGATTTTAACCACTTTTATCCAGACACGACTCGCAATTACGAGGAAAGGATAAAGTCGCAATACAATAGAATCAGACGCGGGTTGCTCCAAGTATTTTGAGAATCACTCAACATTATAGCAACTAGGGCTATTTGTCTGCCTTTTATACCAGGACGGCGAGAGAAAATTCATCTCTCGGTGTATATAAAATCACCCTGGGATCGAGGTTGGTATTATAAAGCCCTTTGAAAGCTTGTGAGATACCATGATATTGTGAACTTTGTGCGCATGCTACAACGTACAACATCATTCCATATGACTTCAAGGAAGTCGAGAATAATAATGTCCGCATTACAAATTGATGCTAGGTCAACAAGGGTATGAAGCAGAGTATTTTTACTCAAACATGTCATTCGTTGTAAACGGGAAAAACGTAAAAGGAAGAACGTTAAAAGTTCAAGAATCTTAAAAAAAACTTTTACGCGCTCGAAATGACTTTGTTAACCCACCTGACGTCATCATTTTATTGTGTTTTGTCGAGTAGTGAATGAAGCGTCCACTGAAAAATTTGAGAAGTCAGTTTCGTTTCCTCGACTTCAACTTTTAATGACACTCGTTTTGAAAGGGTTATATAACTTGTTAGCTGTGCTCTGCACAATTTGTTCTTTTATACATCTCGAATATACTCGTTATCTCAAACTTTCGCCGTCTCGAACTTTTTTCCGAGTCCTTCAGTCATTAATGTAGACAAGATTATTGTTCTATATCTCGAACTCTGTTATCTCGAACTTGCATTGTCAAATTATTTTTCTGGTCCCTTCAACTCATCTTATCACTCATTTTCCAACTCATTTACCACTTTTCCCTTATTTTTCGAACAAAAACATTCGATTTTTTAAAACGTGCGATTGATACATAAGAGACTTTTGAATGTTTACAATTTGAGATTTTTGAAATCCGCTTCATTTCAAAAATGGCTACCAAGCGGTTAAGCTCGTGGTAAAAACGTTGGCTGAGAAGTGCTATGAAAAAAGTGCAGACAATAAAGCTGTAACAAAACAAGTACGTTTTTTCGCTATCTCGAACTTTAAAATACCTTCAACGCTCGATATATCGACTATCCTTTTTATCTCGACCTTTCGATATCTCGAACTGTTTTGTTGATCCCCTGAGAGTTCGAGATATCTGGCGCAGACTATACTCAAATGTCGCGTAAATAACTGAAATAAAACTAGCTACATTCCATAATTTCGTGCAGAGTGGCCAAATGTGTGCTGTTAGTTGAATAACCACAAAACAATCACACTCTATCTTGCATACAGCATTAAAATAAGAAGTTATCTTTTCCAATTCTCCCGGTCGGCAAATATCACGCATTTTTAAGGGTAGCCATTATGATTTGAGGGAAAATGCGCCGTTCACGCGGTAAGCTCTTCATAAATCAGGTGTAAATTTCTCATAAAATCTTTGTTTACTAACTTTAAACCTGTCATATTGTGTAATTTTGGGTGAGTGATGGCTAATTTAACTTTACATGGCTTCAGATACTTGTAGTTCTTGTTTAATTAAAGCTTCTTCTGTGAGAGTTTGACCGTGAAAAGTCCGTGTTTTCCCTCAACCGAAAGCGGTACCACGTGACATTCCGACCGGGAGAATTGATTAAAAATATTTCTGCAAGACAAGACGAACTATTTTTCGCGCCTTTATGTCGTGAAAATGTTTGGTGTCGGTCACCCATTAAAAGATGTATAGAGTATAGTTTTTGTACCTTTGTATAATAGTTCATCATCCTTTTTTTTTTTTACCTAAAACATATTTTGATTACAATCAACGTTTTTCTCTTAAATATGGGCCTTTTTTGTGAAAATTATAAAAAATCTTTTTCCTCGTTAGCCCCCCAATCATGATGAAGCCACCTAGATACTAAACTTTTTTAACTCCCTTCACTTTAAACCCCGCCTGGTCTAAAACGTCTCATTCATTAACTTTCTTTCAAGTTTTCGTAGTTCCAAAAGGATTTTACCTTTCTAAATTTTATTTTGAATTTTTAAATTGTATCCATACTCATTGTAACTATAGTAATAGCAAATTGATCCACTCAAGCTCAAATCTTCAGTTTCCGCCACCTTAATTGAATGACGTAAGATGTAAACATAATTTTTAAAAACTCTTCCTCAATTTCTATGAAAAATAGTTCTTTTAATAGAGAACTTTTTTGGGGTTATCAGCATTTTTGTCTGAGGCTTTTCAAACCATTCATAACAATTTACGTCATTACAAAAGAATTTGTTGACAACGCAGAACAATTTTTGTTTGTTTGTTTTGTTATACAACCCGATAATTAAAAAACGTCAAATCATGCTCAAACGAAGAATCCAGTCACTTTGTTTACAGTAGCAATATTTTCATCCTTCTGACGAAGCCTTTTTAATGTTTATTTTATTTTTGAAAATAAAGTTGAGTAACTTTGGGAAATGCAGGAAATGACTCCACAAAAATATCCTGTGAACCTGAAAAAGAAATGAAAAAAAACCTCACAATTTTACACTTCGGAAAGGCTACCTAGATTTTCTTTGAATTGATTTGTTATGAAAAAACGTTTAATCTGCTACATGAAATGTAGGAACTTGAGAATTCGAGGGCGAATTTCTACTCCAGAACAAAATGAATCAGAACAGAACAAAAGAAGAAAAACACTTTTGGCTTTTCTGCTAAATATTCTTTTGTTTTTATATCTTTCCGTTCATGACCGTAAGAAAAGTTGTAATGATTTCAACTTTCAGTTTGATTCGGAACTGGAAATTCCATCAACAAATGAGATTTTAGACATGACAATTGTCTGACGTTTCAATTCATTCTGAGTAAAAATTCACCTTTTTCCATGAGCGCATGGCTCATGGAAATCAAGTCATTTCAGTTGCTCTAGTCTAGTCTAGTCAATTAAAATCGTATCCTATCATTAATGATGTAGATGGAAAAACAAAAAAATGCCTGAGGTCAAGTTTGGACCAATTCCATAAATGGAAAGTGTACTCATACTCCGTTGAAAATCTAACTCGAAATATGCTGACGTTGCCATTTTAGAGGCAAGCAACTTCGTACACAAGACTAGTCATACATCAGTGATTAAAAAAGCAAAAAACCCTGGGGACGAAGTCAAAAGAGAAATTTTTAGATTTATGTAAAAAAAGACTTTGGGAAAATCAAACAACACATAATTTATGCTCATTAATGAACAACACATAATTTATGCTCGTTGCGTCATTATTATTAAAGTGTCATAATTAGGTCAACACTGACTCTTCTTTTCTCGTAACATCAGGAACGACGTCAGAGATATTGTAATTGTTGAATAATGTCGGTCGAAAGTTTGGTCAGGAGAGCGTGGGTGTAAAAATCGAATATAAAACGTGCAACACTGAGACAAGCAGTTATATTGAAAGAGAGATCGAAGAAAGAAGAACGTATCGAAAAATAATTTTAAAACGATTTACATACTTTAAAAAGCTTGAAATGAAGTTTGCAATAACCATTTTAATGTTGATTTCAGTTGCTTACAGTATGCCTGTAAATAATAGAGGAAGAAAATGTCATGCTTTGTGTGGCTCGTCTGTTTGGGCAAATGCCGGACAATGCCAGTCTGATGGTCGCTGTTTATGTTGGTGGGGATGGACAGGAACGAATGCTGTTTACATCAATGAAGGCGAATTAAAAAATCGAATTCTAGCCGATTATTGTGTGAAACCTTGCCATTTTACACATGATTACAGAAATCCAAACTGTGCCAAAACTGAGCGATCAACAACAACGACGACAACAACACAATCTCCAACAACGACAACAACAACACAACCTCCAACAACGACAACAACAACAACACAACCTCCAACAACGACAACAACAACAGAACCTCCAACAACGACAACACAACCTCCAACAACGACAACAACGACAAACAACAACAACACAACCTCCAACAACAACAACAACAACGGAACCACCAACAACGACAACAACAGAACCTCCGACAACAACAACGACGACAACACAACCTCCAACAACGACAACAACGACAACACAACCTCCAACAACGACAACAACAACGACGGAACCTCCAACAACGACAACAGAACCTCCAACGACGACGACGACGACAACACAACCTCCAACAACGACAACAACAACAACAAAACCGCCAACAACGACAACAACAACAACAAAACCTCCAACAACGACAACAACAACAACAACAACAACAAAACCTCCAACAACGACAACAACAACAACGGAACCACCAACAACGACAACAACAGAACCTCCGACAACAACAACGACGACAACACAACCTCCAACAACGACAACAACGACAACACAACCTCCAACAACGACAACAACAACGACGGAACCTCCAACAACGACAACAGAACCTCCAACGACGACGACGACGACGACGACAACACAACCTCCAACAACGACAACAACAACAACAAAACCTCCAACAACGACAACAACAACAACAAAACCTCCAACAACGACAACAACAACAGCAACAACAACACAACCTCCAACAACGACAACAACAACAACACAACCTCCAACAACGACAACAACAACAGCAACAACAACACAACCTCCAACAACGACAACAACAACAACACAACCTCCAACAACGACAACAACAACAACGGAACCTCCAACAACGACAACAACAGAACCTCCGACAACGACAACGACGACAACACAACCTCCAACAACGACAACAACGACAACACAACCTCCAACAACGACAACAACAACGACGGAACCTCCAACAACGACAACAACAACAACACAACCTCCAACAACGACAACAGAACCTCCAACGACAACGACAACAACAACAACAGAACCTCCAACGACATCAACAACGACAACGACAACACAACCTCCAACAACGACGACAACAACACCCGGAATTGTAATTGACTGAAATGACCTTAAAATTTATAAATAGCATATGAAATACGTATATGTTGATTTCAGTTGCTTACAGTATGCCTGTAAATAATAGAGGAAGAAAATGTCATGCTTTGTGTGGCTCGTCTGTTTGGGCAAATGCCGGACAATGCCAGTCTGATGGTCGCTGTTTATGTTGGTGGGGATGGACAGGAACGAATGCTGTTTACATCAATGAAGGCGAATTAAAAAATCGAATTCTAGCCGATTATTGTGTGAAACCTTGCCATTTTACACATGATTACAGAAATCCAAACTGTGCCAAAACTGAGCGATCAACAACAACGACGACAACAACACAATCTCCAACAACGACAACAACAACACAACCTCCAACAACGACAACAACAACAACACAACCTCCAACAACGACAACAACAACAGAACCTCCAACAACGACAACACAACCTCCAACAACGACAACAACGACAACAACAACAACACAACCTCCAACAACAACAACAACAACGGAACCACCAACAACGACAACAACAGAACCTCCGACAACAACAAGGACGACAACACAACCTCCAACAACGACAACAACGACAACACAACCTCCAACAACGACAACAACAACGACGGAACCTCCAACAACGACAACAGAACCTCCAACGACGACGACGACGACAACACAACCTCCAACAACGACAACAACAACAACAAAACCTCCAACAACGACAACAACAACAACAAAACCTCCAACAACGACAACAACAACAGCAACAACAACACAACCTCCAACAACGACAACAACAACAACAACGGAACCACCAACAACGACAACAACAGAACCTCCGACAACAACAACGACGACAACACAACCTCCAACAACGACAACAACGACAACACAACCTCCAACAACGACAACAACAACGACGGAACCTCCAACAACGACAACAGAACCACCAACGACGACGACGACGACGACGACAACACAACCTCCAACAACGACAACAACAACAACAAAACCTCCAACAACGACAACAACAACAACAAAACCTCCAACAACGACAACAACAACAGCAACAACAACACAACCTCCAACAACGACAACAACAACAACACAACCTCCAACAACGACAATAACAACAACAAAACCTCCAACAACGACAACAACAACAACAAAACCTCCAACAACGACAACAACAACAGCAACAACAACACAACCACCAACAACGACAACAACAACAACACAACCTCCAACAACGACAACAACAACAACGGAACCTCCAACAACGACAACAACAGAACCTCCGACAACGACAACGACGACAACACAACCTCCAACAACGACAACAACGACAACACAACCTCCAACAACGACAACAACAACGACGGAACCTCCAACAACGACAACAACAACAACACAACCTCCAACAACGACAACAGAACCTCCAACGACAACGACAACAACAACAACAGAACCTCCAACGACATCAACAACGACAACGACAACAGAACCTCCAACGACGACGACAACACAACCTCCAACAACGACGACAACAACACCCGGAATTGTAATTGACTGAAATGACCTTAAAATTTATAAATAGCATATGAAATACGTATAATATTGTAAATTGTAATATTAATTTATTAAAAGAGAAGTTATGTTGGATATTTTAATTGTCTTTACTGGATTAGAATAGCCTGCTACTTCTCAAACGCAAAAATGCATTCGTGTTAACAAAATTTAACAGCTAAAAATTATCAGTGTCTTGGAACAAGGGGCGAGTAAATAATTCCACATTAGCAAGTGTTGTATCTTCGATTAAGTGACTTTTTTTTCTTCAATAAAGTGGCTTTTTTGTTCCTGATTGCACTAAAATATGTTCTAATAACAAATGATGACAAAACGTCATTTTCAAGTGATGCCATCATCTTTCGTTTCCGTAGAAAAATAAAAGTTTTTCAACATTTAAAAAGATCCTCCACAACATTAAAGCTTACCTCTCACTTAAGTTTATTTCATATGAAAGGGCTTGGAAAGTTGTCTAGGAATCTTTTTATTTTTTTGAAAAACCTTTATTGGTTCTCAAGATTTTGGACTTAGAAGTTCCACTAATTATGCAAAATTATGACATCATCTCCCTGATGCTGAAAAACAATTGATGTTGTCAATGATAATTGTAATAATTAAATATTACCATTCATTTTAATATGCTCCAAATATCAACTTAAATGGCTGAAAACATATATACATCATCGTATCTTGGTAATACCATTAAATACAACACCTCACTTAGATCTGGGAGATGATGTCATGCATAATTAGTGCAATTTTTAAGTCAAAAATCTTAAGAACGAATAAATATTTTTCAAAAAATAAAAAGATTCTTAGACAACTTTCCAAGCCTTTTTATATAAAATCAACTTGTTTTCAAGTGGTAGGTGAGCTTTAAATTATGATCAATTGAATAATATTTGGTTTACACGAAGAAATAAAGTGCTGTTACTTTCAACTCATAGTTATATTTTGCCAATGTAAACCAGCCATTAATATAATAAAACAAAAATAAATAGTAACTATAAATAATCTTTTAAAGTGTGGAACTAATTACGAGATACATTTGTGCATTCGTTACATGACTAAGAGACAAGACTACAAAAAAATTTCGTACATCAGTTCAACGACGAAATGATGCAACAAATCAAAAGTTAACAACATCACGTGAGCGCATGCGTGGTTTAAAAGTCATCTTTCAAACATGCGTGGTATTTTAAAAGTCATTTTACAGAACCAATTCAGTAGATTTATGCAACAAATATCGAAAACACTGCAAACATTCTAAAAATGGCCTGCAAGCCTGAAATGACTTTGTATTATATCAATACAAAAAAAACTCTACTATAAAAATATATATATTTAGCTATACGAAATGTGTGTACCTTCACAGAAACTTAAATTTTAATTATACAACACAAAATCCAACACCTGATTGAAAAAAATTGAATTGATAGGAAGTAGTGAAACTTTTCGTTCAGGATTCAGGATAATAAAAACCCGGGCAAAACATTATTCACAGCGAAAACACATTCAAGTCCTTTGAAGATCGCAATAAGCTTGAAACAAAAGTACTTCTTCGTCTGGAGCAATATTTTTTAATGACACGTGGGTACCACTGCTGATGAACAACACGCTTCCCTTACATAGTTTGGTCGAGTTCGTTCCAAACGCGAGATCTGCTTTCCCTGACATGGTCAGCAGAATACTAGGTCCATGTACAACTTTCATGTCGTATTCTTGTAACGTTTGTGATGGTATCTTAAAAAAAAACGCGTCCATGTTTTGAGTAGTCAGGTAGGCTAATTCATTCTCTCTGCTGCAAACCTGATCCAAAAATACTTTAAAATCAAGCAACTTCTTGAGAAGAACCGAAAAATAAAAACAGGAAGTCTGAAAAGGAGATTAATCACGTCTCTTACAGTATTTCCTGATCAACACGTGTTTTTTTTTTACAAATTATTACTGTCAATGTGTATAACAGGACGTTACCTGAATTTTACGTACGCTGAAGTCATCTACCGGTGCATTATATACACTAAGGAATTTATCATTATCATCTTGTGTTGGAAGGAATTTGGTTTCTAAAACCGTTTGCGGGGTATAGTTTAACATTTCCGTGAGTGTGGCCACGTCTTTGTATTTCGGAGTGAGACCAGCACGTACAACATTGTCGCTTGCTGCCATGCACTCAATTATATCTAAAAATAACAAACATGCAAAAAGATGTTATATAACGAGAGAGGAGAGCATATCCACTTTGCGGTAGAGTTCGTTAAAGCTAGGATAGAAAGTGAACATTGGCATGAACGGAATATTTATAAATCGGATTTTACCGTCTCTACTCATATTAGATGATGGCTTTATATTAAAAAAAATTCAGTATTAGAAAAAATAGTCGGTAGCTCGTGGATAAATCTACAGGTTCGCCCGTCCTTTAAATACTGCATTTCGTTTGTCCGCAGAACGGCTATAAATCGCGCTGAGACAGAATACGGTTATTAATACAGAGGTAATATGATTTGCACTCACCACCAGCTAAATAAGCATGCGGAACATTTGGACCAAGGAAAATCGACTCGTATGGTTCAAGTATAATATGGTTAAGAAAATATATAACGAAACACCCGACATCTCCCGGGTACTCATTGTGTATCCGCAAAAACAGACGTCCAAGATAGGGAGTGGTATCTTCCCGCTTTTCGTGGCATTCATTTAGTCTTTTTACAAGATTAGCAAGTTGAATTTTTAGAATGTTCGGGTCGCACTCCATTAAACACGTCATACAATGCTTCAACGCTTTACGAACTGCTGATTTTCGAATACTTTTCTCTAAACAGAAACATAATGAACAAGAGATGTCCCTAAGATGCTTTTATTATTATTATTATTATTATTATTATTACTATTATTTACCCAGGATAGCCTCTTCAGTTTATATAGGAACTGTTATCAATGAGGGTCCTGCGAAGGGGGTCCTAGTGCATTTAAAGCTCCCATTTGAGCTACGGAAGGCATGCTTGACAACAACCGCTCAATTAGACAACCGCCTAAGATATCAATCCTATTCTCATGCTGAACGTTAAGCAGAAAGGATCGATTCACACTTTTATAGTCTCTGGCATGATTTGGTCGGGGTTTGAACCCAAGACCTTCCGCACAGGAGGCGAACGCTCTACCACAAGGCCACCAGTCGGCATTGTCGGCATTGATTTTATTTCGTAGTTCCCAAGCTCCGTATCAGGTATAAAAACTGCGCAAAAATATAAAAAGTTTAAACCGCGAAAATAAAATCCGCGATATGCTTCAGTTTTTTTGAACTGCTGGAGTAAAAGAAAAAAATATAAAAATCTTTAAGTTGGTTATTCAATGTTTAAAAAGACTCTTTTTTTAATTCTACAAAAATGCAAAATTTCGCGGATTTTTTAAATCGCGAAATTTTCTTCCCGTATAAATTCCAATATGTCACAAAATCTTGTTTAGTCAAACAATGGCTACTTACAGTGGCCAATAATAATAGTGTCAGAGCGCAAAAATAGACATGACAGGGCGTAAAACTAGAGATCAAGTGATTAGTTAATATTTTGTGAGCAGCTTACCTGTAGCCATTTCAGCATTGATTAAACCATCGACTGCTTCCTGGCCAACTACTGCTAAAAATTCTTGCACTTCGTGAAAATAATTCAAAATTTCCGAGGCTGGACGAAATCCACACAGAGCTTCAAATCTTGTCAAAGCTAAACAAACAAAGTTGCGAGAAATAATATGATATGGAGACCATTTATACATTTATAATCTTACATGATCTCAAATGTCAGTAACGAATGATCGGCATAAATAATCATGAACAAAATACAGCACGGCAATTCATTAATTTATTTTATTTATACCCTGTGATGTTTCGCCACTTTTTTAAAAGTATTTGACAGAGAATGGATAAAAAATTTGAAATCCTTGCCAAAAGTTCAGAGAAGTGCGAAATATTCAAAATCGTACTGCAAATATATAATCTTTGTTTGAAAGTGAGGCTCATAAGAGAAATCAAAAATTTTAGAAGCGTTTGACCGTAACAATAATGCCAAATAAATAGGAATTTGAGCAAAAATGAGTTACAAAATTTAATTATTCTGGATTTAAAGATCCGGAAAAATATTCGTAAATCAAAATTTTCCAAAAACATGAAATTCGGGAAGTGTCTATTTCGAAATTTCGCAGCCATAAGTGCTTGTGGTTTTTTCTCCATAATATAGTAGTCATTGTTCACAGCGCACTACCGGTTATTTGGTTAAATCCATACTATCGTTTGTTCTTATCAAAAGAAAGCAGACGCTTGACCTATATTAAATTTTTAAATCTCTTTTCCAGCCGGCTTACAGAATGTAGAGAAACACATCTATTTCGATAATTCGAAATTCTCCGCGACAGATAAAAATCGAGTTGTAAAATCCCTAAACAAAAGTGTCCGCAAAAAAGCGACAAGGGTTGACCATCATTCTAAAAACTCACCAATTGCCATTTCCGGTTTATGGTTTGGATCTGGGTATACATCGGGGCGTTCTTGGTGCAAAATTTCAGCATGTTCTTTCGTTGGATGCGCTTGAATGGAGAGGGACTTGTTTACCGATAATACTTTGAACAAGAAAGGCAAGTTCGCGCCAAACTTTTGGTAAACGTCTGTGCCAAGTACGGATGGTTTTTGTGTGATCCAATCTCCCAAATAGCTGTTATTTTCACTGAGCGAGTCAGCCATGTTTATAAGTTTTGATGGTCCCTTTGGGTGAGACCCCATCCACAACTATAAGGAATACAACAAGTATAATACACTCTGTTTTCCTTCGAATCACGAGTTTTCACCTCGATAACATAACTCGCGTGTGCATTTCAAATAACAAGACATTGTACACAGCTATATCATGTTTCTGCGATAGCCGTCCAGAGGATGTCAAAAAGTGACTGTTTAGTGGTATTTTTAACATTTGTTTAAAATAAATAAAATATAGATAGACAACAAAATAATATTGATGGAGAAGTGGATAATTTAATCAAGTAAAGAAAATCACGAATAAATAAAGAATGAGCAAATAGGTATAAACTATATAGGTATAAAAACAATTGATAAAAACAACAACCCACCTCCGCATAAGGCATGTGTTGGTCGAAGGTAAAACCTGCTTGATTTTTTGCTAACGCTGCTACAGTGCTTTGATCGCCAACTTTACCCCAAGCATATGTCTGTACAGCACATGATAGTGGAACGACTAAAATAGAAATGAATCCAAATTATGCAATGTCGAAAATAATACCTACTTGAAGTAACGGTCGAATCAAAACATTAACACCCAACAACCTAGGTTACAGTCGTTAATCCTGTCATACCTTAGAGGATAAACTTTTGCGTGGATAAACTTTTGCGTGGATAAACTTTTGCGTGGAGAAAATTTGGCGAGAACAAATTACGCTAAATTAAATCCTTTTCAAATTAAAAACAAACTTTATCAATTTCTTCAAAAATCGAAAACAACTTTGATCAAATGGATTTTAAGCGCAATGATGAATGAAAATCATACATATTGCATTTTAAAACATTTTTATCCTAAATATGACTCGATTTTTAAGAAAATTAATATACCATTTTTTCTCCCTGGCAGAATTAAATTTAATCAAATTTTCCCCTCTTCAGGTACTGCTAATAAAAAATGAATGAATAAACAAATAAAGTAATAAATGGATAATAAGAGAATAATAATGAATAAATGAATGAAAAAATGAATGAATGAAATATACACTTAAAACAACAAAAACAAAAACTCATATAACGAACACATAAAAAATCTTGCAGGAGATTACGATGTAAACTAACTTCGTGTAATCGCTTTAACATTTTTTCACAAGTGTGTTTCAGGCTGTTTAACTGACAAAAAGTCAATAACTACATCTACAAACTAACACGCAAGTTTTTAACAAAAAAGTCCTGCACACAAGCCAATATAATTAAAAATAACACATACAAATAAGTGATAAATAAAATGATATAAAATGATATCTATATGTGTTTAAAACACTTTCATGAGTAGCAGCATTTAATACTAGATGTTTCTGTGTACTGAAAGTGTAACATTATCAAAAACACACCTGATGATAACTTTTTGGAGTCAGTTATCAAGTAACACAAGGACCAACTAATTGAATTTGATAATCCTTAGTCATGTTCATTTACATTCATTTAAAGTATCATTTCAAAGTTGACTTGTGAGCCAATTTTATTGTAATAGCGCTGATTTTTAAGGCAACATACAAAAAAACATATCTTCAGCCTAGAAGCTGATTTTTTTTTTATCTAAGGGTGCTTATTTGTTGTTTTTAAAGAAGATCTTTTATTATTAAGACCATGTAATGGGAGCATCATCTCCTCATATATCACTCACTTTACTATCCAAATCAAGAAACAGTAAATATCAGCATACAGTTTCTCCTCACCTACCATACTGCTGTTACAGTTGTGAAACAAAAAAATCTCAAATTATACAATAACAAGAGTTACTTACCACATTTTGTAATGTATAGCTCAAAAAGTAAATTTGACACTGAAATAATTCTATTAGCATTTTATTCTTCGACATTCACAAAATCGTTAAATAAAATATTACATTTGAAATTTGTCAATGATGTCGCAAAGTTTGTGATTAATAATTTATATTAAGCAGAAAACCACTAAAATAACACATACAACTACTTCACCATGGTAACAAAGAATTATCATTCCTTGATCATATGTTTATTAAGTTGATTCGGACAGTTTCATGATTTATTTCGGAATCAATCACAAGTTATGAGAAATTTCCTAACTGTAAAAGTTTCTAAAATGTTAATATTTCTTACTAAGTAATTCTTATTTTTTATGTCTCTATATATATGCTACAGGTGTCATAAAATCTTTTAGCATTGCCTTTCATACACTCAAATATGAAATACTTATTACTTATTTTATTGCCTGCGTATTAAATTCTGCAAAATCTTATCACATTTCAATCACATTATATATATCTTAGGCTTTAATAATAAATATAGGCTTCAATTATTCCACAAACACGAAACAGAAATCTCTTTTGATTGATGCTCACTAAGTTGTGAATAAAAAGCAAGATTTCATGCATGCATACGTTTTGCCCAATTTTGTAATCAATAACTTTGTGAGTATATATAAAAGTGACAAAATAAAGCTGGGGTAAAATGATGTTGTTACACATATTGTTTCCTTAAAGCAGAGCAAGAAAAAAACTAAGAAAAAACAGTATCAGAAACTTAAGCCTGATGGGAATCCTGTACAACTCTCACACATTAAATTCTTAGCTCTGCATAAGACATCCAATGCTCAAAACTAACAGATTACATATTTTAGAAATAAGTAACACTACAGTGACAGACATTTATGGATATTATTGATGCACACTCCAAGCAATAATACTAATTAAATTGATATGCTTTTAAATGCGTTCCATGGCTTACGAAACAACATCTGTCTGCTACTAAGAGTGCTACTTCATTTTTCAGTAGCTAGACATTTCAAGATTTTGAGTTTTAGCAGAAAAAAAATCAAATTCCATTTTTTGTATGTAAAAAGAAATTTAAAGTTTAAGAATAGTCACATGAGAGAAAATTCCAACCCCTCATCCCCATCATCGACTTATCGTCCATTTTCCATGCTAGCATGGGTTGGACAAGAATTCACTGATCAACACATCAGAAGAGATTAAATTGCAGAGACAGGTGAATATACTAAAAAATGATGATCAATATGATGTTACTGTCTGAGAAAATTATTCTTAGGCCTCTTATTCGCAAAAAAAAGTTCTGCAAAAATATCTATATCGACAAACAAGATACATAAATTTTAATATATTTGGAAGATTAAAACATTTTTTTCAAATAATTGTTAAACTTATTTTTGCTATTTGGAGCTTTCACGAAAAGAATGTGGAATTGATGTTTGCATTGCGATGTTTATAAAAATTAAGGGAAATAAGGGCAAGAAAAACATGTCTTCCCTAAGAAATGTGAAGCATATCAACATAATTATTCAAGCTTGTATTAAAAGTGAAATATTGCAAAACTTAATTTTGCGAATAGGGTTCAAAGTCACAAAAATTTATTCCCATTAATACTAAAAAAATAGAGGTTGCCCTTATTCAACTGTCTTCTCTCAAAAAAATTATTTTGGAGGAAAATCTTGTAAATATGTGGGCCTTGAAATTTACCTAACAATTATATGCACTTCTAGGTAAATCAAGAGAGGAAAACTAGTGTAAATCGTTTTTCAAAAGTGAAAAAAAATTTGCTGGAATTAGTTTTCACAAATTTTGCATGTTGCTGCTGCTTTCACCAGCAAACGTTTTTTTTTATTTAGTTTAACAGCTTTCTTAAAACATGCCAATAATTAGTTCATCTAAATTTATATGATTTCTTTTTGATTAAATCCGAAGTAACCTCTGTTTTTATTATGTATATATACGAAGTTTTCTTGGCATAAAAATAAACAAAATAATAATTATCATAGATCATCTGTAACAATGATGTATACAAAAGATTCTTTCATGATGTATAAATAATTTTATTATTTTAGCAATTTTAGAATTGCAATATGTTGTTTTCAAGAAAAAACATATATTTTTTTTCTTCGTTAGTTCTCCTTTAAACAAACATTTAAATGCAAAAACCAAAAGCAACTTGTGCATATTATACAAATCCCTAGTGAGATCTCTTGTTGAATGCAGCATACAATCATGGAGACTATTCCTGAAAAAGGACATTGACGGCACAGAAAAGGTCCAGAGTAGATTACCCTGTGAGAGTCCTGCTTTTTTACCTACACGAAAAATGCGTGAATGCCCAATTGTCTCAAAATGAAATCAAAACAACTGTGTCAAGCGGAGAGTAGTCTATAATATATAGACAAGTTTCAATGTTTACCTATTTACGGGATGCTTGCACATGCGCGGAAAAAATCAGAAAAATCGACAGGCAAAAAAATGCCCTTTTGGGTGAAGAAAGTCAAATTATGGTTAAAATGTTTGTACTGTGGCTACAAGCATCTCTTTACTGATATATGGTCTAAATCTAAAGACGTGACAAAAAAATAAGATTGGTTAGTGTCCTCTGATTGAACGTCCGTTGAGAAAAAAAATGCATTTTTTTGATTCAGGTGTCCGAATTTCTAAGAGAATGATGAAACAAGCAAAGGAAAATCTACCAACATTCTTATCTTTTCTTTTCTTCGACTCACCTCACAACTGATGTTTTTCTGATTATAAATTGCCTCTAAACTGGCTCAGCGAGCCCCCTTCTTATGCCGGCCGTAAGTAGTGTTAATTTTAGCAAGGTGGTGGGTGTTACACCAAATTTCTCGAGTGGCGGAATTATGCCAGCGTAAAAAGGGTCGATAAGGTAGTTTGAGTGGATGATCAAACATGACAGGCAGCAGACTTTGACTATGCAAGATGTTTTAGCAAAATAATGTAACCTTTTTCAAAAAAAAAATGCATCTCTTTTTTTTATGGCCGACCTTAAAAGGACACCGATCAAACATTTTTTTGTGTCACGCCCTACATGAAAGTTATATTTTAATTTCAAGATCAAAAGATGTCTCTACCTGAAAATAAAGTTTAAAATGGACTGGTCCATGGCTTAACCACTTTGCCTGCATTATTTTGCCTGCCGATTTGCGTAAAGAGGTCTAGCTAGCGTATACCGACCAAATTCCGTGAACGTATTAATTCCGTGATTTCACCTTTCTCTGTAACTTTCTGTTTTTACTGATAACAATGACTGGCTATGGCATGATATCCTGGGCCTTACATCCATGATGTACCATATTACCATTTTCACTAGCACCGAAACTTGTGCACTTTACGGAACAGACAGCCCAAACATCGCTGGGGTAGATCACACATGGGGAAATTTTTGCGCATTGGGGGTATGACATTTTAATCTATTGTTATCTTTGTAATCATTCATTAAATATCAAACAAACCTATCTTATTATAAAACTAGACAGGCTTGAGAATATTGTTAAGAAAAAATTTTATTGCCATGTGTGCTCTCCTCCACAGATCCCCTTTGGTAATTTGCGTCACCAAGTTTTCCTAATGTCATGTCTGTTTTTTGAGCATCAGAGGAGAGACAAGTCACGAAGTATTACAACCATTTTAATCATAACTTTAGAAATAATTCCAGTGGATCTCACATTGAAAAACACACATCACAGAATTAAGGCGCAAATCACAGAAATAGGACGTTTTTGACGGTTTCTTTTACGCTCGGCCCTGCATTTTTGCAAAGTTGCTTTCTCCGGGATGGCTTATAGTCAAAACCATGAAGTTATGTGGCGAGCGGAGTTGCTAGATCGTCGCTAGAGCTGTTTGTTTAGATAATCACGTAATTAGGACGGTATACACTGCTAGGGATTATAAACAATGCGCGTCATGATGAAACTTGTCTATAGCTATATATATTTTAAAATATGTTTCCAGTCAGCTCGCTACTAGCTATAGGTGTTTTAAGGAGAAAATTTAATTACTGAATTGATATTGCCCACATTCTTCTGGCAAAAAAGTCACGTGGCTAGGTTTTTAACCAATAGGATTATTGCATGTTTGGGCGTAAACAAACACTGTGGTCAAATGTTCCTAAAACATTATTCTTTGCAAGTCATATAATAAATTCAGGTGAGTGTATTGTTTGGCCCCAGATGTGATGTGATCATATCATTCATTGCCACAAAAGAATTGCAGACTCTGGGCTGTGGTAGGCTATATAGCTATAGCTAGCAGTCAGGGTAAACACCTAATTAGGCGGCATGACCTAATTAGGCGAGTCGTTTAGTTAGGCGACGTGATGTAGTTTAATTAGGCTACCCGTAGTCTAACTAGGTGAATGAAAACTTTCTGTTGTAAATACGTCGAAATCATTGCGTTTCGCACTACAATTTTTATGTGAATCAAATCTGTCCACTTTGCAGACAATTTTGACCAATTATCGTCTTATTTGCATCGCGCATTGGCAACTTATGGCCAAACCTCCTGTGGCAATATTTGTTGTTTTAAATAATGGATTTCAGCCATCCACGCCATCAGGAAAAAAAAATATGGCGGACGAAAACGTGGTATTGTTTGACGAAGATTTTAACGTTGTTAAAACAGGATGTGAATCAAAAAGAAACGTTACAGAGCAAACAAAGTAATTGTTACCACATCCATCTTAAAAAAAAACATTTTTTTTTTGCGTTTTGTGAAAGAATATCTTCATTAAATTATTGCGTATTTTACTATCGTCACCTAAATAGGCGACACGTAACCTAATTAGCTAGGTTATATATTTCATTTTAACATAATTCTTACTTGCGCGAACATATCGAGGCACGAGTGACAATTTTGGAATCATGGTTGCATAGACTATCCATTCTGAACAAAGAGTTTTTGCGATTATTTCTTAGGAATGTGTGAAAAACCACTAAATATTGTAATGTCTTAACTAGGTTACATATGGCCTAACTAGGCTACAATGAGTCGCCTAAATAGGTGGTATGCCCTAACTAGCCTACCGTCGCCTAATTAAGTGTTTACCCTGACTGGCTAGCTAGTTATTAATTAAACGCAAAAATTTATACCTTCAATATTTGTGTCCATGTCTAAAATCCTATTTATCGACTTGAGTATAAAAATCGTAGTGAAACTCCCCCTCTAATACACCTATATAACGCTTAATAAGAATGACTTAGCATCCTGTTTTCCTTGGTTTGGTTTCCACCTCTTTTTGACGCGATCTTGACATATTTTGTTTTGAATTTTGTTTCCATATTTCTAAAGAACGGCATAAATCCCAACCTCCCGCCTGTTATAACTTCCTTTTAAAAAAGAAACGCAAGCGCCTAGGTACTATTTTAAAGCTATACTTTAGATTCTCAAAGCCTCGATATCGATTTTGTTTTTTGTCACGTGGCAGCCAAAGGCCAATGAAATTTTCCTTCGTACTAAAAATATTCTGGCCAAAACATTGAATCTTCCTTTCGTTTGAGGAATAATACTACGTAGTCAGTGATACATACTGAGATTTAAAAGTGCAATCAGAACTTTTATTAAAAGGAAATACATAGTTAGAAATAAAAAAAGAGATGGCACCAAAACAGAGAATGCGACTTGCTAATGAAAAACACAGCCAAAATGTCACAATGAGAGGAAATGTACCAAAAACTATGGTTAGTTTAATAGAACTAATTTAGTATTTTTTGTTAATTTTTCAATAATCGAAGAGTGTATTTGAGAGTACTTTATAATATTTATTGTTGGTTGTATTTCATTAGATTTTTAATGCAGATAAAATAAAAAATTGATAACATAACTAACACGTAGCTAGCTAATGCGAAGCAAAAAGTAGGAAGAAAATTATGTTAATGTTGTTAATGCTGCATAAATATTTAAGCAGCTGGATTAACTAGTTTTTTTGTATTTCCAATCTATTTTGTTCCCGTATTTATATCCAATTTATCTCTTTCTTAGAACCCAAAGGATGAAAAATATGCTGTTGGACCTGTTTTACTTGGACTTTTTCTTTTTGTTGTCTGTGGATCAGGTTTGTGAAATTTTCAAATTTTTTGTTTTGTTTTGTTGGCCTTAATTAACAGCACATCACAGTTTTGATTTGTGCATAGGAGCAAAAACCATACCTAGTTTATATTTCATTTATTTCAAGTAAAAAGGTGGTTAATAGTGTATTTTGTTCAACTTACACTAGAAAGTGCATTAAGTTGTAACTAGATTAAATTAAATTTTAGATTAAATATGAAATTTTAACATGAATGAATTTTGCAGGGGTTTTTAGTTGATCAAAAAAGTAATTCTCTATAATATATAATCTCTATCATTCAAATGACCAATGAATGTGAGATCAGACTTAGAAGTTCTTGCTAATATTTAGAAATAGAATTTTGGTTTGGTTGTTAAGTGTGTAAAACTAAATTTTCCTGTTCGCAAAAAACCTTAGATTTTGTGGTTTTTTTTTTTTAATAAAAAACATTTTGTCAAGACCAAAGTAGTATAGTTCATATCAATTGTATTTAACTGACAGTTTATCTTATATTTCTTTCTTTTAGCTGTGTTTCAAATCATTCAAAGTATTCGCTTTGGATTTTAATCAAGAAAATAAGTCGACTAAGATAATATAGTCCTGTGGAGCTATTTATGTGGATTAAATTTTTAATTATTTTATTTACAATGTAATTTATATATCAGTCTGTAAAACTAGGTACAGATAATTGTACAGAAATGTTATATTTTAAAATAGTGCAAAGTTATGATGCTTAATCTGCAGAAGTAGGTCTAAAGGATGCTTTTGTCTTGTGTCTATGTTTTGTAACAATTCTCATTTTACAAAACAGGTTGAGCTGGAACTCCTCACGTTTTTGTTGACAGGTCTACTTTACATATTTTGTATATTTCCCATTTATTTTGATGTGGATTAAATTGTAGAAAGTTGACGTTATGTCAAACCTATTTTGTAAACATTGCTGTTTTGTGCAATAAACGCGTATTTTCCTCAAAGATGTTATCTGCATTTTTGGTTTCTGTTACCTGAAGAGGATTAATAATAATAATTAGAAATGCATCCAATATCAAACTTGTTTTTTTGTTAATGAGTAGTTTCAAGGAAAAACTATTGCAGGGAGTATAAAAATTAAAAAATAATTTTTACTTTGCAGGGTTACTTTTTCAAGTTAAGCCCCAAAAATTTTTTTGAAGACATTATTTTTGCAAAATTTGCAAAATCTGTCTCAGAGACTAAATCTCACAATATTTCTCATTTGGTTATTAGTTGTTATAACCTAATGAATTGCCAAAGAATTTGTATTACATCAGTCACTTTTACCTTAGATTTTTCTGGTGTCTACATGCTAAAAAAACTTAAAATATAATAGGAATATCATGTTTAAAAAATGCTCATAATCATGCCTAATGTCTAATTATATTGATCTTTTGAATTGTTCAAAAGATTAAATGTTTATGTAAACATACTGCAAATACAATAGAAAGCATATACTATTAATACGCGTAATGTGTTCTCTTCAACGTCAAAATTGGTCAATATTTTGCTGGCTTTTTTATCCGTTTTCCTTTGTCAAACTTGTCTTTGTCCCCATTAAATCAGATGCATTTAAAACTTTACATAACGTCCAAAGATATTCGTGTTATTGAATTTCAGAAGCGGTGTCGCAACATGTTTTTCTGAGCGAAATGTAATCGGAAAACCTAGCAAAATATGATTATGGGAAATTTGGGCACTCTGTCATAATTTGCATAGTCACAAATTACATAGTCTTGTGACTATGTAATTTGTGAAAGCTCTTTTGGAAATCACAGTTTCGTATCAAATAATATTTCTTTTAATATGTTTGCCGTTTTTGCTCAATAAAAACGAATGCATGTTGTGCGAGAGGCAAAAGAGTTCTGTATCCCCACCACCCCCTTTGGATGGTTCCTTTGTTTACATTTCCAGCAGTAAGCTATTTTGGGTGCAGGTTCCTGCGTGTCAGGAGAAAAGAGATGCGAAAGCTACTGTAATTTTTATAATTTAACGCGGGCCCTAATTAACGCGAAAGGAAAAATTTAGCTGAAAAGAATTTAATTGGCTCTAATTAGCAACACGAAATGGAATTTTTGTGTACTTTATTTGGCTTTAAGTTTTACGGGAATTAAATATTTTGGGAATTTGGATTTCGAAAAGGGTTGACAAAGTACACAATGAATATTGTCATAAAGATTTATTTTGAGTTTTATGATGGAAATGCATTTACGGTTTCCAGTTCTGCCAGAAATCCACAGAAAAAGACTACTCCTCGGCAAGCTTAGCATGTTTTTTTTCTGCCACACAGATGCTAGACCCAACCGCTGAAAAAAAAACAAATAACATCATGCGGGAATTTCCCCTGCGAACGTCGTCATGTAAAACGATAAATAAAGTAAAAATTATGCCACATACCATAAAATACGGTAAAAATATTGTCGTTAAACTGGAAATTTCGGCAAAAGGCTATTGTTTCATGTCATAACGAAGTTATGCGAATATAAAAGTTTGATTTATCAGTGTCTGAAATTGAGATATGACTTCAAAGAACAAGTCATAGCCTACATCCAACTAGGAGGATAGTGAAACCCACTAGATACAAGACATATTACGATATATTTGTCATCACATGTAACAAGATTAGAGTTACTTTCAACAACTAAACTCGTGTTAAAATAATTGAAATTAATTGTTACAGTTAGATAGACGTAAAAACCACTCCGAGCACATGATGCAAGGAAATGGCCGTAGGAGCCTGTGGTAATAAATGACCCTTCTGTGGGCAAGACACGCTCGAAAAACTCTACTATTCAACTAAACTCGTACTATTTTTGGTCGGAATAACAGGGTGTCAAATGATGTTAAATTTAAAGGAATTGGAATGTAAAAGAATGTGGAGCTGTCTCACCGGAAGTTAATGGAACAGCAGTGCTCTTCTGGTAACACCGAGTCAAAATGAAAGATAGAGCATTTTAAATAGTAAAATAACCTCACAGCAGAAATATGTATTTTTTTTGCATTAAACTACTTTTAATCCAAGGACCTCGTGATTAACGTTTAGACAAAAGCAAAATACGATTAAATTGGATCAAATAAACATAAAAAGAAAGCCATTAAGTTGGTATCGCTGTCACACACCAATTCTTTAATTGCAAGCTGCAGTTATAAAAGGTGGTATCCTAGTGGGCACATAACGTTATTATAACGTTATATTTTGGTTGTAACGTTATATAACCAAATTTTAACGTTATGTTAACGTTGTCGTTTCTATAATAACGTTAAATCAACGTTATTTTTTAAACATAACGTTGATTTAACGTTTCTATAATAACGTTAAATCAACGTTATTTTTTAAACATAACGTTACTATTGCAACGTTTTAAAACAGTTTAAATCTAACGTTATATCAACGTTAAATAAAATAACATTTTTTTATTATCAGGACTTGGTATAAACCCCGTAAAATATTTTTTTTTTTTACATAATTCTACATATTCTGTCTTACTTCAAAACTAAAAATATTAAATAAATTAATTAATAAATGAATATAACATTTGCGTTGAATGACAACGACCGGCGTTAAAAGGCGGCGACCAATTCCAAACCGAGCGTAAAGGGAGATTTTCACGAAGCGAATTCGCCATCGAATTCGACGGCGAATTGTATCTGAGCATGCGCAGTTTTGTTTGTTTTGATTTTGCATCGAAATATTCGCTTCGCTGAAAAGTAGAAACAGTTCCTACTTTTTCGCGGCTAAATGTTTCGCTGCTAGTTTTTGACCAATCAGAACGCGGTTAACTAATGTAAACAATGAATTTGGCGCCTAATTTATTTTGTCGTGAAAATTAAAAAGCGAATTCGCCATCGAATTCGCCGTTCAATTCGCTTCGTGAAAATCCCCCTTTTAAGTTAGTAACGTTGTTACAACGTTAAAATAACGTTTGTTTTTTAACGTTCAAAACGGTATACCACCGTTATAACGTTATAAAAATGTTTGCGCTGAAAAACTGGAAAACAGGCACGACGCCATAAACACAGTCAAGGACAGAAGATCGATGTAAGTATGCAGCCTTCAATGGCTTTGGAAAGCATAAATATCTTTAGGTTTACCTTAACATTGACGAAAAAGTTTCTCTATTTGTACAAGCACATCGTCTTATTCCATTTTGAACACCGCTGGAACTCAACCTCGATCCCAGGACATGTTGTCTCTTTTTGCATATCGGACGGCGAGACGAACATGGCCCTGGTGGAGGCTGGTCAAAAATCTTTGATTTTCGCAGATTTTTAATTAATGCACTCGTGTCTCGTTTATCCGGAATTTTTTACTTCCTATTCCTTGGTAAGCGAGATTCAATTTAATTATCAGGGTCTGGATTTTATCGTGATGGTTAAAAATGGAACTTTGAAGACAGCATTAAAGGTTCCCTCCGACGTTTTAATGATGCTAGCTAATTAAGTTCTATTCATATAAGTATTAACGAAAATAACATTCGTTTTTTACAGAAAAGTTTAGTACAGCAAATAATTGTGAATAAACTTTCAAATTTTGTACTACCTCATTCCATGCGGCTTTATCATGCTCACGCTTCTTCTCCAACTTTGAAATTCATAATGGCTGCATAATTGACGTCACAAGGACCAAAGAATCATAGGATGCTACGCTAATTGAATCGTGTTTAGAGTCCGCTTGATATGTTTCGAATGTTAAATATTAATCATAGATTGACGATTTAGAGCTGCAAAAACTTTGTTGTTTTTAATTTTGCATAATGCAGAATTATATGTTTTCGTTCAAAAAACCAACAAAATTGTTAAATACTACAATAATTATGTTTTCTTCGGATGAGTCGGAATCAGAATGTTTTAACGTTGTACTTGGGTTCTAGTTTGACTTAAAACGGAGCGGGGATTTATCTGATTCATCGTGGGTAACATATCACAGAGATAGCGATGAAGAAATAACAGAGCTAAGGCTTAACCTTATCACTATGTCGTAGTGTAAATGCGCCAGTTGCAGTCAAATGACCACAAATAAGTGTTTTTGCTGTCATAAACAAGAGTCAATATAGATAACTTACAAGGTGTGTACAATTCAGTGGCATGTACGCAACTTTATATTTGCCTATGCTGATTATTAAGTTATTCAAAACAATTTAGAAATAAAAGGTATTGTGAATCACGAAGATTTTGACCCGATTGTTTTGAGGAAATGAAATCTATGAACAGCTGTGATTGGTTATGTATGATAGAGAACCCACATATCTTCCACCAAGAAATAACGTTCCTAACAAGTAAGCAGGTAATGATCGAGTTAAAACACGCTGTTTATAGAAATTGGTTTATAAGAACATCAGGCTGGTATTTCTTATAGAACATATCGCTATGATGCTTACCGCCAGTTCACATGGCGGAGACACAACAGACTTGGCAAATCTGTGCGACGAGTCATCCAACCACGTGCAGTAACAAAGATTTGTGATACTTATCAGAACCTGACCGGAGTATACACAGAATATATTGGAAGGGCGTGTGATTTCTGAAAAACGACTTATGGATTTTCCAAATTCAAAAATAAATAAATAAATAAATAAAAAGTTGTTATTCGTGAGAATTTAATTGAGTTTTCTACAAATCGCTCTCCACGGGGTCCTTAGGCAGGTGTGACGACAGCTCGTTTTATTCCAGGTTGGCAATCCTTCTCTCTGTCCACTGCATGTGAATATCAACCTAAGATATGTCACGCCAAAAAAATATGTTTTTTCTTGCTTCACCTTTTTTGCTACAACGCGCTTCGTGTATCAAAAATCCTTGTATTCCATAATTGCGCTAACAGCTGGGTTCCGTTTGCGTTTCGACGATCTACTGCTCCCCAAATACCAAGATCAAATACATTAAAATCAATATTGTACGAACGATTCAGAATGTGATTGCGGATTTGTGATTACAGAAATGTGATTATTAATTAGTTGTCATTAGCTGATTTGGTATCTCAATCGACTGATCAAAGACAGTGACTTTTAAAATAGTTTTAGCATAGTTAAACTACCTGAGGGAGAACTTCCCGCTTTATTTTTATCCTTTGACAGTCTGTAATTTTTACATCCTATTATACACAACCATGTTCACGATATTCAAAAGATAATATTTTTTAAAGCTAATTAGAATTATGGCAAAAAAAATTTAAAATATCTAATTTCGAAATCTCTCTTCGTAGTTTTCATGCGGCAAGACTGCGGTCTGTACCTCTTGGCTCTTGTGACGTCATGAGGTATCCTGATATTTTATACAAGACTTTAGAGCGTGTTTTTAATGCTGCAATAATGGCGGTCGAAGCACAAGGTTTTACGAAAACATGAAATAAGTAAATCGTGTTTGTGCTTTTATTTTGAAAGTAACTCTTTAAATAATACTTTTTTCTATAATGTTTTAATGATTTCTTTCAATTAAGATTAACTTGTTATAACGTCGGAGGCAACCTTTAAGACAGTAGTTGTGGAGGTGGCTCTAAAGTACATATTGTTGTTTTAAAGCAAGTATATGTTTTTGAATATTGCCTGAAAACAACGCAAATCATATGTTTTGACGCTTTGTTAAAGGCAGTTTTGCCTATGTATTTGGAAAATTAATTATTTTTCATTTACTTGCTGATCTCTTCCCAGTTAAAAATAAAAAGAATATTGTTTTGGCCATCACCTCCAAGCTTCCTTTGTAAATGATCAGGTAAAATAATTAATGGAATTGGTTTTTCTGCTGCTGTATTAAACTTGGAACAGGGGGAGTTTGAGGCAGATGAGAGCTTGTTTGGAAGTAGTGATGCAGTGGAAGGAAAGCAACGGAAATGTTAAGATTTTATTTGACCATCCAGAATCCTCTTTATCTATCCCAGTTAACTCCGTTAACTGGGATATAGAACGTTAAGTTGAAAACAGAGGTGATGCGTTCTGGAACTTCATAGAGAATTGCAGCTTATCTGCGTGTTCTCCCCCCCGGAGAATGGTAGCTACAGAAATCAAGTCGTTAAAAACACTTAGATAGATGAGCATATTTCACATGGACACGCCTGTTACATTGGACACATGCTCGACAAAACTTAGACTCTAAATAATGAATTTGATGCATCATACAAAAAAGGTACAAATCGCATTTATATAATGGTAAAACTTCGATCTTATTTCCCCCAGGTTGCAGCTATTCGAAATTTACGTATTTCCAATCCTTCCAATATTGACGTATACAAACATGGTAAAGCTGCATCTCACAAGAACACAGTTGTCCAAAATGAGATCATTGGAACAATGTGTATATAGAGTAGATTATCAAACAAAAACCGCCATCCACCGAAAACATCATCTAGAAGAAAACAATCATTTTTGTACGAAAGTGCTTAGATAGTGACGTTTGTCCAAACATGGTTGTTGTGAGACGCATCCTCTCCAGCGTTACAAATCTGCTCCGCTTGTACGTTAGGTTACTTTGCAAATACAACAGTTATTTCCAGGAGTCACACAATGAATACATGGAATAATCTTGACTTTGGAAAAACGTTTTTATATATGAAAGCAAAATTTTATAATGATGTTCCTGTCAAGGTTATTTCACATTTTCAGTTTTATAGTTTCAATTTTATGTGCGGTCCATTTAGTTCTTTTTGGTTTTTCTACAACTTTTTCAACTTTTGTCTTTGTGTCTAATTTTTGTTTTCATGCACGCATAAAGAGAACACATTGATAGCAGTAATTTTTGTAAAATAACTGAATTGTATATATATACACAGTATCTCTTAGAATTTCTACTACTACTAATAATTGCTTTCTAGATTTTATTATTTTCCTTTTAAATATTTTGATTTTCCTTGTGTATGCCACGTTTGACAAACACATTTTGTCGTAACTGAATTTTATTGTTTTCAGAAACTGAATTATCGACAAATGTGATACAAGACTGATATATAACAGTTGGAAGAGGATCCAGTTCTGTCTTCTTTAACCCACATGTTTGTCTAGTTTTATTCTCAATGTTTTTCTTTTTTCCAATATTGCTAAATATTTTTTATGAACGTAAATTTGTGTTTTAATATAGCTAGCTCTATGTGTGTATATAATATAGCTTTATGTTTTTATTTTAAAATCCCTTACTTTTTTAGAAGTAACACTAACAGAATTTCTGCAACATGTAAAATCTGTGAAATTAGCATGGCAAATTCATGTAATCCTTCATCTGTATTTTTGTTTATGTATTTACGCTTACTTTGTATTCTAATAATAATAATAATATTATTCTGAATAAAAAATATTAAATATAATTCTGATGTTTAGTAGTAAAAATAATAACTAACTATAGTAGCTATCTGTAGCTATAGCTAGCTATCTTTTTACACTTGTTATTTGTCTTTGCCTAAACCTAAAAAAATCCATAAAAATCTGCCAAAATGTGTTCTCCAAATATTTTCTCTTATGCACATGTATGCACAGTGTCGGCCATCTTTTTTATTTACAGTTAATTTTAGGCGTAGATATTTCACGGACCGAGTGACGTAATCTTACGCATAATTAGATGAAAAGTCTCGACCAATCACGGCACGGAATAAAACCAGCCTCCTCCAGGGCCTTTTTCGTCAGACCTATCAATAAGCGCAGCGCCGATGAGAGACAAAAAGCCCTGGGAACGAGGTTGCGCTGGAACTATTAGAGGACCTGAGAATAGCGGATGTCCTGGAAAGGGTTGGTGGATCCAATAACTGGGATTTCAACACTGATACTTACATTACAATTTTATTTAAGAATCAAGTTTTGCGCTTGGTTAAATAATTTTGAAACGGATGGAAATAATAAATTTTTTTAAAAAAATGCCATTAATTTTGTCGTTGCGCAAGTTCCCCCACATACATCCCCTCTTCCGCCTCCCCAACCATGCCTGAGCTGAATATCAGGCGTTATGCAGCTATGTAAAAGGATCTCAATTTGGATCACATTGCAATTAAAAATGGCGGATTCAGGCACCGTTTGTAGGAAATTGCATTTGCATTTTCCTCAGATGATTGGAATAGCTAGCTAGTTTAGCTAGCAACATACCGAACATTTTCAATTAGTGTAGTGATTTAAGCAAATCTATTAACTCTCACGCAATTCGCATGAGTCACACGCATTCAAGGACAGACTGTGTTTCTACGAAGTGTAGATTATTCTCGGATCCGGGTTAACATGCTTGAAATTTTCTGATCATTTTCAACAAAAATGACCAACATATTTAAATTCAGCACCAAAATTTATGGAAACATGCAAATTTTCAAGTTTATACACTGAGTACAACTGCCTCTATTAGTAGCCAAACTTTTGATGTTTTATGAAGAAATGACCACACAAATTAACTGCAGTGAAAATTTTTCACTGCAGTTAGATATTATGGTCAAACTCTTATAAAATTTAAAAATTTTAAATTACAATAAATCATGTTCTAATAATCTTTTGGTATTCTAAATTTCCCATGTTATATAATTTTTGCTGATAAAACCAAATATGCCACTCATTTTTCTCAAAAGTTCATTGTTTTCTTTTTCAAAATTTGATAATGTTAACCCGGATCCGAGAATTAGATGTTGCTATTTTTGTAAACAGGTTATTTGGCTCTGAGTCTGTGCTTATAGGTAGATTTGAATATAGGATTTCTTCTGAATGTTTGTCTCTAAGCTTTCGTATAAGAGAACTCAATTTTTCAACACTTCTATTTTACACTGGAAATATTGGGGATAGACACTAATAAGGTTAAGATAAGAGGAGGGTGCCAAAGCCGCAAACGCCCGCATATATAAGGGCAAGCTTGGGCGACTTTTCCAATAAAATTGACGATTGTCCCCCGAAACCGCCCGCACTTTCCCGAACTCGCCCGGAGCATTCCCGAAATGCAATTCCTTGTAACATACCATGCGGACGATAGTTGGGAAGAAGGCGCTTGAAGAGAAAGTAGTTAATAAAGTTTATATATAAGTTATTTATAAAGTAAACTTTATCAAAAACCATCAAAAACAGTTCTTTTAAGAACATCGCTACCACATAGTAAGTTTATTTTAATTTTTATAGTTTTTGAATCATATTAGTGTCTGTTTTCTTTTTTTTTCGGGCATTGTTCGGGCCCATGCGGGTTTTTTTTGGGCGAATACTTGAATTTTTTTCAAAACGACGAACTCACCCGAAAACGTCCGCACTTGTTACAGCGTATGCGGCTTATCGGCACCCTCGTCAAAGGTTTTTACTGAGAGACATTGTAAATGACATCTATCATAGGAATCATAGCAGGATAGGAATCAATTTGATAGGAATCAGTTTATTTCAATATCCATTTCTATTCCATAAAATACACAGCCGGAATATACATACTAGCATGAAAACGAGATTAGTTAAATAATTTTTTTAATTTTTTAGCGAAGTGATGCACACATATATTTTTGTTCATTTATTTGTAGCTACCTGAAAACAAGGTCAAAAAAACTTGTAAAAATAAATGCAAAAAATTAAAATCTGATGGAATTAACATAAAATTTTTTGTATTACCTTTATACTTTTCTAGTTTTCAAATTTAGACATTCTAAGGCTGCGATCGCAAATATGTTTGGTTCGGGTCGCATTAACCTTCGAATCTAGGGGCAGGCGGGCGATACGATGACCTATCGGATTTTTCTCTAAAAACAGCGTAAATATAGTGTTTAACCCGACCCGACCCTAGGTCTCCCTATTAATACATTTAATCTAATTGGCATTATTGCAAAAACAAAAGCAGAAACGATCTTTTGCAGGTACCATGCGGGAGCAAACAAAACAAATAAAAATATTGTTTCGTTTTGAATTTATTTATTATTATCAGTCAATCAAAAGATTTATTATACAAGTGGTTTAGTAACAAAGTTGTCCCTGCGCGCTTGTATTCTAGAAGTCATTGATGGAACGAACTCCGCTAACAGCGCTTCTAAATTGTTTGTAGGTTGTGGTGGTGCGATCGGGCTTGAGTTGGTCATTTTAAAAAAAGTAAAGAAATTATGAAATGGGAATAGTTATCAGAGAATATTCAATTTGGTGTTGCTCACAAAGGGGCCAAGCAAATTTTATTTTAATATTTCCACCCCTCCGCCCCTAAAATTATCGGGGGTTTTAGTTTGGAAGTTGGGGCGGGCGGGTGACTCGAACCAGGCATATTTGCGATCGCGGCCTAAGGTGATAGATTTTTATAAAAAAATGTATTTTAATTAAATAATTGGTAGCCTTAGGACTGTGGTTTGCACAAGATTTATTACATGTTATGCGTTCACGTAAAAAACCTTCACCTAAAAAAAAATCTAAACTTATTTCATGACTAATTAATTATAACCCAAAATCATAACCCAAGGAACATAATCTTAAAAAATATGTTTACCACTAATTAAATAGAATATATTTATTTCACACAATACCTAGTTATACAATACAATAAAAATAAGAACCTTGAATTTTTTTAGGGTAGGGAGCTATACCTACAAATCTATATCAATAAATTTATATACTGTTTGATGTACATGTGTGACAAACACATTTTCCTTAGAACAGCAGTACGTTCAATGTATAAATGTGTCTTTATTACTGAATCGAGCTAAAAATATGCTTATTATAAATGAATACTAAACGGGAAGCCATATCATGTTAGCAGGGTAGTGTGACAATAATTACAATACATATAGATGTTACAGCACATCATTCTTGAGGAAAGAGCATGCTAGCAATAGCTATGATATCTAGCTAAATAAAAAATTGGCTAACTTTGTAAGTAAAGAATTGTAACCTAAATTATATTAGCTACTAAGTTTTAGTAAACTAGGTATACACATCAGATTTTATAGTAAAAAAGGTAAAACTTTTTGGAGGAATAAGTAAAAGATGTTTGCAGCTAGCTATCATTAAAGTTGCCATAAATACACACTTAATATTAATAAATATAAATATATTCATAATTTTTGTCACAGTAGTATTATATACCACTAATAGCCTCTCTCTATACTTTTATACACAACAATTTTTTCAATGTGCCTGTTAAAAATTATAGAAAAAACATTTGTTAACAACAAAATCAAAAAAGCAAGTAAACAACTTGACGTCCTAAACTTTATTTAAACTAACCTCGTTTTCATGCAATGTTTTGATTTTCTGCTTCTACAGCTGATCATGAAAAGTCAAAATTTAATTACAAGACAATAAAACAAAAAAATGATTACGCACCTCTCATTACAAATTTTATAAAAATATATTATGCTAGCACATAAAAAATCAAAAAAATCTGACCTTTGCACTAAATACATGGCCTATATTATTCAAATATTGCAAAAATTATAAGTTATAAGAGAAACTTAGAATCATGTCGAGGCTTATCTGCAAGTAGTTGGAAAACATTCAACAATTGGTAAGAATCACCCATGCTTTCGCACTCTGAAATATTTTTTTAACATTTTTAGAAGAATTAACATTATGAATGAGACAACAAACAAAGATGAATGTAGTGTTGTTCCAGTTAAAGAAGAGGAACAATTTCCTACAGTCTGTTGTGTTTTTACTAAAAACATCTCACTAAATCCAGAATGCAAGCAATTAAATGTTAATAAGGTATGTTCTCCATGTTCTCTTTGCTTTATTGTACTCATTTGGGGAAATTTAACAGGAAAACAATTTGGCAAAGTTGGTGAATTTGTCCGAAAGCAAAGCACTGAATTTAATATATTTAACTATTCATCAAAATTCATCAACTCCTTTAAAAATCAAAAACAACTTTTAAAATAAATATGGCTAAATATGGCTCAGTTTGTTAGAAAACTATATTTTTTGTCACTTGTCAAATTAAGAAGTCTATGCTGATTTTTTTTCTAAGGCATATGTACTTAAAGATATTTATAAGAGAATATAAGAGAATATAAACTGCATGTCCTTAACTGCAACTTAAAAAAAAGATTTTTGTATCTTATACAGGTTGTAAAATAAAGAAATTGATTTGTGAAAACTAGTAGAATCACAAGTATATTCTCAGTTTGTTGGTTGGAATCTCTTTATTTTTAAAACTAAGAATGTTTAAGAGACAATAGGATTTGAACTAATAGATCTTATTAGGACTCGCTCAACCTTTACTTTCATTGTTTAACCTTACTTTCAAATGTTCAAGTTTAAAATATTTAATAGATTTCTTCAGAAGTGTGTATTTTGCATGTTTACATAATTTATACATATTTAAAAGTTAAAAATATATTTTTTTACTCTGTGCTAATTTTTAGAATTTTAAGTGTTCAATGTGTATGCCTTCTTCACCTGAACCTGCAGATTCTCCATTTCCGCTTAAAAAAGTGCACAGTAAAGATAACATTGATGAAAAGCTTGTAGGCGATCAAAATGGGGTACGGTAATGCTTTAGTTTTTTCAAAAGAAAATTGTGTTAAATTCAGGGTGTAATCCAGGAAATTAAAATAGTGGGCATTAAATCTCGATGGGAATTTCATCAAGGTATTCAGGTATTAATGAAATATTATTACTTCACAACTTGTATGAAATGAGTTAAGTCCCATATATTGGAGTAAATATGGTTAATTCTCTAATGAATTAAAAAAATTGAAATAAATTTGAAGAATTGGTACTACTAAAAACGCTGGATTACACCATGTAAAAATGTGAAAGTGAAAATTCTTTTGTGAATTAATGCTTTTGTCCATACTGGCAATAACATTAATAATCTTAAACAAATGGATTAGTATGTATTGATTTTCTCTGCAATTCCAAATTTCTTGTCTAATCTGTTTAGACAGGTCATTTGGCAAAAAGTACGAATGGCTTATTGGTTGAAACTGCCTCCTCAGACCTTGCAGAAACACATCCAGACTTATCCATGACGCCTAACGCACCTAAGCTTGAGCAAAATCTTTTGTTATTGCAGCAAAAACTTGCTGATTTGGCTGCGTCATTGGAGGTGGGGATCTAATAATTTGAATTATTTTTGTGTATGTGATGTTTTTGGCATTTTATCTTCCCGCACGTATTTGTTTCTTATTTAAGTGATCATGTTACAGTTATGAATACAGAGCATTGTTTTAGAGCAGCTCCAAGAATAATTAAAGCAGTTTTCTTTTTTTGTCTTTCAGGAATCACAAGGGTATACTAAACAGTTGCAAACTAAACTTGACAAAGTATCAGAAGAAAAGGAGAAGTTAGAGCAGGTAAAGGTCATTTACAATCATGCTCTTAATGTAGACGTCGCAGGAATTTAAAAAATTTAAAAATTGCTGCACATGCACAAGTAAATAATAATAAAACTTATACCTTCCACACTCAAAAAAGATTTTGAGTATGTTGGTGGTTTAAAATGTACGTTTAATATAACTTTTTTAATGGACACTACTATTATACATTATGTCTTGAGATCATTATCCTCCATTAAAAATATCAATGAATAAATGATTCTAAGAAACAGTATTGTAAGACGTACACAAAGTTCTATATTTTTGTACCTTGCCGTAAACAAACATACAATATATTAAATATGTGTCAGGAAAAAATAAATAATTTATTAATTGTGGTTTTTTTGTAACAAAAAATAACAAATTGTGAACATTACATAAGCATTAGAGTTTTATAAGTCTGTCTGCAAAAACCTATCATATTTAAATCACCAGAATCATACTAGTATTAGCAATCCTTCATCAAGGTGGATTAGAAAGTCTAAACAAAAAAACAAACATCTGCAATAACAGAGTTCATTATTCTTTAGTACTACTTATTTTGTTATTTACCAGGAAAAAGCAACTGTAAATAAAGAATTTGCATCTCAATTACAATCAACTAATCTTAAATATAAGCAAGGTAGTATTATAGTTAATTAATGCTTTTCCTTTTTCATTGGGATATTTGAGATGTTTCTTTTATGGTTGGGAGTTTATAATTTTCATTATTAACTATTAGCTATTTTTATCTGGTTAATATAGACATTTTTTTGTTTGTTGGTTCTACACTTACCAGAGGGTTCAGCATATTATAACTTCTACCTCTGCGTTCAAATACTTTGTACATACTTAATATGATTATATACTCTCCTTTTATTCTTCCTGTTAATGAAACGCATTGTTCTGTTTTCAGTGGTCCAAGAAAATGTAAAACTACAGGAAAAACTAAAGCTTGTTAATTACACCATTTTGAAAGATAAGCATCGTAAACTAGTAAGTTAATCACACAAAACATGCGCATGTTTTGTGTGTGTGTTTTGCTAATTGGTGATTTCTCCTTCATGTACATTACAATTCTTCCTGATGTTTTTCAGAAACAACAAATGCAAGTGTATCAAAATGAAGCAGAGGAGGAGCGACAAAAACGACAGACTGCTAAAGATAAATTAAAACTTCTTAAGGTTAGTTGAAGAATCTGAATTGATCAAGAAGGGGTACAGATATGCAAACATTTTATAGGAATATGATAAAAATCGAAAAAAAATATTAGATAGGCTTTTTTTTATTGAAATTGTTGGCAAGTTAGCATTCTATTTATCACTACTGACACCATGTAATCAAGAACTGCATATTTTACAGAAATAATTTTGCAGTAAACTAATCTATTATTTCAAATGATCTGCTAGTATTTATTTGATTTATGTTGCAAAGTAATTAGGTTACACTTCCATTCTAATTCTAGGCAAAATTGATTTTCAGTTGCAGAATGCATGTTGTGACAAGATTTAAATGGCTGACATCTAGGAACGTAATCTGGCTATGTGCCAACCATACTTATGTGTTTCTAACGCCCTTAATTGTGATGTGTTTAGACTAAATTACAAGAAGGAAAGCTAGAAATTTCTAAAATTGAGGAACAGCTGCAAGCAAGGTAAATTTTATTTTAATTTAGTCCACATTTCTTAAAGAAAAATGAAGAAACTTTCTCTATATCCAAGGCTGTCTCTGTCTCTCTTTGTTTACTATTTTACAATGCAATTTCTCAGTCCAGGATAAATCCTTACTTTAAGATTATGCGAAATATCTGTGCGGATTTTCCAGGAACCAACATTGAATTTTATGTTTACCATTTTGGAATGCAATATTATTAATAAAGACACAAAGCGTACCATTTTTTCTCTAAAGCCCCTGACCAGTAAAACTACACTAAATTGATTAAAATTTTTGAAGCTGATTTTCGAAAAAATACAATTTGATAAGCAGAGTAATGGCTCTAGGTGTTGGTCTGGTGACATGATTCTTTTCTACACTTTTCTTCTTGTTAATGTGTTAAAGCCATGTTCTATTAAACTGAATATTTTACCTTTTGTAATTATTTGAATGATTAAGTTTAATTGTAAGTTGTTTTTTATTTGATTTTCAGTTCTAAAAAAAAACATTTCCACTTGACCAGGTTAATAAAATAATTTTTGTTGTTCTTGTTGTTTTGTTTTAGTTTAAACATGTCTGTCAATGTAGTGTCACTAACTAAAGAATCAAACAAAGAACAAAGAAGCAGGTTTGTTTTCCTCTTCTATAAACTTTTAGTAGCTCAACTAAAATCACCTATTTCAGGCCTATCAATAAGAAAATAACACCAGAGCAATAAATCGCTCTCCCAAGGTTACAATAATTTAAACTGGGCGAGCAATGTGAATAAATAGAATAAGTTTATAAACGCATATTTTATCACAAAGTCTTTTTTATCTATTTTATATCTTTTTTTATATATTTTGGTTCTTTTTTACTGTAAATAATAAGAAAGGGAACATTGATTTCCATGTGAGATGAATTGATATTGCTCGGCCAACTTTTTTGGGAATTGGGGAGCAATTAATGGCTCAGCTAGTTTCTCATTTCTCAGAATTGGGCGAGCCTTTGTGCGAGCAAGAGCAATTGCTCTCCCCTTATTGATAGGCCTGCTATTTTGTACAAATAAAAAATCTGCTAATTTCTTTGCAAATGCAACATTTGACGATTGTTGATAAATTTTTGTAAAATATATAAATATTTAAAATTACCTTTTCACTTTTATGTATTTGGGCCAGGTATAGTGTACCTATTATTTTTATAAAAGTTTATACTCAACATGTAATATGCAGAAGAAATTTTTATTTGGATAAACAGGAGTTTGTTTGGCGTCCCAGGCCTCCTAAAGTTTTCCCAATGTCCCAATAACTCAGGATCTGTAACTTGGTTTGCAATAAAATTTTCTGGGTAAGCTTGTATAACCCCTATATGTTTACTCATAAAATTTGATTGTAAACCGATATGCAGATCCCAAATTATAGGGTCGTTAGCAAAATATCAAGAGGCCTGGGACGAGCAAACGAGTATCATTTTGACAAAAAAAATTATTTTAACCAAATCACCTTTATAATATTTATGCATTGATAAAGTTTGAATGCACATCCCTTAACAGGTCTAAAATTACTGATGACAGAAAATATCAAAATTTGCTATTACTTAAATATGACATCATAATTTATGCAACATAATTCAATCTGAAATTCTTTAAATGTGAATATCTTGAGAACGGAAAGAGCTTTTTAAAAAATTTAAAAAGACTTGATAGTCAACTTTTTAAGCTATATAATATAAGTCCAACATCATTTTATTCCTTGGGTTCCCTTTAAGGTGAATTTGGTTTTTTATAGGATTGTTAAAAAGAATCTAAAACAGGTTGCTCTTAACAAGAAAATTGAGTAGGATCCCATAGTAAATGAAATATGGTCTATAATGTGGGACATGCTTGGCACAATATGCTGTCATGTGTCTGTGACATCTTGGGATTAAATTAGCTGCTATTCACTATGCATATAAACAAGTTGATTTCATATAAAGATCTTTGAAAGTTGTCTAGGAATGTTCTTATTGTTTTGAAAAATCATTATTGGTTTTCAAGATGTAGGGCTTTAAAGTTTTGCTAATTACGCAAATTTATGACATCATCAAGTAGCTCTAAAATAAATAATTGCTGTTATCGATCATAATCATACTAAATATAAAAATTCGTAATGCAAAATGTTTAAAATGCCAAACTGAATGGCTAAAAACCTTTTTTTAACACTATATGCCTTAGTAAAACTGTTAAATACAACCCTCATTCAAGGCAACTTGATGATATCGTGTATGGTTAGTGGAACTTTAAGTCCAAAACGTTAAAAACTGGTAAAGATTTTTCAAAAAAATGAAATCAACTTGTTTTAAAGTGGGAGGTTGGCTTTTATTAAAAGTGTCAAATTATGTAAAATAAGGAATATAATTTTTTGGTTTTGTTATAGTTTGCAGCTGTCAAATGGATTTCCTCTACCACAACAACAGGTTGCAGAGAAACAACAACAGCAAACCTTAGAAATGCCACCTAAAGTTCAACAAGGTTTAAAGCATGCTAAAAAGGTAAAGGAATTTTCGCGTGGATTGTTCAGTAATGTAGACATTGCTAAAACTTTGACTTGTTCATTTCAATCTGTCTTTTTTACCCGGCCCACATTTCTGGCTGAAGAGCATTGATTAGGTTTAGCAATTTCGAGAAATAGCTACAAAACAGTCACTTTTCCCGAAAATTGTGAACATATTGTCTATGTAATTATGTTTCTCCATTTTTTCGATGTAATAGTTACGAAAACTACTTCAAAATATTATTGGAAAAAGGGTTAAATTTCGAACATTATGTCCACAAAAGGGTGTCCACTCTGTCATAAATGTCCGGAAAGTATTCAAAGTATTTTCAAAATACCAGGAAAAAATATCAGTAATTTCTTAACGGTCATATAGTAAAATTTACCAAAGGAATATATATTTAAACTATGCACACTCTTCACAAAGCAACATAAAAAATGAGTAAATAAGTAAAACAGGGGTCAAAATAAGGAAATAAATAAGACTGTTCATGAGCTGGGGCTAGGGTTTATCTTTTTCCAATAGAAATAAATTATTATGCTTCTTAGTGTTTGTTCGACACTGTTGAAAATCTACAACGAGTGTGTGGTTATGTGAAGAGGTGGATATAATATAAGAGAATGTAAACCCTGAACATTTATGTGAAAAATTGCAAACCTGTAGATAGAAACTCATGTCGTGATATGTGTAGTTTGTGTGCATGTTCATACAAATATGCTCAGAAAGATGATAAGACTTGTGTTATTGTGTGTCTTGAAACATTTCTTTTTGTTTTTGCTTTTTTTATAAAACCTATCAGAGTGCAAATCTGTAGCAGTCCATAAAGTTTTCAAATTATTTTAGATAATCTGTAATAATCTGTTTAACTATTTTAAATCTTTTTAAATGACTAGGATGTCTAATCATTTCTGAAAATCATTTCTCTGAATCCATAGTATCTGGGAAATTTAAAAAGAAGATCTGGGCATTTTTGATTGTTGGTGGTAAAGTAAAGAAAGGTGTAAAATCGGCTGTTTAAGAAATTAAATGTGTTTCTGGTAACAACAGTTTTCCATTTTTTTTAGATTGAAAAAAACGGAAATCCTTCAGAGAATGAATTGATAAAAAAACGACCATTGTTGTCGCCACAAGACACAAGGGAAGAAACGTCCAGATACCCAAAACGTACTCTTAGGAACAATCACAAAGAAGATGAAGTACCAGTTGTAAATCTTTGTCTTCGTAAGACATCTATGTTTTTTTTTTGTATCATGTTTGTAGCACCTTTTAGCTATGCATTGTCAGCCATGTCAAATTCAAATTTGGTATGTGTAGAGATGCTTAGTAACCATTTCACAGCACATAAATTTGACACCATGTTTCAAGCTATTGTAAAAAGTTGTTGTTAATTATTGCCAGGAATAATAGGAATTTAATTAAGTTAGTCCAAGTTGTTTGTGAGCTCAACGACGTCAAAGCTGTAATTGTATTACCAGGAGTGTTAAATGTTTTTTTGTACTAAATGTTGCATTTAAATGTTGCATCTAATCCTATGCGCGATCATGAGTGACTATGGCTGTCCACAACACAAATCATGGGCCACTTCTTTAAGGTGCTGTAAAGCGCGTTGTTTATGCCCTTGTTCCACGAACGATGTTCTTTGTGTTGTTTTTATTTTTTTTGCCTTCTTTTGAGCATAAATTGTGGGAGATGTAGCTAACTAACCAAAAAACCTTTTAATGATTTATTTGCGCACTCTTCAGTGTGAATGTAGTTCAATATTAAGTAAGCTTGTAATGAACAGTAATACTTGCCATATAGTAATATTTACAGTTTTCAAGGCTATGACGAAAAATTTGTGGAAAATGACGAGCCAAAGAACGTATTAAAGGAACTTTTGTTCCTCTGGGTAACAAACGTGCCTTATGCGTATTAAAAACTCTTGGATCAAACGTTAATATTTTAGGCTGCACATGAAGGGTGCCACAATGTAAGCAGTCTTCACCCAATACCTGATGTCATTCCTACCATACTCTGTTTATGCACATGACACCAAAAGTCAAATTATGCATGAGAGATCAGCTTTTTCACTTTTCCACTTATTTTTTTTGCAAAGCCATTGTGTATACCTTCCAATAGCCACGCATGAAAATTGTCCAATTACATTGGCTGAAAGCACCTGGCATTGTTCATTTTAGTTATCGATTCTTTTCGTTTCTCTGGAAATCATTGTCAAAAAAACAATCAACATCCACAAATTATGGTGTTAGAAATTCCCTTGCTTATAGTAATTCTCTTGATTATAGCGATTCCCTTGCTTATAGTGATTCCCTTGCTTATAGTGATTCCCTTGATTACTCAATTTTTCCTAAAGGTTTGACCACACCCAAAAAAGGTTCAACATCAAAAGTCAACGAGTCTTCATTGCTCCGTATCTCATTTCGTCGATTTTATATAAGAACGTTTTTTTATTCTGCTTTTCTAAAGAAATAAGCAACACAACGAACAGCAAATTATAGCCAATGTTTGACTGCTTTTATTAATTTATTCTGTTGATTTTGCTTTATGTTTGATTTTTACGTATATATTGCTTTCTCCAGTGTCAATAACCAGGTGTTTTTTTCCACAACTAGCTGGATATATAGTCTAGTAAAGTTTGCCCCCAAGAATAGGCTTACCCGGACAAAATTCGGATAAAGATGAATTTGGTACCATTGGAAGCATAATTTTGTCTACTTTAACATACTAAAAATCCGCAAAATTCCCTTTTGGGCAAAAAAAGTTATGAATATTTTTGTTGACCCACCTATTTCTCATTGGTCTTCAAAAAAAGGTGAAAAACTGCTGGGTATAGTACCTTTGATTTGCCATAGCTTGTTAAATCATTGACCAATTCTTATGAAACTTTGCATAAATATCAGTTACATAGTGTTACTTCCTACTTTGTCAAAAATCAGCAAAATAAATTGCTGACATCAGCATAATTGCAAAAATACAAGTTATACCATTTGATTTCACCATTACAATAATATATTTTTAGATATTTGAAGGAAACATGAACAAATTATTAATTAATTTGTTTGTTTTTGATTACACTTCAAACTCTAAACAAGTACATGTCAACAGAATACGTAATAATGTCAGCATTTTTTTCAAATTTACGAAACATCATAAAAATGAGTTATCTTACATATCAAAAAACCGAAAATCAGTAAAACTATCATTTCAAGAATGTTAAATGTTATAAGGTTGAAACTTTGCATTATTCTTTGTTAGAAAAAATTGGTATGCTAACTATGTATATATCTCCTATAACTCATCTTAAAAAAGAAAATTTTACCATACTGTAAAGATAAAAAAATCAAAATTCAAATAGTTTGTCAAATATATTTTTATCCTCTTCGTCACTGCTGCTGAAATCACTATCATCGCTTATTTCTATCCCACTATCATTCATTGCGTTGGTGCAATCCCTTCCTTATGGTATACCATGGCGTCGGCATTGACAAAGTTTTCCACAAGGATTATTTGTTGTTGTGCTGCAGTTGCATCTGATGATTCGAAGAATATGATACGGTGCAGCCTCCTAAGTATTAGATTTTAAAAATCAGATGGTAATATTTTTTCACTATCATTCTTAAATAAATATGGTAAATTTGAAAACATACCATGTCTGTCTTTATAGGCACCAAAACTTCATTCTCTTTTTGCCACCCCCAAAACTTCATTCTCTTTTCGCCACCCCCATTTCAACTCATCCACGTCTACACCCATCCATTTGAGAACTTGCAAATGAACTCTATATGAGTGATATTTAATGGCATTCTTCGTAGGTGGCATTCGTTCTGCCTGAAGACCCTTTTTGGAGACCGAAGCTACAAAATTTAAATGAAATCAAAAGTTGAATACTTATACCAAAAAGTTTCACAGCTAATTGTATTCCGGCTTTCGATACTGCAGCTTGTGTTGCGAAAGGGTCTTTGAAGACAGAACATACATCTCTAGTCAATGTGCGATTGGATTCTACAAACTTCAATATAGTAGTCTTCCCTAGTCCAAAGGTAGCTGATGTTTATCTCGCAGCTCTATCCGGTGCCTCGTACCACAAAATCGGAATTTTTGCTTTCGACGTAACAGCTTCTTCCGTTCTGCCAGACTTTTCTCTTTTAATGCGTACTTCCTTCCTTAAATCCATTTTATCTGTCATTCCAGCAGCGATAATGCCCATCCCATGAAACGTATCTTTCCCATCAAGTGTGCAAACGTCATGATCAACATTGTCTGCAACCCACTGTCCAAATGAACCTTTTAGAAGAACTTCAATACTGCTGTTTTTGTCAGACATAACTGATTTTTTGAATTGTGTTATCTCAACTGGACTTAGAAAATCCTAGTTTGAAAACTTCGTTTGTCAGCCATTTTGAACCAAATTTGTTATCAAGCTCTATACCCAATCCAAAAAGCAGGGGTGGAATATAACATCGTGTCTTGATAGCTTTCATAATTGCTTGACCAATAGAAGATTGCTTTAACTCGTCAGAAATAAGTTCTTTCATAAAAATATGAAGAATTGGAGCAAGGCTTTCGCTATGGTTCTCAATGTCGTGTCTTGATGGATATTCCTCAGTATTGAACTTTAGATTTCGAATTTCCGCTTTGATTAGTTTAGCTGCCGTGCTAATGATAACTTCTCCTTCGTTTGCGTTATCATATTCCGTTTTTGATCGTTTGATAATAAACTGCGCTGCATCTTTAAAACATACCAGGTTTGCTTTACCTTCTGTTTGACTAATTATGATGTCGTTTTTGTATCTTTCTTCCAGTTTTCTCTTTAAATGTTTCAATGAATACACTTCGTTTGAATTTGCCAGCTCTTTCATTTTCGAGTGCAGATCAGATGTTTTTACAGGAACCATTTCACTTTCAAACCACTGACAAAGTCTTTCAAAATGATCTGACATAGTGGTATCTTCTTTGCGACCAGGTCTTAAAGCTGTCCCAGAAGATCCTCTGCGAAATAATTCAAAATTACTTTTAAATATACAATGTGTCCGGAGAATAAAACAGAACGTTGTAAGTAATTATTAGTAGATCATAATAGGTTTAAAATTCTGAATCGACTAACATCTCAAAATGTTCTGATTTTTTCGGACACACTGCATACACATTGCATACAGTACGACATAATATAACTTATCACCACGACAAACACTAATTAAAATAAATTTGAAATCATGGAAGCAAAAAAGTCAAGGTTTAATACATCGGTAGATACATACTGCCTTTTTTTGGAAAACTCCTGGTAACAATTTAAATGGTAATGCGAATCGCTTGCAACTAAATCAAAACAGCTATTCAACCGATGCTTGACTTCCGAAGCCCATTTATCATTCCTTTCTTCGCAAAGTTGTATCATCTTTTGTTTGAATGTGATGGTACGAACTTGAACAGTGTTAACACGATCAGGGTGCTTTGTGTCAGAAATTGTTTCATTTCCGCAAATAAAACAACATTCTTGCCAGTTAAAAGGCCCAACCTGTGGAGGAATATTGCCATTTAGACAAATCAAAAACTAGCTTTCTCATACCTCAGCTTTCTGAAAGCAGTTTCACATACGTTACTATATCTAAACTTTTTTAGTTTTAACCTTTAAACTTTGAGTTAAGAATTGAATGAGTTTAAGAATAATTTCATAAGACATTTCATAATGCAATAAATTACCAAAATTACTCACAGACGATCGCAATCTTTTCTTTTTTGGGCTCTCCAATGGTGTCTCTACAACTTTTCTTTTCGATCTGGTGTACTCACGTCGACATACAACATGAACAGTTACAAAATCCTTCTTTTTAAGTTCTTCCTGAAGGTCCACGTCATTACGTAATTTTGCAAAACGTAATAAAGTATCTAGGGTTGGTGAGACCTTTCTCACCAACAACAGCAACGGTTTGGTCCTTGCACTCTCCATCTTTACAGAGCAGGCAAGTTTCAGCAGCAGACATATTTGTTATTACATTATTTTTTGTTTAAAAGAATGTTATTAGTATACAATCTGAAATTAAAGAAAATAGAAAAAAAGCTTAATGAAACGAAAACGACAATGCTAAAGTATATTATTTACGTTACGATTTTTTGGTACTTTTTCTTTAGCGTAGTGGCTACCTGAGTAAAAATTCATAACACTAAACATCTTTTACTCCTGTTTCAAGGAAAAAGTTAACAGAATTCGAATATAAAAGCAATGCAATGTAATCAAAAGAAAGAATTGACAGAAAAAGGAATTTGTTGCAAAATATGAAATCTAAAAGAAAAAATGCTGACATCAGCAATTTTTCCTTTTTTTTTTAATTATACTTTCTGAATGAGAGTATAATGGAGAGCTTCCTTTAAAATTTCATAACATTTACACAATTTTAGAAAGAGTTATGACCAATTTAAGTTACTAGACCCAGCGAATTTCAACTAATTGTACAAAAAAAGACAAAATAGGTGTGTCAACAAAAATATGCATAATTTTTTTTGCCCAAATAGGAATTTTGCGGATTTTTAGTATGTTAAAGTAGACAAAAATTTCGCTTTCAATGGTATCAAATTCATCTTTATCCGAATTTTGTCCGGGTCAACCCCTAATTTGACTAGACTAATAAATGTTATTAATTGCATCAGATTATGGTAAAAGACATTTTTTAGCAAGTGTATCAAATTTAAAATGGTCATATTTCCCCAGTAAATCTCCAGAATTTATATTTCATTAAAGAAATTTTTATCTAAAAAAGGTTTATAGTATATTATTTTTGTAATTTTAGTTCCATGCAAGAAAGAAGAGGTTTCAGATGATGAAAATTCAAGTGCGAATGGTCAGGTAAAAATATTTGTTTTGATAAACCAGACATCACAAATATTGCATATAGAAGCAGAGCTGGGTTTTTATGAATGTCCATTACTCAACTGGTTTTGTTTTCTTATCGTCAAATTAATGCATTAATGTGCTACCCCTTTTTTAATAAGCGAGCACAATTCATCACAACTCACCTCTATGAAAATATTGTAGCAGGTGTAATGTGTTACCCCTTCCAGTAAGCAAGTGCATTTGCTAACTTTGATACCTACCAGTATCTGTTTAATAATAAAAACGAACTATTTAATTTAACCCTTTACATCTTCCTTTCTTACGAGCTTTGAAGTACACTTCTACTATACCGTATAAAGTTGTAGCTAACCATTAAGTCAAACTGACGATCAGTTACAACTTGGTCATAGGGAGAGGTGCTCAAGCAGTTTCATATAAATATGAGTCAAAAAGACAACAGTTTTTTTGACCGTGTTGTCTGTTGTATTATGTGCTGACACAGGACACATATTTATAGCAGTTTTTTAAAACTGAAATGTACATATCCTGTATAAATATTCTGATAAATAAAAAAAAAAAAAAAAAGTTAAATTGCTTAAGTGTAATTCTTAATTTTTCGATGTGTGTATTATCTGCGGCTGGGATATTTCAATAAATTTTATAAAGCATCTATCAGATTATCATCAAATAGATTTTCTCTCCTTTTGCTTTGTAATATTATTGTGGTAGGTTTCCTCTATTATAAATGCGCTACAATTAAAACTGACCTTTTATATACATCGATACCAATACTATTCTATTTGAAACATGGGTATGAAGTTTTTGCTACTCCAGCTGTCTCACTATGAGCATGTTTAAAGGGAGGATATTTGTTTGGTATTCCAGAAAGTTACTGTAGTTGTAAAGAATTTCATGTTCTTACAATTTATAACACCCCAAGCAGATCCCAACATAACAATGTTCAACTCCTCGTTTTAAGTCTTTAACTGTAGCTTTTAGTTTTAATATTTGTTTAGAATTCGAATTTTCGAGGCAGCCGAGCCCATTTTAACATATTTGTGCAGTGTAGTCACTTCCTGTACATAATTCTGTTTCTATAACAATTTCTCAATATTAGGGTTCTGGTGTTCCTTGGAAAAATTGCATAAATAAAAGACTTTTTATGCCTATGAGCCAAGAATGGTATCTGACCAGCTAAATTAATGGTAGAAAACGCGATATTTAAAATATTTAATTCACGTTTTTTTGAAAGTATAGCGTTCATTTTTATGCGTGGTTTATTTTGAAATAAAAACAAAAATATAACATCACATTATTGTTATCGCGCTTCCGGTTTTATATATTTTGTCAAGTTTGCAGAGACCACATGACGCTGAAAACAAGAGCAAAGATAAAACAAAGGTAGTGTTATCTTATTTACTTGGAATATTTCTTCTTTCGTACAATAGTAACTATTACCAATGCAGTGGAAAATACTATTTACTATAGTTTAGGCTACGACAGGGTAATTTGTTGTATTTCTTAAATATTTATTTAATTCTCGTAAAAGAATTTCGCAACTGAATTATTCACAATAGTATAATAATATAATATGTAATTAGGCTGTTACAATTTCTTTATCGCGTCAACAGCAAAGTCGTCATAACAGCAGGACCTCTAACGAATGTCTTGCATTCTATGGATGGGATGAGGGTCTGTATTAGTGGAAAATAAAAAATAATAGTAAAATAGAGTAAGAAACAGAAAATACCCTGCAATTGTAACGAAGCATTTCAGTTCTAGTCGTTTGCCACAGGGTTATATTATTTACTGTGAACTAATTTTCAAGCTTAAAAACGTCCGAAAATTTTAAAATCTTTGAAATTAATGAGGTGCAAGAAAATCAACAAAACATTGTCTTATTTGCACTTTTCGTGTGCACAAGTAACATAGTTAATCAATTAAAATGATGTCATCAATTCGTCAATTGCAAAATCTTCCTCATCACCAATGTTGACCCTTCATTATTAGCTGGAAATTTGGTTAAAATATGTTAAAAATACTTGTATGTAATTTTCCGTTTCATGAATTCAAAAAACAGCTTCATCGCGTGCCGTAACACCATGCCAATTATATGCTCCCCTTTTTGTATTTTCACATATCATAAGAACAATAGGTTGTGCACTCTGTCAGAAATTTTCATAATATTTTTTTTTAAAAAAAGGCAGAAATAATAGCAATTTTTTGACATTTTTGAATTTTATGTTTAAATGGTCAATCAGAATTATATTCATTTCCCGAAATATAAGTAAGGATCAAATATAAGGTAGGTTCTTAAAAAATTAACATTAATTTTTGCAGTTTGCCTTATAGATGTGCTTAAAACTAAATTTACAATTTTAGGGTAATACGATGAGTCGCCAAAAACAGGTAAAAAAAGCAAGGAAAATGTCATAATAAAAAAACGTATTGTGCACCAGTAAAAATTTATTGATATTTTATGGTACGACGATGTCATTTTCAAGCTAATACAACACCATATAGAACTGAAAAAACATCATATAGAGCTGAAACAACATCATATAAAGCTGAAACAACCTTTTTGTTTTATATTATATACGTACGTAGGATCTTAAAAAACGATAAAAAGGAAGTATTTAACTTTCATGCCTGGACTAGGAGAATATTGACTAAGCGGCATTATATAATGCTTGCTGAAGACACACATTGGAGAACTATATAATGCTGTAAATAAAAACTTTAATGCCGACATGATATTGTATATATATATATAATGACATTAAATGAAATCCTGTGTGTGTTTTTTACCTCCTGTAATGTTTGCTCACTTGGAAGTCGGCGTTCCATAGATATCGCCAGATGTTAAATATTACATAGTATTTTGTGTTCTAAATTTGGCCTACCAGATGCGGTGCTATTTAGCGAAGAACGAGATGACTTTCTGCGAGTAAGTGCAATTTAGACTATTTACGACATTTTGCGGCACTTCGCAAAATTAGCGAAAATTCACTTTTTACATCTTTGTAAGAATGGAAGATTCATAGTCTTGGATGAGTAAATATATTAACTGTTATAACGTTGGTTGGGAAATATGTTTTGCTACTTTTGCGAGCAGAAACTTTCGCGAGCAGAAACTTTCGCTTTGTTGTGGCAAAGCGCGAAATTTTTAACAAAAACTTTCGCGTCGGGCAATATTTTCGCAACTAAGGTATTTACCATAATTAAGAGTCTACAGCCATTATTGTTTCAAGGAATCGAGATATCCAAGAAATGTTTTCGGAGCACCTAAGAACAAGAAATCATCAAACGTTTTTCGTTTTAGAAATTTTTTAATGGTGAAAAACTTATACGCGTTATCCATAATTTCGTGTGAAGAAAAGTTCGCGTTTTGCTGATTTAAAATTTCTAAAGGCATAAACATTCGCGAAAATAAATGACCAAGAAAACTTTCTGCTCCTAAAGTATGAAGCTATGGAGAACTTTCTAATAAAAAACGTGGCCATCCTGAAACTTTAATTCTCTCATTTCGTTTTTAGGCTGATGAGGTGTCATCCGAATCTGATATTTGCGGAAAACAAATTAGCGTCTGTAATTTAGAACCACATGATAAACTTCTCACTGGTGAGAAGTTGTATAAATGCAATGTTTTCGAACAACAGTTTTTTAGGATGACTACTTTAAGAAAACGTTCGAAAATTAGTGCTGGTGCGAAGCATTATAAATGTGACGTTTGCGGCAAAAATTTCAATCTTGCCCATCATTTAAGAAGCCATGTGAGAATTCATACTGGTGAAAAACCGTATACATGTGTGGTTTGTGGAAGGCGATTTAATCGCTTAGATAGCTTAAAAAGACATAAGATAACTCATACTGGTAAAAAGCAATATAAATGCGATGTTTGTAGAAAACAATTTACTGGTTTGTTTACTATGAGAAAGCATATCAGAATTCATACCTGTTAGCAGCCGTTTATACACCATGCGAGAAGGCGTATGTGATGTTACCGAAATATAATTTACTTGGTTTTAGTATAAATTATTATAGTTTAATCACTACGTAACCGAGAGATCAACAGAGTGGGGGTGGGTTGGTTGGGTGGAGAGGGCAGGGGGAGTGGCCCCGAAGACCTAGTGCGTTCTGGTTAAAGTAAGTTGATTGACAAGTGTGGTTACTTGTTTGGATATGGTAATATGACATGAAATTGTGTTTTTGGCCATGTTAATTTTTTTATTCTTTTGATCTCTTTTCAGCTGTCATCGAATTTTTCAGGTTATTTTTCTTAAAGAAGTTTCGTTGTCGCTTTTTTTCTCGGAATAGAATTGTGGTTGTTATAATTTTATTCCTAGCGCATCTTTCTCCTGCGATTCTCTGTCCCACACGGTAAATTTCGCCCACGCTAGGTAGAAGTTTGAGAAAGGAATTGTTAGTCTGTTTTAAAGTCAAAATGAGTAGCGATAAAAGATGCTGTGGTCTAATTACTTAGAACTAAGAAATCGTAATATTTTAATGCATCATTATGAACACATCTCTGTACACAATTTCTGGTACTTTAACACAGTTTATTTTTTGCTCATAATTAATTTTGTAACAACAGACTGTGACATGTGTTTTACCTTTAAACGGAAGAGTAATTTGAGAACTTTCAAGTAAACTTCTTCCGCGAAATAAAATTATGTGTGACTGTTTTAGCTACACGAGGTCACTACAGGCTGTAGCCTATGTTTTTATTCGAATTAAATTCATCTATATGTATATCTAGACAATTAAGGACACATTGACCCATCAAATACCTGTACTAAAACCCCTTACCCCGGGTGTGCAACATGGACTACCTGCACAGTAACGCTGAACGCCGGTTCAACCAGCTAGTCTATTATACTCATTTTCCGCCTGTGACCTAGCTGTTATAATCGCGCCTGTAATCGTAGTAATAACACCCGTCCAAGTGAATTTAATTACTTTCTCCTGACACCTGTCAGCATGAGAGCAAGGATGCGATGCTGCAATATGGATGACTTAGAAAACGCTTAACGCCGGTTCACCGAGCTAGTCAATTATACTCGTTTTTCGCCTGCGAGCTAAAAAACGCTATTATAATCGCGCCTGTAATCGTAGTAATAACACCCGTCCAAATGAGTTTCATTCCTTTATGCTGACACGTCTTGTTAAAATATATTGATGCTGCAGAAATTATATTCTTCGGTTTCACAGGCAAAATTAGCACATTAAGGTATTTTAAATCTTTGTGTAAATTTGTTTCTATTCAAACCGTAGTTCTTTCATTTAAGGGGAAGCGTCTTTTTTCTGAATTGTCATGTGCTGGCATATATATTTATAAAATTTGTAGTTATGAGAGGTTTGTAATTATTTTTTGTTTTTAATACAAGTTCGCCGATTTTTATTTTATTTTGTATTTTTACCAAGTTTTTAGGATAATACGGTGTATTGAAAAGGATAGTTTTTTTTACTACACAGGTCTTTAATGTGTGATTCAATGCTTCAGTTACAAGCATTATTATGTAGCATTTGGGGAGACACCAAATGTTTGGAAGTTATTACTAAGCAAGTACATCTTAAAGAGAGAAAGATTAAAAAATTTACCTAACCGAGAGGATGAAAAGTTGTGTGACAGAAAAATTAATTGAAAAAATCAAAAGCTGGTAATTATTTTTTTAAATTATTTTTTTAAGGACTAAACTTAAAGGGAAGAAATGTATGCGGAGAAAAAGCATGCAGAATAAGTTTTTGCGATTTTGCGTTGTGTTCGCCAATTTCCGCATTTTTTAAAACAAGAACGGATATTCGCAATTTTTTATTCCACATTTCACCTTACCAAAACTTTCGCGATCTTTAATTATGCAGTTAAAAAAAACTGCGCGTTTGCAATTTTCAATTCTGCATATTACGCAATTGTCGTGGTTCTATTTTGCAAACGTTAATTCGCAACTTTTTTCTGCACACAATTTCTTCCCTTAAGGCGACCTTCAAGACATCAGAGTTTGTATTTTTTTTAATTAGGATTGTTTTACAAAGATTATTTTTCATTTATATTTGACAAATGCGTTTTGCTCAAACTTTATCGATAATTAACACCCTGGCACCCTGTTAGTATATTCATCTACACAGAATTTTTCATCTCGTCTTTTCTTTTCTTTCGAAGTCACTGTAAACCTGGAAAGACAAAGCTATTGTTTTTCTCGCAGATTCTTGTGGGCAAAAGGTGCCCTAATTGAATTTTAAAATGGTCAGGGAAATTTGCTGGTTGAATTTTTTTAGATTTTGCTTTTTCAAAGTTTAAATATTTAAGTTTTTCACCGCGAATAAACCCTGGACTTTCTAGATCAAAATCATATCTTCTGTTTCAGTTTTCAATTATAGACTAACATTCTCAAATTTTTTTTTTTTTTTGCTTGATAACTGAAAAATGTTTGGTTATAAAGCGCCGCGAAAAATCTAGCACTACATCCCATATGCTGTGGTTAAAAAATAATAAAATTTCCATTATCTCTTCAGACTGATGAAAAGCCGAATAAATGGGATGTTTGTGGAAAACAATTCAATCAGTTGAGTACTTTAAAAACACATTCGAAAATTCTTACAGGCACGAAGCCGTATAAATGTGATGTTTGTGGGAAACAATTTGCTCGAACGCATTATTTGATACAGCATATGGTAACTCATTCTGGTGAAAAGCCATATAAATGTAATGTTTGTAAAAAACAGTTTAGTTGGGTGCTTAATTTGAGAAGACATTTGAGAATTCATACTGGTGAGAAGCCCTATAAATGTGATGTTTGTGGAAAAAGTTTCAACCAGTCGAGTACTTTAAAGACACATATGTGGACCCATACTGGTGAGAAACCGCATAAATGTGATATATGTGGAAGAGGTTATAGTAGGTCGAGTATTTTGAAAACACATATCAAAAGTCATATGAAAATATAATATATAATATATGAAATGACATATATAAAAATTTATACTAGTGACAAATAATATGTGATGTGAATGAAATCGATTTCAAAAAGCCAGTTTAGACTTGATGGTAGCCGTATTGATTTGAATGCTTTTATCGACTTCACACTCACGAGACGTCATATTTATTTCAGTGGTTTGTAGTTTCAAAACATGAGAAATTATACTGATTATTCCTTTGATTGGGACGCTTGGAAATTTTTTATGTTTTTCTGTTCTGAAGGTGATCTATCGACGTAATCTTCATGTGGATGCCATTGTGCTATGAAGAACTGCATTTATAGCCTGTTACTGTATTTGTATTTGCTAATGTAACTCTTATTTTTTGTACACTTTTGTCAATTGCGCCAAACTTTGACCTTTCAGTTCAGAAGGAATATTCCCTTGAAATATTTGAATTTGCTTTATTTATAAAAAAATCGATTTTTAAATTTCTAAGTATCACTCAGTAATGCAATTTCCTTAGGTTAGAAATGTTTTTTAATGTAGTACTATTATTTAAAATTAATCATTTTAATTTAAATATAAATCGCACGTGCGTTCGCAGTTACCAGGCTAATAATATATATCGTTTCTTAAACTTCTCAGATTATTCCAATAAAAAATTCGTATTAAGATCTTTTCCACGAAATCTTCCGGATTCTCTCATTCACGAAAATAACGTCTTGCAAAATGGCCTGAAACCATATTGGCGCAAATGATGCCTCCCGCCAAATTTGATATCCATGAAGTACCTAATTTTCATGAAGTTTTTAACAAGATTCTGATTTCAGGATCATCTAAACTGATGAGTTATTTTTATAGACACTTAATGTTTTATTTGCATTTTTGTCAACTCGAGTTTTTTTAGCATGGTTTCACAATTATTCCATGCTATCTCATGTTAACCCACAGCTCGTAAATCGAAGTGGTGTATCGCGGTTATGCTATTTTTTTGTTTTTTCGATAACCATTCTATTTTATTTTATGTGTGTTTATTTTTGCTTGTGAATAAAGAAGAAGGGTATGTTGTACTTTTAATCATTTTGTTTTATACAAATGTTTTACCAAAGACAGTTTTTTCATTACCTTTGTTATATCCTTAAAATATGCTTTAACTGCAAGTTATTTCATATCGTATGTGCAAATAAATCGGTTAAAAACATATACGACAATTCATACAGTCTGCGTTTAAAAAAGAATTGAAATCTATTCACTGTTTATTATTTAAGTTCGTTATTACTTATCTATAAAATAAAAATATCTCTTTAAAAGAGCACTAAAATCAGTAATTCAGATTTAGCATAGCTAGTCTGTTATACTTTTCTTCAGCCGTCGTGTTGTTAAACATTTTCTACTTATCAGTCGTTTGGAGGGACAGATAAGCCAAGCTACTTATACTGGATGTTTAGACATGACTGAAAATGTTTTCTCAACTTCTTATTTTCCAGTCGCGTTAGGTGAAAGTAGGTGTTAGACCAGAACAAAAATTCAGTACTTACATATTTGGTACAGTTAAAAACACATTTTTTATGTAGAATAGCGTACCAAAGCATACCTCAGACCTTTTTAAAGATATAGCAGTATAGCTTGTGAAGATCATTGTCATTTAGTTGTGAATTCCGTTAACACTACAGTATACGTGCTAACGAAAATAAACAAATAGCAAACATAATTGAGGTGTAAGACCTGTAAATTTGTAAATTTATTGTTTTAAATATTTCACGGGTTAGCTGTTGAAAGTGTCATCCTTGTGTGTGTCTTCTTACGGCTTGTATTCATTAGGTAATAATAATAATTTGATCATGTACTTTTCCTTTCTTTTTTTAACTGGAAATCAAGAAGAATTTACCTCAAAATATATTAGCCCCTTCCTGATTGATAATTGCAGCGAAATTTTTGCGCATTAAAATTACTTACAAAAAAAAATCCCATAGCTAATTTACATCCTTTATGGGATTTTCATACCCATTAAAAGGGTTTTTTAAATAGAGTATAATCTTTACCAGTTTTCACAACCGTAGACATCAACAGGTGGTCGAAGATTAATATTTCAAATTTATTATATATACATAATAATATATCTACAATTGCCTTATATTAAATAAATGTTATAAAAAATAATTTTAATTTTTAGGTTGATAAGAAGCTGCATAAATGTGATGTCTGTGGAAAACGGTTTAAAAAGCCAAGTCATCTTAAAATACATACGAGGATTCATACTGGTGAAAAACCGCATAAATGCAGTCTCTGTGAAAAGCAATTTTGCCATTCGGGATCATTAAAATTACATCTAAAAGTTCATACTGGTGAAAAGCCATATAAATGTGATATTTGTGGAAAGCAATTTAAACAGACAACTGATGTGAAAAGACATATGAGAACTCATACTGGTGAAAAGCCGTATAAATGCGATTTTTGTGAAAAACAATTTAACCAGGTGTGTACCATGAAAACGCATATGAGAGTTCATACTGGTGATAAACCGTATCAATGCGATGTTTGTGAAAAACAGTTCAATCAGCCAACACATTTAAAAACACATCAAAGAATTCACACTGGTGAGAAACCGTTTAGTTGTGATGTTTGCGGAAAACAATTTAATCAGGCAAGTGTTTTGAAATCACATATCAGAATTCATACCGGGGAAAAACCATATAAATGCGATGTTTGTGGAAAGCAGTATTACCAAGCAAGTGTTTTGAAAACACATATGAGAAGTCATGCTAATGAGAGACCGTTTAAATGCGATCTTTGTGAAAAACGATTTAATTATAAAAGTAATTTGAAAACCCATATGAAACTTCATGCTAACGAAGAGCCGCTTTAATACAATAAAAACAAGTTATTTCAGTAAAAAATTCAAAATCGCTAGAAATTATACCGATAAAACTATTTTCGAGGTTGTGAGTGAGTGAGTGAGTGAGTGTTAAACATGTCTGTACCTTAGGAACCTTAGCTTTTGGCGTAATATTTTATCTCATGACATTGTGCATTACGGTAGTTTTTTGACACTTGGCACTTTAAAGCCCTGTGTTAGCCTTGTTCTGCCCAATTTTTGGACACAAAAGTGCCCAAGGCTGTCACAGATTGGGCAGAAGACTAGGTTAGGCCCATCTCCAAAACCTTTTTTTCAGATTTATTAAAGCGGTGCATGTATGAGCTTTTTTGTTTGCCAGATCTAACAAAAATTCTTAACTTTATATTTGGGGTTTATAACGGAAAAGCAAATTTGCCAGTACTGTCCTAAAATTGTTGGGCAGGTCGATCTTTGAACACAAAATGTAGCTAGCATAATGTATTGTACACTTAGCATTTTTAGCTTATGAAAGGTAATAATATTTGTAATCAAGTTCCTGTCATGGTCACATTACTCAATTCAGAACAACCTTAGTTAGACCTCATCTCCCCACTAATTTCTTTTTCTTATTAATAAGTAAATGCAGTGGACATCCGCTAATTGGAACAATTTAAAAAGAAACCAAGAAAGTTGTTTCACATGGCAGATGTTTGAATTAACGACCTTCGAATTAGCAGATGTGTACCGAACATACATAATATTTAATATTTAATAAAAGTGTAAAATTGAGTGATTCGCGAAAATAAGTTCTCGTGAAATATTTAAATTTGCTTTTTTTTCTAAATTCTTTTTTATATATATAAAAAAACAATTTCCTTTGCGCGTAAAAGGTTGTGCAGTTTTTCTCCGCGGATGGTTTTATTACAACACTATACCGTAAATTAATGAATTTTTTCGATACGGCAAGTTAGCGCGAGTTAGAAAAGCAAAGTTCAAATATTTATTGATTAACTTTCTTACAGCTCCGAAATGGAAATACATCAAAGTTTTTTTCCTGTGTGTTTATTTTTATCTTGTGAATTAGAAAGACATATTTGCAGTTTTTTGTTCATTAAGCCGAATCTCCACTAGACGACGATTTTTGTGACGAAAAGTAGAAACCAACTTTTCGTCATGACGAAAATCGCGACCAATCAAATTCGAGTATTGATGATGATCGTCGTAAAAATCGTCCCTTGAAGATTCGCCTTTACTAAGATATTTTTGAGGAAGTTTTTTTTTCCTAAATTATTTAAAGTTCCTAAACTACATAAAGTTCCTAAATTATTATATAAAGTTCATAAAATAATGTTTTATACTATGTTTCGAATTGAAGTACTTTGATGTTGTATATTTTGTGTGTGTGATAGTTTAGACAGTTCAAGAACATAAACGTATAAATACTAATGGGAAGTAATTTAATTTGTTATATATTCTGACTGCTGCTATGTATTTAAGCGAGGTGTTTACTTGTGAAACAGATGCCACCTTGGACCTTCCACGTGACGTTCACTGCGGGTGTTTTTTAAAACATGTTTTTTCTTTTGTGTGCGCTGATATATAAACTGTGATTTATTTATGATCTTAACGGCTGAGTTTCATCATAGTGGCGAAGAAAATTGCAATGTCAGCTTGGGTTTAGGCAAAATTGTTTTAAATCTATATATTGTTTTAAATCTATATATTTTGACGTGTGGACTGATTGCTTCTTTATTTTTTCTTGTTGCTTGAGGACAACAAATACGGTTTATGGTGGTGCTTAACAACAGATGTTGTTGTTGTTTTTAATCATAGTAAGATGTGTGCTTTTGTGTGACTTCCTTCTTGGTATATTAACTTGTATTGTATTGTGGAAGGCGAGGCTGGCTCGAGGGTCCAGTTAGCTTCATGTTTAGATTTTTTCTAAAGCTGTAATTAAACCCACTTTTTTTTCAATAAAATACTTTCAGTTATAATCGAATATTATAGCAGCTATTGTGCTTTTCTGTATTTTTGCGCAGAAAATAACAAATAGCTGCCAAAATCACAGCCTACAATACAAATAAAAATTACAAAAGGGTGATTTGACGGGCGTATTTAAAAATCCAAAATGGCGATTTTAAAGCCATACAAAATTTCAATTATGTTTTGGTTTGTAGAAAGGTCGTTCGAACTATGTTTAAACCTAGTAGTTTTTTCGTATATATTTAATATCATTTCCGTCATCCTTTTAAAAAAAATGTTGTTAATTGCTTGTTTTTTTTGCGATGTTAGTGTTTTGAGCACATTGTTTGAACGATCCTCTGCAAAGTGCGTTTATGAAAAAGCAGGCGGAAAGATTAAAAAACATTTCGATTTGTTTTCCAGTATAAAAGGTAAAAAAAACAGGACCAGGCCCAGTATATTGGATTTAAATTTTTGACGTTCCTAATTACGCGTTGACAGCAACTTGATCTGGACTTAATTTTCACAACAACTCAGTTTAACGAAATTGATGAAACTCGCTAAAGTCTTCAAAATTAATTTCCTTTAGGCAGGAAACAAGGCATTTAAAAGTTGTTGAAATAAGCGAATTTTCAAATTTAAGAAAAACTGTCAAACATTTATCTCATATTTACCTTTGCCGAAATTTTACTTGGGACTGGTGTTAAAACCAAACTGGTTTTCTGGTTTATATTTAGGTGTACGAGAAGCCGTATAACAGATATCATGGAGAGAAGCTGTATAAATGTAATATTTGTGGAGAAGAATTTAATCACTGTGGGACTTGGAAAGCACATATGAGAGTTCACGCTGGTTATAGGCCGTATAAATGTGATATTTGTGGAAAGGAATTCGATCAGTCGGCTGATTTGAAAAGACATACAAGAATTCATGCTGGTGAGAAACCGTGTAAATGTAATATTTGTGGAAAGCAATTTAATCACTCATGGACGTGGAAATCACATATGAGAGTTCACGTTGGTTATAGGCCGTATAAATGTAATGATTGTGGAAGGCAATTTAATCGGTCACTTGATTTAAAAAGACATATGAGAACTCATACTGGTGAGAAGCCGTACAAGTGTGATGTTTGTGGAAAACTATTTAGTCTTTCCGGTAATTTGAAAACACATACGAAAATTCATGCTAAAAACGACCTTTTGTAGACTTTACACTGACGATAAAAACAGTAAAAGATTCAAAAACGCTAGAAATTATACGGTTGTGACTGAGTGATTGTTAAAACATGTCTGTACCTTTGGAAACTTAGGCTTTTGGCGTAATAATGACATTGTACATAATGGTAGTTTTTTTAACACTTGGCACAGCTCTATGTTAACCGTGAATTCAAAAAGTAAAGTTCAAAAAATTTTCAAGAACATATTATTGCACAAACAGGAAAAATATATGTCGTTGAAGCTGTTTCCAAGTTATTTGGCCCCAAAGTTATAAATGCAACGCGATGACTTCACTAATTTCAACACAAACATTAAGGGCAATCTAAGGCATTTATGTTGCGAGGAATAATAAACGAAGTAATGTGATATTCAGATTGTAATCCAACACAACCAAAACACAACCAAAGAACCTCTTCTTAAACTAGTCCTAATCAGAAACACAATAGAATAATGCATGTAACATACTGTCAGTAGAGTGACCACTCTTTAAAATATATTGTTGCTGCAGAAATTATATTCTTCGGTTTCACACGCAAAATTAGCGCATTAAGGTATTTTAAATTTTTGTGTAAATTTGTTTCTATTTGAACCGTAGTTCTTTTATTTAAGGGGAAGCGTCTTTTTCTGAATTGTCATGTGCTGGTATATATATTTATAAAATTTGTAGTTATAAAAGGTTTGTAATTACTTTTTGTTTTTAATACATGTTCGCCGATTTTCATTTTATTTTGTATTTTTTACCAAGATTTTAAGATAATCCTGGGTATTGAAAAGAAAGTTTTTTACTACGCAGGCCTTTAATGTGTGATTCAATGCTTCAGTTACAAGCATTATTATGTAGCATTTGGGGAGACACCAGCATTGTTGATTTACCTAACTAACCGAGAGAATGAAAAGGTGTCAAATTGTGACAAAATGCTCTAATTGACAAAATCATCTGATAATTAATTTTTTAAATTAATTGTTTTAAGTACTAAGCTTAAAGGGAAGAAATGAATGCGGAAGAACAGATTGCGGAGGAAAAGCATACGGAATAAGTTTTTCGATTTTTCGTTGTGTTCGCCAATTTCCGCAATTTTTTAAACAAGGCATTCGCAATCATTTATTTTACATTTTGCCTTACAGTGACTTTGTATGTTACTGTTTGTAATCTTTAATTCTGCAGTTTCAAAAAAAACTGCTCATTCGCAATTTTTAGTTCTGCATTTTACACAATTGTCGTGGTCCCATTTTACAAATTATAATTCGCAATCTTTTTTTCTTTATCGATAATTAAAACCCTGTCACCGTTTTATTATATTCATCCACACCAAATTTTTAGCTCGTCTTTTCTTGCCTTTCGAAGTCGGTATAAACCTGGAAAGGCACGGCGTAGCTTTGTATTTCTCACAGATTCTTGTGGACAAAAGTTGCCCTAATTAAATTTTAAAATGGTTAAATTTTTGTAGATTTTTTCTTTTTCAAAGTTTAAAGATTTAAATTTTTCACCGCGAAGAAGACCTGGACTTTCTAGATCAAAATCATATCTTCTGTTTCAGTTTTCAATTATAGACTAACATTCTCAATATTTATTTTTTTTTGCTTGATAATTGAAAAATGTTTGGTTATAAAGCTTCGCGAAAAATCTGGCACTACCTCCGATATGCTGTGGTAAAAAAATAATAAAATTTCCATTATCTCTTCAGACTGATGAAAAGCCGAATAAATGGGATGTTTGTGGAAAACAATTCAATCAGTTGAGTACTTTAAAAACACATTCGAAAATTCATTCAGGTACGAAGCCGTATAAATGTGATGTTTGTGGGAAACAATTTGCTCGAACGCATTATTTAAAACGGCATATGATAGCTCATTCGGGTACGAAGTCATTTAAATGTAATGTTTGCGGAAAACAGTTTAGTTGGGCGATTAATTTGAGAAGACATTTGAGAATCCATACTGGTGAGAAGCCCTATAAATGTGATGTTTGTGGAAAAAGATTCAACCAATCGAGTACTTTAAAGACACATATGAGGACCCATACTGGTGAGAAGCCGTATAAATGTGATATATGTGGAGCAAGATGCAGTCGGGCAAATAATTTAAAATCACACATGAAAAGTCATACTGGTGAGAAACCACATATTTGTGATGTTTGTGGAAGAGGATTTAGTAGGTCGGGTTATTTGAAAACACATATCAAAAGTCATGTGAAAATATAATACATAATATATGAAAAAAACATATATAAAAATTTATACTAGTGACAAATAATATGTGATGTGAATGAAATCGATTTTAAAAAGCCAGTTTAGACTTGATTTGAATTCTTTTATGTCGATACACTGACGAGATGTCATATTTGTTTCAGTGGTTTGTAGTTAAAAAACATGTGAAATTATACTGAGTATTCCTTTGATCGGGACGCTTGGAAATTTTTTATATTTCTCTGTTCTGAAGGTGGTCTATTGACGTAATTTTTATGTGGATGCCATTGTACTATGGAAAACTGCATTTTGCATTTAAAGCCTGATACTGTATTTGTACTTGCTAATGTATCTCTTATTTTTTGTACACTTTTGTCAATTGCGCCAAATTTTGACCTTTCAGTTAACAAGAAATATTCCTTTTAAATATTTGAATTTGCTTTATTTATAAAAAAAATCAGTTTTCTAAGTATCAGTAATGGAATTTCCTTAGGTTAGAAATGTTATTAATAGTTATACTTTTTAATAATAAACTGTACGTGCGTTCGCAGTTACCAGGCTAATAATATATATCGTTTCTTAAACTTCTCAGATTTTTCCAATCAAAAATTCGAAATAAGAACTTTTCCAAGAAATCTTCCGGATTCTCTCATTCACGAAAATAACTCCTTGCAAAATGGTCTCAAACCATATTGACGTAAGTAATGGCTCCCGCCAAATTCAATATCCATGAGGTACCTAATTTTCATGAAGTTTCTTTAACAAAATTTTGATTTTAAGATCATCCAAACTAACGAGTTTTTTTTTAAAGACATATGTTAACGCGAGTTATTTAAGCATGGTTTAACAATAATTCCATGCTATCTCATGTTAACCCACAGCTCGTAAATCGAAGTGGTGTATCGCGGTTATGCTATTTTTTTGTTTTTTCGATAACCATTCTATTTTACTTTATGTGTGTTTATTTTTACTTGTGAATAAAGAAGAAAAGTATGTTGTACTTTTTATTATCTTGTTTTATACAAATGTATTACCAAAGACAGCTTTTGTTCCTTTTTTTCATTACCTTTGTTATATCCTTAAAATATGTTTTAACTGCAAGTCATTTCATAATTAAAAGAGCACTAAAATCAGTAATTTAGATTTAGCATAGCTAGTCTGTTATACTTTTCTACTTGTCAGTTGTTCGGAGAGACAGATAAAACAAGCGACTTATGCTGGATGTTTAGACATATATGGAGATTTTTTCTTGTACTTTTTATTCTCCAGTCGCGTTAGCTAAAACTGAGTTTTGTGCCAGAAAAAGTTCAGTACTTACATATTTGGTACAGTTAAACATACATTTTTGTGTATAGAAAAACAAACGAAAACATACCTCAGACTTTTCTAAACTTATTGCAGTATAGGTTGTAAAGATCATTATCACTTAGTTGTAACACTACAATATACCTGCTAACGATATTAAACAAATAGCAAACATAATTTAGGTGTTCAGCCTGGATGTGTCTTAACTTAAGATTTTCTGAAAATTATTAGATCCTGTCTATATGTATATATATATACATAGTTTTAAATTACTTCTTAGGAAAAGCCCAGTCAATTTGTAAATTTATTGTTTCAAATATTTCACGGGTTCGCTGTTGAAAGTGTTATTCTCGTTTCCGTTTTCTAATGGCTTGTTTTCTCACATGTTTAGGAGAATGTATGGGACACAATCATAAAATTTTAGTGTGGATTTTTATTGCAGAGTTAGATGGTTGACATTTATAAACTACTCTAAATGTATACATTAGTTAATAATAACAATTTGATCATATACTTTTCTTTTCTCTCTTTAACTGGAAATCAAGAAAAAATTACCTCACAATATATCAGCCCCTCCCTGATTGATAATTGCAGCGAAAGTTCCGCGAATCCGTTTCGGAATGGACGTTATCAAAAAACCTTACGTTACAAAAATGTAAACAATATAACCAATCAAAATTAATCAACACTAATATCAACAACGATGACCTTCAGTCTAAGAATTAAAATTTATTAACTGAATGTAACGTTACTTTGGGTATGTCGTCGGAAGATTACGAAGTGCTCGTTGTGTTGTGCGACAGGAAAAAAATAATATAGAAAAGAAGTACAAAGCAGAAAGAATAGAGGATTGCTACGAAAGGACATGTCATTGAAGTATTGTATGAATAAACATAGAACATGAAGCTTTATTTCGTTTATTGTTGTCCTTCTGCTTTAGTTTATCCTAAGATTCTAACGCAGTGCGCACGTAAATGCCATGGGGCAACCTGTAAATGCAATCAATATATCCATTGTAAAGAACAACAGATTGTACATTAAAATAAACGAACCCCAATTACACGTTTAAACCGCCATATCTCTGTAACGGTTCTTTGGGAATACACGATCCTACACAGAATTTTCATTAGCATTTCAAGCTTCACACAATACAGGCATTGTGTGCACCAATTTAAAAAAAGGAATTGTCTGTGGATGGTTCATTAATGATGTCAACAAAATATATCCCAGCAACTGTTTCTCTTGCAAATCAAGTTGACTTTTTCACGGACCATGTTTATTTCTTGGCGGCAAAACAGACCCGACGACACAGTTTCAGAAATAGCCACAAAATGGCGAAACCATTGTTGGGAGCCAAAGAAAGATGGAAAATGCCTTAAATTACCTCATTCTAAGTGCTTTTCCATCAAGAGCGCAGCAGTTTTTTAAAATTAGCAAATTACAACGTTTTCGGCCTTAAAAAATAGTATGCCTCATTTGTTAAGATTTTACCCACTTTGTCCGGTTACAGATACACAGACTCAGTTAGCGTTCTAGATGTAAAGTACTAGGACCGCTTTGTTTATTAAAAAAGCAAACATTTACAATAAATACACAAGAAAATACTATACTTTAGTTGTCACCCTTATTGTGTAGAACTTAAACGTCTGCTCAGAATAATGCATAGAAATAAGTGATTTGGAAAGGGGCTAAAAACTGTGAATTAGAACAGCTTTGGGAAGTTTACCACACAGAATTGGTGTATTGTTGTAAGAGACTACGAACAAGATATCGTCAACAAGGACCCGTCAATATCCCTTAAGGTTTTTAAAGAATAAGTGAAATTCATTGGAATAACTTTTTTAAAAACTATTATATAATATTTTATTCACATTGAGTATTCACATTGGGTTAAAAATGAAGTTATTTATATTCAGGAAAACAAGGGAAAAGTGTAAAAAAGAAACCGTGGAAGGAGTGGGACAGTAAAGCCACTCCCTACCCTACATCCAAGTCAATTATATGTTCAGAACATTGCTATAAATACATCAAAACGCAATTTTGGCTAAAACTCGTGGGTCTTTTACTGAAGGTCATTTTTAACTTTGACAGCAAATAATAAAATGGTAGCAAGATTGTCGCCCATTCTACCATGTGGGTTACCAGGAATTAACCTAGGACAAAACTGGTCAAATAAAGCTAGGCCAACTCATCCGTTTGAGAACTGACGACTTTTGGACGTCATTAAAAACCTTTATAATCCTAAATCTCTTTATAACCCGTTCGTCAAAAGGACAATCCTATACATTTATTTGATCAATGTTTTAAGCTCCTTACAGTACAGGAGACATGTCAACACAATTGCGGACGACATCAATTTGTTTATAATAAGTAAAAATGTTTACTAAACGGCTAGTTTTATTACTTGAAGTATTTCCGATCAGCGAGACAGCCCAAATAAAAATTTAAAATTTCCTTATCTTTCACTCATTTGATTTTCGTGCTTTGCTTTTCAGGTAAGATATAAATCAGTTTGGTGAACACATGAATATAATTTTGCAACTACGTCTGGCATATATTGAAAAAAAAAGAAAAAAAATGGATGAAAAAAACTTTCTCGAATAAGGAATTATCTGTGATCTTGTGAGAAGAAACTTTTCTGATTGGAATGTTTCAAGAGATATTCGCGGATACTTAAAAATCGCGATAATAGCCCTTAAAGTATACTGTCGGAAATAATAGTATTCAATGGAACTATTCGTCTCAGATGATTAATTTGTACCAGTATAAACGAGGGTTTACCTTTTCCATACATCTTTGGTGAAAATTTATTTAAACAACAAAGATATATTTACAAACGTGGTAAAAGATGTTGCGAAAAAAATTGAGGAAAAAGCACTACAGTAAGTATATGCTAGGTACAGCTACAACATTAACAATTATATAGTTTTAGTGAGAAACCAAAAAATAATTTGCATGAACATTTTTTAAGCCACACAGGCACTTACATATTCTTTTCCACAAGAATCAGATTTGTATGGCTTTTCACCAGTAATTTATTCAAGATTTCCATTGGAAATTTCCTTTCCCCTGTAAATTTTAATATAGCAAAACCACGACAGATATAACTCGTCCTTTTCTTGAAAATCGATTAAAAAATTTTCGTTGGAATTGGAGAAAAAAGATTGCAAAATTGCGTAACTTTTCTAAGAATTTCGGAAGAAAAGGCTGCGAATTGATACTCCTGGATAGAAAATGCGGAAAAAAAGATTGCAAATTTTAGCCAAATCCGCTATCTTTAATTCTGCAATATTTTCTTCCCCAATCTTTTTTTGCGCAATAATTTCTTCTCGTAAGGTAGAACGGTCTCGTCAATAGAAGTTTCTACATATGCTGCTCCTGACACAGCTACTTCATCCATTATAACTTTCATTTTCAGATTCTTCAACTTCCACTGCGGCAGACTTGCCCCATCAAGCTTCTACGTGACGTGCTTAAATCGATTTAACCTAGGAGACCCTAGGAGAGCCAAAGCTCAAACGAAACAAAGTTGAGGTGATTTAAACGCAGCTGGGCTGTTAACTGTTTACAAAAGCTTAAACCTTGACAAGACCAAAATTTTAAAATGCAAAAATATGGAAAGCATCAATCGAGCAGCCTCCGGCCAGCAAAAAGAAAGAGCTTTTCAAGATTCCATCTGGTTCAAAGTAAAGGCCATTCTTCTTGAATCTTCTGACCAGGTTCAACGATGCAAGAGCTAAATGATATCATGTTGATTAAAACTGATCTTAGAGTAATAGTTGTAGCATTTATAGAGAACAGACAGGGGATGAAAATGCTGTTTCAAAAAAGCATGTAATTGCAAAGTTTTATAAAGAGACACCATTTAAAGCAGAAAAATGCAAAGCAACAAGAAGATGAGAAAGGAGCACTATCAAAATGATATGGAACGATGACAATAAACTTTGCGAAAGAGCTATCCGAACAAGAGCTGCTGAACCACATTATCATGAACAGTTGGGTAGATATTCGCCTCTACCCCCTTTCTTCCCTTAGCCAAAGATACAACTGCAAAATATTATTATGCAGAGCTTTTGACCAATAACAATATTAGTTGTGATTGGTGGATAGTAGTTTTTGTGTAGTTTTTTGATACGAAACATTGTGTTTTTCATCTGAATGACTTTTATTTTATTTTATTTTTTGTTTGGCAAAAAGAGGTATATCAATGTTCGACTGCTTTAATAGATTTATAACACATAGGTCTAAGATTTTTAAAATGGAAACAAAATAGAGTATTCAATATAGCAAAGATCACGGTTTAACGTGAAAATGTAGTTTTTACCAGAAATGGCAAAGAAACGCACTTTCGTTACAAAAAAATTCAAAATTATGTATCTATGGTTGTACTTCTGAATTTAAAATATTATTAAGGTTGATAAGACCTTTCCATGATATCTTTTTATTTCTATTTGTAAAAATTTTCATAAAACTACAGCAAATTCTTTTTATTATTATTTTTGTGTTACTTTTGTATTTTCACGAACATGAATATTTTTTAAGCTCCACAGGTGTTTATATTAATTTCCACAAACATCACATTTAAAAGGCTTCTCATCAGTATGAATTCTCATGTGTTTTTAAGATTCCCAACTGGTTAAATAGTTTTTCACAAACATCACATTTCAAAGTCTTCTTATCAGTATGGATTCTCATATGTGTTTTCAAATTTCCTGATTGGTTGAATTGTTTCCCACAAACAACACATTTAAAAGGCTTCTCATCAGTATGAATTCTCATATGTGTTTTCAAATCTCCTGACTGGTTAAATTGTTTCCCACAAACATCACATTTAAAAGGCTTTTTCTCATTAGTATGAACTTTCCTATGTATTTGTAAACTTCTCAAGTGGTTAAATTGTTTTCCACAAACATCACATTAAAAAGGCTTCTCATCAGTATGAATTCTCATATGTGTTTTTAAATTTCCTAAATGCTTAAATTGTTTTCCACAAACATCACATTTAAAAGGCTTCTCATCTCTATGAATTCTCATATGTGTTTCTAAGATTCCCACTGGTTAAATAGTTTTTCACAAACATCACAATTCAAAGTCTTCTTATCAGTATGGATTCTCATATGTGTTTTCAAATTTCCTGATTGGTTGAATTGTTTCCCACAAACATAACATTTAAAAGGCTTCTCATCAGTATGAATTCTCATATGTGTCTTCAAACTTCCTGATCGGTTAAATTGTTTCCCACAAACATCACATTTAAAAGGCTTCTCATTAGTATGAACTCTCATATGTATTTGTAAACTTCTCAAGTGGTTAAATTGTTTCCCACAAACATCACATTTAAAAGGCTTCTCATCAGTATGAATTCTCATATGTGTTTTTAAGGTTCCCGACCGGCTAAATCGTTTTTCACAAACATCACATTTAAAAGGCTTCTCACCAGTATGAATTCTGATATGTGTGTTTAATTTTCCTATATGCTTAAATTGTTTTTCACAAACATCACATTTAAAAGGCTTCTTATCAGTATGAATTCTAGTATGTGTTTTTAAATGTATCAACTGGTTAAATTGTTTTCCACAAATATCACATTTAAAAGGCTTTTCATCAATATGAATTCTCGTATGTGTTTTTAAATTTCCTAACTGGTTAAATTGTTTTTCACAAACATCACATTTAAAAGGCTTCTCATCAGTATGAATTCTCATATGTGTTTTCAAATCTCCTGATTGGTTAAATTGTTTCCCACAAACATCACATTTAAAAGGCTTCTTCTCATTAGTATGAACTCTCATATGTATTTGTAAACTTCTCAAGTGGTTAAATTGTTTCCCACAAACATCACATTTAAAAGGCTTCTCATCAATATGAATTCTCGTATGTGTTTTTAAATTTCCTAACTGGTTAAATTGTTTCCCACAAACATCACATTTAAAAGGCTTCTCATCAGTATGAATTCTGGTATGCGTTTTTAAATTTCCTAACTGGTTAAATTGTTTCCCACAAACATCACATTTAAAAGGCTTCTCATCAGTATGAATTCTGGTATGCGTTTTTAAATGTATTAACTGGTTAAATTCTTTTTCACAAACATCACATTTAAAAGGCTTCTCATCAGTATGAATTCTCATATGTGTTTTCAAATTTCCTAACTGGTTAAATTGTTTTTCACAAACATCACACTTGTATGGCTTTTCTCTAATATGGATTCGCGTATGTCCTTGGAAATTCGTTGGCCAACTAAATGGTTTTGCAGAAAGATCACATTTATACGGCTTTTCATCAGTATGGGTTTTGATATGTCTTTTTAAAACACTCAATTGATTGAATTTTTCCTCACAAACATCACATTTACTAGATTTTTTAACAGTAGGAATTCTTGCAAATGCTTTCAAATTTTTCGTCTGAATAAATTTTTTCCACATCCATTACCTTTTCGCAGCTTCGTATCAGTCTAAACAGAATTGGAAAAAGTATAATGTATAGCTTCAGGGCGAACATTACAGAAAGCATCTTTAAATTTGTAATAACAATCTCCTTTTTAAGTAATTCATCCTTGCAAAATTGGATACTGTTTATTATTTTTTCACTGCTTATTGATAGATTTATACAACAATGGTCTTAGATTCTTACAATTGAAACAAAATAGATGATTCAGTATAGACAACACAGTTTAAAATGAATATTAAGTTTTCACTAGAAATGGCAAAAACTGGAACTTGCTTTATTGGACAAGATTATGTATCTAATGATTGTATTTCAAAATTAAAATATTAATAAAGTTGGCAAGACCTTTCTATGATTATCTTTTTATTTTTATTTGTAAAAAGTTTCAAAAATTAAATGTTTGGGATATTTTTTCTAATTCTTCTTTGCACGACGCCATGAAATTTATGTAAAAAATGACATCGCGCCCTATGTTTTGGTGTGTTATTATGTTAACAATTGTAAACTATACGACTTTGAAGTTCAAAGAAAAACATGCCTGCTATATAAGTGTGTTATAGATCTGACCCGCATCACAAAATGCTGTTATATAGTGATTTTAAAATGACGGACTTAATTTTTTTAATAATAACCGTATGTTGTCCACTTTGTGCTAAATAATCTGGGACCGGAATATGTAAAATGGCTGCACCCGTAGATTTTTCCACAGGGTAACAGCTATAGTCTTTATAATAATCACCATATTTTGTTTGTGCTACGATGCACGATATAATGATGCCTGGGATATGTACAATGGTCAATTGAGGAACAGAATATGTATGTTGGGTTGATTTGTTTACGGGATAACGACTAGTTTTTAATTGATAAAGATTTATATAAAAACTGCAGAAAAATTCCAAAAAGTGTGTGTGAAGTAAGAAAAAACTCGGCTTCTAAAATCATAGGAGAAGCAGATTTTGACAATTTCGTATAACTCGAAGCATGAGAAATGATAATTTTCTGAGTCTGTAATAAAGCTGTAATAATCACAGTTGCTGCTTGATATGTGGAACCCCGGATGCGTGGAACTTTCACTAAGTGCAACCATTTTACCCGGTCCCTTGGATTTTTCGGATTAGTGGAAAATTCGTTGAATGGAACCACTTTTTTATTCCTTGAGCCAAATTACACGCTCCAAATTCAAAGGTGTGCTCGATTTTGAAAACAAAATGATTTGAATGATCTATTCAGTGAACTAAGAGGAAACTTAAAAGAATTGAAGACTCGGCAAGAGTATGTAACTCATAAATTTACTTTACTCCTGAAGATTTGGTATGTTTAGATGATTATGTGGCTGCCAATGAGTTCGTGCTATCGATTTTTTCATCTATAGAGAATAGATGAAAAAATCGATAGTCTACAAGATAACACGGATAACGTTGTAGCTAGTTGATGATGATGAAATGGAAGACGAAAGCAAAGACAATAAATTAGTTTGTTGCGCTGACGTATGAAACGAAATTAAAACACTTTCAGATAAAGCCTATTTGTAGGAGAAAAAAACTGACAAGTGTTCATTCAGGATTTTTTCTACAGACTTAAAAAATTGTAAAGTTTCGTTCTAAACGACTATATAAAAGAAACTCTCATAAATTGAACTGGTTGTGTCTTATATTACCTCTTCTGGAACTATTTTCACCTATTTTTTAAGGGCCATCCATCTAAAATATATTTTTTTTATAGCTGTATTTTTCGACAAACTAAATTTTTTTGAAAAATCTTCGAATAAGCGAAAACCATTTTTTGTATCCCTTTAAAGTTCCACTTATCAAGCGGCAACTGTATGTTATTATTTTCCACACAAAATTAATGGTGTCGTTTTTTGGTGTGTCTTGAGCCTTTTAACTATTCCAAATAGATTAATACATAGTCTTATTTCTTACGAGCAAAAAGATCAGTAAAATATGAAAAACAAACACATTACTTAACCATTAAGTGAAAACATACATTAATGTTGTTTATTTGCATCCGTTCCTGATTGGACGAATCATCTGTAAAGTCGGATAACACTGTACCAAAGTCTTCTTTTTCTAAAATCTTATCTTCCTTGCATTCCTGATTACCGGAACCATTTTCAATAAAGAAGCAATACACTTTAGGAAAGTTTTCTTCTTTCATTACAGGAAACAGACATTTCTCATTGTCTTCATCATGTTCCAATTTTACCTCTACATTGTCATAGTTATCGCCTCTATCTTTCTCTGTGATTGAATTCATAATTCTAACTATTTTAAAATAGAAAATTGTAATAAAACAGATAACCATAACATTTCCGAAAACAATTTTTGATTATGATAGGAAAATACACAACACTTTTGCAAAACACTATACACATCAGGACTGGAAACCCAATACACCCCAAAACCAAATACACTCCAATTCCTTTTCTTAACAAAAAAATAAAAAAAATGGATAACCAACCCAGCCCAAAATCTAATACATTTTTTTTAATAATACGCTAAACATTTGGCATCATAAAGCTACTATAAAAAATACGGAAAGTCATTTAAATGTTCGCACATAATTCATAATGATATAATTCATTATTATTATATAAAAGGTTAAACATGAGTTAAAAATACTTGCTTTACAATAATACATAAAATAATTTATTACAATTTAAAATAGTTTTTCGTGTTTCTTACGAAGCTTGATCCGACTTACGAATTTTGATTGGAAAGTCATTTTAAATATTTTATCCAATAAATTTAAAACCAAATCTATTTACTTCAAGTCTCACTCTGGGTATTGTCAGTAAGTAATTGTTGCTTCGAGTGTTTCTACTGTCCGATCATTTCTTGAAGAAGTCTTCAAAATTGCTACACAGTGCTTTATCCAAGCATTTTCTGACGAGTATGTTTCTTTATATTATTCATAATCAGTACTTGACGTTTCTCTGTCACCTTCGCAATTCTTCTATTAAGAAATTAAAGCTTATGTTGCTGGCCGTTGGTAAGATTCAGGTTGCGTTGGAAGCAGCATTGCAAAACAGGTTAATTAATTATTATCAAAAGTTAAAACTTAAACATTTCCAAAACAAACTTTTAAAGAAGGTTGAAAACTGAAAACGTTAAAAGTAAACATGTTTACATTATAAAGTATCATATTTCAATATAATTTTAAATAATCATATTTCAATGACATCACAGCATTGACCATGTTTAATTACATGATGACGTCATAGTATATAAGTAGTCGTATAGCTAGTTGTAAAAGTGTGCTGGTACCCCCATGTCCTATACTACTTATTTTATCAAATATCTAGGGCTTTTTTGACATTGGAGAGTTTGATATATATTAATAGTTGCTAAAAGATGGCGGGCTGAGTTAAGAGATTCTCGAAACTCAAACTGCTGTTAAGATTTAGAAGTCTTATTTACCTGACCTGGATTTTTGTTAATATGAGGGCTGCAAATTAATGACTAGTACTTTATGATAACACTCGCACCTAATGGAAACAATAAAACCGAACAGTGTGCTAAAATTTTTTGCTAAAGGCTTTGGTGTAATTTTCCTGAAGCAATTCTCAAGAATATATTTTGCACAAACAGGAATAATAGATGTCGGTGAAGCTGTTTCCAAGTTATTTGGCCTAAAAGTTATAAATACAGCGCAATGATTTCACTAATTTCAACATTGAGGACAATCTAAGGCATTTATGCTGCGACAAATAATAAACGAAGTAATGTGACATTTTAGATTGTAATCCAACACAACCAAAACACAACCAAAGAACCTCTTCTTAAACTATTCCTAAATAGAAACATAATAGAATAATGCATGTAACATAATGTCAGCAGAGTGACGCTGTTTTAATCTAGCGTAAAAATAATTAATTTATCGCAAATTTATCGTAGGTAAATTTTAATTTAAAAACCACCAGACGTATCGTTATACAAGAAGACTAGTGCAAAGGTCCGAAGAAAAATCCACTACACAAAAACAGTTTAATAAAAGAATAACACGCCATTTTTAAAGTAAAATACCAAGCATAGACGGTAAAAAATCAAAAGATTAAAATATGAGAGAAGCTTTTCGTAAAAACTATTTACATCATCAGTCTCTATGTACAACTAAATTCTTAAAATAAAATCAACCTTCTTATAAACTTTGAACCATCCATAAATATCCGATTTGGGAGTACTTAAAAGCACGATTAATTACGTAAATTTAAGTAATCCCATTGCGAAAAAGTGACAACGATTGGTGATCTACCTGATCATTTAATTCCGGTTTGCGTAGAGTAATAAAGAATTTTCCCTTCTTATCCTCGTGTTCCAACCATCGAGTAGTACAGTTTCTTTCAGTTTCACCTATGTAGGTTTTACCGCAGGAACACACTCCTTCATAAATGACACATGATTTGTGAGCAATTTTGTCCTTGAGTGGAAATAAAGATCTAATATTTCGTGTTGACGAAATTACAATAAAACGACATTTCCCTTTCGTAAAAATTTCAATGAACTTTTTTTACATCGGATTCGTTACTAGGACAGTAAGGTAGTTTGAAAACAATCTTACAACGATTATCGAACAATCAACCAGGAATCAAAGGCTCATTGTCCGATTTATTTTGGTAATCTCGACTAACAGAATTTATGAATCCCAACGGAAAAGCAACTTCTTGAAAACGTTGTTTGATTGCCTGAATTTCGGTATCAAAGTCTGATGAAATCTTCTCAGCACGGTGTAGTTAATGGCGATTAATGGCGAACAATGACGTCAATACCTTTTTTAATAAAGTGAAGCCAACTGCATTGCACTTACAAGTTCAAGGTGAAATTTTTTGTTGATGAATAAACGCTAAGGTCATTGAAGTGATAGTATTTTGGGTTTAGAAATCAAAGAAAGTGCTGGAATTTAAATTGCTGTACGTTTTGCAAGAACTATGTCAAGTAACACGAAAGAATCGAAAAAATTATGTGATCCTGCATCATTGCTACTCTGTCAGGGTTGCAACAGCTTGTCTAAAAAATCACCAAACAACCTGCAAAGAAAAATAAGAAAAACCAGCAGTAAAATCAAGTTAATCAAGTGGACCCTCAGCACGCCAGAGAAAAAGCGAAATGACTTTGCAGAAGATATTTGTGACGCTTATCTGAAAACTACTATTTGGCGAAGAAACATTTTTCCTTTACCAACAGGAAAGAGTGGAAAGGACTTCCTGAAAGAAAAGAATGGAATACAAATTCGCCTGAGCAGTATGTTTCTCTAAAGATGCTGATAGTGTTACCAAACTTTTAGCTACAGAAAACCGCTCCCAAGAGCTCGAAAGAAGGCAACAATAGAGCTCTCAAGAGGAGACTGTTTTCATGGAAAGAGAAAACAATTCCATTATTGGTAGCGGAGAGTCTTGTCATTCAAAGTCGATTGAGTAGAAAGAAAGGTCGTAAGAACCTGGATATTGAGCAATTGTTTTAAAATTTAATAATGAAAGGAAATGTGAATGAGGCATTGCGCTAAATAACGGACAACAACTACTCCCTTATCTGACGTGGCAATAGAAGATCTTTAGCAGAAGCATCCAGAAGCAGCACCACTCAACGATGACCTTCTACTAAACGGTTTAATCAAACAACTGACTCCTGATTTAATTTTTGACACCATTCACGAAGGGAGTATGGGGATGGAACGCGGATGACTTGCGCAGTGCAATGAGCAATACGATATATGACTCTGATTGATCTGATTTGAGTAAAGCTGTAGCTGCTCTAGTGAGAGCTGTAAGTTTGAATTGGAGATCCGGAGAGTTTGGAAGCTCAAGACGGCCTGCAGATTCAAACTACTCGACAAGAATCATGGAGTTACTCCTATTGATATAGGTGAAGTTCTTAGCAGAATAATTTGGAAATCTGTTATGGCTTGTGTAAAGGATGATCTTGTCAATTCGAGTGGAAATTTACAGTTGTGTGCAGGACAAAGATCTGGATTTGAGATTGCTGTACATTCTTGTTTGATGACGATGAAAGTCATGGGTTATTGCAAAATTGATGCCACAAACGCCTTCAATTCTATCAACCGGTATACATAGCGTAAACATCTTGTGCCCAGAATTTTATGTATGCCATTGGTAGTTTATCGCTTCCCATGCTGAAATCTGCCCAAGAAAAAGGTGATTCAATATAACGAATAGGATATGCTGATGACTTTACTGGCATTGGTTTTTTTTTCAGCTTGAAAAGGTGGTGAAATGCAATTGCTCCACATGGCCAATATATATTGGTTATTTTCGGAAACCGAGCAAGAGCTGGCTGATAGTGAAAGGTGAATTTCTTGATGAGGCAGTGAAATTGTTCATCGGTACTGGTGTATAAATAACCAGAGAAGAGAATCTTGGAGCTGTTATTGGCAGCACCCATTTGAAATATGAATATATAGAAGATACAGTGAGGAAGTGGATCTTAGAAATTGAAAAAAATAGGGAAAATCCCTTTGTTTATCCTCGCGCTGCCTATGCTGCATTTATAGTTTACAACACAAATTTACTTATGTTATGAGAACAATACCGAACATAAGTGAAATGCTGCATCCTTTGGAGAATGTCATATGACAGAGATTCATCACTACAATTCTGAATGGACATGTCTGCAATGATTGAGAACGACTATTGTTTTCATATGTTGGGTTGGTAATGTTTGAGCCAGCAAAGCAGTGTGATATCGAGTATCGCATCTCTTGAAGCCTGACTAAGAATATGGTTGAGAAAGTGATGAAATTGATGATAAAATAAAGAAAAACAAAAATGGAATAAAAAGTGAGAAGCAGAAAACTTCTGACGAAACAATGTCAAAAATCAGAGAAAATCAAACAAGTCAAATAAGGATCAGAGCGCTGGAAGCGTCTCTTAAGACTGGTGTCTCGAGCTGGTTGTGAGTAACCAGCTCGAGGCACCAGCTGGTTGTCAATAAAAAAAAAAATTTTCTGTTAGACAAGCAGTTATTTTGGAATGGCTTATACATCAGATATTGTATCCCGCTGAAACGATTACCATCCACATGTGTATATGGCAGTGGCGGATTTAGGGTATGTCAAGCTAGTCGGGTGGTGGACATACTTAATTTTCGTCAAAAGCCTTATTGTTATTTTTCTTATACACAAAATTCTTCCCGGGTGGCTTTCTTAAAATGCGTCGGGTTGAATTTCTATAGAATTTCTACACATAATACACACATGCATATGTTATATAGTTAAGCGCATATTCATCAATGATATGGCGTAATACGTAAGAAACGGCTTAATCATCCTGCGACTAACTTCGCATGTTGTTTATTAGGGGGCACAAAATTCAGTTATTTGCTTTCATTCACCGTAAAAATTGTAGCATATACCCCCTAATTTAATCTCGACTTACTTCGACTTACTTGTAGTATTAGGGGGTGAAAATTATAAATAATGGTAACGTGTGACCGTAAAAAGCATAAGACAACCCCCGTAATTTTGACATAAGTACGTCGAAGTATGTCGAGATTTTTCATTAACAAAAATTGTGCAACTACCCCCTGATAAATTTATTGCGACTGACTTGTGAAGCGATTTCCATGCTGAACTGAACATGAAACTTTGAAGCCGTGGTATGCATGTGTGGTGTTCTTACAAAGTTTTTTGTCAGCTGGAGAAAGAAAACGCATGATGTTTTTTTATTAAAGCTTTGTCCTTGGTTAAGTTGGATAAAGAAAGCTGTTGTGCCTGGCACTGCGAATTTTAGAATTACAAGCAGATGTGAAGTGGGATAAGCTGCTCTTTTTAAATCAACGATTTTTGCTTAAAAGAATGGTTTACTTTAAAAGACTTCGAATACTATTTTCTGGTGAACTTTGTTTATCGATGGATGGTGTTCATAAAACGCATTCATAAAACGGTACTCTTATTCGGCTGGTCACCAAGGTATTGAAATATGCTCTCCAACGTAGAATTAGCCATGCGGTATACAAAAACTTGTAGTTCTTAAAAAAATGCCTCCTGGATAGAGGGTTAAAATACTCAGGATTTTTTTCAAAGCGTGCAGAAATTTTGACCTCAACACAGTGTGTAAACCGGTCACTTTATGAAACGTGTCATTTTAGGTAAACCGGCTTTAAATCTCAGTATAAAACTGGCTAATATACATAGACCTCTCCCTGCTTGGTTTACCTCATATTGGTTTTAATGTATTTTTAAAATAAGATTTTATGCGCTTAGTAAAATACGCCCTTTAACGCCTTGCATACTTTTAACGCCCATTTCTAAATGACTATGAAACAATGTCATTGAAGTATTGTATGAATAAACATAAAACATGAAGCTTTCATTTATTGTTGTCCTTCTGCTTTAGTTTACACTAAAATTCTAACACAGTGCGCACGTAAATGCCATGAGGCAACCTGTAAACGCAATCAACATATCCATTGTAAAGAACAACAGATTGTACATTAAAATAAACGAACCCCAATTACACGTTTAAACCGCCATATCTCTGTAAACGTTCTTTGGGAATACACGATCCTACACAGAATTTTCATTAGTATTTCAAGCTTCACACAATACAGGCATTGTGTGCACCAATTTTTAAAAACGAATTGTCTGTTGATTGTTTATCGATAATGTGAACAAAATATATCCCAGCAACTGTTTCTCTTGCAAATCAAGTTGACTTTTCCACGGACCATGTTTATTTCTTGACGGCAAATCAGACCTGACGACACAGTGTCAGAAATAGTCACAAAATGGTGGTCACCATGATTTGGAACTAAAGAAAATAGAAATAGCCTTAAATCGCATCATTTTAAGAGCTTTTCCATCAAGAGCGCAGCAATTTTTCAAAATTAGCAAATTACAACGTTTCCGGCCGTGAAAAACAGCATGCCTCATTTGTTAAGATTTTACCCAATTTGTCCGGTTACAGATACACAGACTCAGTTGGCGTTCTAGATGGCACTTGGACCGCTTTGTTTATTTAAAAAGCAAACATTTACACTAAATACACAAGAAAATACTATACTTTAGTTGTCACCTATATTGTGTAGAACTTAAACGTCTGCTCAGAATAATGCATAGAAATAAGTGATTTGGAAGGGGGCTAAAAACTGTGGATTAGAACAGCTTTGGGAAGTTTACCACACGGAATTGGTGTATTGTTATAAGAGACTAACGGTAAGTCCAAAAACATCTACTCCATTTGAACAAGATATCATCAGCAAGGACTTCTTCAATATCCCTTAACTCCTTCTGGAACACTTTAACAAAAATATTACATTTAACAAAATTATTTAATTTTTGGCTTATATCACATTTTTTTGTTTGTAACAAAAATGGCTACATTGGGTTAAAGAATAAAGTTATTTATATTCAGGAAAAGTAGGATAAAAGGGTAAAAAAGAAACCGTGGAAAGAGTGGGACAGTAAAACCCTAAATCGAAGTCAATTATATTGTCAGAACATTGCTAAAAATACATTAAAACGCAATTTTAGCTAAAAACGGTGGGTCTTTTACTGCAAAGTCACTTTTAACTTTGACAGTAAATAACAAAATTGTATCAAAATTGCCATCCATTTTCCCATGTGTGTTACCCGGAATTAACCTGGGACAAAACTGGTCAAATAAAGGTAGGCCAACTTTTGGACGTCATTAAAAACCTTTTTAATCCTAAATCTCTTTATAACCCGTTCGTCAAAAGGACAATCATATACATCTATTTGATCAATGTTTTAAGCTCCTTACAGTACAGGAGACATGTCAACACACTTCTTATCTATTGCGGACGACATCAATTTGTTTAAAGTAAGTAAAATGTTTTTCACAAAACGGCTAGTTTTGATATTTGAAATATTTCCGACCAGCGAGACAACCCAAATAAGTTATTAAAAAAAAAATTAAATCTCCTTTAAATACGCAAACATATAAATACCTTAATTCGCGAAATTTTTGCGAATGTTTAAATGGCACCCATCTATTTTTCGCTCATTTGATTTTCGTGCATTCCTTAGGTATGATATAATAAGTTTGGTGAACACATGAATATTGAAAACGCAAAAAAGCAAAAAAATAGTTGAAAACAACTTCCCGAATAAGGAATTATCTGTGATCTTGCGAGAATAGACTTTTCTGATTGGAATGTTCCTAAAGATAGCCCTTAAATTATACTGTCGGAATTTATTTATTCCTATACTTTTAAAGTTTCTATTCAGTTTGGTATTTTGTTATTTATTTTTATGTTGAAGTTGTGCCTATATATATAATAGCTAGCTCCTTAGCTACTTTCACTAAAAAGTGAAAGTAGCCAAATGCAATTCTTAACAATTCGTATGCTAAATGCAGTTAGGCAGCGACGACTTTAATTACTGTTTTAAAAAGTTATGCTGCAAAATAAAATTGCTGAGTATTTTTTTTTTTTACTGAACGGGATAACGACAGGCGGTTTCCTGAAATTTTTAACCGAAATTGCGATATATTTGTTTTTAAAATGTGTGTGCGCTGCACTTGATTTACCATATATATAGAGAGCTGTACTAAAGCGCTTTAACTGAATGTGTGGCCCAGTTGACGGTTCTTATTAATCACTCATCCAGGTTTCAATGTCGGGTAACACAGTTATTTGTGGCTTAACCCGGCGTTTCAACGGAGTGTATCCTGTATTTTGTAAACCAAAGCTGTAATACAGTTTTTTTGAAAAGGGTATTAAGCCTAAAATCAGATGCAACACGGTTTACCTGTAGTAAGCGTTCAGTCCAGTGTCACGGTTATTTCATTAATGTTTACTCCAACTTATTTTGCATAATAAAATAATATTGACCTACAGTTTTTGCTGTGACGGGGTAACAACGGGTTATAAACTATGTTTCTATTTCAGCTTTTGTTGCGGGAAAGTTTTTTTTGAAAAATATGTGACAGTCGCAACACTACAATGGTGTATGCGCTTCACTTAATGTACATACTGTGTACTTGTACATTACTTGTACTTGGGTTTCCCGTCTAGTCTCTTTAATAATAGCCGTATTCTGTCTGTCTCTGCGCAACATGGCGGCGCAAGTAGCGAGACCCGCGGAAATTCCCTGCGGCCCTGCAACTTTATTTCGGATACCCGGCAAACCCCGTTTTTTGCCGGTTTTCTCTGACCGCTCACGCGTAATAGACCAATCACGAGGCTCCATTTTCACTAATAATCAATCCAAGAGCTTCGCGGCCTCAAAATGCCGATGGATGGAACAGGTTACCCTTACTAAGGCCATTTTGGTTTGGAAGTGATGGTGTGAAGTTTGTAGATCTGCTTTCCATCCCTTTTTCTTCTGAGTACTTACTATCCTATAGGATTATTTAGTTTCTGTATGTTTTCACATGTAAAGGTGAATATTTCTTCACGTTTTCTAGCCATTGTATAAATCTTAAACAAACCAATTTTAAGTTTTTGGCTAGGTAGCTATAAACGTAGATTTTGAGGCAGCATCCTGCTTTTAAGGCAGCTAGCTATAGCTATCTTTATTTATTCCTATAGTTTTAAGGATACGGTAACCCCCTTTAGGGTCATTTTTTTAAAAAAAAAAATTTTTTTAATTTTGATTCTTTGGCATATTTTCCTGATATTTTTAAAAAAAGAATCAAAAATATTTATTGTTAAGAGGGATAAAATGAAGAAAAATCTTCTTTATCTTTTAGTGTTTTCAATAGTGTGCTCAAAGTTTAAAATTCCTCAAATATATTTAATCTGTATAATAATTAAAGAGAGTTATGCAGAACGAATAAAAAATTGTATCTCTACATATAACATAGGAAACAATTACCATTTAATAATCTATACAAATATATTATTATTTATCATCTATACCTTTTTAATATATTTCTTTATTTTTTTCGTTTTTATCCTGTTATGTTATGTTATGTTATCCTGTTGTCTGTTTAACAATAACTAGACCCAAAGATCTGCGAAAACACTTTACCTTTAATTTTAAATAAAATATTCATGAGTTATTAATTATTCATAACGTTTAAGTGGGTGTAACCATGATTCTTGCAGGTAAAAGCAAAGGTCTTTGATTTGCTTTTTCTCGAAATAAAATTTTCAGTCGTAACGGTATATATTTTTGTCGAACACTCCCCTCCATCTTGTCGAAATTGCGCGAAAACAAGTTTGTTGCGACAATTATATCTTTGGCTACAAAACTTTGCTTTTTCTAACGCAGGAAGTGAGGAAATATCGAGTTATTGATCTATCATGCTTAAAAATAGATAAATCAGTCATAAAACAGCTATTGTAACACAAAATATGCTATATTTTTGGAACCACGTGTTGTTTTGAGTAAAAAAAGCAAAGTTTTTTAGAGCTGAATAAGAGCTTCGCAATGATATTTTTTTCAACGAACAAAAATTTTACTGAGGGGAGTGTTCGACAAAATGAACTGGAAGGGTGAATTTTTGTATATAATTTTTTTTCTACTTTTTGGATTTGTTTTTACGAAAACATTTTATCATCATTCTAGAGACAATTTATTCGGCTTTCAGAATATATATATTTGCTAGGGTTAATATAGCGAGCAGAGGGGATATTTTAAATATACTGAGTATGTGTCTCAGGGGGTTACCGTATCCTTAAAGTTTTTATTCAGTTTGGTATATTGTTATTTTTCTGTTGAAGTTGGGTCTACCTAGCCAGCTCCTTTTTTAGCTACCTCTGACTAAAAAATGAAAGTGGCAAAATGCAGTTTAGCTGCAACACAATTCTTAATTCTTATGTTAAGCAGTTTGGCAGCTACCAATTTTATTACTGCTATGAGAATTTATGCTGCAAAATAAAATTGCTGAGTATTTTTCTTAACTGAACACAGAATAACAACAACCTGAAGTTTTTTTAGCTGAAGTCGCAATATAGTTTTTTTTTAAAATGGTTTTACGCCTATAGTAATGTGTGACACGGTTTACCTGTACTAAGCGCTCAGTCCAGTGTTAACTACGGCTGTTTCCTGTGTTTCTGTTTAACCGAAGTTGCAATAACGTTTTTTTCCAAAAAGGCTATTACACCTATATGGATATGTCACATTGTTTACCTGTACTAAGCACTCAGCTTGGAGTAACATTTCTTTTGAACTTTCACCGGGAACATTCTCCGAAAAAAAAAAAATTCTGGTGTTCAACGCCGGGTAACACAATTACTTGTGGCTTAACCCAGCGTTTTAACAGAGTGTATCCTGTGTCATGATTAATTTCTTAACGTTTACTAATTTTTTTGGCTATGACGGGGTAACAACGCGTTGTAAACTGTGCTAAATTGGTATTAAGCAATAACACATGCGCAACACGGTTTACCTGTACGAAGTGCTCAGTCCAGTGTTAAGGACGGGCTGTTTCCTGTGTTTCTGTTAAACCGAAGTTGCGATAAAGTGTTTTTTGGAAAAAGGTATTATACCTACATGAATTCGCGACATTGTTTATCAGTAAACAATGTCGCGCTGCCCGGAGTAACATTCATTTTTGAACTTTCACCGACATATGTATACCTGTACTAAAGCGCTCCACCTGAATGTGTGCCACAGTTTACGGTTCTTATTAATCGCGCCACAGAGTCTTTAAATGCTGGGTAACACTTTTACTTGTGGCTTACTCCGACGTGCGACGCCGGGTCCCCCGGCTAGTCTTACTAGGAACGACGATGAATGTGAACAACTGTTACTGACGAAAACGCGAAGTGAACGATCATGCCGGAATATTCGACAAAATCAGTGAGGTAAATGAAATAGACGATCAGAGGCTAGTCGAACAACAACAACTCGAACAACAGCAACCTGAAAGATATAATTTACGAAGACGAGTTAATGCACCAGAACGTTTTGGTTAATCCGTATATATTTTAAATGACTAGACGATGAACAAATAATTATATATATCTATATATATCACGGCGATTGTAACATATTTATATAACACGAGCTTTTTTTTTTAGGGGGGAGGGGTTGTTGTGTTGCCCGATCTCCACCCCAGAACATCAGGGTCTGGAGACGAGGTCGGTGCCCTCCGTTTAACAGTGCTCTCCTTCGTTCCTTGTTTTCTTCCTCGCCCAGGCTCCTGGCCAGGCATTTGAGGGTTAAGTTTCAAAAGTGAAGTCACGAGATCGTCTAGGAATTTTTATTGAGTTAGTGTGTTATTTATTTGTCTGAAAATAAACCGTATAGTTTCTTTAAATTGAGTCGTGTATTATACAACAGTATATCCATCTTCGACTGCCGATAATAGATTTTATAACACATAGATCTAAGATTTTTAAAATTGAAACAAAATAGAGCATTCAATATAGAAAAGATCACCACCCTTTAACGTGATAATGTAGTTTTCACAAGAAATAGCAAAGAAACGCACTTTCGTTACAAAAAAATTCAAAGATTATGCATCTATGGTTGTATTTCTTAAATTAAAATATTTTTAAGGTTGATAAGAACTTTCCATGATATCTTTTTATTTCTATTTGTAAAAATTTTCATAAAATTAAGGCTAAAAAAGAACTTGTTATTTTTGTGTGATATTTTTGTCATTCATACATACAGTTTTTCACGAACCAAAATGTTTTTTAAGCTCCACAGGTGCAACCTCGAACTCAAGGGCTGTAGCGTTTTTTGATATGAAGATGAAACGCGTACGAGGCCCTGGTACAACAGACTGAAATTCGCCCAAAATTAAGCATGCAGAGAAAGGTAATGTATGCGTGACGTTTTCAATCAAAGATGGAGTTTTAGTGGCAGGAGTTTGTAAAAGTCTTTTACTGGATTTTTTATAGCTAGAGAGCTACCTATAGCTACTACACCGTAAAATTCCAGAATAAATACAACCCTTGGTTGCTTTATAGTCATCTTGTGGTGTATGATACATGTAGTAAAAACTACAGCACTTATAAATATTAAAGAATAATTTACACCAGCTGCAAAAATAACAGATAAAAGGATGGACCACTTGGCAATGTTGGGAGAAAATTTAGAGATCTTTTAGAGGGCCGAAATATTCCTAACCTTAACACGTCAAATGTTTAGAGTCAATAGTACGAGGACAGGATGACATTAGAGTGTTATCACAAAGATATGGAAAATCTTTAATTTTTCAACTGTTAGCTAGCTACCAGATGTCATCAGAAAAAAAGATGAAAAATTTTCAATACACGACGACTTCACAGTTTAAGTTAACTATTGTTTAAATAAATCTCTCTTTTGTCACAACTCTCTTATTGAGAATTAAAAAAAGGAAGTAAAACGTTATAAATTAAGAAGACCATGAAGAAAAGTGAAATAGTTTTTTGGTGAAATATTTTGAAAAGAAAAGTTACAATTCCTTTACATATCCGGATAACAAAAAATGTAATATATAAAACAGATATAGCTAGCTCAAAGCTACACACTTGTCACACAGCTACCGGAACAGGAAAAACAGTGACTAGAATGAAACATATTATACCCGGAATAAGAACCTTAACAATGCGTGTACCCTTAGGGCCATTTGATTTTCAATTTTATTGAAAATCAAAAATCAAAATTTTGGTACCATTTCATTTTTGTAAAACTTTTTTATTTGAAATTCAAAATTTATAAACTAAAATTTAAATATTTTAAAAGAAAAAAATTGAAAAACAAAAATCAAAAAATCATTTTTTTCCCTACTATTCTTTGGCGATCAAATATGTTGCAATGCACCAACAGGTTCTTTTTAACCAACCCACTGTACTCATGCACAGAGCTTTTTTATTAGGATCGGAAATGGGTGTCCAATATTTTAAGGAAGTCCTGAGACTGCCAGGCAGATATATTCTTTTTGTTACCAATGTCGTTTCAATTGACCTTTGTTTGATATGCGTCAATCATATTCTCTTGGATTTCTTTTGTTCAAAAAGATCTTGAAATTAAAGTTTATGCTAATCTTAGAAGTGTTTGAGATCAACTATTTACAGAGTCCCTTAATTTGATAGGAGAAATTTAAGAAATGTAACTACACCAATCAGAAGCAAAATTAATGTTCATTCTTCCTAAATCTTTCTTTCGGTTCAAAGAATTCGTTGACATTCATCGAGAGTCTATTATAGAACACATTAAAAGGCGTTTATTATTGGTATAATATTTTAAACTTCCGATTAACATTCGGGTGCAATAAAGTTTGACCTAGAAGGACAGGTTTGATACGAATCTCGTCCTAGGGATTCCTAGTTTCTTTATATTGAATATGTCCCAATACAAGAACCTAAGACGCCCCCGGGGAGGAGACTGGTTTGACGTTTGACCCATGCGTCACGTGCGTAATGAAGCTTAAAATTGAAAAGCAAAATTTGAATTTGAGTTTTTAATTATTGTTTTTTGATCTATCTGTTTTTCAATTTATTTGAAAATTGAAAATCAGAAATAGTTGCTAATGATTTTTGAATTTCAATTCAATTTAAAAGTCAAAAATTAGTGGATGATTTCGATTTTCAATTTAATTTGAAAATTGAAAATTGAAAATTTAACAGATAGATCAAAAAACAATAATTGAAAACTCAAATTCAAATTTTGCTTTTCAATTTTAAGTTTCATTACGCACGTGACGCATGGGTTAAACGTCAAACCAGTCTCCTCCCCGGGGGCGTCTTAGGTTCTTGTATTGTGACATATTCAATATAAAGAAACTAGGAATCCCTAGGACGAGATTCGTATCAAACCTGTCCTTCTAGGTCAAACTTTATTGCACCCGAATGTTAATCGGAAGTTTAAAATATTATACCAATAATAAACGCCTTTTAATGTGTTCTATAATAGACTCTCGATGAATGTCAACGAATTCTTTGAACCGAAAGAAAGATTTAGGAAGAATGAACATTAATTTTGCTTCTGATTGGTGTAGTTACATTTCTTAAATTTCTCCTATCAAATTAAGGGACTCTGTAAATAGTTGATCTCAAACACTTCTAAGATTAGCATAAACTTTAATTTCAAGATCTTTTTGAACAAAAGAAATCCAAGAGAATATGATTGACGCATATCAAACAAAGGTCAATTGAAACGACATTGGTAACAAAAAGAATATATCTGCCTGGCAGTCTCAGGACTTCCTTAAAATATTGGACACCCATTTCCGATCCTAATAAAAAAGCTCTGTGCATGAGTACAGTGGGTTGGTTAAAAAGAACCTGTTGGTGCATTGCAACATATTTGATCGCCAAAGAATAGTAGGGAAAAAAATGATTTTTTGATTTTTGTTTTTTAATTTTTTTCTTTTAAAATATTTAAATTTTAGTTTATAAATTTTGAATTTCAAATAAAAAAGTTTTACAAAAATGAAATGGTACCAAAATTTTGATTTTTGATTTTCAATAAAATTGAAATCAAATGGCCCTAAGGGTACACGCATTGTTAAGGTTCTTATTCCGGGTATAATATGTTTCATTCTAGTCACTGTTTTTCCTGTTCCGGTAGCTGTGTGACAAGTGTGTAGCTTTGAGCTAGCTATATCTGTTTTATATATTACATTTTTTGTTATCCGGATATGTAAAGGAATTGTAACTTTTCTTTTCAAAATATTTCACCAAAAAACTATTTCACTTTTCTTCATGGTCTTCTTAATTTATAACGTTTTACTTCCTTTTTTTAATTCTCAATAAGAGAGTTGTGACAAAAGAGAGATTATTTAAACAATAGTTAACTTAAACTGTGAAGTCGTCGTGTATTGAAAATTTTTCATCTTTTTTTCTGATGACATCTGGTAGCTAGCTAACAGTTGAAAAATTAAAGATTTTCCATATCTTTGTGATAACACTCTAATGTCATCCTGTCCTCGTACTATTGACTCTAAACATTTGACGTGTTAAGGTTAGGAATATTTCGGCCCTCTAAAAGATCTCTAAATTTTCTCCCAACATTGCCAAGTGGTCCATCCTTTTATCTGTTATTTTTGCAGCTGGTGTAAATTATTCTTTAATATTTATAAGTGCTGTAGTTTTTACTACATGTATCATACACCACAAGATGACTATAAAGCAACCAAGGGTTGTATTTATTCTGGAATTTTACGGTGTAGTAGCTATAGGTAGCTCTCTAGCTATAAAAATCCAGTAAAAGACTTTTACAAACTCCTGCCACTAAAACTCCATCTTTGATTGAAAACGTCACGCATACATTACCTTTCTCTGCATGCTTAATTTTGGGCGAATTTCAGTCTGTTGTACCAGGGCCTCGTACGCGTTTCATCTTCATATCAAAAAACGCTACAGGCCCTGAGTTCGAGGTTGCACCTGTGAAGCTTAAAAAACATTTTGGTTCGTGAAAAACTGTATGTATGAATGACAAAAATATCACACAAAAATAACAAGTTCTTTTTTAGCCTTAATTTTATGAAAATTTTTACAAATAGAAATAAAAAGATATCATGGAAAGTTCTTATCAACCTTAAAAATATTTTAATTTAAGAAATACAACCATAGATGCATAATCTTTGAATTTTTTTGTAACGAAAGTGCGTTTCTTTGCTATTTCTTGTGAAAACTACATTATCACGTTAAAGGGTGGTGATCTTTTCTATATTGAATGCTCTATTTTGTTTCAATTTTAAAAATCTTAGATCTATGTGTTATAAAATCTATTATCGGCAGTCGAAGATGGATATACTGTTGTATAATACACGACTCAATTTAAAGAAACTATACGGTTTATTTTCAGATAAATAAATAACACACTAACTCAATAAATATTCCTAGACGATCTCGTGACTTCACTTTTGAAACTTAACCCTCAAATGCCTGGCCAGGAGCCTGGGCGAGGAAGAAAACAAGGAACGAAGGAGAGCACTGTTAAACGGAGGGCACCGACCTCGTCTCCAGACCCTGATGTTCTGGGGTGGAGATCGGGCAACACAACAACACCTCCCCCCTAAAAAAAAAAGCTCGTGTTATATAAATATGTTACAATCGCCGTGATATATATCGATATATATAATTATTTGTTCATCGTCTAGTCATTTAAAATATATACGGATTAACCAAAACGTTCTGGTGCATTAACTCGTCTTCGTAAATTATATCTTTCAGGTCGCTGTTGTTCGAGTTGTTGTTGTTCGACTAGCCTCTGATCGTCTATTTCATACACTTAGCACGTGTATGTCTCGTTAACCATAATCATATCAAACCCCCGTGCCAGACTTCTCGGTCCATTCCCCTTCTTTGTCTTGAACATTCATTTTAGCGTTGTCGCAGAGTTTGTTTTAAAAGTTCATTCTAGAACAACATTTCTTTGTTATTACTTCGCATTAATGTTTTAGAAAATTAATTTTAAACGCAATTTTTTGTTTCGAATTCAATTTTCATTTTTGTCGAAAAATTGAAAATTGATTTTTTCAAGGTGAAATCAATTTTTAATTTTTCGAAAAAATTGAAAATTGATTTTCTGCTTGGTAATACCGATTTTTTTGAACCTGTCAAAATTGATTTGCCATTATTTTTAAATGGACGTTTTGATACACGGATGTGACTTGTCACATGATTTGTTACTCTTTTAGGCATTTACGAGTTAAAAATTTTTAATTTTCTATTTACCAAAATTAACATTTGAACTTGAATTTCAATTTTTGATTCAAATCAAAAATCAAAAATTGAACTTAAAATTCAATTTTTGATTTAAATGACATTTGATTTAATTTTCAAATTTAAAATTTTATTAAAAATCAGAAATTTAGAAATCGATATTACATTTTGGGATATTTAGCACCAAATGACCCAAAGCAATCCTTCGGTTTTTAGAAAAAAAAACGTCTGCGAAGGAGAACGTACTTTTTTGCCAAAATATGAAGTCCCTTTTTTGTTTTTTGATTTGAAAACGAAAAACGAAAATTGAGTTGAAATTTTCTTTTTGTATTGAATTAAAAAAGAAAAATTAATAAAAAAATTGAAATTTGTTTTTATTTTAAATGTCCCTTTTAGGTCACGGATTGTACACGCATTCTTAACAATAATATCTGTCGATCCAAGTAGAAAAAATGTATATGTATATACATATGCAGAAAAAAGAGAAAAGTTGGCAAGGAAGGAATATTGAGGATTAAGGTTTTGTGGATATATTTACAACTTATAATAAATGTTTTAAACAAACAAGTACAGCAATTGTGTAATTGTGCAATTTCATGCACCTCAAACAAAGATCATGTAAAACCAAATTCTTCTTGAAGTTGCAAAAAAAGATCTGAACGTTTGCGTTATTATAGCAACCTCTGCTTTTGGTATGGGAGTTTATGCACCATATATCAAACAAATCTACCATATAAGTCCAACAAGTACCATTGAAGACTATATATATATATATATATATATATATATATATATATATATATATATATATATATATATATATATATATATATATATATATATATATATATATATATATATATATATATATATATATATATATAATATATATATATAATATATATATATATATATATAATATATATATATATATATATATATATATATATATATATATATATATATATATATATATATATATATATATATATATATATATATATATATATATATATATATATATGCAGCAAATTTGGACGGGCTGGTCGATGAGGGCAAGAAGAATTGGCAAGATTATATTATACTGGACATAGTATCAGCACTAGGTGTTTGAAACAAAATAACATTAATGAGCTTTAGGTGATGATATAACGCTCTTCACACTGCAATTTTTCTAAACGCTTATTTGTGCATTCTGGCAGAAAATCTTGAATTGTCTTTCACATTTACGACAGTATTAGTTTGCATAATTACGATACCCACAATATCTTATTATTTTTTCTTAAAGTTGTTTCAAAGTCCAATACTTCCGAAAATTTGACTAAAACTGTTTTAAGTTGGTTTCAGCACACAGCCTGCATACTTCAGCACACCCACCATAAACTTTGTGTTGTGATATTTTCTTTCTCATTGCGTAAAAATTTTTTTTTATTTATATACAGCTAGCTATACTTTATTTCCTAATTTATTTCCATTTATTTTAAAAATACTTTACTAGTATATTTGTCCCCAAAGTTTGTTAAAAGATATCTTTTGACACGTGTGGCATTTTAAGAAAAATTAGTTGTCATTTTTTTAATTGTTTGTGCATCTTCAAGCCAACAGCATCTATAGCCAGTTAGTCAGCATACACACCACATAGTTGCATCTGTATGAAATTTTTCTTTACTTTTTGGCATATGAAAACAAAAATTAAATTTTCATTTTTTAAAAATATAAGTATTGTGCCTCAACAAAAGGTGAGAGTACCTGATACTTTCGTTCGCAGGACAGGACGTTTATCGCACCATTTCATTTGAGTTGTCAGCTGCCTTTTTCACCATCAGTGAGAAAACAAAAGTAATGTTTCTGATTTTAATTTGTTATCACTATCTCGCCTGCGAGGATAGTATTGGTTTCCAACTGCTAACTGACTAACTAACTAACCCTGTCCCAAATGGTCAATTGCAACGTCACAGATTTAAACTTCGTACCCAAACTCCCTAAGTACTTGGAAGTCATCTAAATGACGTTTCCGGCCAAAATTGGTATTTGTTTTCGACAAAATTTGGCACAGTTCACAAAAAAAGTATGCTGAACATAATGGTGACATTATAATTTTGATTTTTGTCACATAAATATCACTTTAGGCCAAAATTGGTCCAAAAATTAAAACTACTTTATTTTCAACAAAATTTGGCACAGATCACAAAAAAAGTATGCTGAACATGATGGTGACATTAAAAGTTTGATTTTTTGCCACCTAAATGTCATTTTAGGCCAAAATTGGTCCAAAAATTAAAACTACTTTATTTTCAACCAAAATTGGCAAAGTTAACAAAAAAAGTATGCTGAACATAATGGTGACATCAAAATTTTGATTTTTTGCCACCTAAATGTCATTTTAGGCCAAAATTGGTCCAAAAATTAAAACTACTTTATTTTCAACAAAAATTGGCAAGTTTAACAAAAAAAGTATGCTGAACATAATGGTGACATCAAAATTTTGATTTTTTGCCACCTAAATGTCATTTTAGGCCAAAATTGGTCCAAAAATTAAAACTACTTTATTTTCAACAAAAATTGGCAAGTTTAACAAAAAAAGTATGCTGAACATAATGGTGACATCAAAATTTTAATTTTTTCGCCACCTAAATGTCATTTTAGGCCAAAATTGGTCCAAAAATTAAAACTACTTTATTTTCAACAAAATTTGGCACAGTTACCAAAAAAGTATGCTGAACATTATGGTGACATTAAAATTTTGATTTTTTGTCAACTAAATGCCGTTTAAGACCATAAACGTTTCAATCGCAAGACTTTCAACCATGAATCATAGGCTGTATTTTTTGTTAGCAGAAAATGTAGAATTGGGTCGCATTGTCGATGTTTCATAGTTGTACATTTTTAATAGCGAGATAGTTTATGCAGCGCCTGCATCTTGTTTAATTTAATTTTGATTTGTTTTAAAATTTTGAACAGCTTCGATAAATTTGTAAACGATGCAAGGAAAGTCAAAAATAACGTGAATATAAATATTTTCTTCACAAACAAGTAACTATAAAAAAAATTTAGAATGCTCATCGCTCGCCATATTTGTTGTTAATAAAAAAATGTAGTGCTTGCAAAAAAAACTTCCGAATTAATTATCTTTTTAACATAATTCAAAAAAGCCGTACAGGCAATCTCATTGGTTAAGTAAGTCTGTTGTACCAGGGACTCGTACGCGTTTCATCCTCATATAAAAAAACGCTACAGGCCCTGGGATCGAGGTTGCCACAGGTGATTATATTGTTTTCCACGAACATCACATTAAAAAGACTTCTCATCAGTATGAATTTTCATATGTTTTTTTAAGGCTCCCAACTGGTTAAATTGTTTCCCACAAATATCACATTTAAAAGGCTTCTCATCAGTATGAATTCTCACATGTGTTTTTAAGGTTGCCGACTGGTTAAATCGTTTTTCACAAACATAACATTTAAAAGGCTTCTCACCAGTATGAATTCTCATATGTTTTTTTAAATTTGATGAACAATTAAAGTGTTTTCCACAAACATCACATTTAAAAGACTTCTCGTCAGTATGAATTCTCATATGTTCTTTTAAATTTGATGAACAATTAAATCGTTTCTCACAAACATCACATTTAAAAGGCTTTTTAAGGTTGCCGACTCGTTAAATCGTTTTTCACAAACATCACATTTAAAAGGCTTCTCACCAGTATGAATTCTCATATGTTTTTTTAAGTTTCCCGACTCGTTAAATCGTTTTTCACAAACATCACATTTAAAAGGCTTCTCACCAGTATGAATTCTCATATGTTTTTTTAAGGTTCCCGACTCGTTAAATCGTTTTTCACAAACATCACATTTAAAAGGCTTCTCATTAGTATGAATTCTCATATGTGTTTTCAAATTTCCTGAATGGTTAAATTGTTTCCCACAAACATCACATTTAAAAGGCCTCTTCTCATTAGTATGAATTTTCATATGTATTTGTAAACTTCTTGATTGGTTAAATTGTTTTTCACAAACATCACATATCAAAGGCCTATCATCAGTATGAATTCTCATATGTCTTCTCAAATTAATCGCCCAACTAAACTGTTTCCCACAAACATCACATTTAAAAGGCTTCTCATGAATTCTCATATGTATTTGTGAATTTCTCGTCTTGTTAAATTGTTTTTCGCAAACATCACATTTAAAAGGCTTCGCATCAGTATGAATAGTCCTATGTATTTTTAAATTTCTCAGCTGGTTAAATTGTTTTCCACAAAAATCACACTTGTATGGCTTCTCTCTAGTACTAATTGTTTTTGCAGAAAGATCACATTTATATAAATTTTCATCAGTATGGTTTTTGAGATGTCTTTTTAAAACACTCAATTGATTGAATTTTTGCCCACAAACATCACATTTACTAGGTTTTTTAACAGTAGGAATTCTTGCAAATTGTTTCAAATTTTCCATTTGACTAAATTGTTTTCCACATCCATCACCTCTACGCAGCTTCGTATCAGCCTAAACAGAATTGGAAAAAGTATAATGTATAGCTTCAGGGCCACACAGAAAGCATCTTCAAATTTGTAATAACAATCCCGTTTTTAAATAATTCCTCTTAGTAAAATTGGATACTGTTTTTTAATTTTTGACTTCCTATTGATAGATTTATACCACAATGGTCTAAGATTCTTACAATTGAAACAAAATAGATGATTCAGTATAGACAACACAGTTTAAAATGAATATTTAGTTTTCACTAGAAAATGGTAGAAATGGCAAAGTATGGCACTTGCTTTATTGGACAAGATTATGTATCTAATTATTGTATTTCTAGAATTAAAATATTAATAAGGTTGGCAAGACCTTTCTATGATGATCTTTTTATTGCTATTTGTAAAAAGTTTCAGAAAATTAAATGCTTGGGATATTTTTTCCAATTCTTCTTCGCACAACGCCATAAGGTTATGTAAAAAGTAATGACATCTCGCCCTATGTTTTGCTGTGTTATTATGTTAACAAATTGTAAAAGCTATACGCTTTGAAGTTCAAAGAAAATTATGCCTGTTATATGAGTGTGTTTTTAGATCTGACCCTCATCACAAAATGCTGTTATATAGTATTTTCAATGGCGGAAGTAATTTTCTTTTCTATGTTGTCCAATTTGTGTTAAATAATCTGGGACCGGAATATGTAATACAATGGCCGAACCTGTGGATTTTTCCACAGGGTAACAGCTATAGTCTTTATAATAATGACCATATTTTGTTTGTGTTACGATGCCTGGGATATGTACAATGGTCAATTGAGGAACAAAATATGTATGTTGGAAGTGTTTGTTGAATGAGAAAAAATCTCGGTTTTTAAAATCATAGGGGAAAGCAGACTTCGACAATTTCGTATAACTCAAAGCATGGGAAATGACAATTTCTGAGTCTGTAATAAGGCTGTAATAATCACAGTTGCCGGTTGATATGTGAAACCCAGTATTAGTGGAACTTTCACTAAGTGGAACCATTTTCCCCGGTCCCTTGGAATTCTCATTATCACACTCTTCCTAATTTTGGTCCCTTGAGCCAAATTACACGCTCCTAATTCAATGTTTTCTCTGATTTTTTGAAACAAAATGATTTGAATGATCTATTCATTGAACTAAGAGGCAACTTAAAAGAATTGGAGACTCGGCAAGAGTATGTAACTCATAACTTTACTTTACTCCTGAAGATTTGGTATGTTTAGATGATTCTGTAGCTGCCAATGATCCCGTGCTATTTGTAGATAAAAAAATCGATAGTCTACAAGATAACACGGATAACATTGTAGTTGATGATGATGAAATGGAAGACGAAAGCAAAGACAATAAATACTTTCAAAAGCCTAGTTGCACTGACGTATGAAACAAAATTAAAACACTTGTAGGTTAAAGCCTATTTGTTGGAGAAAAATACTGACAAGTTACTAAAAGCGTTCATTCACGATTATTTCTCCAGAAAGTAAAAAAATGTAAAGTTTCGTTCTAAACGACTATATAAAAGGAATTCTCATAAATTGAACTGGTTGTGTCTTATATTACCTCTTCTGGAACTATTTTCACCTATTTTTAAGGGCCTTCTAAATTATTTTTTTCATAGCTGTGTTTTTTTTGACAAACTAAATTTTTTGGAAAAAACTTTGAATAAGCGAAAACCATTTTTGGGGTCCCTTTAAAGTTCCACTTATCAAGCGGCAACTGTATGTCATTATTTTACACACAACATTAATGGTGTCGCTTTGTGGTGTGTCTTGAGCATTTTAACTATTCCAAATAGATTAATACATAGTCTTATTTCTTACGAGCCAAAAGATCAGTAAAATATGAAAAACAAACACATTACTTAACCATTAAATAAACACATACATTAATGTTGTTTATTTTCCTCCGTTCCTGATTGGACGAATCATCTGTAAAGTCGGAATACACTGTACCAAAGTCTTCTTTTTCGACAATCTTATCTTCCTTGCATTCTTGATTAACTGAACCATTTTCAATAAAGAAGCAATACTCTTTAGGAAAGTTTTCTTCAGGAAACAGACATTTCTCATTGTCTTCATCATGTTCCAATTTTACCTCTACATTGTCATAATTATCGCCTTCATCTTCCTCTGTGATTGAATTGATAATTCTAACTATTTTAAAATAGAAAATTGTAATAAAATAGACAACCATAACATTTCCGAAAACAATTCTTTTTGTTAAAAAACAAAACAAAGAAAAATTTGAGACCCAACCCAGCCAAAACCCAATAAATTTTTTTAATAATACACTAAAAGCATTTCGTAAACACATGGCACCATTAAGCTACTATAAAAAATACGGAAAGTCATTTAAATGTTCACACAGGAATGATATAATTCAGTTCCTAAAAAAACTTCTCTTAATATATGTCCTGTGGAAAATAAAGTAATAAAGTATTATTATTAAATAAAAAGTTAAAACATGAGTTAAAAATACTTGCTTTACAATAATACATAAAATAATTTTACAAGTTAAAATAGTTTTTCGTGTTTCTTACGAAGCTTGATCCAACTTACGAACTTTGATTGGCAAGTCATTAAAAATCTTTTATGCATAAATTTAAAACCAGATCTATTTACTTCAGCTATTGTCAGTAAAGTACTTGTTGTTTCGGGTGTTTCTACTGTGCGATTATTTCTTGAAGAAGTCTTGCTACACACTGCTTTGTCCAAGGCATTTCCTGACGAGTATGACAGTATGTTTCTTTATATTATTCATAATCGGTACTTGACGTTTTTCTGTCACCCCTCGCAATTCTTCTATTAAGAAATTAAAGGCTTACGTTGCTGGCCGTTGGTAAGATTCAGGTTGCGTTGGAAGCAAGCATTTTGACGTAGATTTTAGTAATGGCATTGTTCGTTAAGTTGGATTTTCGTGATAATGGTAAACGAAGCTTGGCAGATAATTTCTTGAAAAAACTTATAAGTGATGGTTCATTGACCAAAGTCTGGTCGAAAAACAGTCCCATGATATCGATATTCGGTGGCTGCGTTGATTAGCTCTCCGTTGATTTCCAAGTTCAAGGTTGATTCGTTTTATTTCCAATTTTTTACTAGTGCCGAAGATCATCGATTCAGTTTTCTACCCTTAAGATTTAATATAAGTTCGTTTCAGTAAAGTAATCTGTCTATGTTTTTCAATTCAGCGTTGAAGACGATTCTCGAGTTGCTGGCTTTGCTTTTCGTCCAATGTAAAACACAGTATCATCTGCAAAGTTTAGTAATCTAGAATGCTTTAAACAACTTTTAAAATCAATGAAGTATATTAAAATGAGACAGGGTCAAAGAATAGACGATGTGGTTGGGCTTAGACCATTGGACTATTTACTTCACAAATCTGAGCGCGGTTAAAAAGTAGTCTGCAAACCCGTTTAGTGACAAAACTTTCATAACTTTTCAGTTTTAGCAGGAGAATGGAGTGGCTTAGAGAATCGAAAGCCTTCGACAGGTTAACGTAAAGCGTACCTGTTAAATTCCCTTTGTCCATTACCTTCCTGATTTCCTCTGCCAGATAAAGTGTGACTAATTCGGTAGATCGTTTTTTCCTGTATCTGTATTGGTTGGGTGATAAAATATATTTTCTTCAAGATCGTTCACAAGTTGAACATAAACAGCTCTCTCCATTATTTTAGATATGACCAGTAGGATGGAGATCGGTCGATAGTTTGACATTTCGTTACGTTTTTCCACCCTTTTGGAGTGAATGATTTTCGCTACCGCTAAGTTGATGATGAACGATAAGGGACTTAATAACGTTGTCGCTTCGTCTTTCAAAAGTCCTGATGGTATTTGGTCATAACCTGTAGCTTTCTTGCGCTGCAAGTTCTTCAGCTGACTTTCAACAAATACATTCAAATACAGCGGTTTCCTAATTTTCGTACATTTTGCATGAGTGGCGCGTGTTTATCGATCACGGTTAACAAAATATTTTTAAAAAACTCCACGCACTAATTACATCAGTCAATGTGTACAAATGTTTATTTAATTCTTTTAAAAACCATTGCGGTTGTAGTTGGTATGATTACGACAAGTAATTACTTTTTTTCTCTTTAAAGATTAAAACCATAGATACCATATAACGGATACACTGCATTTAAATGTTATTCATACGCTAGTTATTAAAACGCGTGGAAGAATCCAATGAAATTAGTGTGCTTCTTATCACAATAAGGTTTGTTGATAATTTCATTAAGAACGCTGAAAAGAAACGTTTTAAACGAATTCCCGTTGAGGAATCCACTCAAGAGCATTTAAAATGTTTTGTATGCTTCTTATCACAAAATGATTTGTTGTCAATTTCATTTAAAAGACACAAACTATCAATTAAAATTTTGAACGAAATGGACAACAATAATAACAACGTTAATTGCCTGTGACTTTGCCTGTGCAATAATTTATAACAATGCAGTCGTCACGGTAAATTTATTTTAGCGTGAAATAAAATTCCCAACTAATGAAACTTTATTTTAACACATGATTTGTTCTAACTAATTAAAATCTTAAACAAAACGTTTATAAAATACAGAATATTTTTATAGGGGATGTATTATAAAAGAAAACTGTAAAAATATAATCTACTTTGCCTGTTACAGAGACACACATTTTATAGATACTCATTCATAATTCGTTAATGGACTTTTAGCAAGATTAAAAAATAGTGAGAACACTGGTATTTACGAAGTATACTGATCACCTTATTATCAACCACAAATACAGCTAGTGTCTCACCAGCGTACCTACTTGGTTTGAAACATTTCCCAGATGAAGTTTTTTGGTACGATCTTTGGTACGTCGATAAGCCTAATTACCATATTGTTGAAATTGTGTTGGAAGAGTTGTCATCAAAAATCCTTATCTCTATGAATTGGTCTTTATACCATGGTTTAAAAAAATGACTCCCTTATGGAAAATAAAACCCGGATAATTACGTTGATGATGTTCTACTTGTCACGTGGAGTGTAATTGCAGAAGATCTTACGATTATGAATGAGTTGGTCCCTCATACTCAAGAGTTCAAAAAAAACTGAAGCTTAACCAGCTGTATAAAAAAAAATTAAAGTAACGAAAATTGAAGAAATTTAAAAATCTGCTGATGCTATTATAAAATTGTTGGAAGATGCGCTATTTTGTTTGGATGGAAATTGTAAATTTAAAAGGACAAAGTATGAAAGGCAGAGTGCTGTGAACGAAACAGAGTTGAAATATTCTGTGAAAATGGAGATGTTAAAGGACGACTTATCGTGTGTAAATGAAAATTGCGAATGTGTGAGACCAAATATAGAAAACAACAAGATGACGAAGGAATATACGCAAACGCAAAACTTGATAGTTTTGTACTGAATACGCTTTCACAAATAAGAACAGAACGTAACGATCCAGACTATGATTTTTCTCAGTTCAGCTCAGTTCAGCAAAAAAGCCAAACTTTGTCCTATTAATTACTCTTTTTTAGGTATGCGATGGTGATAGTAACGTTGAAGATGATTTGGAAGATGAAGAAGAGAAGAGAAACATTTTTGATATATTTGATGCATTTTGATTTTACATATTTGTATATATATTTTTACTTTTTAAGATGAAAACTAATAAAGAAAGTCCATACTTTAAAAATAATGATTTTTGACAGTTGATTGATAATACTTTTTGTTCTAAATTGACTGAATTGACCAACTTTCGTTTTCTCAAAAATTTGGAAATCCACCATTTTTAAAAATGGCGCATATCTCATTTTCTACAAATGCTATCGATGGGGCTTTGTTTCTGGTAATCTACATATTAAAAGGGGTAAGTGTGCCAAATATTAGCTCTATATCATTTTTCTCCAGGTCATGGTGTTCTTTTACTTAAACGACTGGACTAAGGGGGCTGTAGAGAAAGATTTTGGATATAATCAGGCCATTGATGGCAATTTTTCTACGGTCTTAGAAGTAGTCTTCTTGTATAACAATAAGTCTGGTGGTTTTTAAAAATAAAATTTACCTACGATAAATTTAAGATAAGTTAATTATTTTTATGTTAGATAAAACACTCTGCTAACATTATGTTACATGCATTGTTCTATTGTGTTTCTACTTCGGAATAGTTCAAGAAGAGGTTCTTTGGTTGTGTTTTGGTTGTGTTGGATTACAATACGAATATCACATTACTTCGTTTATTATTCGTCGCAGCATAAATGCCTTAGATTGTCCTCAATGGTTGTGTTGAAATTAGTGAAGTCATCGCGTTGTATTTATTACTTTTGGGCCAAATACCTTGGAAACAGCTTCACCGACATATACTATTCCTGTTTGTGCAACAATACGTTCTTGAGAATTGCTTCGGGAAAATTGCACCAAAAGCCTTTAGCAAAAGATTTTACCACACTGTCCGGTTTCTTTGTTTCCATTAGGTGCGAGTGTTATGATAAAGTACTAGTCGTTAATTTGCAGCCCTCGTATTAACAAAAATCCAGGTTACGGTGAATAAGACTTCTAAATCACAACAGAATTTTGAGTTTCGACAATCTCTTAAGAACAAGAATATACTAACTCAGCCGCCATCTTTTAGCAACAATCAATATATATCAAACTCTTGCAATGTTCAATGTCACAAAAGCTCTAGATATTTGATTAAATAATATCGAACAGTCGGAGCTGATAAGGCTGTACATAGTTTGACCGCTTCGAGGATGCAATGATAAGCTATCCTGGTAAATAAGCTATCCTGGTGTCCATTTACGAGTTAAAGTATTGTAAAAGAGGGTCAAATGCAAATGGTGAAGAATCGTGTGTTATTGCTATCTGAATAATCGTCTTGCTCAGGAGAAAAAGTGACAACGATTGAGTTAGTCCGATCGCCAGTTACATGTGTTGAAATTTGAGTGCAAACAAGGAGACATTATATACTAGTACGAGTAAACATTTTTTTGTAATGAATTGTGAAGATATGCTATTGAACGACTCAATGAAGTCATGTAAGCGCCGTCGCAGGTGGGTGTGTGTTATGGGGAAGCAGAGTAAACATATATGCAAAACACTGTCTTGAAAAAGTTGCATAGTGCTCGTCCAGGCATAAGCCCCGGGAAAGCACTAGCCTGCAGTTATATCTATTGGTCGAACATGGCTCGAATCATTAAGCAAATGGTGCACAAGTGAAAACCATGCCGAGAAAACCGCACCTGTAAAAGATCCTCAATATTGTTGTGAGATTATCAGCAATTTTTGGATACGACTTCAACTGTCGGTTTCTAGGCAATATATCCTCTATAGTAATGAACTCATACTTCAAGTGGATCGAGCATACCCATTAGCCTCCAACAATCATGACATTGCAGCAACAATTGGACCTCAAATGTGAAGCAGCGACAATGAACTAAGTTTTACCTGTATGTAGTTCAAAATATTTATAAACAAAAATGACATCAAATTGGGCCTTGCTAAACCAGACCTACAGAAATTGAACCAGAAGAAAATAATGACCAGCAACCTCATTTCCAGTGCATTTTTTTTTTTGATGGTTGCTGTAATAAATTCTCAGGGGCCAAGACACCCTTGATTAGCAAATCTACCATATGCACTTCTGATGTCGGAGATGAAGTGTGGATGAGGATTAATAATTAGGAATATAGATAGGTTCCAGGTATTGTCGAAACAAAATAAAACGAAGTGCAGGTGCTTGCAGGACTATGATTACTCAACTAAAGGTAAAAACTGCCTTAGAGTTGTAAAATTTCTGAAAACATTTTTTCAGCCGTAACTACAAAAAAATTCATCTGAGAATGCAATGGAAAAGAGAAACAACCACGTTCCAATGTATCCTAAACGAAATCATATTTACTTTAATCAACCTGGATTATATACACCCGGTGTATATTATCAATCTGACATCGTTCACGAGACTTAAAAGTATAAGAGTACAAAAAACAATCGAAACAATTGAATCTAAAAATGTTGTCGTTCTTGTTCATCGCTTAGCTGCTATATGAAGAATACATTGTTTGAATACACTAGTGAGAAACGCAAAGAGGAGAAATTTAAAGCATGTTAACAAAGACTTTTTGACGAACTTAAACCTCATATGGACAATATGCTTGTGCCAGAAGATTCGACAAGAAAGCTTGTCATTGGTCTATGTAAGATTGAATAGAACATAGAGTTGTATTTTGTAAATGTATTAATTCTATAATAAATAAATCATTTACAAATCTTGTTTTTTAATCTTACATACGGGGTAGTGTGATTTGTTGGTTTAACCTTTCGTCGCGGTGCAGTGCATTGAAAAATACGATATATGACTCTAATGGATCTGATTTCAATTCGAGTAAAAATTTACAGTTGTGTGCAGGACAAAAATCTCTATTTTGAGCTGTACATGCTTGTTTGATGATGATGAAAGTCATAGGTTATTGCAAATTGATGCCACGAACGCCTTCAATTCTATCCACCAGTATACATAGCGTTAACATCTTGTGCCCAGAATTTTATGTATGCTGTCCGTAGTTTACCGCTTCCAATGCAGAAATTGCCACAAAAGAATGTGCTATTCGATATAAACGAATAGGATATGCTGATGACTTTACTGGCATTGATTCTTCTTTCAGCTTGAAAAGTTGGTGGGATACGATTTCTGAACATGGCCCATATTGGTTATTTCGCGAAACCGAGCAAGAGCTGGCTGATAGTGAAAAGTCAAGAGGCAGTGAAATTGTTCAGCGGTACTGGTGTACAAATAACCAGAGAAAAAAATCGTGATCTTAGGGCTGTTATTGGCAGCACCCATGTGAAATATGAATGCATGGAAGACACAATGAGGAAGTAAATTTTAGAAACTAAAGAAATAATCGAAAATTTCCTTTGCTTATCCTCATGCTGCATACGCTGCATTTATAGTTTGCAACACAAATTTACTTATGTTATGAGAACAATACCGAACATAAGTGAACTTCTGCAGGCTTTGGAGAAAGTTATATGACAAAGTTTTACTTTTTACAGTCGACTCTAAAGTTTAATTGCAGAAAAGAAGGGAATCTATAGATGTCACCACAAATTCATCGAATAACGCCTTAGCTTCAGTCTATTATGTTCTTTTCAGCTGCTTTGTCTGCGTGGGTCACAGATTATCAAACAAGAGACTGTGCCAGTTGAACTGACAGATTTTCAGATCGTTGTAATAGAGGGGAGAATAATGTAATTTTGTAATGTCTACTCTTAACCTAGAAACGAGTTTAGGCAAAACTATTCAAAGATGGGTCCGCGAATCCGTTTCAGAATGGACTTGTCAAAAAACCTTACGTTACAAGAATGTAAACAATATAACCAATCAACATTAATAAACGACAATGTCAACAACGATGACCTTCAGTCTAAGAATTAAAATTAATTAACTAAAAGTAAAGTTACGTTGGGTATGTCGTCGATGGATTATGAAGTGCTCGTTGTGTTGTGTTATAGAAAAATTTAACATAGAAAAGAAGTAAAAAGCAGAAAAAATAGAGGATTGCTACTAAAAGACATGTCATTGAAGTATTGTATGAATAAACATAAAACATGAAGCTTTATTTCGTTTATTGTTGTCCTTCTGCTTTAGTTTACCCTAAGATTCTAACACAGTGCGCACGTAAATGCCATGAGGAAACCTGTAACGCAATCAACATATCCATTGTAAAGAACAACAGGTTGTACATTAAAATAAACGAACCCCAATTATCGCAATATCTCTGTAAACGTTCTTTGGAAATACACGATCCTACACAGAATTTTCATTAGCATTTCAAGCTTCACACAATACAGCCATTGTGTGCACCAATTTTTAAAAAGGAATTGACCGTGGATGGTTTATTTATAATGTGAACAAAATATATCCTAGCAATTGTTTCTCTTGCAAATCAAGTTGACCTATTCACGGACCATGTTTATTTCTTGACAGCAAAACAGACCCGACGACACAGTTTCAGAAATGGTCACAAAATGGCGGTCACCATGATTGGGAGCTAAAAAATAAATAGAAATAGCCTTAAATTGCACCATTCTAAGTGCTTCTCCATCAAGAGCGCAGCAATTTTTCAAAGTTAGCAAATTACAACGTTTCCGGCCTTGAAAAATAGTATGCCTCATTTGTTAAGATTTTACTCACTTTGTCCGGTTACAGATACACAGACTCAGTTAGCGTTCTAGGTGTAAAGCACTTGGACCTTTATTGTGTGGAACTTAAACGTCTGCTCAGAATAATGCATAGAAATAAGTGATTTGGAAGGGGGCTAAAAACTGTGGATTGGAACAGCTTTGGAAAGTTTACCACACGGAATTGGTGTACTGGTATAAGAGCCTACCGGTAAGTCCTAAAACATCTACTCCATTTGAACAAGATATCATCAGCAAGGACTCGTCAATATCCCTTAACTCCTTCTGGAACACTTTAACAAAAATATTACATTTAACAAAATTATTTAATTTTTGGCTTATATAACATTTTTTTGTTTGTATCAAAAATGGCTACATTGGGTTAAAGAATAAAGTTATTTATATTGAGGAAAAGTAGGATAAAAGGGTAAAAAAGAAACCGTGGAAAGAGTGGGACAGTAAAACCCTAAATCCAAGTCAATTATAAGTTCAGAACATTGGTAAAAAAATACATTAAAACGCAATTTTAACTATCGTGGGTCTTTTACTTCAAAGTCACTTTTAACTTTGACAGTAAATAACAAATTGTAGCAAAATTGCCACCCATTCTCCCATGTGTGTTACCAGGAATTAACTTTGGACAAAACTGGTCAAATAAAGCTATGCCAACTCATTCGTTTGAGAACTGGCAACTTTTGGACGTCATTAAAAACCTTTTTAATCCTAAATCTCTTTATGACCCGTTCGTCAAAAGGACAATCCTATACATTTTTTTGATCAATGTTTTAAGCTCCTTACAGTGCAGGAGGCATGTAAACAAATTTCTTATGTATTGCGAACGACATCAATTTGTTTAAAATAAGTAAAAATTTTTTTACTAAATGGCTAGTTTTAATTCTTGAAATATTTCCGACCACCGAGACAGCCGAATAAAAATTTAAAAAGAGAATTAAATTTCCTTTAAATACGCAAACATATAAATACCTTAATTCGCAAAATTTTTGCGAATGTTTAAATGGATATCTTTCGCTCATTTGATTTTAGTGCATTTCTCTTAAGGTAAGATATAAATTAGTTTGGTGAACACATGAACTTTCTCGAATAAGGAATTATTGGTGATCTTGTGAGAAGAATCTTTTCTGATTTGAATGTTCCAAAATATATTCGCGGATACTTGAAAAACGCAATAATAGCCCTTAAAGTATACTGTCGGAAGTAATAGTCTTCAATGGAACTATTGGTCTCAGATGATTAATTCATACCAGTATAAACGAGGATTTACCTTTCCCTTACATATTTAGTAAAAATTTATCGTTCGTCCTTTTTGTGAAATTCGATAAAAAAATTGTTTCGTTTGAATTGCGGAAAAATGATTGCGAATTGCGTAACTTTTCTAGGAATTTCGGTAGAAAGGGTTGCGAATTGATATTCCTGGATACTTTCCTCCGCAATCTTTTTTTGCGCAATAATTTCTTCTCCTAAGGTAAAACTGTCTCGTCAATAGAAGTTTCAACATATGCTGCTCCTGACACAGCTACTTTGTCCACTACAACTTTCATTTGTAGATTCTTCAACTTCCACTGCTGCATACTTGCCCCACCAAGCTTCTACGTCAAGTTCGCAATGGATTTAACCTAGGAAAGCCTAGGAGAACCAAAGCTCAAACAAAACAAAGTTGAGGTGATTCAAAAGAAAGAAGAGGCTGATCGCAGTTGGGATGGTCACCGTTTACAAGAGCATAAACTTGACAAGACTCAAAATTTTAAAATATATAAAAAACATGGAAGGCATCATTCAAACAGCCTTTAACCAGCAAAAGAAAAAGCTTTTCAAGATTCCATCTGGTTCAAAGTACAGACCATTCTTCTTGATACTTCTGACCAGATTCAACGATGCAAGAGCTAAATGATATCATGTGGATTTGAATTGACATTGAAGTAACAGACGGAGCATTTATAGAAAACAAACAGAAGATGAAAATGCTGTTTCAAAGAAGCATGTAATTGCAAATTTCATAAAGAGACACCATTTGAAGCAGAAAAAAATCAACGGAACAAGAAGATGCCAAAGCAGTATTATCGAAATGACATGGAGCAATGACATTCAACTTTGCGAGAGAGCTATCCAAACAAGAGCTGCTGAACCACATTATGATGATCAGTTGGATAGATATTCGCCTCTACCTTCTTTCTTCCCTTAGCCAAAGATACAACTGCAAAATATAAGGAACTAAAGAAAGGATCATCAGAAAATAGAAATAAGAAATTATGGACGTCACAGCCGAACACAGAAGACAAGCGATTCTGCATTTTAAATGTTTGCTTTCGTCATCTGGACAACAGTTATGAATTGCAATAATGTTTAGACGAAAATGAACGCGAGTAAGGCAGCGATGAAATTGATTATGTAGAGCTTTTGACGAATGCCAATATTAGCTGTGATTGGTGGATAGTAGTTTTTGTGCAATTTTTTGATACGAAACAATGTGTTGTTCATCCAAATGACTTTTTTTTCTTTTCTTCTTTTCTTTGGTCAAAAGGGGTATATCGATCTTCGACTGCCTATAACAGATTTTATAACACATAGGTCTAAGATTTTTAAAATTGAATCAAAAGAGAGCATAGAATTCAATATAGCAACAGGATTTAAGGTAAGAATTATGTAGTTTATACTAGAAATGGTAACGAAACGCACTTTTGTTAAAGAAAAATTCAAAGATTATGTATCTATGGTTGTATTTCTTAAAGTAAGATATTTTTAAGGTTGATAAGACCTTTCCATGATATCTTTTTATTTCTATTTGTAAAAGTTTCGTAAAATTACAAAAAAAAAAAAAATTGGGATATTTTTGTGTGATACTTTTTGTCATACAGACATCACATTCATACATACAGTTTTTCACGAACATGAATGTTTCTTTAAGCTGCACAGGTGCTTATATTGTTTTCCACAAACATCACATTTAAACGGCTTCTCACCAGTATGAATTCTCATATGTGTTTTTAAATTACCTGAATAGTTAAATTGTTTCCCACATACATCACATTTAAAAGGCTTCTTATCAGTATGAATTCTCATATGTGATTTTAAATTTCCTGAATAATTAAATCGTTTTTCACAAATATCACATTTAAAAGGCTTCTCATTAGTATGAATTCTCATATGTCTTTGTAAATTTCTCAAGTGGTTATATCGTTTTTCACAAACATCACATTTAAAACGCTTCTCATCAGTATGAATTCCCATATGTTTTTGTAAACTCGATGAACAACGAAATTGTTTTCCACAAACATCACATGTAAAAGGCTTCTCATTAGTATGAATTCTCATATGTGCGTTTAAGTTGCCCAACTGGTTAAATCGTTTTTCACAAACATCACATTTAAAAGGCTTTTCATCAGTATGAATTCTTATATGTTTTTTTAAATGTCCTGAATGGTTAAATCGTTTTTCACAAACATCACATTTAAAAGGCTTCTCATTAGTATGAATTCCCATATGTGGTTTTAAATGTCCTGAATGGTTAAATTGTTTCCCACAAACATCACATTTAAAAGGCTTCTCATTAGTATGAATTCTCATACGCGTTTTTAAGCTTCCTGACTGTTTAAATCGTTTTTCACAAACATCACATTTAAAAGGCTTCTCATCAGTATGAATTCTTATATGTTTTTTTAAGATTCCCAACTGGTTAAATCGTTTTTCACAAACATCACATTTAAAAGGCTTCTCATCAGTATGAATTCTTATATGTCTTTTCAACTTTCCTGATTGGTGAAATTGTTTTCCACAAAAATCACACTTGTATGGCTTCTCTCTAGTATGGATTCGCGTATGTTTTTGGAGATTTGTTGGCCAACTATATTGTTTTTCAGAAAGATCACATTTATATAGGTTTTCATCAGTATGAGTTTTGATATGTTTTTTTAAAACACTCAATTGATTGAATTTTTTCCCACAAACATCACAATTACTATGTTTTTTAACAGTAGGAATTCTTGAAATTGTTTTCAAATTTTCCATCAGACTAAGTTGCTTTCCACATCCATCATCTTTACGCAGCTTCACATCAGCCTAAACAGAATTGGAAAAAGTATAATGTATAGCTTCAGGGCGAGCATTAAAGGAAGCATCTTTAAATTTGTTATAACAATTCCTTTTTTAAATAATTTCTCCTAGTAAAATTGAATACTGTTTATTAATTTTTGACTGCCTATTGATAGATTTATACCACAATGGTCTTAGATTCTTACAATTGAAACAAAATAGGTGATTCAGTATAGACAACACAGTTTAAACTGAATATTTAGTTTTCACTAGAAATGGCAAAGTCTGGCCCTTGCTTTACAGAAACACTCCAAGAATATGTATCTAATGATTCTATTAATATGGTTGACAAGACCTTTCTATGATGATCAAATTAAATGTATGGGATAATTTTTCCAATTCTTTTTCGCACGACGCCATAAAGTTTATGTAAAAAGTAATGACATCTCGCCGTATGTTTTGGCATGTTATTAAGTTAACAATTGTAAACTTCACGACTTTGAAGTTCAAAGAAAAACATGCCTGTTATATAAGTGTGTTTTAGACCTGATCCTCATCACAAAATGCTGTTATATAGTGATTTTAAAATGACGGCCGTAATTTTTTTATTAATAACCGTATGTTGTCCACTTTGTGCTAAATAATCTGGGACCTAAATATGTACAATGGCTGCAGCCGTGCATTTTTCCACAGGATAACAGCTATAGTCTTCATAATAATCACCATATTTTGTTTGTGCTACGATGCACGATATAATGATTCTTGGTCAATTGAGGAACAAAATACGTATGTTGTGTTGATTTTTTTTACGGGATAACGATTAGTTTTTAATTGATAAAGATTTATATAAAAAGTGCAGAAAAATCCCGGGAAGTGTGTGTGAAGTAAGACAAAACTCGGTTTTTAAAATCATAGGAGAAGCAAATTTTGACAATTTCGTATAACTCGAAGCATGAGAAATGACAATTTTCTGAGTCTGTAATAAGGCTGTAATAATCACAGTTTCCGCTTAACATGTGGAACCCCGAATGAGTGGTATTTTCATTAAGTGGAACCATTTTACCCGGTCCCTTGGATTTGCATTATCACACTCTCTTAATTTTTTCGGATTAGTTGAAAAGTTGTTAAGTGGAACCACTTTTCTGGCCCCTTGAGCCAAATTACACGGTCCTAATTCAAAGGTTTCCTCAATTTTAAAAACAAAATGATTTGAATGATCTATTCAGTGAACTAATAGGCAACTTAAAAGAATTGGAGACTCGGCAAGAGTATGTAACTCATAAATTTACTTTACACCTCAAGATTTAGTATGTTTAGATGATTCTGTAGCTGGTAATGAGTTCGTGCTATCTATAGATGAAAAAATCGATAGTCTACAAGATAACACGGATAACATTGTAGTTGATGATGATAAAATGGAAGACGAAAGCAAAGGCGATAAATACTTTCAAAAGCCTAGTTGCACTGACGTATAAAACAAAATTAAAACACTTTTAGATTAAAGCCTATTTGTAAGAGAAAAATACTGACAAGTTACTTAAAGCGTTCATTCACGATTATTTCTCCAGAAAGTAAAAAATTGTAAAGTTTCGTTCTAAACGACTATATAAAAGGAATTCTCATAAATTGAACTGGTTGTGTCTTATATTGCCTCTTCTGGGACTATTTTCACCTATATTTTAAGGACCTTCTAAATTATTTTTTTTCATAGCTGTGTTTTTTTGACCAATTAAATTTGTTTGAAAAGTATTCAAGTAAGCGAAAACTATTTTTGAGTCCCTTTAAAGTTCCACTTATCAAGCGGCAACTGTATGTCATCAGTTTCCACACAACATTAATGGTGTTGCTTCGTGGTGTGTCTTGAGCCTTTCAACTATTTCAAATAGATTGATTCATGGTCTTATTTTTTACGAGCAAAAAGATCAGTAAAATATGAAAAACAAACACATTACTTAACCATTAAATAAACACATACATTAATGTTGTTTATTTGCCTCCGTTCCTGATTGGACGAATCATCTGTAAAGTCGGAATACACTGTACCAAAGTCTTCTTTTTCTAAAATCTTATCTTCCTTACATTTCTGATTACCAGAACCATTTTCAATTAAGAAGCAATACACTTTAGGAAAGTTTTCTTCTTTCCCTACAGGAAACAGACATTTCTCATTATCTTCATCATGTTCCAATTTTATCTCTACATTGTCATAGTTATCGCCTCTATCTTTCTCTGTGATTGAATTCATAATTCTAACTATTTTAAAATAGAAAATTGTAATAAAATAGACAACCATAACATTTCCGAAAACAATTCTTTTTCTTAAAAAACGAAACAAAGAAAAATTTGAGACCCAACCCAGCCCAAAACCCAATAAATCTCTATAATAATAAGCCAGTTCCGTGTATCTGTAACAGGCAAAGTTGATATCGTTATTTTTCTTTGATGTCGCCGAAAAAAATCTTTGATGTTGCCGAAAAAAATATGTCTATTTTGTTAGCGGGTTTACTTTGTTTACGTCACGTGATGAAAACTACTCAATTTGATTTGCTGAAATAAATTTAACGGCTAACTTTCCAAAAATGGTGTCCCTCGACACCGAAAAAAACACAAAAGAAAGGTCCCTTCGTCTTGAAAAAAGTGCAAAAAGTGATTCAGAGAAAGAAAACTCTAAGTAAAGAAAAAGTTGAAAGCAACAAGAAGTTACTTCGGAAGTGAAGAGTGGAGCTAGGAAGTAGTAAAGTAAAGTTAGAAGTACAAAATTAATGCTAGAGTTTCAAGTGAATTGGAATTGAGAAAAAGTAAGAACTTTTATATTTTTAGACGTACCGTTTTTATATGTAGCAAAAAAGAATCGCATTCTCAAAAAAAATCCATTGGAGCTTCAAATTCTTTAATTTTTATATTTTACCGCGTTTTTTATAAAAAAGCCAGAATAAATGTTTGCTGATGATAAAAAAATTACTTAATGTTCTGACTGAAACTGTTTTTGTTTTTTATATTTTGTAATCTAAACGCGTGGACTGTATGCACTGAAATCACTGATTTTTTTAAATTTTGATGTGCTTCATAACCTTTTTGTGGAAGATTAATGATTAATGGCAATATACGACATGCTGAATGAACTTATTTTTGTTGATTTAGATGTGTTTCTCAAAAACCGATCTGTTTTACATTGTATGTAAACCTTTGTTTATGAACCGTATACATACAATGTTTGTTGATTCAAGTTTATTCTTTGCTTATTGATTTTTTGACATTTAGGTTTAAAATTGTTGGTAAAGGGCAGTATGGTTCATCATATACTAAGAAATAAAATTTTTGTGTTCTTAACTGGTTGATTTTTACATTTTGTGTAACTTTGCGGGAGAGGATGGTATGCAACCGAAGTGACTGATTTTTCTAGATTTAAATTTGATGTTTTCCAAACTATGGCTTTATCATATTTTTGTATAAGCTTTTAAGGGAAAGACAATATTTAAAATGTGTAAAGAACTTATTTTTGTTGATTTGTGCTAACTCTTGCAGGCCTCCTTTTTGACATTTCAGAATAAAATACTGAGGGTTTTCAACATAATCACTTATAAGATGTACATATTTGAGATGCGTTATTATCCGTGTTGTGACTGTCGGTGTTGTAACTGTCGGTGTTCTTACTGTCGGTTTGGGGGGTGTTGTGAGTGTTGATGTTGTGAGTGTTATTGTTGTAACTTTTTATCAACTAGATTTTGCACCTTGCATGCTGTTCTTCTTTATTTTGTGTAAGATTTGTGTGGAGGATTTAATGCGATTTGACATTTGATATTGGTGTAAGATTTTAAGAACATTTTTTTTTTGTATATGCACTGCTGACGTCAGCAAAACATCTGAAGCAACCTATTTTTTCATTTGGCTTTTGCCTAAGTGGATTTTTCCACGGGCCTTATCGACTAGTATTTTAATAATGCACTAAAAGCATTTACGTAAACATTTGGCACCATAACGCTACTATAAAAAATACGGAAAGTCATTTGAATGTTTACACAGGATTGATATAATTCAGTTCCTAAAAAAACTGCTCCTAATATATTTCCTGTGGAAAATAAAGTATTATTATTATATAAAAGGTTAAAATATGAGTTAAAAATACTTGCTTACAATAATACATAAAATAATTCATTACAAGTTAAAATAGTTTTTCGTGTTTCTTACGAAGTTTGATCCAACTTACGAATTTCGATTGGCAAGTCATTATAAATCTATTAACTTCAAGTTCTACTCCAGGTATTGTCAGTAAGTAATTGCTGTTTTGGGTGTTTCTACTGTGCGATCATTTCTTGAAGAAGGCGCTGTTTCCGACGTCTCTTTTCGGATTTTGCACTACAATGTAACCCGACTTTTCGGGTTATGCTCATGCGCATCAGAAGAGTATAAATGCGCGTGTCGTATTTTCGGGCAAGCCTCAGTCTTTGGTTGCGTGGAAAGCATCGGAAACTTTAACTGTCATTCATATTAATTGATGCAACTTTCGTTTTATGTACCTCACAGGCGCACATAATCAAGAAAATGTTGGCGTGAATAAGAACAGACGGACATCGACAACTATTTTATAAAATATGTCATGCGATGTACCACCATACCAATATACCAATATTACCAATACGCCAAGTTACTCCAATAGTGTTGTTTTTCTGTTCTAATTAATTGTTAGGAAGATGTGAAAAATATCCTCAAAATTGCTACACACTGCTTTGTCCAAGCATTTTCTGACGAGTATAAGAGTATGTTTCTTTATATTATTCAAGTGATACTTGAAGTTTCACCGTCACCTTTGCAATTCTTCTATCAGGCGATTAAAGCTTATTTTGTTGACCGTTGGTAAGATTTAGGTTGCGTTGGAAGCAGCATTTCGACGTAGATTTTAGTGATGGCATTGCTCGTTAAGCTGGATTTGAATGATAATAGTAAACGAAGCTTGGCAGACATTTAAAGTGATGGTTCATTGACAAAGTCGGGTAAAAAAGTCCCAAGATATCGATATTCGGTGGCTGCGTTGATTAGCTATCCGTTAATTTCCAAGTTCAAGGTTGATTCGTTTTTATTCAAATTTTTACGGGTGTCGAAGATCATCGATTCGATTTTCCATCCTGTAGATTTAATATAAGTTCGTTTCCAGTAAAGTATCTGTCTACGTTTTTTAATTCAGCGTTAAAGGCGATCTCAATCAATAAAGTAAATTAAAAAGAAACAGGGTCCAAGAATGGACCTCTGTGGTACACCACATATAATGGGGTTGGGCTTAGACCATTGACCATTTACTTTACAAATCTGGGCGCGGTTAAAAAGTAGTCTGCAAACAAGTTTAGTGACAAAACTTCCATAACTTTTCAGTTTTAGGAGGAAAATGGATTGGCTTAAAGTATCGAAAGCCTTCGACAGGTTAACGTAAAACGCACCTGTTAAATTCCCTTTGTCCATTTTCTTCCTGATTTCCTCTGTCAGATAGAGTGTGACTAATTCGGTAGATCGTTTTTTCCTGTATCTGTATTGGGTGGGTGATAAAATATCATGTTCTTTACGATAGTTCACAAGTTGAACATAAACAGCTCTCTCCATTATTTTAGATATGACATTTCGTCTGTTTTCCCACCATTGTGGAGTGGGATGATTTTCGCTAACACCTATTCAATTGGTTTGGTGGCTGTTTTTAGCGACAAGTTGATGATGAACGATAAGGGACTTGATAACGTTGTCGCTTCGTCTTTCAAAAGTCCTGATGGTATTTGGTCAAAACTTCTTCAGCTGACTCTCAACAAATACATTACTTTAGTTCCAGAGCGAATTTTTTAATTCTGTTTGAAGTTTCTGAAAGTTATTTAACATATTTTCCGGCTTTTACATAGATCACACGAAAGGTTTCCCGAAAATTGCCCGAAAATCCGTTTCTTTCGAATTTCGGGTAAAATCTGAAAAAATCGCGAAATCGGATTAATCACGTGTTCAAAACATGGAAAATGATTCTTCTTGATGAAACAAAGTTTTGTTATAAGCTTCCAGTTCTAAGCATAATCCTGACAAGAGTTATTATATTTGCCCTATTATAAGGGTTTCATAGAGATTTTTAGGGGTAGTTTCAAGTAATAGCCAATATCAAAGCCTCTGAAAGGCATGGGATCTAAAAAATTGACATGCTGGTGTCTAATAGATAAATATTGAAACTCAGTTAGTATCATAGTCATGCAGCATAGCGTTATGGAGTTATTATAGAAACCGTCAGGGGGGGGGGGGGGGGCGGAATCCGCTCTCCCCCCCTCCCCCCCCCGGACCGAATAGGGTTAAGCGAGAGAATCTTTACTTTCTTTATCTTTTACTCACAAAGTAAATGTCAATTTGTTCAGTACGTTCAGTAGTATAAAAGAATAAAAATATGTTTGTCACATGTTGTTCAACTTTTTGCTATTTTGATCTTTAACTTTTCTTAATTAATTATGATGTAAACAAAACTGGTATTTTTAACAGAATGTTAGGTCTAGTGTGTTGTCGTTCTGCAAAGTTTTAGATGAAAATTTACCGTTTCTTCGAACATCTTCAATATCGAAACATTCTTAGTCTTTGTATCTAGATCTTTTTGTTACGATGGCTGTAACGTGTAAATTGATTTATAATGATTGATTTATGATGGAGCAGACCAATTCAGTCAGTCTGGTCTTCAAAACCAACACTCTCATCATAAAAATTTATTCAGCAGCCGTGCGCAGTTCGCCTCTCCTTTAGAGATAGTGAGTTTGGTAGTGTTTTTAGTATCGGCGTTATTTTTTGCTTCACATGCATATATAGTGGATTGGGTTATAACATCTTTTGAACGTAAAACAACATGGTTTGCAAGAATAGTTAAAAAAAAACTTGTTTGATGTGTTACAGATGATTAATTAATAAATTACATAGTTACATTATTTTTGTATAAATAAGTTAAACGAAGCACTATTGAAAATTTCAACAGTTACAAGAAGACGAAGCAAGTATACAAAAAACTACGGAGAATTAAGGGACTAATACGATCTAGTGAAGGTGGGTGGTATGACGGGGTTTTTAGGTACCATACCGGTCACTATATTATCAACCACAAATGCAGCTAGTGTCTCACCAGCGTACTTACTTGGTTGAAAACATTTCCCGGATGAAGGCTTTTGGTACGATCATAAGCCTTATTACCATATTGTTTAAAATGCGTTGGAAGAGTTTGTCAAACAATGTTCTACCCATTACGACTTCCGAAGCCACTAATGAGCATTATATAACGAAATAATTACTTTATAAGTGCTTTCAATTAAAGTGCGGCCAATCTAAGGCACAAGGCAGCATAATTCATTACCAGTCAAACGTGTGTATGGTAGATTTGCAAATCAACCATCTTCGTCCCCAGGGTCTCTTGGCCTCTGAGCAGTTATCACAGCGACCATCAAAAAAGAAAAATGCATTGGGGATAAGGTTGCTGGTCATCATTTCATTCTGTTGCAAATTCTGTTGTAGGTCTGGTTTAGCAAGGCCCCATCTAGCAGAAGAATTTACGATTTATTAAGAGTTGTTGCTGCAATGTCATAATTGTTGGGGGTCAATGGGTATGCTCTATCCACTTAGAATAGGAGTTCACTACTATCGGGGATATATTGCCTAGAAACCGACAAAGTCTAGTTGGAGTCGCGTCCAAAAATTGCCGATAATCTCCTAACGATGTTGAGGAGCTTTTATAGGCATATTGTAGTTTTTTCGGCATGGTTTTCAATTGTGCACCACTTCTTCGATGATTCGAGCCATGTTCGGTCAATAGATATAACTGCAGGCTAGTTCTTTCTCGGAGCTTATGTCTAGTATATAATATAATTTATATAATAATTGTTTGCAATTAAATTTCAACAGATGTAACTGGTGATCGGACTAACTCAAACGTCGTCACTTTTACTCATTAGCAATACGATTATTCAGATAGTAATAACAAACGGCTCTTCAGCATTTGCATTCGACACTCTCTTACAATACTTTAACTCATAAATGGACAACAGGATAGCTTATCATTGCATCCTCAAAGCGGTTAAGCTATGTACAGCTTTATCAGGTTAGAATGTTCGATATTATTTAATTAAATATCTAGAGCTTTTTTGACATTGGACATTGCAAGAGTTTGATATATATTAATTGTTGCTAAAACATGGCGGTTGAGTTAGTATATTCTTGTTTTTAAGAGATTGTCGAAACTCAAACTTCTGTTGAAATTTAGAAGTCTTACTTACCGTGACACTAGATTTTTGTTAATATGAGGGCTGCAAATTAACGTCTAGTACTTTATCATAACACTCGCACCTAATGTATCAATGAAACCGAACAGTGTGCTAAAATCCTTTGCTAAAGGCTTTTAGTGCAATTTTCCCGAAGCGATTCTCAAAAACATATTTTTGCACAAACAGGAATAATATATGTCGGTGAAGCTGTTTCCAAGTTATTTGGCTCAAAAGTTATAAATACAACGCGATGACTTCACTAATTTCAACATTGAGGACAATGTAAGGCATTTATGCTGCGACAAATAATAAACGAAGTAATGTGATATTCAAACTGTGATCCAACACAACCAAAATGCATAATGTCAGTAGAGTGACGCTGTTTTATCTAACGTAAAAATAATTAATTTATCGTAAATTTATCGCAGGTAAATTTTATTTTTGAAAACACCAGACTTATTGTTATACAAGAAGACTACGAGGTCCGTAGAAAAATCCACTACACACTAACAGTTTAATATAGATGAACGATTTAAAAAAAATGCCAGCAATGTTTATATCTGATCAAGGAGGTTTAAAAGAGAGAAGGAGATACATCTCAGTAGTTTCTATTGAAACCATCCGTTGCCAATTTGCAGGTTGCTGTATTGTTTTCAAATTCAGTTTTGTAAACAAAATTTTTGAAATCTCGCGCGCAAATTATAAAAGTAACCGTTGCTCATTGTTATTTCTGCATAATTATAAATTATTTTTCGGTAAAAACTCGTTTGCTTTGTATTTTGATCGTTTAAAATCAGTTTTTAAACATTTATGGTGGTGCATGCAGAAAATAAGTAAAATCAGCCGAATATGAGGGAAATTATGGTAACATTAAGATAAAAAAACAACATTAGAAAATAAAAACGCGAAGAAATAAAAGTAAATCATTGCCCAACGAAAAACGCATAATTAGAGATAGTAACGAATGATTAATATTTTCTTTTGTTCTATGAAAGAAACAATAGTCACCGAACACCGATTCTATACCGAAAATTCAATAACTTTGAAGAAAAAAATATGTACTAATATGCAACCCCTCCTGCAGTAATATTTTTTAAAAGTTTTATCAATCTTTTAACTGACGCTGTGCTAGGAGGGAACATACAGAAACATCTACAAGATATAAAATTACACCATATCTCAGGGCAACAATTTACACAATATAAGCTCCAAATACCAGCTGAATCGTTTTGCAAGTGGTAATAATAAACTTCACCAGCATTAATTTCTATAGCTCAACAGAGCCATGTGTTTTATTTATGTTCGGTATAGCTTTTAATATGTTTTTTGAAAGTTCTGCTTTGTCGTTAAAACACTCGTCTCACACTCGGCATGTAAAAATACAGCAAAAACGGCGCAACGGATGGGTTCAAAGGAGCACGTAAACAAAAGAAATTTGATAAGAATTTAAATGGACGTTGCTGAGATGTATCTCCTTATCTGATTATATACAAAATCTTTCTCTACAGGCCTCGAAGCTATAGGTGCAATGCAATAGGTTATTTATTTTGAAAAGTTAGTGAGGTCAATCTCTTATAACTGTGCGTGTGTTCCTGTGGTGAATAGGAAGTAGACATAATTTTTTGCAGTTGAGATATACTGTGACATCAATAGCTTTTTTAATATTGTGAAGCCACTGCATTGCACTTAAAAGTTCAAGGTGAAATTAATGGTTACGAAAACATGGCGGATGCAAAATGTAAATGTCCTTTACATTATTTTTTGTTGATAAATAAACGCTAAAGTCACTGAAGTGATAATATTTTGGGTTAAGAAATTAAAGAAAGTGCTGGAATTCGAATTGCTGTACGTTTTGCAAGAACTATGTCAAGTAACACGAGAGAATCGAAAAAATTGTGTGATCCTACATCATTGCTACTCTGTCAGGGTTGCAACAGCTTGTCTATAAAATCACCACTCAACCTGCAAGGAGAAAAAAAAAACCCAGCACAAAGATCAAGTTCATCAAGTGGACAGAAGATATTTGCGACGCTTATCTGAAAACTACTGTTTGGCGAAGAAACCTTTTTCCTTTACCAAAAGGAAAAAGTGGAAAGGACTTCCTGAAAGAAAAGAATGGAATACAAATTCGCCTGTTGCTTCAGAAAACCGCTCCCAAGAGCTCGAAAGAAGACAACAAGAGACTCCCAGGAGGAGACTGTTTTCATGGAAAGAGAAAAAACTTTCTTTATTGGTAGCGGAGAGTCTTGTGATTCAAAGTCGATTGAGTAGAAAGAAAGGTCGCAAGAACCTGGATATGAAGCGAATGTTTTAAAATTTAATGATAAAAGGAAATGTGAATGGAGCATTGCGCTTATTAACGGGCAACAACTACTCCTTTATCTGACGTAACAATGGAAGATCTTCAGCAGAAGCATCCAGAAGCAGCACCACTCAACGATGACCTACTAAAATGTCCAATCAAACAATTGACCCCAATTTAATTTTCGACATCACTGACGAAACTTAAATCCTTAGAGCATAAGAACAAAGGGTGCACCGGGAGTATCAAATTGGAACGCGGATGACTGGGGCAGAGCAATGAGCAATACGATATATGGTTCTGTTGGAGTGGATTTGAGGAAAGCTGTAGGTACTCTAGTGAGAGCTTTAAGTTCAAGACGAATTGGAGATCCGGAGAGTTTGGGACAGCCTGCAGATTTAAGCCATTCGACAATCCTGGGGTTAGTCCTATTGGTATGGGTGAAGTCCTTAGCAGAATAATTAGGACATCTGTTATGGCTTGTGTAAAGGATGATCTTGTCGAACCGAGCGGAAGTTTACAGTGATGCCACGAACGCCTTCAATTCTATCAACCGGTATACATAACGCAAACATCTTGTGCCCAGAATTTTATTTACCGCTTCTCTTGCTGAAATCGCCACAAAAGAAGTTGATTCGATAAAAACGAATAGGATATGCTGATAACTTTACTGGCATTGATTCTTTTTTCAGCTTGAAAAGTTGGTGGGATACGATTGCTGAACATGGCCCATATTGGTTATTTCGCGAAACCGAGCAAGATCTGGTTGGTAGTAAAAGGTCAATTTTTGGATAAGGCAGTGAAATTGTATAGCGGTACTGGTGTTCAAATAGCCAGAGTAGAAAATCGTCATCTTGGGGCTGTTATGGGCAGCACCCATGTGAAACATGAATACATGAAAAACACAGCGAGGAAGTGTATTTTAGAAATTAAAAAAATTAGCGATAATTTCCGTTGCTCATTTTCGCGCTGCATATGCTACATTTATAGTTTACAACACAAATTTACTTATGTTATGAGAACAATACCGAATATGAGTGAAATGCTACAGCCTTTGGAGAAGGTAATCAGGGAGATGCAATTCTGAATGGATATGTCTGTAATGATTTAGAGAGACTATTGTTTTCATATGGTGAGTTGGTAATATTTGAGCCAACAAAGCGGTGTGATATTGAGTATCGCAACTCTTGAAGCCTTACATGAATATGGTTCAGAAAGTGATGAAATTGATGATAAAATATGGAAAATAGAAATGGAATAAAAGTGAGAAGCAGAAGACTTCTGACGAAACATTGTCAAAAATCAGAGAACCAAACATGTCAAATAAGGATCAGAGCACTTGAAGCGTCTCTTGAGACTGGTGCTTCGAGATGGTTGTCAGCATTGCCAATAAAAGAAAATGGTCTCTGGTTGGACAAGCAGTCTCTTTGGGATGGCCCATACATCAGATATTAATATTAAATGATTACCATCCAAATGTGTATGTGGTTTCTCCTTTATCTTGTCCAGAAAGTGGTTTCATCATGTTACGTCACAATGAGATTCGTGACTTCACAGATGAACTACTGCAGAAATGTTGTAAAGATGTCAAGACAGAACCTGTTTTAGAAGAACTCACGGGTGAACAGTCTCCTGCATCCTCTATTACATCTGATGGAGCCCGCCTATACGTAGCTGCTAAAAGATTCTGGATTAAGGGACAAATGGCATATTTTGACGTCAAAGTTTTTAAATAAACGGCCAAAGCGTACCTTCATCGAAGTTTGACAGCGTCTTACATGACCGACGAGCTGACGCACATAAATGCCATGAGGCAACCTGTAAACCCAATCTACATGGCCATTGTAAAGAACAACAAATTGTACATTAAAATAAACGGACGCCAATTACACGGAATTGTCTCTGGATGGTTGTCATTAATGATGTCATCGAAATATATCCCAGCCACTGTTTCTCTCGCAAATCAAGTTGACTTTCCACGAACCATTAAATCATTATGTTAATTTCTTGACGGCAAAACAAACCCGACAACACAGTTTCAGAAATGGTAACAGAATTGCGATCACTAAGGCTGGGAGCCAAAGAAAGATTGAAATTGCCTTAAATTGCCTCATTCTTAGAATGCTTCTTCATCAAGAGCGGCGCAATTGTTAAAATTTTTTAGCAAATTACCACGTTTCCGGCATTAATAAATAGTATGTCTCATTTGTTAAGATTTTACCTACTTTGCACTCAGTTGGCGTTCTAGATGTAAAGCACGTGGACAAGCCCGCTTTGTTTATTAAAAAAGCAAATAAATACACAAGAAAATACTATATTTTAGTTGTCACCTCTATTGTATAGAACTTAAACGTCTGCTCAGAATAATGCATAGAAATAAGTGATTTGGAAGGTGGCTAAAAACTGTGGATTAGAACAGCTTTGGGAAATTTATTATTGTTATTATTACCATTATTTACCCAGGATAATCTCTTCACTTCCTAATACAACTGTTATCAATTAGGGTCATACGAATGGGATCCTAGTGCATTTAAAGTTCCCATTTGAGTTACGAAAGTCGTGCAAGCACAACAGCTGCTCAACTAGACAAGCGCCTAAGGTATCACTCTATTCTCATGCTGAACATTAAGCTGAAAGGATTGATTCACACTTTTATAGTCTCTGGCATGTCTCGCCGGGATTTGAATCCAAGATCTTTCACACTGGAGGCAAACGCTCTACTACAAGGCCACCAATTATTTAACACACGGAATTGAAACTAACGGTAAGTCTTATTAAAACATCTACTTAAACAAAACGCGAACATCAAAAGCAAGCATGGAAAAGAAAACATAGAAATTTTGACATTGAAAGCAAGGACCCGTCAATATACCTTAAGTATTTTAAAAATTTGAGAAATTTATTGCAATAATTCCTTCCGGGACACTTCATTTCTGCTAATATCACATTTTTTTGTTTATAGCAAAAATGGCTACATTGGGTTAAAAATAAAGTTAGTTATATTCAGGAAAAGCAGGAAAGAAGGGTCACAAAGAATCCATGGAAGAAAGTGGGACAGTTAACCAACCCCTTACCCTAAATCCAGGTCAATTATATGTTCAAAACATTGTTAAAAATACATCAAAACATAATTTTGGCTTAAAATGGTGGGTTTCTTACTTTAAAGTCACTTTTTACTTTGACAGCAAATCAAAATGGTAGCAAGTTTGTCGCCTATTCCTCCATGTGGGTTACCAGGAATTAACCTGGCACAAAACTGGTCAAATAAAGGTAGGCCAACTCATTCGTTTGAGAACAGACGGCTTTTTGACGTCATTAAAAACCTTTTTAATCCTAAGTCTCTTTAGAGTTGGGCTGATTCGACCCCTCCCTGTGTAATTTCTACAATTATTACCCCTTTGACTTGAAACTTACCACAAGTGCTCTCCAGGTATTTTGTGAAAAAAATTGATTACGTAAGCATTTTTGGCGATGACGTCATCGAATTCGGTGAAATATAGAAAAAAAGCACTAACTTTGAATTTTATAAACGATTTTGAATGTTGTATAATTGCGATGAATTTAGTAACAATAATAATAGAAACACAAAATAATATGACAATATAAAATAAGAAGTCACATAAAGCTTTTAAAAACGTGTAAACTCATGTTTTAGTAAAAAAATTTTCTGAATGTTACTCAACATAAAAAAGTGTCGCCATGGAAAAAAATGTTTTTTGCAAAAAAAAGCTTAATAAAATTTAGGAAAAGTCACAAAATTTGAAGGTGTAATTATAAACACATGACAAATTATAAAAAAAGTTAAAGACGGGCGGCCGAATCAGCCTTCCCCTGCACGAATAAGGTTAATGAACATATGAATGTAATTCTGCAACTACGTCAGGCATACGTTGACAAAAAAAAAATTGTAGAAAAAAGCTTCCTCGAATGAAGAATTATCTGTGATTTAAATATTTCTGATTGGATTGTTTCAAAAGATATTTGCGGATACTTAAAAATCGCGATAATTACCCGGAAATAATAGTCCTCAATGGAACTATCCGTCTCAGATGATTAATTCGTACCAAACGAGGGTTTACCTTTTCCATACATCTTTAGTGAAAATTTATTTAAACAACAAAGACATATTTACAAACGTGGTAAAAAATGTTTCGAAAAAATTTGAGGAAAAAGCACTACAGTAAGTATATGTTAGGTACAGCTACAACATTAACAATTATATACTTTAAGTGAGAAACCAAAAAATAATTTCCATGAACGTTTTTTAAGCCACACATATTCTTTTCTACAAGCATCAGATTTGTATGGCTTTTTACCAGTAATTTAATCAAGATTTCATTGGAAATTTATTTTCCCCTGTAAACCTTAATATAGCAAAACCACGACAGATATAACTCGTCCTTTTCTTCAAAATCGATAAAAAACATTTTTCGTTGGAATTGCAGAAAAACAGATTGCGAGTTTTGGCCAAATCTGCAATCTTTAATTCCGCAATCTTTTCTTCCGCAATCTTATTTTGCGCAATAATTTCTTCTCATAAGGTAGAACTGTCTAGTCAGTAGAAGTTTCTACGTATAATCCTCCTGGCACAGCTAATTCGTCCATTCAGCTTCCACTTCCACTGCATCGGAAGTTACTTCATTTGCAGATTCTTCAACTTCCACTGCGGCAGACTTGCCCCATCAAGCTTCTACGTGAAGTGCGTCAATCGATTTAACCTAGGAAAGCCTAGGAGGACCAAAGTCCAGACGAAACAAAGTTGAGGTGATTCAAAAGAAAGAAGGGGCTGATCGCAGTTGGGCTGGAGAACGCCTAAAAGAGCTGAAACTTGACAAGACCAAAATTTCAAAATGGATAAAAAAACATGGAAGGCATGACTCGAACAGCCTCGACCAGCAAAAGAAAAATCTTTTCAAGATTCCATCTGGTTCAAAGTACAGGCTATTCTTCTTGAATCTTCTGACCAGATTCAACGATGCAAGAGCTAAATGATATCATGTGGATTTAAATTGACCTTAGAGTAAAAGGCGGAGAATTTTTAGAGAACAAAAAGATGAAAATGCTGTTTCAAAGAAGCATGTAATTTCAAATTTTATAAAGAAAAAATTCAACGCAACAAGAAGATGCCAAAGGAGCACTATCGAAATGATATGAAGCAATGACATGCAACTTTGCGAGAGATATATCCGAACAAGAGCTGCTGAACAACATTATGATGAACAGTTAGGTAGATATTCGCCTCTACCCCATTTCTTCCCTTAGCCAAAGATACAACCGCAAAATATAAATAACTAAAGAAAGGATCATCAGAAAATAGAAATAAGAAGGTATGGACGTTGCACAGGAGATGAGAAGCGATTCTGCATTTTAAGTGTTTTTGTTTTCGTCATCTGGACAACAGTTATCAATGGCAGTTATCAATGGCAATTATCTTTAGAGGAAAAGGAACGCGATTAAGTGACGTGGAAGAGGCATTTTGGGACAAAGGTGTAAATGTTTATTTTCAGACAAACGCATACACCGACGCAAAGTTTTGTCTTAAGTGGTCTAAAGAGACCTTAGATACTGCAGTTAAGGGCGACGAACGTTTCATTTTCTTCGACAACCTTAAAGCAAATGTTCAAAAGAGCTTCAGGTATTCAATTCGGGATCTTGGAAGAATCCTGTGGCTCAGTGTACCAGGAGCCACAGATATATGACAGGCATATGACAGCCAGTTGATGGTGGCTATGCTACAACCCTTAAAACACTAATTAAACAGGAGTTCTTTGATTTGCTTGTTGTTGAAGATAATATAGAAAAGTAATATGGTGCAGATAGTCAATCACTGCGAGTGGAAAGAGGATTCTTATTACACAGTGGTGTGCTAATATCTATCGTAACTTAACAAAACTATTTTACAATAAACTCCGTTTCAGATCCTTTGAGAAGACTGGCTGTCTAATAACCACAGACTGCCGTTAAGATGAGAAGATCAACAAAATGGCGGACTGACATCCCGTCTCCCTGTTCATTTCAACATACAGGGATTAGTCTACAGAAGCAAATGACTCTAAAGTCATTTGCCTCGCCTAAAATAAATAAAACACTGTTTTTACAAATCGAAAAGGCATAGAAGAAAAAGAAAATCTCAGAAGTTCTACTTAATTATAAAGTACCCCCTCTTAATCAGCTTTAACAATTCCTGCAACTTCTTCCATGACACCAGAAAGAGAAAGTTAAACAAACAGGATGCTTTTAATGACTTCGAGGGCAGCGATGAAATGCAGAGCTTTTGACCGATGACAAAATTAGCTGTGATCGGTCGATTGTAGTGTTTGTGTTGCTTCTTGATACGAAACATTGTGTTTTTCATCTGAATGACAGGGGTATATAAATCTTCGACTGCCTATAATAGATTTTAGAGGTCTAAGATTTTTGAAATTAGAACAAATTAGAGCATTCAATATAGCAAAGATCAACACGGTTTAACGTGAAAATTTAGTTTTTAATAGAGATAGCAAAGAAACGCACTTTCGTTACAGAAAATTTCCAAGATTATGTATGTATGGTTGTACTTCTAAATTTAAAATATTATTAAGGTTGATAAGACCTTTCCATGATATCTTTTTATTTCTATTTGTAAAAATTTTCATAAAATTAAAGGAAAAGAAAAACTTACCTAAATGTTTTTTTAAGCTGCACAGATGTTTAAGTCTCATGTGTCTTTTTAATGGTTAAATTAACATCACATTTAAAAGGCTTCTCATCAGTATGAATTCTCATATGTGTTTCTAAATTTCCTGAATGTTTAAATTTTTTCCCACAAACATCACATTTAAAAGGCTTCTCATTAGTATGAATTCTCATATGTGTTTTTAAATGTATCAACTGGTTAAATCGTTTTTCACAAACATCACATTTAAAAAGCTTCTAATCAGTATGAATTCTCATATGTGTTTTTAAATGTATCAACTGGTTAAATCGTTTTTCACAAACATCACATTTAAAAAGCTTCCCATCAGTATGAATTCTCATATGTGTTTTTAAATTTCCTAAATAATTAAATCGTTTTTCACAAACATCACATTTAAAAGGCTTCTCATCAGTATGAATTCTCATATGTCTTTGTAAATTTCTCAAGTGGTTAAATTGTCTTTCACAAACATCACATTCAAAACGCTTCTCATCAGTATGAATTCCCATATGTTTTTTTAAGGTTCCCGACTGGTTAAATTTTTTCCCACAAACATCACATGTAAAAGGCTTCTCATTAGTATGAATTCTCATATGTGCGTTTAAGTTGCCCAACTTGTTAAATCGTTTTTCACAAACATCACATTTAAAACGCTTCTCGTCATTATGAATTCTCATATGTTCTTTTAAGTTTCCCAACTGGTTAAATCGTTTTTCACAAACATCACATTTAAAAGGCTTCTCATCAGTATGACTTCTTATATGTCTTTTCAACTTTCCTGATTGGTGAAATTGTTTTCCACAAAAATCACACTTGTATGGCTTCTCTCTAGTATGGATTCGCGTATGTTTTTGGAAATTTGTTGGCCAACTAAATTGTTTTTCAGAAAGATCACATTTATATAGGTTTTCATCAGTATGAGTTTTGATATGTCTTTTTAAAACACTCAATTGATTGAATTGTTTCCCCCAAACATGGAATTTACTAGAATTTTTAAGAGTAGGAATTCTTGCTAATGTTTTCAAATTTTCCATGTGACTAAATTGCTTTCCACATCCATCACCTTTACGCAGGTTCGTATCAGTCTAAACAGAATTGGAAAAAAGTATAATGTATAGCTTCAGGGCCACACAGAAAGCATCTTTAAATTTGTTATAACAATTCCTTTTTTAAGTAATTCCTCCTATTAAAATTGAATACTGTTTATTAATTTTTGACTTCCTATTGATAGATTTATACCACAATGGTCTAAGATTCTTACAATTGAAACAAAATAGATGATTCACTATAGACAACACAGTTTAAAATGAATATTTAGTTTTCATTAGAAGTGGTAGAAATGGCAAAGTATGGCACTTGCTTTACAGAAACACTTCAAGATTATGTATGTTATGATTGTATTTCTAGAATTAAAATATTAATAAGGTTGGCAAGACATTTCTATGATGATCTCTTGATTGCTGTTTGTAAAAAGTTTCAGAAAATTAACTGCTTTGGATATTTTGTCCAATTCTTCTTCGCATGACGCCATAAAGTTTATGTAAAAAGTAATGACATCGCGCCCTATGTTTTGATGTGTTATCATGTTAACAATTGTGAACTATACGCCCTTGAAGTTCCAAGAAAATTATGCCTGTTATATAAGTGTGTTCTAGATCTGACCCTCATCACAAAATGCTGTTATATTGTATTTTAAAATGGCGGACGTAATTTTCTTTTCTATGTTGTCCAATTTGTGTTAAATAAACTGGGACCGGAATATGTATACAATGGGTGAACTCGTGTATTTTTCCACAGGGTAACAGCTATAGTCTTTATAATAATTACCATTTTTTTTTTATGCTACGATGCACGATATAATGATGCCTGGGATATGTAAAATGGTCAATTGAGGAACAAAATACGTATGTTGGGTTGATTTTTTTACGGGATAACGACTAGTTTTTAATTCATAAAGATTTATATAGTAACTGCAGAAAAATTCCAAAAAGTGTGTGTGAAGTAGGAAAAAACTCGGGTTTCAAAATCATAGGAGAAGAAGATTTTGACAATTTTTGTATAACTAAATTCTAAATTATTTTGATTATTAAATTATTTATTTTGACTATTAAATTATTTATTTTGATTATTAAATTATTTATTTTTTTATTAAATTATTTATTTAAAAACTTCGAATAAGCGAAAACCATTTAAAGTTCCACTTATAAAGCGGCAACTGTATGTCATTATTTTCCACACAAAATTAATGGTGTCGCTTTGTGGTGTGTCTTGAGCCTTTCAACTATTCAAATAGATTAATACATAAATACATAAATAAATAAACACATACATTAATGTGGTTTATTTGCATCCGTTCCTGATTGGACGAATCATCTGTAAAGTCGGAATACACTGTACCAAAGTCTTCTTTTTCGATAATCTTATCTTCCTTGCATTCCTGATTAACTGAACCATTTTCAATAAAGAAGCAATACTCTTTAGGAAAGTTTTCTTCAGGAAACAGACATTTCTCATTGTCTTCTTCATGTTCCAATTTTACCTCTACATTGTCATAGTTATCGCCTCCATCTTTCTCTGTGATTGAATTCATAATTCTAACTATTTTAAAATAGAAAGTTGTAATAAAATAGACAACCATGACAATTTTTGATTATGATAGGAAAATACACAACAATTTTGCAAAACACTATATACATCAGATCTGGAAACCCAATAACCCCAAAACCAAATACACTCCAATTCTTTTTCTTTAAAAAAACAAAAGAAAAAAAACTTGGCAAAGCTTGGCAGACATTTTCCTGTAAAGACTTATAAAGTGATGGTTTATTGACAAAGTCTGCTCAAAAACAGTCCCAAGATAGCGATATTCGGTGGCTGCGTTGATTGACTTTCCGTTGATTTCCAAGTTTAGGGTTGATTCGTTTTTATTCAAATTTTTACGGGTGCCGAAGATCATCGATTCGGTTTTCCATCCTTCTGATTTAATACAAGTTTGTTTTCAGTAAAGTATCTGTCTACGTTTTTCAATTCAGCGTTGAAGGCGATCTCAATCAATAAAGTAAATTAAAAAGAGAGAGGGTCCAAGAATGCACCTCTGTGGTACACCACATACAATGGGGTTGGGATTAGACCATTAACTATTTATTTCACAAATCTTGGCGCGGTTAAGAAAAAGTCTGCAAACCAGTTTAGTGGCAAAACTTCTATAACTTTTCAGCTTTAGCAGAAGAATGGAGAGGCTTAGAGTACCAAAACCCTTCGACATCTTAACGTAAAGTGCACGTGTTAAAAACCCTTTGTCTATCTCCTTCCTGATTTCCTCTGTCAGATAGAGTGTGATTAATTCAATAGATCGTTTTTTCCTGTATCCGTATTGGTTGGGTGATAAAATATCATTTTCGTCAAGATTATTCACAAGTTGAACGTAAACAGCCCTCTCCATTATTTTAGATATGGCCGTTCGGATGGAGATCGGTCGATAGTTTGACATTTCGTCGGTTTTCCCACCCTTGTGGAGTGGAATGATTTTCGCTAATATCCATTCAGTTGTTTTGGTGGCTGTTTTTAGCGACAAGTTGATGATGAACAATAAAGAACTTGATAACGTTGTCGCTGCGTCTTTCAAAAGTCCTGATGGTATTTGGTCATAACCTGTAGCTTTCTCGATTACGGTTAACAAAATATTTTTAAAATAACTCTACGCACTAATTACATCAGTCAATGTGTAGAAATGTTTATTTAATTCTTTTAAAAAATCATTGCGGTTGTAGTTGGTATAATTACGACAGGTAATTACTTTTTTTCTTTTTAAAGATTAAAACCATAGATACCATATAACGGATACACTACATTTAAATATTATTCATACACTAGTTGTTAAAACCCGTGGAAGAATGCACTGAAATTAGTGTGCTTCTTATCACAACAAGGTTTGTTGATAATTTCATTAAAAACGCTGAAAAAAAAATGTTTTAAACGAAATCCCGTTGAGATATCCACTCAAAAGCATTTAAAATGTTATGTTTCTGATCACAAAATGATTTGTTGTCAAATTCATTTAAAAGACACAAACAATCAATTAAAACTTTTGAACGAAATGGACAACAATAATAACAATGTTAATTGGCTGTGACTTTGCCTGTGACAATAATTTATAACAAAGCACTCGTCACGGTAAATTTAATTTAGCATGCAATAAAATTCCCAACTTTTGAAATTACTTTATTTTAACACATAATTTGTTCTAGGCAATTACAGGATACAAATATAGGATATTTTTATAGGGGATGTATTATAGAAGAAAACTGTAAAAATATAACCTACTTTGCCTGTTACAGAGACACACATTTTATAGATACTCATTCATAATTCGTTAATGAACTTTTAGCAGGATTAAAAAATAGTAAGAACATCCGATTGCTAATTTACATTGTAAATGAACCTGCTATATAAAATTAAGGAAAGTCATTAAAGTATAGGTTTATTTTTTGCTTTACATGCATATGTAGTCGATTGGTTATAACATTTATTGAACGTAAAACAACATGGTTCGCAAGAAAACCTGGGAGAAAAGTTAAAAACAACTTGTTTGAGGTGTTACAGATGATGAATTAATAAATTACACAGTTTCATTATTTTTTTATGAATAAGTTAAACGAAGCACTATTTAAAATTTAAACAGTTACAAGACGACGAAGCAAGTATACAAAAAATTAAGGAAAAGAGTATTCAGTTAGTGAACCTAGTGAAGATGGGTAGTATAACCTGGTATTTACGAAGTAAACTGGTCACTATATTATCAACAACAAATGCAGCCAGTGTTTCACCAGCGTACCTACTTGGTCGGGAACATTTCCCGGATGAAGTCTTTTGGTACGATCTTGCCGATAAGCCTTACCATATTTGTGAAAATGCGTTGGAAAAGTTTGTCAACAAAAATCCTTATCTCTATCAATTGGTCTTTATGGCATGGCTTAAAGAAATGACTCTCTTATGGAAAATATAAAAACCGGATAATTACATTGATGATGTTCTACTTGTCACGTGGAGTGTAATTGCAGAAGATCTTACGATTTCCGAAGCCACTAATGAGAATTATATAATGAAATAAATACTTTATAAGTGCTTTCAATTAAAGTACAGCCAATTTAAGAGAAAAGGCAGTAACACAATTCGTTACCCGTCTCTGACAATACATGCCGGGATTGAAACTGTGGCATTTCTTGGAAGATGTACTACCTCTGGCCAATAAAAGTGAAATATCCAAGTCACCTTTTTGCGAATAAAACCCCCGAACCGTACAAAGACCAAGTTATTGATTCGTTAGAATGGGTTGGTCCCTCATACTCAAGATTTCCAAAAAAAACAATAACTGAAGCTTAATCAACTGTATCAGAAAACGTTAAAGTAACGAAAATTGAAGAATTTGAAAAATCTGTTGATGCTATGATGAAATTGCTGGAAGATGCGCTATTTTGTTTGGATGGAAATTGTAAATGTAAACGGCCAAAGTACGAAAGGCAGAGTGCTGTGAACTAAACAGAGTTGAAAGGTTCTGGGAAAATGGAGATGTTAAAGGACGACTTATGGTGTGTAAATGAAAATTGCGAATGTGTGAGACCAAATAAAGACAAGAAGTCCTGCGGCTTGCAGATTTCCGCCATTAGCCTGAAAGATTTAAAAATTTGAAGTAGACCTTGAAAACGGAGAATTATGGGGTAAACAAATCATTGAGTATTCTCAATTATTATTGTAACTGTTTGTTAAAATACAACTCAATAAATAAAAAATAAAAATTTTACATAGCTATATGAAGTATTCTAAAATAATAGTTAAAACTTTAACTGGATATTTTTAAAACTGATCAGGAAAATTCTGAATATTTCAGAATACAAATCTTGTTATGTATAAACTTGAAAATTCGAATAAATTACTTCTGAACGAACTCAATTTGAAGGATGAAGTAATTCATTGTTAATTAATTCAGCAATAAATACATATTAGCATTTGAATATTTCCTATTCAGTCTTTTTGTTGAAAATTTTTTGAAAATGCTGATGGGGCATGGTTTGATAACAGCTGATCTGAAAAAGAAAGTACGTTTTAAAAATGAGAAACTAGAACACAATTTTACCATAAACTGCATTAAAACCAGGTTGTTTAATTATTGTATATTTACCCTCTCTTTGCCTCTTTGATTTGAAAAGGGAATAAATTAATAAGATACAAATCAATGCCATGTGATGCACAAGGTTACTTGTTTAACAAGTAACATATTAAGCAGGCGGTACATGATTTTGAAACCTGTGGACAATAGAGGATTTATTTTGTTGAAATCGATTTATTGAATTCCAAAAATTTGATTGTTTATTATCCTTTTTTGATTCAAATTCTGAACTTTGAATTTCTTTCGGGGAGTCGGATTAGTTGCAATTTTTCATTTTTGAGGAAACTGATTGGTCATTGTTTTGTTTGACAAATCCAAAAAGTTGAACATATCTAACTTTTGAAATTTCAAATTGACAAATTGAATTCAACAAGTTGAAACAAAAAAGGGTAAACGCACAATTAATAAATCTTAGAAATCTTGTGATACTCTGGGTGAGTTCAAGAAAGATTTTCAAGCAAATTAGGCACTCAAGGAGAACTGATAATTACCCAGTAAAAGAATAGTTAGACGTTTTCAATGGCACGGTAGCTTAGTTGTTATAACTCTGGCATTTTGTGCGGGAGAATGGGATTCAATTCCCCTTGGCGCAATTTCACTCACATGGCTTGGGTTAACCTAAGCCATGTGATCGAATTTGGGGAGAAGTCACACTGTGTGGGCTCTTGAATGTTGCAGGGAATTGTCTGGTAGAGCGCGGACCCTATGGGTCTGCCTAGCTCAAAATGAGCATTAAATACTCTAGGACTCCCCATCTAAGCCATGGCCCCTCCTGGAAATAATAGACGGGGTACATCCCTCGATATTTGTGAGGCTAGCCATATAAAATATACAGATCATCTATTTATCTATGCAGAATAATTATATATATACGGTGCGTACAGTATAATTCGCCGCCCATACAACTACTTATATCAGATAAAAAGATGTATATTCGCACAGGATTTTTTTAATATTTTTTGCAGAAAAGTTGTCGAAACGTGACAAAAGTTTATTGTTGCTTGAATCGAACAGTCAGGGTGAACTGACGATTAGCCTGTAACAGAATATATAGTTAGTCGATACAGGATAATTGACGCTACGCTTAGTATAATTAGCCGTTAAAAAGCTTCTTTGTGTTCTTTACAGCTAACTTCGTCTTTTCTATGTTTTTTCTTGAAATCAGAATAGTGTTGTTGGTTAATAATACGATATACTGCTGGCTACAGTGAAATTAATAACTGTTTTGCACAATCGTTTCTTTTTCCTTTATGTGGATTTGTATAAATATAGATATAGATGGCTATGGGAAGATCAATTACGAAGAAAAATAGTTTGGAAATTTAAGTCAAAGAATATCTATCGTAGAAGTAGCCCCTTTTTCCCACAAGAACAGGAGTTGGGTGTCCAGCCATGGAAATATTATGCAAAGCAGGACAAAGGTTTTTTGTTGATGGCTCTTTAAGAAAAAAAGCACTCTAATCAAATCACTATTTTATGTAGCTAGCTAGCTTGATAGCTAAGTAACTTAACGACTATAAAAAGGGTTATGTCAACACCAATCAAAAGGAGACCCAAGTCAGCAACAAAAATTGAGATAGCTAGCTAGCCAGCACACTTTTCTCACTGATATATAAAATAATTCCTACCTGATAAAATACACGAATTTAAAGAATAATTTTTAGCTCCTCCAGCTACATCAATAAAGCTACAACGACCAACCAGACCAGCAAGGGGCGAACAACAAAATGTTTACGGTGGCTCATATCTGCCACATTTGCATAGCATTTGACTTAGGATTTTAGTGCGAACAAAACACTTTCTAGTGCGCACTAGTCAACTGTCTAGTGCGCACTAGTAACTTTATCAGTGAGCACTAGAAAATAGTACTAGTGCGCACTAGCAAACGGCTTTGGTGCGCACCAGCAAACATGATAGTGCGCACTAAGAAACCACTGGCAAGCATTGACTTATATAACATTCGAAAAATGAAATTCTAGATGAAAAAAAAGAACAGTCGATCCTTACCTGAACTAAATAAACCTATAGCTAGATCTAACATTATGACTTCGAAGAGAACTAGGAAAACAAAGGGAAGTTGTATAAACACCATACTTTACGATAACGCAATTTAGTCTTACCCTAATTTAGTCTTACCCTAGTGCGCACTAAGCGATTCTTTAGTGCGTACTGCTGAACATATGAGTTGGTGCGCACTGCTGAACATATAAGTTAGTGCGCACTGCTGAACATATAAGGTGGTGTGCACTGCTGAATATATACGTTGGTGCGCACTGCTGAACATATAAGTTGGTGCGCACTGCTGAATATATACGTTGGTGCGCACTGCTGAACATATAAGTTGGTGCGCACTGCTGAACATATAAGTTGGTGCGCACTGCTGAACATATAAGTTGGTGCACACTGCTGAACATGTAAGTTGGTGCGCACTGCTGAATATATACGTTGGTGCGCACTGCTGAACATATAAGTTGGTGCGCACTGCTGAACATATAAGTTGGTGCGCACTGCTGAACATATAAGTTGGTGCGCACTGCTGAACATATAAGCTGGTGCGCACTGCTGAACATATAAGTTGGTGTGCACTGCTGAACATATAAGTTGGTGCGCACTGCTGAACATATAAGTTGGTGCGCACTGCTGAAAATTTATATTTTCTATTATTCTACAAACTCTAGTGCGCACTAGATCTTCTTTTAGTGCGCACTAGTACTGTCTTCTAGTGCGCAGTAGCAAAGTCACTAGTGCGCACTGGAAAATGTTTTAGTGCACAGTAAAATCCTAAGTCAGCTGCTTTGAAAATATGGCAGATATAAGCCATTATTATTATTATTATTATTATATTATTATTATTATTATTATTATTATTATTATTATTATTATTATTATTATTATTATTATTATTATTATTATTATTATTATTATTATTATTATTATTATTATTATTATTATTATTATTATTATTATTATTATTATTATTATTATTATTATTATTATTATTATTATTATTATATTATTATTATTATTATTATTATTATTATTATTATTATTATTATTATTATTATTATTATATTATTATTATTATTATTATTATTATTATTATTATTATTATTATTATTATTATTATTATTATTATTATTATTATTATTATTATTATTATTAGAACTTTATTTTCAGTTGACAAATACTGCAAATATATACATTCATGTACATTTTACATAGCTGTACTCAGTAAGTGCGCTAATTTACGTCAACTATATATACACATCATAGAAAAGTAAATATTAAACATAAAAAATTAAATGCAGAAAGAAAAGTTAAAACAGAAGAAAAGGATTTTTTTATTGATTTCCGTCGCCGCTATGCGGGGCGGAATCTTTAAAATCGCCTGATGGGAGATAGATAGAGAGAGACAGCACAGAGCCCGGACGCTGTTAAGTTTTTGTCCAGGCTAAACGCTCGGAAAATTCCATTTTTTCGAAAGCCAATGAAGATGCTTTATTTTAATCCCTGCCAATTAAATGACCAATCTGAACAGAGAGTGTACTCTTCGTGTGGCCAGAACATTCCGTGTGCGGCCATGACTAAAAGTGCTTACATTTTGTTGGTCGCCCCTTGCTGGTCTCTTTGGTTTGGTCGTAGTAGCTTTATTGATGGGGAGCTAAGCATTATTTTTTAAATTCGTGTATTTTATCAGGTAAGAATTATTTTATATATAGCTAAGTGAGAAAAGTGTGCTGGCTAGCTAGCTATCTCAATTTTTGGTGCTGACTTGGATCTCCTTTTGATATTGGTGCTGACATACCCCTTCATGAAATTACTTACTTGCTAGCTAGCTATGGAGCTAGCTACACAAAATAGTGCTTTGATTAGAGTGCCTTTTTTTCTTAAAGAGCAAGCAACAAAAAACCTTTATCCTGCCTTGCGTAGTTCTTCCATGACTGGACACTCAACTCCTGTTCTTATGGGGAAAAGAAGGGGGGCTAAAAATAACTTCCAAATGACACTTTGTGGGACCACTTCTATCAGATAAAAAGATATATATATTCGCACAGGATTCTTTTATATTTTTTGCAGAAAAGTTGTCGAAACGTGACAAAAGTTTATTGTTGCTTGCACTGAGCAGTCAGTGAACTGATAATTAACCTGTAACAATATATAGTTAGCCGCAACCTCGATCCCAGGACATGTTGTCTCTTTTTACATATCGGACGGCGAGACGAACATGGCCCTGGTGGAGGCTGGTCAAAAATCTTTGATTTTCGCAGATTTTTAATTAATGCACTCGTGTCTCGTTTATCCGGATTTTTTTACTTCCTAGTCCTTGGTAAGCGAGATTCAATTTAATTATCAAGGTCTGGATTTTATCGTGATCGTTAAAAATGGAACGTTTTAGTGAAGACTGCACTGTGAAGAGTAAGTAGTTGTGTGGAGGTGGCTCTAAAGTACATATTGTTGTTTTAAAGCAAGTATATGTTTTTGAATATTGCCTGAAAACAACGCAAATCATATCTTTGTTAAAGGCAGTTTTGCCTATGTATTTGGAAAATTAATTATTTTTCATTTACTTGCTGATCTCTTCCCAGTTAAAAATAAAAAGAATATTGTTTTGGCCATCACCTCTAATAAGCTTCCTTTGTAAATGATCAGGTAAAATAATTAATGTTAATCTGCTGCTGTATTAAACTTGGAGCAGGGGGAGTTTGAAGCAGATGAGAGCTTGTTTGGAAGTAGTGATGCAGTGGGAAGGAAAACAACGGAAATGTTAAGATTTTATTTGACCATCCAGAATCCTCTTTATTTATCCCAATTAACTCCGTTAACTGGGATAGATAACGTTAATTTGAAAACAGAGGTGATGTGTTCTGGAACTTCATAGAGAATTGCAGCTCATCCGCGTGTTCTCCCCAGAGAATGGTAGCTACAGAAATCAAGTCGTTAATAACACTTAGATAGATGAGCATATTTTACATGGACACACCTGTTACATTGGACACATGCTCGACAAAACTTAGACTCTAAATAATGAATTTGATGCATCATACAAAAAAGGTATATACAAATCGCATTTATATAATGGTAAAACTTCGATCTTATTTCCCCCCAGGTTGCAGCTATTCGAAATTTAAGTATTTTCAATCCTTCCAATATTGACGTATACAAACACGGTAAATCTCACAAGAACACAGTTGTCCAAAATGAGATCATTGGAATAATGTGTGTATAGAGCAGATTATCAAACAAAAACCGCCATCCACCGAAAACATCATGAAAACAATCATAGTGACGTTTGTCCAAACATGGTTGTCTCCAGCGTTACAAATCTGCTCCGCTTGATGTACCTTAGGTTACTTTGCAAATACAACAGTTATTTCCAGGAGTCACACAATGAATACATGGAATAATCTTGACTTTGGACAAACGTTTTTATATATGAAAGCAAAATTTTATAATGATGTTCCTATCAAGGTTATTTCACATTTTCAGTTTTATAGTTTCAATTTTCTGTGCTGTCCTTTTAAATATTTTGATTTTCCTTGTGTATGCCACGTTTGACAAACACATTTTGTCGTAACTGAATTTTATTGTATGGGGGGTATTCTATAGTTTAGCTCAGAAACTGAATTCTCGACAAATGTAATACAAGACTGACATATAACAGTTAGAAGAGGATCCGGTTCTGTCGTCTTTAACCCACCTTTAATAATAATAATAATAATAATAATAATAATAAATATTTAAAGTAGCTAGCCCAGAAAATCACAAAAACCTATAGTTAGTGGATTGTTTCCACTGGGGGCCACATTTCATTGGCAAGGCATTACCAAGGTGTTCTATTCACCGTATTAACTTTTGTACTAACTTTCTAATAAGTGACGTTCGATAAGCAGTCGCACCAGTGTTTTTTACACTGCCCTAGTATAGCTTTATATTTTTATTTTAAAACCCCTTACTTTCTTAGAAGTAGCACTAACAGAATTTTTGCAACATGTAAAATCTGTGAAATTAGCATGGCAAATTCATGCAATCCTTCATCTGTATTTTCGTTTATGTATTTACGCTTACTTTGTATTCTAATAACACTAATAATATTATTCTGAATAAAAAATATTAAATATTATTCTGATGTTTAGTAGTAAAAATAATAAATAACTGTAGCTATAGACCTTTTTGAATGTTTACATTTTCCGCGGTAAGCCCTTTCGGCTTTAACAATTGTGTGGCAAGCAAAAAGATGGGGGCGCTAGGTGAAGTGAGGTCCTTTTTAGTCTGTTTCTTCGCACAAAGGTATCATTACAACTTTATATGATTATTATGTCAGTCAGAAGTTACCCATCTACACTCGATAATATTTTAAAGGCTCAAAAATATTTCCGTAGAAAGAAATGGGCTGAAAAATACCTTTCTTCAGCAAGCTTCCGCATCTTTCTGCCTGCCACGCAGTTGTTAGAGCCAGAGGGGCTTACCGCGGAAAATGTAAACATTCAAAAAGGTCTATAGCTACCTATCTTTTTACACTTGTTGTTTTAGTAGCTAGCTGACCAACAATGTCTTTGTCAGTTGCTAATATTAATCCGAGCATAAGCAGCATGTAGCTAACCACAAGTACATCTGGGTTAAGAGTTAACTAGCTATTTAAACCTAAAAAAAAGACTTAAAAATCTGCCAAAATGTGTTCTCCAAATATTTTTCTCTTGTGCAAAACATATATGCGCAGTGTCGGCCATCTTTTTTATTTACAGTTAATTTTAAGCGTCGATATTTCACGGACCGAGTGACGTATTATCTTACGCATAATTAGATGAAAAGTCTCGACCAATCACGGCTCGGAATAAAACCAGCCTCCTCCAGGGCCTTTTTCGTCAGACCTATCAATAAGCGCAGCGCCGATGAGAGACAAAAAGCCCTGGGAACGAGGTTGAGTTAGCCGATGCAGGATAATTAGATGCTACGCCTAGTATAATTAGCTGTTAAAAGCTTCTTTGTGTTCTTTACAGCTAACTGCGTCTTTTCCATGTTTTTTCTTGAAATCAGAATAGTTTTGTTGTTTAATAATATAGACGACATATGTACTGCTAGCTACAGTAAAATTATATATTTTTTGCAAAATCGTTTCTTGTTCTTTTTCTTGGTTTTAATTGAAGCACAACTTTATGTTGATCTATATAAATATAGATGGCTATGGGGAGATCGATAACGAAGAAAAGTGAAAATTTAAGTAAAAAGATATACATCGTAAAAGTAGCTGTATAAGCGGCTAATTATACTGTACCGTATATATAATTATTCTGCATAGATAAATAGAATGTCTGTATATTTTATATGGCTAGCCTTACAAATCCTGTCTATTATTTCCAGGAAAGGTCATAGCTTAGATAGGGAGTCCTAGTCCGGGGCCATGGTAGCATTCACTCACCAATATTGAATTGCCGCCAAGGGGAATCGAACCCCGTTCTCCCGCACAAAGTGCCAGAGTTATAACCACCAGGCTATGGCGCCATTGAAAACGGCTAACTATTCTGTTACTGGCTAATTATCAGTTCTCCTTGTGCCTAATTTGCTTGAAAATCTTTCTTGAGATCAACCCAAAGTATCACAAAATATTTTTCTAAGATTTCTTAGAAATGACTTGATTTTTAAAAATCTCACGAAATATACCTGTGCATCACATCGCATGGATTTGTATCTTTGTATTAAATTCCCTTTTTAAATCAAAGAGGCAAAGAGAGGTTAAAAAAGAGACAATATTTAAACAACCTGGTTTTAATGCAGTTTATGGTAAAATTGTATTCTTGTTTCTTATTTTTAAAACGTACTTTCTTTTTCAGATCAGCTGTTATCAAACCATGCACCATCAGCATTTTCAAAAAATTTCAACAAGAGAGTAAATTTTGAAGGCCTAAATACTGAAATGCTAATATGTATTTATTGCTGAATTAATAAACAAAGAACTACTTCATCATTCAAATTGAGCTTATTATAGTTATTATATTCGAATCGTCAAGTTTCTACATAGCAAGATTTGTATTCTGGAATTTCCAGAATTTTCCTGATCACTTTTAAAAATATCCAGTTAAAGTTTTAACTGTTATTTTAGAATACTTCATATAGCTATGTAAAATTTTTATTTTTTATTTATTGAGTTGTATTTTAACATTGCAGGTTAGTTACAAAAATAGTTGAGAATCGTGATACTCGTGATTTGTTTACCCCATAATTCTCCGTTTTCAAGGTCTACTTTAAATTTCAAAATCTTTCAGGCTAATGACGGAAATCTTAAAGCCGCAGGGCTTCTTGTTTTTTTTTGTTTTCTGTTTTTTCCACTCTGGTTTAAATACTAAGAAACAAAAACAGAATGAGCGACTCAGTTTCGTAATCCAAACAGAACAAATTAAAGGAAACCAACACCCTCTACGTAGTTTCTACATAATCGACAAGGGCAGTTATTTGGAGTCCATTTTTTAATATTCTTTCTGAAATTTCAAGAGTTTCTAACTCGCGAATTGAAGAGGGGACCGTTTCCCAAAGTTTTGGACCAAGAAAGCTTAAACTTTCCGTTCCAAATTTTGATGTTCGGACCCTTGGAATTTTAAATTCGCTAACTGTTCGAAAATTATAGGCCGATGCAGATCTTAATTCAAAGACTTGACTTACGAGAACTGGTGCCAAATTATTTTTCACTTTATATAGTTCGACCATTAGAGCCTGGATGTTCCTAACATGGATAGAGACAGATCTGTCTTTTATGAGCAATTCACTAAAAGATGACTCCTTATCATTGCACACCATGCGAAGGGAAAGTTCATGTAGTCGATTTATTCGATTATTATAGCTTCTATTACAACACATCCACACTAGTGGACAGTAGTTGAACAAGGACTTAAAGAAAGCATTTACGAGTGTTCTTCTTTTTTTCAACACTCATTACAGGTATTATCCTTGCAATTGCGTTCAGTTTTTGAGAAGCTTTTTTGCACATTTCTTCTAAATGCAAATTAAAAGATAAATTCGTATCTAAATTAATTCCAAGTAGTCTCTCAGATTGACTACTTTCAACGAGAGTTTTATCGACAGTCATAACAGTTGTTTCTTTACTCCCGAGTAAAAGACGGCTTTTATTTGGGTTCGCCTTCATTTCGTTGTTGCTAAACCACTGAAAAAGAGCTTTTGACGTTTTGTCTAGTGAAGCTAGCACAGAATCGATAGTTTCAGCAGTTGTATACGGGGTATTATCGTCTGCATAACTCGCAAAATCAGTGTCACTAATAATAAAAAACATATCGCACAAAAAGATGTTAAATAACAAAGGTCCCAATATGGAACTCTGTGGTACGCCGAAAATTATTTCAAGCCAAGAACTGAAAGTCGAATTAGCCCCCGTTCTCTATTTACGATTTGATAAATAGTCATGGATAAGTCTTACGGATGGTAGACTAAATCCATAGGCATTTAATTTAGCAACCAAAAGTTCGTGTGAGAGACAATCAAAAGCCTTTGATAAGTCAGTAAGCAAAGCTCCGAAGTGATCTCCTTTGTCAGCAGCCTTTTTCCATTTCTCGAGCATAACAAGGAGGCATTGCTGGGCACTATAGCCTTTTCTGAAACCATGTTGAAATTTAGACAAAATGTTGTCAAAAAACGTAGACATTTGATTATAAAGACACTTCTCAAATAATTTAGAGTTATTTGGAAGCACACTTACTGGCCTAAAGTTTTCTTTTTCGTGCTTTGAGCCTTTGCTAACTTAAACTCATTAGGAAACTTAGCGATATCCACCGTGTTATTAAAGCCTCTTGTCAAATATTCTGAAAATATATCTTCATTTTCTTTTATCAGTTTGGTTGGAACATCTGATTTCTGGGTAGCTTTTGATGGATTGAGATTTCTTATCATAAGATTGGTCATTAAATTGGCAAAGATAAAAATGAAGCATCTTCATTGGCTTTCGAGAAAATAGAAATTTTCCGAGGTTTTAGCCTGGGCACAAACTTTAGCAGCGTCCGGGCTATGGGCTGTCTCTATCTATCTCTTTATCTCCCCAGGCGATTTTAAAGATTCCGCCTTCGCCGGCGGAAATTAAAAACAACAAGAAAACCTGTCGGTTTGAACACACAATCTAATCCTAATAAATCAATTAGAACATGGTTAAACACTCACAACTGCCAGAAGGTTATTCTGACCTTCCGTCAGTTGAAACAAGAATGTTAATCGACATCACCCTCATATAGAGGGTGATGTCGATTAAAAAAACATTGTATATAATGTATATAATATCAGTAATATTTTTTATTTATTTTCTTTTAATAAATTGTTTTCAAAAACCATGAATAACAAAAGAATACACAATTAACTATATATATAAGTATATATATAATAAAAATAAAGATACAACACTGAGTATGCGAAAAATTGATTCCTGTAAAACCCAATAGACAAGTCCTGTTTGTACCATCAGCACATCGTATTACTGCAATTTTAAATAACAAATTTGCAAATGAGAAAAAAATATCACTTATGAAAGGCAAGGAATTTATAAAAAGTAGCAGCTTGGATGTGATTCTCAAAAATCTTCACAAACATATCGGAATAGAAGTAACATCAGGAAAAAAAGTACAGGTACTTCGGACTTCAATCCTAAAAAATTGTGTTATTTAATACAACAATAAACGTTAAAACTGAGAAATTGGAGATGACAGCTATTCTCGTAAATCTCTATAACAATCTTATGTAAATAATTAATATATGTACATAAATTATATTAGGCAACCACATTGTTTTCTTTCTTATATTTATTGCATTTTTTGAAAGTGAAAAAAATATATGTCCTTTACCATCCTTTTATTACTCCGAGCTCGGGCGACTTTTCGAATTAAATTGACGGTTGTCCGCCAAAACCGCCCGCACTTTCCCGAACACGCCCGAACTCGCCCGGAGCATTCCCGAAATGCAACACCTTGTAACATAAACATGGCGGACGACAGTTGAAAGCATGTGCTTGAAGAGTAAGGAGTTAATAAAGTTTATGTATAAGTTATTTATCAAGTAAATCTTATTAAAAACCATCAAAAACAGTTCTTTTAAGCACTTCGCTACCACATAGTTAGTTCATTTTAATTTTTATACTTAAATAATTTGTGGTGAATCATTGAGTGTTTTTGTGGTGAATCTTTTTTTTTTGTTCGGGCATTGTTCGGTTCTATGTGTGTTTTTTCAGACGAATACCTGATTTTTTTTCAAAACGTCGAACTCGCCAGAAAATACCCGCACTTTTCACGTTGTATGCGGTTTATCGGCACCCTCGTGGTTTTTATTCCATAAAATAACTTTGCAAAAATGCAGGTAAACAAAGTGGAAATTTTTCCCGGTTGAACAAAAGATGAATTAGCTAAAACGTCCTAATTTCGTGATTTACGTCTTAATTCTGTGATGTGTTTTTTTTCCAATGTGAGATACGCTAGGCTCTACATATACATACTAAATAATATAAAAGCTCCTACGCAGCTTATTTCTTTTCGATTTGAAAAATCTCAACAACATAACAAATGCAAAACTCTGGACTTCATTGGCGATAAATTTGTGATGTAACCAATGATCTTGTTGTCTATAATAAAGTCAAACCTTGTGTTTACAATTATATTTGATTGATGTAGACTTTTGGAGTGAAGAATCATCTGAAATGACAAATTTCAAGATGATCGTATCATCATAATGGAGATACAAAATCATTAGCAACACTGGTAAAAACTTTAGAAATAGAATAAAATGGAATAAAAAATAGAATCAAAATCTGCAGAATGAATTTCCAAAATGCACCTAATTTAGCTAAGCTAGCTATAAGTTCCTTATAATTGATGCAATCAATATGTTTTAAGCTCCAAAATGATATTAAATCAATGTAAAACTATAGTTGAAAGACTAAGATAAGGACTAAATACATACATTAAAATCCACGACAAGTAACCAGTACCATCCAACACATGTGGGATAAGACTCATAACGGCAGAAAAAATCAGTCAAACTTACGGAAAGCGAAACATGCGCCTTTTGCACAAAAATGAATAAATGGCGCGCCATTAAACAACTTTTCGTTCCTGAAGTTTCGTTTCCAAACACTAGCCACCTAAGGTGTGAGTCGGTAACTTGTACAGGAATATGAAATACGTTTATCTTAAGCTAGACTTAACTGCACTATAATAAATACAACATTATGAGCATTAGATCTTAAGACATTCTTTTAAAAATGAATGTCAACCCGCTTTATAAATAAAATTTTTACCGCCTCGGCTAGTTTCTCATGTAATCTCGCACATGAATTGGCTCCGCGTAAAATATTCACCAATGTGTTCATTTTTTATTCCGAGACGAAGAAAGGCTAAACCAAACACACATTCCTGCGGATTGTGAACAAGATGACGAAGGAGTATACGGAAAAGGCAAAATTTGATAGTTTTGTACTGAATACGATTTCGCAAATTAGAACAGAACGTAACGATTCAGACTGTGGCATAGTTGGTGTGACTATTTCACGATCTAGTGTGTTAAGTTTGGGGAATCAGGGATGGCTATGTAACTGTTAGCTCTTGTCTTAATTGATCGATGTAACGTCAATAGAACATATCGGCTGACCTCACATATGACAGGTTAAAGGTCTGATTTTGTCTCGACAATACCTGGAACCTATCTTCATTCCTGATTATAAATCCTCATCCACACTTCATCTCCGGCATCAAACGTGCGTATGGTAGATTTGCTAATCAACCATCCTTGTCCCAAGGGTGTCTCCCCTGAGCAGTTATTACAGCGACCATCAAAAAAGGAAAATGCTTTGGAATGTGGTTGCTGATCATCATTTCCATCTTCTTCATTGCTTTTTTAAATGTCTAAACGACTTTCTCTGCATTGCTGTTAGTGGACGGTTGATATTATGGTGCACAGATGATGTGACATATGTCATTTTTGTTTATAAATACTTTGAACTCCACACATGTAAAGCTCAGACCATTGTCGCTGCTTCACATTTGAGGTCCGTGTACAGGAAACGTGATGCGCTGAGTTGTTGCTGCAATACCAAACTTTTTGGGGGTTAATGGGTATGTTTCGATCCACTTGGAATAGGAGTTCACTACCAGGGATATATTGCCTAGAAACCGACAAAATCTAGTTGGAGTCGGGTCGAAAAATTGCCGATGATCTCCCAACGATGTTGAGGAGCTTTTATAGGCATATTGTGGTTTTCTCGGCATGGTTTTCATTTGTGCACCATTTCTTCAATGATTCGAGCCATGTTTGGCCAATAGATATAACTGAAGGCTAGTGCTTTCTCGGGGCTTATGTCTGGACGAGCACTATGCAAATTTTCCAAGACAGTGTTTTGCAAGACCAGTGGTATGTTTACTCTGCTTCCCCATACCACACACCCATCTTCACTTGTTGTGACGGCTCTTATATCGCTTCATTGAGTCGTCCAGTAGCATATCTTCACAATTCATTACAAACAAAATTTACTACTCGTGCTAGTATATAATATCTCCTTGTTTGCACTCAAATTTCAACACATGTAACTGGTGATCGTGTAACTCAATCGTCGTCACTTTTTCTCCTGAACAAGGCGATTATTCAGTTAGCAATAATAAATGACTCTTCAGCATTTGCATTCGACCCACACTTACAATACTTTAACTCATAAATGGACACCAGGATAGCTTATCATGGCATCATCGAAGCGGTCAAGCTATGTACAGCTTCATCAGCTCCAATCACTGAATGCAGGCCATATTTCAGTGGTGTAGGTTGATACAACCCTTTATGTATGTCTACGGTTAAACATTTCCTTCATTATTCATCTGAAGGAAGTTGTTGATGGGTATGGCTGAGATCAACGAGGTCCAATTTACGGAATAGTTTTACAACATTGTTGGTCTTTGGCACTGGGTAACTGTCGCCACAATTGCTGACGATGCTATCTTCCTTTGCGATTGATACGATAGGTGATAATTAGGCAACATATTTATATACTTCATTCTGTCAAGTCTGTCAACTTCAATAGCACTAAACTGAACTTTCTTTAAGAAACTTTGGTGTGGCTTCAAGATTCACAGGTATAAGGATGGTGGTATTTTTCATAGTACACAGCTCCCGTCGGAATATCCCATGAATTCCTAACAACAACGCATCTAAATCACGATTTCTTGAGAAAGTGTCTGCCTAACGCACCTTATGCGGTCAATAAAGCCAATCAAATTGTATTTTATTCAGCAAGTTTCGACAGAGGTTGGTCTTTTGCTTTGAGTAACAACAATAGCTAGTTGTTTCTTCTGTTGATCGCACTTTGCTGATACCTCTGTCATTCCAAATCTGTTCGCTGACCTATCCTTAATATGTGTACAAGTTGGATTTCATCGGCTTGATTTGCACCTCTGTACAAAGCAAAATATGTAAATCATTATCACTGATAAAGTTGCTACGGTGTTCACTTTTCAAACTCGTTTTGTTTTTAATTTAGAAGCTAAATATGAGTCTCTTGCTGTTATAAAAACTAATTGTCTTTAAATGGTTGCTGCTCTGATTAGATGATTGTTTCCAGGTCAATCAACTTTTCGGTAGGCAGTAAAATATCTTTTCTCATATAAACGCAATTATTTGTAACTGAATTCTCGGTCTAAATATAGCCAGGATACTCAGATAAACTAAACTGTACTCAAAGTACACTTTGGGACTACTCATGAAGTGATCTTGTCCAGTTAAAGCGGGCTGAAAGAAGAATATATTTTACAGTAACTTTAAACTACAAAGACTCCTCAAAGAAATGTAATACATAAAAGTGCTAACTTATTTTGTCACAAAACAACGCTGAAAAAATATCACAATAAAATCTTATGATAATAGTTTTTAGACAAGGGGCTATGAAAGGATTCGATAATCTCAATCCCAATAAGTAATTTCCGAAGAATGGCGGGTGTCAACAACGGATCACTCAAAAGGTCAAGGTGCAAGAAATTATACACACTTTAGAACCATACAGACGCGTAGACAACCTGTTTATGAATAATTAATTTTTATGATGAATTTGCTACTTTTTAAGAAAAATTTTCCTTTAGTAATCTTTTTGGCGGTAAAATAAGCTACGGTCTGTAAAAAAATATTAAATATCAGTAAATCGAAAGTTCGTTTTGACGAGGAAACAGAGACAACACGAGGAGGTGTAATTGTTAAAAAAATGCTACGTTACTTGCTTTAAGAAGTCATTGTTGTTGTTTAGATTGTTGTTTAGACTTTATGTACAATAAACTGTTTCTATGTAAAAATTTCGAACGATATAGCTAACTAGCTAGTTCGAAAGGTTTGAAGTTTATTATATTAGAAAGTTTTCAGTTAAAAGCAAGGTAAGTACTTATATCGAATAAATCATGGATATCCAATATATGTGGAGAACTTTTCTGTCATTTTTAATTATATTTGGATGCCCAATATTAAGATGATTTAAGTTGTTGTTGTTAAGTTGTTATCAGTAGTAGTGATCATAAACTTTTCCACTGCCAACATTAGCTCGATTTTCGTGTAAGTCACTATAGTTGAAAACCAACAGCCGTTTCGCAGCCTCTTTAAAAAGCGTTTACACGTGCCATATCCACACGTAGTGAAGATAGACGGCCCCAACAAGGATCGCTCATTCGAGACCTGATGATGGCGGCAAAATGACCACCTCATGATGGTAAGGGACCTTTGTTACTTTGTTGCAGTTGTTTTTCTACCTTTATCTATTCCTTACAAGCCAGGATGACCACTGCTCTTAAAAAATGCTAGAAAAATTAGGAAAACTTTTATCTTTCTCTGGAAACCTAACTTATTTTATCTCTGATCACCTCATGCAAATATCTTCTTTTCAAACTAATCAGCCATCAAATTCTAAAAAGTCTGCTCCAAAATTCAACATCAATAAACTGAACAAGGAAGCTATTGTCAGTGAAGCAATAAGCATTGACTGGAAGGTTACACTTGAACTAGACAATCAGAATGTTAATAAATCCATGCATCTGTTAATCCACCAACTGCAAGATCTCACATATAAACATGTCCCAGTAAACAAAAATTCTAAACCCCATTCCAAGGCCTTTAGTAGTAAAAATTGGATGACTAATGGGATATTAACGTCTATCAGAAAACGAGATAATCTGCACAAAAAATATCTTAAGTGCAAAAATCTACCCTGTCTATTATTTTCAGGAGGGGCCATGGCTTTGATGGGGAGTCCTGGAGTATTTAATGCTCTTTTTGAGTTACGCAAACTCAATTAGGGTCAGCGCTCTGCCAAACAACTCCCTGCAACATCCAACAGCCCACACAGTGCGCCCCAATTTCCCTCTCCCCAATTTTCCTCACATGGCTTGGTTAACCCGGTGCTATGGTAATATTCAATTGCCATATTGAATCGCCGCCGAGGGGAATCGAACCCCGGTCTCCCGCACAAAGTACGAGAGTGATAACCACTAAACTACGGCGCCAACAACCACGTAAAATATCAATGCTATTCTCATGCTGAATGCTAATCAGAAAGGATGGATTCACACTTTTACATTCTCTGGCATGACTCAGCCTGCAGCATTGGAAGCGAACTCTCTACAACATCTATCAGTCAGAGTTATGTCGAAGTTATGTGACAAGCGAAGTTGCCAGATTGGCACTAGAGCTGTTTGTTTAGATAATCACATAAGGACGGTATACATGCTATATTTGAATTTAGCATCAAAATCTATGGAAACATCCAATTTTAAGTTTATAAAGTCAACTGCCTCTATCAGTGTCCAAACTTTCCATGCTCTATAAAGAAATGACCATGTAATCATTTTCAACGGCAGTGAAATTTTTTGCAATTTGCTTGTGCCAGAAAATCAACATTCAAATAACAAATAGCATTCACGAAAGTTCTATAAACAACAAAATTAGTTAAACTCTGAAGTTGCTATTAAAATTAGAGTACTGCTCTGTGTAACTTTAACTTTGTTTAACATTGTAACATAATTTTTTTTAGGTCAATGACATGCAGCTTAGTCATTTCTGAGTGGCTGTCCAAGCTACGATGACGCAAGTAACACAAGCCAGAGTAAGCGAATTTGAGCTATGATGAAAAATAGTGCTGAATTCATTATCAGCTCTCAAAGTTTGGATACCGGCTGTACTGCCGTATCCTCAGATTTTGATTGAGCAGAACATGTAGAATTTTACACTTGAACTGAGCTCTCCTTGTTGTATTTATTTCTATTTTTATGTTATTATTTTAAGTACTGTGAATGATTTCTGTGAGGTTTTATTGTTATGATATTACAGAAAGCTAGATGTCAGCTGAAAATTATTATTAAATTTTAAATCCCAAGTTATTGTGTCATCAGCAAAAATTAAGAGGCCTGGGACGAGCAAACGAGTATCGTTTTGGCAAAAGAATTTAGGTTAATCATTTCACCTTTATAATAACTAATATAATATCTGCTTTTGTAAAGTTTGAATGCACATCATTGAATATTCTTTCAAAAATGTTTTCTTGAAAATACGATTCCTTCTTCTTTTTTTTGCGGTGATGATATAATGATATATAATTTCATGATGTGCTTTTTAATGTCAGATATTTGCGTATACCAGAAATTTCACAAAAAGTAAGACAGTATAAAGTAAGTTTATGAAGGTTTATGTTTTGGATATTTGTGAAAACCTATCGTTGATATTAGGAGAGAATAAGTAATTTCTTCTGAGTGCCAATTTGGTATATGCAATCAAGTTTGTTTTTTAATTTTTGTTGTATCCGGACGCATTGGTTGTAAAGAGTATATACATTTTTTAGAAAATGCATGATACTGAGATAATAGGTATTGTCAACTGCAACTCTCAAAGTATTGAGACAATGAAAAATTAAATTGGCAGCAGGCTATAGAAATTATTGTGGCGTGCGGTCCTGGCCATGCAGTTTACAGTACGCTGGGACATTTACTCCTGGTAAGACTGAGTATTTTTTCCTTGATGGAAGATGAAGATATACACATCTAAAAATAGATTTTTTTTCTCAAAGAGGCAACAAAAGTGCGGGATTTTTTGTTTGAAAATGTAAATGCAGCGATTGATAATGAACGCAAGATTAACTATGAATTGCCTAACAGAAATCTTCCTCAAAATAAATTTAAGGGTATAAAACAGGACTGTGACTATAAATATTCAAAATATATCTCTTTAAAATTAAGAAATCCCAGGCTGCACCTCAAAAATATTTTTCTTAGTGGTTATAACTCTTGCACTTATGTGGGAGCCTGGGTTCGTTTCCCCTTGGCGGCGCTTTTATATGGACGAGTAAATGTTACCATAGCCCCAGGTTTACCCAAGCCTTGTGACGCAAATAATAGATAATTTACTTTAATAATTTATTTTATATTCATTAATATAGACAAAATGATTAGTTTCTGGAATGGATTTATAATTGCTACATTACTCTTCATTGGATGGCTTATAAAATCATTTTATCGACAACGGAACCTGCCTCATGGACCCATGCCACTTCCAATATTTGGAAATTTGCTGATATTGAGGAAAAGAGCACTTCAGACATTGAACAACTTAGCAACTGTCTATGGTTCAATATTTACAATATGGCTTGGTCGAAAACCAATAGTGATTGTGAATGATTATAACTTAGCACAAGAAGTATTGAGTAAAAATGGTTTAAAGTTTTCGTCACGACCAGATTTTATGAGTTCTTTACTTACAAGAAATCGAAAGCGATTTCCCTTTATGGATTATTGCCCAAGCTTTGTAAACAAGCAGGCCATCTGCAAAGATGTTTGCAATGCGGATAAACTCTATCTTAACACATGTTTAGAAATTGAAATTAGGCAATTAACAGATTTGTTAATGTCACAGACTGCTGCGAAAGAGTTCGATCCTTCTGAGATGATCGAAAAGTTTGCAATTGATTTGTTAGCTAGAGTAGTATATGGAATGGAGACAGATATCTTATTCAGCGAATTAAATTTACCTGGCCATCATGATTTTGTTACGCTGTCAAACACCACCAAAATGTTGCCTTGGCTGCGACTGCTTAGTATGCAAAGATATCGGGATTATCAAAAATTTATGCAAAATAGAGAACACAGATTAAAAAGTCTATTTCAAAACTCAAGAAAGTTTGGTGATAGCGATGCAATGATTAGAAAAATTTCAAGAGCTTTTATGGAAGAAGCCAATGAACAACAAATAGAAGATGCTGAAATTTTGTGTTCTGATTTATTTATTGTGGGAGTTGAAAATCTTGCAGCTGCCTTAAAGTGGATCTTGCTATACTTTGTGGTGTGGCCAGAAATCCAAGCCAAAGTGCAAAATGAGTTGGATGATAAATATGGAAAGACTCGAAACTTAACAGTGGAAGAAGCCATGAGTGTTCCTTACTTAAAAGCTGCTGTATTTGAAGTTTTGCGTCTGAGTTCACTAAATCCGTTATCATCAGTACATATGTCTAATGAGTCGGTTACTTTAAAAGGTCACAAGTTACCAAAAGGCACATGTGTTTGTGTTAATTTAAGTGCAATTCATACTAGTCCAAAATTTTGGGACAATCCATTCGAATTTCGACCATCAAGATTTCTTAAAAACAATGAAGGTGTTGTAATGTTACGTGATATTGGTTCAATAAAAGGATTTTTGCCATTTGGATCAGGTTTTCGAAAATGCGTTAGTGATGAGTTATCAGTTAAGCTAATGACAACTATTATCGCAAATCTTACTTTTAATTTTGATTTCAGCATTCCACCATGGAATATGAAACCGGATCTGGTGGGTACAACCAGTTTTATACTTGTACCAAGGCCTTATAATATTACAGTGTCTTCAAGATAATTTTTGTTTTACTTCTGCATACACATTTTTTTTATAAGATTGTCAAAATTTCATTAAAGTCTGGGTTTACAAAAAATTTAACAATTAGCCTCAAATGTTCTTCTTTTTATTCTTCTGAGAAATCAGGAAATATATGGTCAGATTGACAGATGATGATGAATATTTTTAGGATTAGAAGAAATAGATGATGTTGAATTTATTTAATTTATACAAAGAGAAAAATAACTTTCTAAAATTGCACTTACCGGGTGATGTTTGATTGAGATTATTTTCCATCATGGATTGTAGCTATTGAAATTAGAGATCATGTGAGAGAACTGCATTCGATTCCAGACCTTTTTCAAAGTGGTAAGGGGGTCAAAAACCACACCTATATACCCTGTTGTTGCCTCATTAATTTCCTGGAGTTAATTATATTCTTATTCTAAGATTCCTTCAGAAAACTATCTTGCAATTGCTTTATTATAATGTCTAGCAAACGTTTTACAATTGGTCCCTCCAACCACCCTGCAAATTTCACTCATTGTTATCCCTTTATACTTAATGCTCTTAATGTTGAAGCGGCTCTTGTGCTATGCACAGAAAATGTGTTTGTATCTAGATACTTTTTTAAAACACGTCTTTACTTATCTTTTGACGGGTACAATCATCACTAGTTTATGTGGTTATACAGGCTGATAAATTGCTTGATACATGTTGCGTATATTTTGCGACTCCCTCCACCAAAAATTCGTTAATTGGCAGGGTTTCCGTCTCTCAAATGGCTAGTAAAGCTTCCGAAAGTCTGATTACACTTAGATAACCAAGATAAAATCTTTATGCGCAACACACTTACCTCTTACTTCCACAAAATATCTCAAATAAACACAGTAAAGGTCTGGAATCGAGCCGGCACTCTCATGTTATCGTTTCAAGAAAACTGGAAGCCAGGATGGAAAAAAATAAAAATTGTTATTCTAGACTTGCATGATTTTGTTATGTTCCTAATGTTTCTAATATCAGCCTTACTGTTCTTATAAATTAGGTTCTATCTTATAAATAATGTGTATGTGTTTGTTTTACTTGAGGTTTTTAATTCGTTTGATCACAAGTTTCTTTTTGTTAAATATGTTTCAACATATCAATAGTGAATTATGCTAACTGTTATTCAATTTATTTAAATGGTCATTTGTTTTATGCCCACTTTCCCCAGTTTCAAATATGTTCTGAGATAAATAGGCTTACATTACAGCTTAAGCAATGTAATTCGGCAATGAATGCTGGCAACAGACAAACATATTTTAACCTCTTTTTATCCACAGTTATTGCAATGAAAATTATTTTGTAAAGAAAGTAGTATTATATGCACACATACAGTCTCAAAATGACCACTTGTGGGATTCTTAACACTTTAATCTGAGATAAAACTATCGATATTGGTAACTAAAAGGTGACGAAATATTATGCAAGAGTGCTAACTGAAATTTAAAGTAAGATGAAAAATGTGTCTATATTTAGGAAACATAATAAAATTGTGGTAAATAAGTGCAACTAACACTGATCTTTTAGCGAATGTGAGTGCGTTGGATGGTAGCCCTCCCATCCAAAAAATAAAATCAATTTTATTTTTGAGTGATGTCACCATATGAGTCACCATAGCATTGAACAAACACAGATTCCTAAAAAATTTATTTGAGATACTACAAAGTTGATTCACAGGGAAATGATAATTCACTTAAATGTATTAATATATATGTAATGTGATATAATCAGGCATGTTTATGAAACAGCTGAAGCATATTGGGTTTAAAGGTCCACTCCTGTTCATGTTTGGTCCAGGTTTATTAAGAAATAGCAACCCATTAAACCTTATTAACGACAATGCATTTACTTTATTCTTTAATAACACCAAATCTTTGTTCTTTTTGTGTAAAGAGTCAGGATTGAAAGAAAAATTTCTTCAATTATTTTTGTTTGTTTTTCTTTAAAAATATTGGAAGAAATTTGCACAGAAATTTGATTTTGCACATGGAAACGTATATTTTATGAGGATGTAGTTTTTTTCAAACTGAAAATATGGGACCTTTTTGCGGTTTTATTTTTGCGAAAAGGGAATAAAAATACCTGAACAACAATTGCGTGAACTTTTACTAAAAATGATTTTATTTTCCATAGGAGAAGTAATTCGTTACTTTTTTATTTATTCAATAAAGTCAAATAAATTATTTTATTTTTGGTGTAGAAAGATTTAATGATGCTATTGTATAATATATTACTTTTTCTGTTATTTTGGTTCCAAAAAGATTAAATATTTAAAATTGTCTTTTATTTGGAGCTTTACCAGCAGAATATAAACATTGTGTATATATACTTGTTTTGTTTTTTGAATGGGAATGTGTTAAACCTTTCATAGCTTCAAATGTTGCATTTTTAAAGTTATTTAACAGGAGGTTTCCACACCGTTCTTTCTAGAGCAGAAAAAGCTTGCAAGCTTCTTTCTTATGCATGTTTACAAATATTTTTTGAATTAATTTAAATTTAATAAACTACTCCCTAAGGTAGTTTGTAAAATATCTTGGGGGCACAAATTTATGAAGTAAGCTTGATTGAAAAGCTTGCAAGGTTTTTTTGCTCAAGCGGGAAATGCAGGTGTATCGTAAGTTCTTAAATGAAAACGCAAGTGTTGATTTCTTTATATATTGTAAGAAAGCAAGATATGAAGTGAAAAACAAATTATGAGGTGAGCTTGTTTTACAATTTAACTCTACAAACATCTTTCATCTATTTATTTTCAATAGTGAAGGATGAATAGTGAATTTGATAAATATTTATCTGCTAACTATAAAAAACAAGATGCATCAAAACCAAAGAGAAAGAAAGTTAGCATCAAAGAGAGCATTGCTGACATTGGTGAGATTTGCTTATTTTAAAAACAAAAATTGAAAGTCATTAAAAGCTTTAACTGTGTTTTTTTTCGTCTAGAATTTATAACCTGTCTTGTTTATATTTTTCAGAATGGAAAATAGCAAAGTGTACTTCTGATATCAATAATGGAAACATTCGTAATAATCTTCTGTCATCTGATTGTAAGAAAATGACCGAAATTCTCATGCACGTGGATGCTGTCAGTAAAAGAATATCTCAAAAGTATAATAAACATAAAGAAATAATATCAAAGTAAGGATACATATTTTGTTGTGCTTCTCTGTCACATGGTATAAAAATATCTATTTGGCCTGCATTAAATTTTATGCTTTGACTTAGATCTTCAATTAATCCAACATTTTATACGAGACAATTGCCTACAGAAAGTTTAGCAGTGCAATTAGAGTCACCATGTATGGTAAGTTTTTTTTGTTACGTTTTATTTTTATTTTTATATAGTATATTACTATCGTTCTGGCAAGGATTGTGTTTGTTTCCAGCTGTGATCATGTCCTGAATTGAAATAAATTTGTCACTAGAGGAGCATTTTTTCTTTATTGTTTGAAACCACAGTCTCTCTTAACATCGGTTTTGTGATAATGGTGTTTCTCATGCCGTTACAACAAAATTGAATTTGTTACTATCACCTTGGTGACTATAAAAAATTTTGCACCTAAAAATATTTTTACTACACTTTTGCAAGATTAGTAGAGGACTATTCTGGATCTTTCACATTGATTCAGCTTGACAAAGCCTTTATACAACACATATCAGCACAAATCACTTAATAGGAAATAAAAACTTTGTGTAGCCCTGTTTTTTTCCAGCACCAGTGGTTTTAATTTTACAATTGGCCTCTACAAAATGAATTCGTGTTATTTTTACTTCAAATATATAGAGGGTTTAGGCCACCTTAAAAATTAAAAACTCTCAAGGTTTTTTAAGATTTTAAGTAGGCCGATATAGTGTTTTATGAAGTAGTTTATGTGTTATTCATCATTTACTTTATTTACTGTAACTAGTGTATTCTTCAAGATGAATGAATTGCTACTAAAGGATTTTTTCAGGCAAAAATCCTGAAAAACTATGCTAATAATGCATTAAAATACTTTGGCTTAATTTGATCATATACATGTACAGTTCCTTGTAGAAATCTGTTAGGGAAACCTGTGAAGAAATCTCCACATATTTTTATCATGAATATTCCAAAAATGCTGGACTAACAGATACAGCAGGTAAAGACAGGTATACAAGCAAAACCTATTCATATTTGTTGCAAAAACATATTTTCCTGAAATAAAATAATTATTTTTCTGTCTGTGGAAGTTATAAAAGTTATCTTTCTTTTGCAGCTGCAACGAGATAAGTAAAGACCAATTATGGAGCAAAACAGAGGTGAAATCTTTTCTCTATGATTTAGGATATCTTGTATAACAACCAGAAGAAAAGTAAAAATAGGTTCTATCATGGATTTTCTTGTTGCAAAGACGTTTTTATGGAACGATTTTAGCTTCTGATAAGCAGTTCTTATGATAATTTTTGCAATAATGATTAATGTGATGTGGTAAAACCAAATAATTTCACGTGTAACGATACGCGTCGTTATGGTGCTAGAAGTTGTTTGTTTACTTTATCGAAAACAGTTTTTCAAATTTAGAATATCATGCATACGTTCAATCCTAATGAAGTGAGCCAAAGTATGATCAGTAACATAGTACAATCGACATCAAACCTAAACATACTTTCATCTGGAATTGATTTAACGAAAGATGCTAGCGACCTACGGTAAGTTTTCACATTGTATTGATTTTGTTATAATGGAAGTATTAAGCGTTCCATTAATCTGAGAGCTTGAACTTTTTCCAGGTTTAAATTTGAGACTGGTAAACTGAAAGACATTTCTACAAAGCCTGCTCTACTGCAAACAGTTCATCAACTTATTGAGGTAAAAAGAAAGGAACCCTAGGTAGCATGATTGAAAGAAAGGAACCCTAGGTAGCATGATTGAAAGAAAGGAACCCTAGGTAGCATGATTGAAAGAAAGGAACCCTAGGTAGCATGATTGAATTTCACTTTGTTTACTTTTATCTCCGCTTTTTTTTTGTATCTTTCAGGAAAGTCAGGTAGCACATTTTCAGCAATTTCTAATCTCGGAAGAAGCAAAAAATAATGCTTGGGAATTAGAGAAAAAACTAAACTCAATTAACGCTCAAATAAATGAAATACTGCAGCAGAAATATGATGATGTAACAGCTAAATATATGCGGTAGGTCTTTCTAATCTTAAAAAATAAGATTCTCTTAAGTTTGAATAGCGTATTAGGTACAACAAGAAAGCTTAGAAGCTGTAACAGTCATACTGTTTCTGAAACGTACGCAACAACGTTAAGTCAACTTAATAAAAATATTAAAAAAGGTGCCTGGTGAATATATAACTTATAGGCTGCCGTTTTTTAAGCATGCCAAACGAGAATATCTCTCAGAAACAAAAATGACGAACAGAATTTTTGTAAAAAAGCTTGGTGAAAGTACATAAACTTTGAGTTGAAACTAGGTAAGAACTTTCATAATTAATTCCTGCATATTCATAACATACACTTAACTTTGAACATTTAGCTAGATCTTTTTTTTCTGCTACGAAACTACGAATAAGTTTCAAAGCTAAATAGCATAAGTGCCATATATTTGTGTTTTTGCATATATTTTATCTTCAATATCGAGCGTGCGGCCACTCATTACAAGTAAAAAATGGCAAGCAACAAAATTTTGCTGTCTGAACAAAAGGTTATACTTTGCTATGCAGTATGACAGAAATTCACTTTTTGGAAGTAAAAAGTCTAATCATTTTTTTAATTTTAGTTCTAAAATGTATGTCTCTGGTTCTTTGTACAGTACTTTAAATGATTGACTAAGTACCGCTTTTTTCAAAATCGCGTCTCGAAAGCAGGACCTGAGCACTTAATGGCAGACCCATTTTAAAAAAAAAACTAACTCTTAGCATTAATGTTCTATTGTTTTCTAGAAATTTCTACTCCTTGCAGCAAGAACATGGTTCATTACTCAGTTCTTTGAACTGCCTTCAAAGTGAGACCAAAAGGTTAACAAAAGAAAAAGAAGAAAGAGAAAATGCTATGGAGCTTCTTCTTCAAAAATATAACAGAATTCAAAGCTTTAATAAGACAGTGGTGAGATTTAAATACAATTTACGGTTCAACGATTGTTTCATAGTTAGCAGAGGGGTCAACCTCCCCCCCCCTATTTTTAAAATAACCCTATGAATCTCACTCTTCTTATTTTAAGAGTAAATCCATTAATATTTCGAGGTTAAGCTATTATCATCATGGTGGAACAGATATGTAACGCAGACACCCTATTATTTAAAACTCACCTCACATTCAAAGAAATCAGAAAGCACTTTTTTGTTGTCGTTAAAAAAACATATCTAATATATATTATAAAAAGTTCGCAATTATTCCTTTTTTCAAACTGTATCGTGTTTACTTTGAGCGAGAAAATTGAGAGTTTTGATGAGCCTTGACTAGCCTTGTTTGTTTATGCGTGTTGTACAGACTTGTTTTGATTCTGTCACCTCAAAGAAGAGTCGCAATTGCGGCGTTATTTCAATTCCACCCCATTGCAATTTTAAATATATATTTTTAGCATGCCAAACAGACCATTATACAGAAGCTGATTAAGAATAACGGTGGATCAAAGTCCAGACATCAACAACAACAAAAAGATGTGAGTACTTGGAAAATGTGTACACGAGAAAGCTTCATCTCCGTTTAAACAACTATTCGATAGGATTCTCTTTTCTGACAAACTTAGTATATTGCACATTATATAAATCACAAGATAAAAAAAATCTATTTTTTTCTTAACAAGATGGCTAGTCCTGTCCTAGGTACATGAAGTGACTACCAGTTTCGGCTGTGCAATGTCGTCATATTTAAACTTATTTTCTAGATTATAATCGCAGCCGAAGAAAAGATTTTAAAGCTGCAAAATGAAGTTCTTCAACTCAGCGAGAAGTACCAACAACTATGGAGTGAAGAAGTGGAAAAGTTTATGGTTGTTCCCATTCAAAATTTAAAGTCTTCTCGCATTGCAAGGTATTTTCATTTTTCATTTTCTTCCCTTTAAGCAAAAATATAATTCCACGGGGCAAAAATTTCAAAAACGTATTTTCATAAGAATTTAAAAAAAAATTTAAACAACTTACTAAAAGTAGCATTTAGGAATAGAATTTCTGTTTTAAGTCGACGCAGAATATATAATAAAACGAAGACACTTAATTTTGTAGAAAGTAGATAGTATATCATAGAATTATGTTTTTATTATTTTACCAGTAATACAAAGGAGCTAGTTGCTGACCTATCATTAAACAGACTGGATCCTAGTTTCAACCAACCAGGAGAAAAACAACTCAACACAATTCTGAACAAATTTGGCATACCTTCTTACACGTCACCGGAAAACATCATCCCGTGCATTGCGAAGATAAAACATGAATGTGAGTGTTGCTATAGGATTTTCGTTTCTCACATCACATCATTTTATACGTATTTTTTTAAATACTTTTCAGGAAGAAGTATAATCTCAGCCTCCGGATAGAAACACAGAGTTTATTACACGGAGTTTCTTTAAAAAAATGACGTGTATCTGATTTGCACTTCTAAGGAGATTCCCATAACTGCTATTGTTAAACAATAATTTTGATATTTTAGCTTTTGCAATAAATATTCTGAACATAAAGCCGCATGTTGTGAACTGTACGCTATGAATTGAGGTATTTCTTATATTTTGTTTAGTATACAAATCTAATCACGACGTGAAATTTTATGAGCATGAAGTGGAATCATTGAAACAAACTCTTTCAACAGCAAAAGGTAAACTTCCGATACAGCGTAATCGCAGCAGATGTGCTTTTATAAATTAAAATAGATTTTTTTGGGGAAAAGTCAGGGAATATTAAAATATCATGGTGGAATTTGAGGACGAGGCTGTGTTGTGTTGACGATAAGTTGTTTTTATTTGTAATCAAAACCAGGCTAAAATTATTTTCAGCAACACCTTTACTCTAGGATGTACAAGTTTTTTTTTTACCTACAGCAATTTTATCGTAAAAATATTAAAATAAACAATGTTTTGGTCAATTCTTTTAGTACTTCAGAGGAAATCAACTGCATTATTATCTCTCCTAAATTGGTAGTTACACTGAGTAAAGAAATTTGTAAAATGCTAAGCTAAACTAAGTTTGGACTGAAATATGTAAAAAAAGGCCGAGAACCTTACAGTATTTAAATCCTTTTTTCTCTTCTATTACAAAGGATTGCGCTCCCCCATATTCATACTTTTCTTAATAAGGATTTTCTGCCTCCTTTAGATATTCATACGCAGTTAAAAGGAGGTGAAGATGAAGAAGCACTGCCAATGGTGCCGTCTCTGAAAAAAAGTAAAGCAAAATCGTCTCACATTATGGAAGAGTGTGTCATGTTCAAAAACTTGGCACAAACATGGTTAGTTAACAATTTTAGTTCATTTACAACATTCTTCCTTCACTGAGATTGGTTTTATTTAGTAAATTCGAAAGACCAAAAAAACGATTCGACTTGAAGAATTTTTTGACTTTATTAGTGTTTGCATGAGAGTTTGTAGGAAATTCTGGCAGGAGCAACGAATTTGTTGGATTCTAGCCAAGGACGCTCGAACAAGAGTCCAATTTACTTACTTTGACTGTAATTCACTGTTTGTTATTCCAAGTTGGGTTTGTTTATTTTAATATTGTTGTCTTTCAACTTGACTGAAGTATGTTCCTATTTTTAGGTGGGAGCAACCAGCACAAACAACCGTGCCTTGGATAACTGAGGATGGGTTGAATTTACAACAATACCTTGATCAGTTTTTGAATCATGCAGATATGATCAGGAAATTACAACTTGTTACGCCAAATTGAACATCAGACATTTTTAAATATTATTACGTCGGTGTGAATAAGAATGGCAGTGATACGTGGGAAATATATAAACTGAGCAATAATATATTTACAATTGTTTTTTTTTTACTGACTTTTCCTAGAGTTCCGCGGGTGGGTGCGGAGTTCTGAATTTAAATGGTGTCTAATTTCATAAGGAAGCTTAAGCTATTTGTGGATAACAAAACAATAAATCATAAAGTTTCAATTCGTTTGTTCTTGACTTGTCAGTTTTGCATCCAAATACATCCGAATCTAATACAGTAGAGTTTCGCTAATTGGGACCATTAAACAAGGTGGTGCAAATATGTGTCCGATGTTGGAAAAATTCGACTTAACGTGCTTTTGAAAAACATCTCGTCAACAAATAATCAGTATTGTACCGAAGTCAAAGATTAAGGATACCGTAATGTACATTTTATGTAGATTTCGATTATTTGATAAAAGGGACGGGTTAACGCACAAAAGATCAAGCAACAAATAATTTTTCACGAATTTTTAAATAAAAAACGAACGACGCGAAAATGTGGGAAGGCATTGTTGCTAATGGTAATGCTGAACTGATTAAAAAATAAAACGAAGGAGAGTTTGGACGTTTTAGTGAAAAATATGGTTTATGGCCACCTGGAAAAAAATTATATACCATATTTATGTTGTCTTAAAAACAATTTAATTTCTTTTTATATCCATTAAATAATTTTGTAAAAAAAAATTTGAGAAATAATGAATATACTGGTGTCTGAACCATAACAGTATCTCTGAACCTCCTAGTTGCAAAAGAGACTTCGAGGTGCATTCGAGTGTTTCACAGGTTTTAAAGGGAGCAAAAGCGAGCCATAAGACCACACAGTAGGAGGTTGGAGAAAGAGATCCTCCATTCTACTAGGAACACAGCAATGAGAAAATCTGTCCAAAAAAATGAGCCAGTAAAATATTCTCACGCAGAAGTCGAAAATTTTTTAACTTCACACAACTGTGGTCCATATGAACCACGCGCGTGGTAATCGATAAATGCAGAGTATTTTATATCGACGTAAAACCCCCTTTATGCAGACATGATAACAACAAATATTTGGAGTGTATTTGTGTTTGGTCTTGTTGAAGTTGAAGTACGTACATCGTGCTCACTGCAGGAATATTAGTCAATTCTCCTCTTGTAATTGTCCGCGCAACGCTGAATCATTAGTTTATACATATATTATCTTCAATAAATAATCGATGGCTTGGTGCAAAGCAAAACGACATGCCGGATGCTTGACTCAGTAAATAAATAAACGTCATGTCGAATTTTAAATAGTTTTTCTTCGCCGCTTAGTACGCATGCACGAGTTCTCCCGATTCTGGTTACCAGAACCGAAAAGAAACTTTATTTCTGACTTTTCTACAATACGTCGTAAATGCCGCGAATTTACAGATGACTTCTTTGTAGCTTGTTATGTACAGGTTTCTTTGGTTTTTACTTTTTAAGCCTGTTTGGGCCGTGTATTCTACATACATTCTTGTACATATTTTGTGGGATATTGCATCGTAAACAAATTGCTTGGGTTGTAAGGACTTGCTCTTACAAAATACTGTTTCTGGAAGAACCTTTGGATAATATTTTAGCCTCTGATGATGTTGTATATAGTTCTAAATGTAATTGAGCCTTTAAAGAAGAAGGAAATGAGGTAAACACGGTTGCAATATTTTGTTGATGACAGGGCACACTGTTGCTGCGGTAACTAGCTAGCTACCAGACGATGATAACTGATGCTCTACTGTGGGAAAGGTTTACACAGATTACTGAATGTATAGCTAGTTGACTGCCTATAGATTTATATTATGTCATATACTACTAGCTAACTATCTGCTTCTTACATAAACCCCTTTTAACATGGCTATCAATAGGCGCCCTGTATTCTCGACCTTCAATTATTCAATTATCAGATTCTCTTCAATTAGTTTAGATAGTTTACAGGATTTCCAAGAAATGATATACAAACTTTTGTGGTGGCAGAAAAATTTTTCGCAGCCGAATAATACCAGGACCACGTGGAACATCTACCTGTACATATTAAACTGTTTATAGCTTTATGTATTGTTTACCTTTCTATGATTTATATCTCTACGGGCTAGCTATATGTTCTATGAACTTCGGAAGTCTGTGTAACTTGTATTTCCATGAAAATTTTCGAAGATTTAAGTTTTACATAATTTTTTTAATTTTTCATGTTCGGTAGAACATTTTGTGAGATAATCTTTTTCTGATCTCATCTAAATATAATATACGAAATTTTTCTAGAGTTAGGTAGAAATCGATTGTTCTTAATCTTAATTTTTATTAAATCTCAATTCTTCATGCGCTATTTTTAATTTTTTATTTTTTGCTGACGTCAGGATTTTTTCCAAAATTTTGAATTTTGGTTTTCTGAAGCGAAATTTTATAAGCTTTTTAAATATGTATACTTATATAGACTTTACTGTTACCAATAAAATAGTTGTGCTAAAAAGAGTGATGGCACTATTTTTTATTTTTTTTTCCTATAATTAATTTGGTACATACGCATTCTCGTCCCCAGAGCTCTTTGAGATTAAAACCTCGAAAGTAGACTTGTTAGCACAGAAAAGTTAGATTCAATAACCGATGTGGAAAAATTTTGCTTTTTTCTTGGAATAAAAGGCATGACATTTTTTTTTTGTTAAACAATTTTGTAATCAGGATGCCATAAAAAAAAAATAAAGTTTGCAATCAAAAGGCATTTTTATAAAAAATTACAGTTTGAATATTTTTTTAAAAGAAAAATGATGGCAGAAAAATGTTTTATTTTTATTTATATAATTTTTCAGTAATGGAATGTTTATATCACACAAACATTTTTTATCTTGTTTTGTAGAATTTATTTCTGCAAATTTTTTGGAACATAATTTTGCAGATATAGGGTCAAAATGAAAAAAAACATTATCCGAAAATGTCTTTTTATTTATAATAACTTTAGTATAATGTAAGAGCATAAATTTTTGTAAAAGACAAAAGATTTGAAAAATTTCTACTTTTGCGGATGATAAAAAGTAATGCAATATACAATGTATACACTTTTGTAAAAAAGGAATATAAAGAAAATATTGAAGACATAAACTTTTATATATTTTTAAAGAATCCATCAATAAAATTCTTAAATCAGACCCAAACTATGTTTAAGGAAAAATGACTAAAATCTTAAAATCATAATTTAAAAATATTAGCGGTCTTGCTACAATTTAAGTGTTTGCTCAGATTTTCTAATTTCGTCATTTTTTAAAATTTTTTATTAAAGTTTTGTTCTCTTCAATTTTATTTCATTAAAATTTATATAATTGTTGCACAGTCATTCTAAAAGTGACTTAAATCCGGCTTTTTGAAAAAAATATAATTATATGCTTTATATTTTGCTGAACATTTTCTACAATGTTATTTTTGAAGGAATTATTTTACTACTGCCACAATATTCGGTTCTTACATAAAATATATAACCTTTGCGAGAATGCTTCAAAATTTCCAAAAGAATAAGACTCTCAGTATTTGAAACTTGCAAAAGCTTATGCTATTAAAGTTGGTACAAAATGGTTAAATGGTTAAATCACAGCATTTTTTAATACAATTTTTTTCACTGCATCTTATTCCATGAAAAAGAAAATATGATAGCCTATTGTTGAACGTCAGAAAGAAACACCAATTTTCATTTTTTATGGGAGAAGAACTCTAAAAAAGTGTAGCTAGCCAGATACTTTCCAGACGAAGCTGAGTTTCACCTGGCTTACTAAAAAACAATTCCCTACAACATGAATAAACATTTGCATAGCATGCAGTAACTTTTAGCTAGCTAGCTAGTAGCAAAGTAATGTTAGCTAGATAGAAACCACCTCCCTTCAGCCTGGCTAGTTGCTAGTGGGCCACATGTGTGAAACACTAAAAGTTAGCTCTCTAAAGAATGGTCAAATACTAACAGTAATTGTTATTAATAGAGAGAGCCGACTTATGTTCTTGGTAGATATATATATATGTATAGCCCTTAATATCTGCTTTAAATCTAGTCACGACATAATCAAAAAAGGAGCATTTTTTGATCCTTCGTCTCTCCCGCCGCCATGTTTGTTGCTATTTAAATGCTATATACAATCTTTCGCGGAAAAACATAGACCTCTAATAATAGGCCAATCAGAATCCATCACGTCACCAGACGGGTCCAGAGCTACTTTCGAGTTTATCTCAAAGAGCTCTGGGGTCGAGAATGGTACATACGTACATACATCCTGCTGTTTTCCAATAGTTTGTTACTGAAATTTTTGAGTAACGCGAAACGAATTGTCATATTCAAATTCAAAATTTGATCTTCAGCGAAACAAATTTTCTCTATTTGTTCAACGTTGAACACCAGGCTACTCTCGTTTTCAGCAGAGGCTAAACGCTATAGGGTCCTGGGTTCCAGGTTATGTACCGACTCATCGCATTTGTACATATTTTATAAATTTTCACTGTAATTATTAAATGACGGAGCCAATATCAAATTTTGATCCAGCGGGCGTACTGGCTTACATACATAGTATAATGAAGCGATATAGTGTGCGTCACTAGAAATAAAAAAGAAGCGCATTTTGTTTGTTTTTTAAATAAATTACTACGGTTAAAAAATAATATTAACAATAAATTAATAAAAATAGCATTAAAATGTTTAAAAAATACGAAGCTGTCATCTGCCATGTTGCTGACGTCATTTTCTGATTTAATGCTACAAAATAAATAAATAAATTGATATTAAACCTTATATGGTCATAAACTGAAAATTTTCAAAAACAATCAATCAAATTTACCCTCCTGGATCAAACGAACCAAAGACAAGAGAATTTTAGATCCACTGAAATACTCACTGATAATATTTCACCGCAGCCGGGACGAAAGGGTAAACCGACAAATCACACTAATTTCATATGTGTGTGATTTAATAAGACAAAGTTTCAATGAAATTTGAAAATTTAACAAAATTTGCTTTGTCAGAATTTTCTGATCCATACGTTGTCATTGATTTCCGCCAGCGAAGGCGGAATCTTTAAAATCGCCTGAGGAGATAGAGAGATAGAGAGATAGATAGAGACAGCGCAGCTAGGCTGGACGCCCGAAACTTATCCAGGCTAAAGATTTTTTTCTGAGAACGAGGCTAAAATGAGTTTTAAGCCAATAAGAATCCTAACAGTGCAACAGATTGTTTTATTATCCAATGAACAATACTTTATTAAAGTTTATATGCTATCGAAAGTTAAAGCTCGTGCAGTGTAGCATAATGAAGATCGTCTTATAATGCGCCATCTTTGATGTTACGTCATTTCTTTCTGTACAACTTTTCAAGCACGTAGACTAAAGCTATATTCAGCAGAACTAATTAATTATTCATTTATTGAGTTGTATTTTAACATTGCAGGTTAGTTAAGGCCAGGATTCACTTGTATAATATCATTAAATATATTCTATAATACAGTTATAATTTTTCTACAATATACTTATAATTTGTTAAAATATCGTTATAATTTCATTTAATTTCATAACATCGTTGCCACAACAACGCTAGCAGATAATAGATCTATTGTCACACAAACAAAAGGCATTCGAAACCAGATCACCAACAATATTATTAAAATCAAACTCGTTTGATTTTATTCAAATATTATAGCCATGTGTGTGAAAATCAGTGTGTTATTCCCTCTCGCTTTCCCCATCGTGTGAAAATCAGTGTGTTATTCCCTCTCGCTTTCCCCATCGTACATTGAACAATCAAATTGGTTTAGTTTCAGTTTGTTCGAGCGAACATGTTGTTGTAGTTTGCTCTGGTTATCTACCAATATATAAGTGTTGATATTGGCAATTTGTGTTTCGTTCTTTTTTAAAATGGTTGTTTATTTGTAGCAAAATTCAACGGTTCAATATTCAACGAATTATTTGGGTATGCAACGAACTATTTGGCTATTCAACAATATATTCAACGAAAAATATAGTTGTTTATTTGTAGCAAAATCCAACGACTCAATATTCAACGAAATTATTTCGGTACTCAACGACTTATTTAGGTGTTCAACGATATATTCAACGAAACTACTATTTTGGTATTCAACGACTTCAGTATTCAACGATTTATTTGGGCATTCTACGAACTTTGTTCACCGCAAATTTCAATGTTCAATGACTAATTTGCCGAATGCTAACTTTATTTATTTATTTATTTATTGTATCTATTCAATTTAATTTGGCGCGTATTTCAGGCGTTTGTTCTTTGTCAGAGAAATAGCTCTGTGTTTCTCTATTTGGTTTGTGATTTTTACAGACAGATAGCTTGCTACATTTATTATGGATGTTGATATTATTAAATTCCTTGAATCATTGAGCGACCTCATAAACAAAGTTGAAAATATTAGTGATGACATGGATTGCTTGGAACGAAGTATGCAGTATAGCATTGAAATGTTATTATATCTGATCAGTAGTGCATACGATTTGCATGACCTTTTGAGAAATTTTCAGATAATTTATGAACTTTTTAAACGTTCTAGAAGAAATGTGGCGCCGTTTTTATCTGTAATTTCAACAGTGGCCCCTCTTGAAGAAAAACCAGCAGGGCCAGGTAGACCCAAGTATTGTATTAAAGAAGAAACCTTACTAGAATTTAGAAACCTTGGTTTTAACTGGAAACAAATTGTTATTACAGATGTTGTAGATATCGTTTTTTATGAAAATATTTTTTTAAAAGCAAACTGCTCTGATTCATTCTTACTCCTTCGTTGCCCCTTGGTGTAAAATACTTATTCTGAACCTAATTAATTAAATCTTTAATTTCACTGAAATCAGTTATCGCAAAAGGACTTGCCAACTTCCCTTTGCTTAAATTAAATCCCTTGAAGTAACTGCAGTGGTAGCTTGGAAGCGATCTCTTACTTGCCGGGGTTTTTTCTAGCGCCCAGGGGTAAAAAGGATGACCTGGGAAGACGCGGTTGTTCACTTATTTGAAATTAATAATCTCGTTTAGTATTACTGTTAAATCCCGTAAACAAGTCGTTGAATATCAAAATAATTTCGTTGCATATACCGTTGAATAGCCAAATAAGTCGTTGAATACCGAAATAATTTCGTTGAATAGCCAAATAAGTCGTTGAATACCGAAATAATTTCGTTGAATAGCCAAATAAGTCGTTGAATACCGAAATAATTTCGTTGAATAGCCAAATAGTTTGTTGCATACCCAAATAATTCGTTGAATATTGAACCGTTGAATTTTGCTACAAATAAACAACCATACCATGCAGCAAATTATGAGGTTATGACGCACATGTCAGGTGTTGAAATTATACATATTATAGCTATATTATAAGAAATTATAAGAAATTATAACTCTATTTTAAACATATTTTAAGAAATTATATTGATATTATAAGTGATATTTCAGTGATATTGTACAAGTGTATCAGGCCCTTTACAATAATAATTGAGAATACTCAATGATTTGTTTACCCCATAATTCTCCGTTTTCAAGATCAACTTCAAATTTTAAAATCTTTTAGGCTAATGGCGGAAATCTTCAAGCCCCTGGGCTTCTTGTTTTTTTTAATTTCATAGAGCGAAATTAGAAAGCAACTACTTGTTCGACTTTATTCCCATATGGGAACCAAGAGAGTGGGAACTAAGTTGTTACGTATTTTATACTTACTTTTTAGTGAAAATGATTTTACTTTTGACCACTTCCCATACACACGAGAAAGATTTCTTTCGAAAATGATACCTCTCACTTTTGCGTGGTATGTTATATCATGTTTTAAAAAATCCAATTTGTAAAAAGTATTTGATGTCAAATATTGTTCTATTTTTGTACCTGCGGAAGATATACATAGCTCGTAATGTTTGAAATAATTGCTAACTCGTTTCCAGACTACTGTTACGTCTTTGTCTGTGTAAGTAACTGTTACTATAGAGGGAGCTGGTACTAGGTGATTGGAATCTAAAAGTAAAAATAAGATATCTGTAGGAAACATCAATCTGAGGTCGTTTTGTTTTAATGATGAACCTAATAGCTGCTTCGTAATAGCTAATAGTCGTAGTAATCAGTCGGTAAAAGATAGACCCTGGGGACGAGGTTGTTGAAAGCTTTGTTTATTTGCATTTATGATAATGGAACTTCTCCTTCTCCTTATACGTTTTTCACAAGAAAGTCTAAATTCATCTGAGGGTGAGTGTACTTAATTTTTTACGATACAAAAATATCGATTAAAAGGAAAAAAATAATTTTTTGCAAATTCTCAGCCTTAATGTTAATTTAGGTTCTTATAAAAAGCGTACAGCTTCAGTTAAAAGAAAATATTTTGAATGCTTTTTTATCCTTTTATGTATCGTGATTATAGACCTATATGATGTCCAACCATCAAGTGGAAAGGCTTGTACATTGGCTAGCTGAAACATAAAATCATTTCGTAGTCGGATATTCAGTCCGATGACAAAGGGCATAAAATGACGTAGATTTACCTGTGTAAAATCTTTTTATAGGCGACCACAAACTTTTTCTACCATATTTTGCAACCATCTGAATGTGATATTCATAACTTGTATTTGGAGTTAGTTTATGAAGTTTGAAATTAGTTTTATATTTATTTATCTTTATTATTTTGTTCACACTATGACTACGTAAACGCATTTGATAATGTAAAATGTCCGTCCTGTTACTCGACTGCCATTTTATAATAACGAATGTTGATGATATTTCATGCAGGTGTATGCTTGTGATTGGTTGTAGCGGTGCTAAAATTGCATTAATGAACATGTATTATAACAAAGAACAAAAAAGTATACTCATTTTCAGTATCCTACTAGCAAGGAAACTCAGCATAATCTCACCACCAGAAAATCGGAATAGTTAAGGTGGGAAAAATAACGCTGGGTCTCAAACGATTTTTCTACGGTCAGAATACTGACTGCGCTTTTTGATTGGTTAATTCTATTGTTCTTTGCTAACGTGGTCAATATCGGGAAATCCTTTGTTTTGATCGCGAATGGCCTCACTCAACAGAACAAATATAATTAATTCTTGTATTATTCAAGAGGATAAGATGTGACCACGTCGACTTTTTGCTCATTGATTGATTGCAATTCGGGGTTTGCTATGAGGTGGATTTGAATTTTAGGGATTTGCTCTAACATTTGTTTGCGTCTAAGCTTTCGTTCGAGAGAAATTGAATTTGATATCCTCGAAGAAAGTTTAGTTAACCAGGGTAGTATTCTACATAACTAAAAAGAATTTGCAAATATTAAAAAAATTTAGCTCTATTTCTGTAATTTGAAAAGAAAAAGCACAAAAATGAAGCAATTTGAGGCCATTTCAAGTAGGGCTGAATCTTTGAAAGTTTACAATAAAATTTGATAAATATGTGTATGCAATAATACCTGTAAATTGAAAGGTGTAATATGCAGACCAGTTACTGTACGAATAAGACAAGTTGTAGCCATTTACAATTCCTCTCACTTTTACTTTGTACCAATTCCATTCTGTAAAATACGTCATGATATAAATTTGATCACGTGATTCGGAAACATTAACGGTAAACATCTTCCTTTCGGTGGTGTTAAGACTTTCACAGAGAATTTGATATTTCTTAACGTCCGATCGTCCATGGATTGAAGTCCAGGTTAACTGGGCATTTTCTCCTCTCAATATGATTTTTATTATGACTGGAGCAGCTGGAGGAGCTAAAAAGAATGTTTCAAATCATACGAAGTTTAATTTTGAAAGGAACTTTATGTCAATGTATATTTGTTCGGCTTTCGTCAATGCAGATGATGGATAATAAGCCAGACATAGCTACTAAGGCGTACTAGTTTTTTTTGGTGGGAAACGAATCTCCTCCAGAGGTAAGATCAAAGATTTGGAATGGCTAGCGGATCATACTTCGCCAACAAAAGTAGAATAAACTCAGTTTTGCTTTTGATCGACGTAAATTTTTATCAGCCAATCAAATTACTTAAAATAAAATAAAAAATTTTCCCACCTTTTTCTGTTTGAAATGTTTTTTCAATAAAACTTCCGGTAATATTTTCACCCGTCAGCATTGCTTTCATTTTCATGACATAATTCGAAGATTCCGTCAAAGCATTTGAAATAAGAAGCTCTCCTTTTGGATGTGTGATTATATATTCTAATGTTGTATTTTTATTGTGTGTATCCAATCCTTTAACTTGTATAAAATAAATAATTTGGTCCTCTCGTGTTTTGCTGACGTATGCTGATTTCCAGTGTATCCTTACACCTGTGTCCGTCACATTGTCGATGAATATTTTTAAAGGTGGTCTTCCACCAGCTAAAACAGTAAAGCACCATTTACATTAAGGAAACATGCATATTAGTTTTCTGATTGGTACTTTGAAAAAAAATGGGCTAAAAAAATACCTTATGCCTATGTATATTCAACGGGGATTTTAAGGAATTTGATGCTATGAGAGCAACCGTGGAGAAGAACTTGTATAAGTTAAACTACTTACGTAGATAAATTGTTGTTGGAACAGACCACGGTCCTGCGACTCCGTTTTGAACGTGACATATAGAGAATGTGTAATTATATCCAGTTTTCAAGTTCCGAAATAAAACAGTTTTACTCTCAGTTTTCACATTGATATTTTTAAATATATACAACTTTTCTTTGATGCTGTTTTTCACTTTTACTTTGTATATGTCCGCACCGGAAACGGACTTTATTTTAACTTTAACGGTGCTATCACTAAGTACGGAAACAGTCAACGATTCTTTTGGAGCTAAAAGAAGTAAGTTTGCAAATAAGAACAATAAATGGTAACCTCGAACCCAGGGCCTGTAGCGTTTTTTGATATGAAGACGCAAAAACACGGTACAGGCCCTGGGATCGAGGTTGCAATAAATGGTACTGCGATTTCCATTTCAAGCTTGTATGTGGTATACATTCATAGAATATGTAAATTCTTATCACAACACTCCAAAATTGGAATTTCCATACTACACCTTTTTATAAATTTTACCAAAGACGAAATTATAATATTCAATAATGTAATAAAACAATTTGGAAAGAAGTTCTACGGCGGATTTCCGTTGAAACGGTTGATTTATCACATTCGTGCATCACGGGCATTGGTTTAGTTCTTTGTTCAAAACTAGCAAAGCAACAAACGAAATAAATACGAAAGTAAAACATTTCTAGCGTTCATATTTGCAAAGACTTATTTTATTAAACATAAAAATCAGTAAAATCAACTTTTTTGTCTTTAGTTCGTTTTTTTAAAACGAATTTCGCCTAGTTAGAACTTACAAATAAATAAAAATATTGATTCAAAATTTCAAATCAGCAAAATGTTGACCAGCGATTGTTGTAGACATTATTGCTGAAACCAACTGAACCAAAGCTATCAATATGAAACAAGAAGCCCAGGGGCTTGAAGATTTCCGCCATTAGCCTGGAAGATTTTGAAATTTAAAGTTGATCTTGAAAACGGAGAATTATGGGGTAAACAAATCATTGAGTATTCTCAATTATTATTGTAAAGGGCCTGATACACTTGTACAATATCACTGAAATATCACTTATAATATCAATATAATTTCTTAAAATATGTTTAAAATATGGTTATAATTTCTTATAATTTCTTATAATTTCTTATAATATAGCTATAATATGTATAATTTCAACACCTGACATGTGCGTCATAACCTCATAATTTGCTGCATGGCTATATAAAATCAAACGAGTTTGATTTTAATAATATTGTTGGTGATCTGGTTTCGAATGCCTTTTGTTTGTGTGACAATAGATCTATTATCTGCTAGCGTTGTTGTGGCAACGATGTTATGAAATTAAATGAAATTATAACGATATTTTAACAAATTATAAGTATATTGTAGAAAAATTATAACTGTATTATAGAATATATTTAATGATATTATACAAGTGAACCCTGGCCTTAACTAACCTGCAATGTTAAAATACAACTCAATAAATAAAAAATAAAATTCATGAATAATTAATTAGTTCTGCTGAATATAGCTTTAGTCTACGTGCTTGAAAAATTGTACAGAAAGAAATGACGTAACATCAAAGATGGCGCATTATAAGACGATCTTCATTATGCTACACTGCATGAGCTTTAACTTTCGATAGCATATAAACTTTAATAAAGTATTGTTCATTGGATAATAAAACAATCTGTTGCACTGTTAGGATTCTTATTGGCTTAAAACTCATTTTAGCCTCGTTCTCAGAAAAAAATCTTTAGCCTGGATAAGTTTCGGGCGTCCAGCCTAGCTGCGCTGTCTCTATCTATCTCTCTATCTCTTTATCTCTCTATCTCCTCAGGCGATTTTAAAGATTCCGCCTTCGCTGGCGGAAATCAACAACTTATTTGTAAAAATAATCTCTGTACTTTGTTCAACATAGTAGTTATGTTTACAACACTTAACAACTAAAGATTTCCGTACTGCTACACTAGACTGGTACCGTTACGTACTTCACTAGCCTCAGTAGTAAAAACGGCAGCCAAAAAAAGAGTTCATGTTAAAATTCTACCGGCTTAAAAGCTGTTGAGCAATAAAAATTGGTTTGATAAATTTTTCTTTATTACTTAGTATGTATTCAATGATTGTTATTGTAACTTAATTAAAATTAATTAACGATGAGTGATATGAGTAATGATGAGTGATTAAGCTATTTATTTTTAAGAAGTTAATCTTGTTTGTTTGTTTGTTTGTTTGTTTGTTTGTTTGTTTGTTTGTTTGTTTGTTTGTTTGTTTGTTTGTTTGTTTGTTTGTTTGTTTGTTTGTTTGTTTGTTTGTATTGTTGGTTTGCTAGTTTATCTAACTGTGCATTTACTTATTTATTCGTTTTTTATCTCTGCCGACATTTACACGGACCAGTCAGTAGTACTCAAACAACATTCTTGCACGTTTGCATCAACCCATAAAATCCATCGAAACTCATAATATTTACATCGACTTTGTTGTGAAAAAACAAACATGTGGCGCTTCGTTTGTTTTATTCAAAATTAAGTTATTTACTTCTAATCTTAGGATCTGGGTACGAAGTTACTAACGTCATTAACATTAGTGCAAGTGACCACGGTATCAATACATTACCTTCTGTGGTTGCTATTCTGTTATCAGGTGGTATGTTTTTGGTGTTTATTTCACGGAATTTTTTGAATAATTTTTCGCGTTCCAAAATTTCTTTCTTATCGAAGTCCAATGTCGTCAACAAACCATTTAAATCATGAACTGTTGTTGGCCTCGTGTCGTTGGTACTTGCTAAACGCACACAAAACAACAGTAAACAGAAAGGCTGTAAGTACTCGGTTTAATCTAGATCAAATACCATTGAATTAAAAGGAAATAAAAATCGATATTGAAAATATTGAACGTGCCTTAGCCCTCGTACTGGTCATACTACTGATGTGAGGACCAATCTTACTGGTAAAACTAGTTACTTGATTACCCAATTTTGATTCGGTGATATTTTGTACTGGCTAACTATTTTTAAAGACTTTGTTTTTCCTTTCTTTTGAGAATATAAACGTGCGGTATTTTCAGGGTTTTTTTGCATAGAATTATTTTATAAAAAAGTGAATGTGTAATAAACTTCACAAGTATTTCCAAAAATTAGCCGACAAAAAGTATTTTTATTGCCTAAAATTTTTAAAAAATTTTTGCCGCTATTTTTTATCGAAACGGTAAGAAAGAAGATTTTATTTCATTCTGTTCGTTCTCACTTCAGAAATAAATATACATTGTTAAAAGGTTATAGAAGACCGATTATTTTTTAAAAAAGTACTCCACTCACCATTTGTGCAATTGACGGCTAACCAGAGTAACATTCCAACGTGAACAACTTTTCTTGTAAACGTCATTTTGTGGTGTTGAGTCGCGTTGCTGGTGCATGCGTACACTTCACATGTCTTCTTTATTGCGGATAAATAAAAAAATAAAAACTTAGGTAAGGAAATAAGTACCACAACAAACTTCGCAAATGATGAACGGAATAAAAATATGTAAACAAATCATGTAAACAAAATACTTTGTAAAAAACATAAACAGATTAGTGCCAGAATGAAAGAAAAATAAACACCATGTTTCGAGTCGTCACGAGATTGAACATTTCGCGCGCGAAAAATATAAAAGATTCTGATTGGCTAAATTTTTTGTTAATTAAAATAGAAGTTAAATAATTATTTAAGGAAAAAAATATATTCGACTAGCCAATCAAAACGTTTAAAAACATTTCGCTCGCAAATTTATGCCTAATATAGATCGGGTTTAACAAAGCATATTTTGAAAGTTATCGCTAATTAATACGCAATTAAAACCCGAATTATAAGTAAAACACAAAAACTTAAAGCCAAACCTTTATGTATTTTTCCGCAGTATAATTAGTCGTATCAAAATATTTATTCAGATCCGGCGGAAAATTTGTTTCAGCAGAGGAAACCACATTAAAAGAATAAAATTTAATAAAAAAAATTGTCATGGTTGGTGATTTTTCGAGTTCCAATTTCTTGATTTTCGCTCTGAAAACCGTCCTACATACCTCGTGCATCGGTATTTCGTGAATTCTTAACATAAAGTAGTGATTTGGCAGCTGGAAAAAATGCATTTTTTCATAAATTTTCCACTAATTTATAGAGTACGTTTCATGTCTCCATGACATAAGTTTTTTAAGATGTCTTACCTTCAATAAAGTGTGTTCAATTTTGTAATTGTTTATTAACCATACATTGTGTCATGTTTAATTCGAAGATATTTTAAACAATCCGAATAAAAATATGGTGTCTGCTTGCTCCGTCAAGAAAGTCAATTTTACCCTTTTTTAACAAGAAGAACAAACCATAATGAAACATAGGCTTTCTTGACAAGAAACATTGATTAAAAACTATCATCTCAAATAACGTTTGGGAAACTTTTTCTTGGCTTAAAGATGCAAAAAAAAATGAATAAATAAAGGTCGATACATACTCAGACAAAAATACTAGTACTCAAAACATATATGCCACTTTTATATACATTTTAACATACCTTATGTTATTCTATATTTCATAACCTCAAATATTTTTTTTCATTCTTTTCAAGTAAGTTTACAGTTCTTTTCTCTCTCGTGGCTGACATCATATTGTTCTAAACGTGCATTGATTTGCGTTTACACTACCGCTTAACGTATAATTAATCCGTTTACAAATAAAAAAGGGAAAACAATTAGCATTATCTTGGTAATTAAAAAATCTTGTTAAATTTATCCTCAAATTAATAAAAGGAATTAGTTTTTATAAACACGCGAACCATCAACCTCGTTCCCAGCGCCTGTTGTACAAGATTTTTTGCTACTAAAAGTCTACACTACTCTGTTTACACTCGTTCGTCTTCCGAGGAGCGTATTGGCTTAATTGTTTTCCCGTGTTGTTCTTCCTTTCTTATGGAAAATCCATGATTTTCTTCTGTCGGTGAATTCAAAAATCCAAAAAGACAATTTTAAAGTGGTAGAAATCTTTGATTGTTTTAAAGTTTTTTTTTCTGTAGGAAAGTCTCGTTGACCATATTGTAGGTTAGTAGCCTTTTCCGTCTATATACCTTAATGGACCGCATTTTACCTTACTCCAGACTCGTTTGCAAATTTCCTCCAAAATTTAGTAGAAAATTCACTTTCGGCATTGGATTTAAACAGAACAGCAGCTACTCGTGGTTACTAATTCGTTAACACCATTTTCGTTGAGTGGTATCTTGAAAGTGTTTTTCCACAATCCTAAAATTTCGTATTTTTCTTCTTTGGCGTAAAGGTAACTTTAAAAACAAATCCTTCGAATTATGTAGAAAAGTATCGAGTATCTTTTGAAGTCAATTTTCGAGATTCAGTATTGAAATCTATACGTAACTTCTACCAACCAGCTTGTTACCTATCGTGTGCGCCGACTTACGAAAAAACTAAAAAACGTAACAGGCTCAGAAAACAAGAACTAGAACTGAAGAAGCTTTCACCGATACTGGATTAAAATAATTAAAAGATGCAAGTAAAAGTGATTAGAAATCCACCAAATTTTTAAATTTTGTACATTAAATTTGATTTTTTTACTTCATGAAGTCGAAATCAGATAAGGATAGATGAATCACGTTTTGTAAAAATTAAAACTATATACTTTTTTAGTTGCGTACATACTCGATTAACAAACTCTCGAAGTTGTAATTCATTCGTGGAGTATCTATCAGGGGAAAAGCGTCACGGAAAAAGGCGGGGCTCCTGAAATAAAAAAATACTAAGAAAATAAACTGCATATATTTTCACCTACCCTTTTAATTACAATAAAAGAACGTCGTTCCCAGAGCTTGAGTTTCTTTTTGTGTTAAAATACTGAGAAGAAATATACTCTCGATCAAATCCACAGCATATTGAGCCCTGTTCACACTGAAAGTGCTAATGGCGTTGATAAAGAGTTAAGCGATATTGGCGTTAGAGTATTTATTAGAAAAGGCGTTGTGATGTTAAGGTGTTAACAAATTTCATTCACACTACATCAAAGATATAACACCGTTTACGCAACGCCATTAACGCCGTTGATCCCCTTAACACCATCAGTGTGAACGAGGCTTAATCATCTCCTATGCTTTAGCACAGAAAAAGAAGGTTCATGGAAGTGGAAGTGGAAGAAGATGATGAAGAAGAAGGCACTGCTGAGGATGAAGTCCCTGTAAAACTTTTGAATGAAGAAGTGCGGCAAGTTATTAAAACGCTTCTCACATATTCACTATTTACAGAAAGTGGAGAAGTAGGAGCAATGGCTACGAAAGTTTCCTCTTTTGTTGAATCAGAGCTCAGCTTCTTAAAAAAACTTGCTAAAGGTTGCTGAGGATAAGGTTTCGACGTTTTAAACTATTATCGATTGTGGATTGATGCCTTTTAATTTTTTTGGATTCATTTAAAGTTCTAAAAATACCGTTGTGTGAAGAAATAGATTGAAAATGACATTGCTTTACCTAGCGGTCCCATCTTTTTTCGTGCCACGTAGATGCCGTAGCCAAAAGAACTTACCGCTAAACGTTGAAAAACGGAATTCATTAGTTTGCATTAGATTCAATAAAAAGTCAGGAAAAAATTAATCTTATTCCGTGTTTTTTACATAGTTTCAAGGATCCCATTGTTTCAGTATTTTAAGGTTTCTTAAGACCTGACGGCAACCATAGTGGAGACCCATTATTATGAGCGCAAACCCACCAAATTCGTTTCTATTTTCTGTCGTCAATCCCTCTCCGGATAATATGAGTTGGTTTGTAGTTTGCGGTTCGTAATAAAAAATTAAAGAGACATTTCTCAGAAGTAAAATTTCTTCACATTGTGTATTCTTAAATTTGTGTATTCTTATCGACAGTCTTTAAACAAGATAGAATTCTCCTGTACCCGGACTAGTTTTTAATTTAGCAATGTAATGCCCGCATTGGATATTTTTATGGTATAAGTAAGTAATGAGAAGTTTTAACGTCATTAGAGATTCAACAGCAATCTCTTCCTCCCTTCCAACTGTAACTATGTTACATTATCGCCAAAGATACGTGTAGTATTGTTTTAACTTGCTTGCTTGCCACAGAAGCCGGTTTGCGGTCTGGATGAAACCAAATAGGCTGAAACCTGAACCTGAAACCTTATGATTACAAGCCAAATGCGCTACAACCACACCATCTTCGCCTAGAGCGGTGTAAGTTTATTATGAATCGTCCTAACTACACAGAAAACTACTTTTTGGAGTTGGAAATTTGACAATTCTCAGCACTGAATACAGCATAATAATTATTTATTTGAATTTTTAGCATAAGGAAACCTGTTATGAATGGACAGAACCTCGTTTTAAAATGCTGCTGGAGTTTACTGAATTTTAGGATTCACTGATCTTACAATATAACAAGCATACTGATTCTTATCAACTCTAAAGCGATCGATGTGGGATCATAGCCTTCATCTACCCTAAACTTATCTTCAACATTTTGTAGGGTAATTTATGACAGGTCAATATTTCAATCCCTTCCAATCACAGGGCGGTATAAATTTATCATGAATCACTCTAACCACACGAAAAACTACTTTTTGCAGTACGCGTGCTGCAGTGCAACGAAATTTGACAAATTCTCAAATGAGTATAGCATTGAGTGCAACTATGAAGTGTCACTAAACAATTCGAACTATTTTTTTACTTAACAAAAACTTTATGACATGAATGGCAGTTCATTCAATATTTGAAGGAACTTTTATGAGTCGATAGCCCTCTTGAGAAGTTGTCAAGTGTTATTAAATGCTGTTCGTTCCGCCTTGTAATGTTGTTATCCAGACGTGTTTTTCATTTATAAAACTTCTGACTTTTTACGAAGTGTATTTTAGAATTTAGCTTGCCTTTTTATCTCTTTTTTGCTACGAAACTTCTAACTAACTAACCGACCTACCTACCTACCAGACATATTTCCCGCCAAATTTCGTACGGCAAATAGCTCACGTTTTATTACGTAAAGGTGCGAAGTGTTTCCATCAACGTACGGATCATTACGATTCGAAATGTTTTGTATATAACAAAATGTTTTACTACATTCACATTGCAAGATGATGAGAGAAGGATCTTTCGAAACGTCGCAAACGTAAATCCTAAGATCCACGACATGACAAGCAATCATATTTTTATAGAAAATACTGGATCACAAACCAAAACATTTTTCGAACTACCTCTCATGGTTTGCAGGCGATTTAGATTTTTTTTTATGATGTATTCCAACAGACATAATACCTTGTTGTGCGAATTATAATTTAACTGTGACGATTTAATTTATTCTGTTTTAAAAAGAAGGTCGATGTCTAAATGTCACACTCCAATTTTTTACAAGAAACTTTTTTAAAAACAAATTGAGTTAAAAATGATACTGAGCGAGATTTTACCTAATTTTAAAATGGCAATTTTCAAAACCACCAAAGTCGAGAAACATAAAAGAAGGTTTTCCATCGCTTTCTGATATGTGAATAGAATCAAGAAGTATAAAAAAAAATTCTAAAATTAAAAATAGATTAAAAAAAAAGGTAATGAACATTATTTTTGAAGATATTTTGCTCTTACCAAACTTTGGAGTGCTGCACAAGTACCACTAACGATTTCCTGTGACCAACGCCCTTGTTGACAAGCCAATGAATTACATTGTTACAAATTGTAGTTACGATTGCAAAGTAATTTCAACTTTAAAAGAGGAACTTGTGATCAAAAATGTGACAAATTCGAACAAACAAAGTGTTGCAAATATCTTTCCGCTTTTTTTAGACACACTTATAAGATTTTATTTATCTATAGAAAAATCGAAAACATTTGTCAAAAAAATAATGCTATTCTGCAATTCTGCTATTTCAAGAAAGTGGAGCTGACATTTGTTTCCTGATTAAAATAAAATGGTTGACACAACAATTGACAACCAATCACTCATACTCTCTTATTCCACTTCTCTGTACTTCCCACTTTTGGAAAGACACACACGCTTTATTATCAGCGTATTGTTTGAGCTCATTCTCATTTTAAAAATATGCTGTAAGGAATCGGTATAAGTATTGAGTCAATTTCGTGACATAGCTCTACCCCTCTATCAATAGCCGTGTTCACACTTGCTAAAATAAAAAAGCACAGCACGAAAATGAGGTTGATGTTCAAGGCGGCTTTCTAATCGAATGGTAACGTTATCTTATTGTGGCTTTGCTGAAGATTCGGCTTCCGTATGTCGAATGGAAACCTTAAACAAGCTACGATCTCCTTCGCAGAGCACTTATTAATAACAGTAGCTACCAATGGGAACGAAATTTGTTGATTAAGTTTGCTAGTTAGTTAATTAACTTCATTTAAGAAATGCACGCGTTTTTGTTTCAACGACGTATCCTTTCCTTGCGAATAGTTACATCTGCAACAATATAGATGAGAATGGACGAAAGAAAAATTGTGACTTTGATCTTTTTATATACGAACGCATAAGTTTGCAACCTTGTTCTCAGGACTCTCTTTCTCTATCCATGGAGGTGGGAACGAGGTTGATGCAATTTGCTTAATGTCAATGAATTTCTTAACGTGTTCGAAAATTGAAGTGTGCTTTAATCTTCTGCTAAATTACATGGTACAAATTGATTATTTGATTTTAACCAAGGATTGTCCTCTCAACATATCACAGAACCCTTCCTCGCTATCTCAATGTGGGGATATTGTTGCGTCCCTTCCCCTGCGTCTTCAGCAAATGGAGGGAGGTTTTTTTAATTTTAAACTGTCTCAGGATATTATCAACACAATTAAAGATATGTTTTGCATGGCAAGGCTTGAAAATTGAAGACTGTGATAAGTATAGAGGATAGGGTAAATAAAGTAGTCAGGAACATGGACATTCAATGCATAGAAGTCAACGTTTGTATGCGTCTGTGTTTGTGTTTGTATGTGCCTCTTCTGACTTTTTACCGTAATTCAATTGGTGTCTTTTGGTGTCCTAAAATGTCGAATTCTGTGCACTATTTGCATAAGTGCATTGTGAATTAATTCACTATATTACTATGGCGTCAGAAGCAAGATGAAAGCCGTTTATAAACAAACAAAATAATTTCATAATGACAAGTTAAATATATATTTTAGCAACCTTTAATACATTATATTAAGTTATGTGGGCGTTGATTACTGTTCCGGTGATTACGTCATTGACTTAGCCAAATAGACAATGTCCTTAGGGTTTCCACTCAGGTTAAGGCCACTGTGATGAATGAAATGTTTATTTTCCAGGTAATATATCTCTGAAAATTTTAAGCTCGATTCCAGAGTAACACTACAGATCCTGAGATCGAGGTTGAAAAATATTTCTTCAACCAAAAATCTATCTTCTCCGTTATTGCATCTCACGTAACTTTTAAGTCAACCTGACTGCAAATTTTGGTGTAGGTCAAAATTTGATTTGCTTTGAAAAGAAATTTAATTTTACATGTTTTTTTATTTCAGGGTTGTGTAAACGAAATTGGTGTAGACCATAGTTGAACCGTTTATAGAAAGCAACATGAATTGAATAACATCGTCATACTTCTAAAACATTGTTAACACCATGTTGCAATTAACAACGCGATGAATGATGCACTTTCAAATTACTTTGTGTAGATATAACTTTGGTTTCATGCAGTGAGAAAGTACACTCGTGCTGATCACTGCAAGCCAAAGTGAAAAGTCACGTACTGGTACAACTTTAAACTTGGTTGGTTTTATGTGGACCCATAAGAAAACGAGTTGTATTAACATATCTCACACAAATCAATTACATACTGCAAACAGTCGCGATGCTATTTTTTTCTGCGCATTGCTATCGTTCTGAATAGTGAGTTTTACTTGTTTTCAAGTTGCTTTTGTTGTCATAACCCTCGTTTCCATGGATTTTTGAAAGCCCTGGTAACAAGAGTGGTTGTCATGTTAATCACTAGCTAGGACGCCATTTTGAAATGAAGATATGATGATTTATTGAATAAACCATTTCCTAAAAAACTCGACTTCTTACATCAATTTCTTTCTTCATGCTATTTTTATTTTTTGTCAACATTATCAGTTAAGCAATATGTACGTTTAAAGACATGTGGAGCTTGATTGCTTTTTCAACCACGAAACTGAAATCTGGAACAAAAAAAATATAAAATATGGCAAAATATTAACTTTTCACCTAAAAATATTTATTAATTTTTATTTTTATTTTATTTATTTTACGAATACTTTATTAGCCATTTCAGAATATATATACAAATCTGTTATTAACATGGGTCCTTGGAAAAAACATTAGGGTATAAAGTTGTCTATATATAAAAAAATCAGTAAAAACAGTGGGTATGGTGTAAAATAATAGGTAAAAGCAAAGGAGAAACACATGAAAAGGCTAGTGAAAACGTGCTGAGAAGACTGACGAGGTCAGAAGCGATTTGTCACAAGACACTAAAGCACAAAATACTAAATAAGACAAGGTCTAATAATGTTGTATATAAAAACTCAGACGTGGCCCTTTGCAAAGATTATGCGCGACTAGACGGGACATACAAACATTTCCTTTTCCCAAAGGAGTAACAAAAAATCACTATATGTCTTTGAGTGGGAGTTTTATATGAAACTGTGACCTTTTTTTGTTTATAGACAATAGTAGTGGCATTTTTAAATGAAACATTAGCTTTATATGTTATGAGAGGCTAATGTTATTTCGACGCAAAGCTGGAGATGCCGTTACGTAAAGACAATAGAGAAAATATAAAAATACTACTGCCATTGCTGTCATTAACAATGGAAAAGAAATAATTACTTAAAATGAGGAAGAAATTAAACTAAAAATAACACTAAATTTCAATTTCAATTAAAATTTAAATCCTGTTTTAAATTATCTTATTTTGTAGTTTTTATGTAAAAAATACCGAACTGCTTTGTGAGAGCTAAAGGTAGGTATTGCTTTTCAAGTAAGAAAAAAATGTAGACTAGATATTCATAAACACTTAGTTGGCCGCATTTCTATGATTTCTTTACGTGTTATCAGACTCAGCGAAACCGATGGGAAGGGAGGGGGCATGGCCGTCTCCACTTTTTAATTTTTGTTGAATAAATAAAACGCTGAAACATATAAATTACCCGACTGGCAGCCTTGTGGTGGAGCGCTCAATTTTAGTGTAGAAGGTCTTGCGTTCAAACCCCGACCGAGTCCTTTAGAGTTGTTGGAGATATAAATGACTCGTTGAATATTGACCATTGAGCAATATGAACAACAATCTAATCACAGTATCCGTTTTGTATTTCATAATATAACCAAACTTTTTTTAAAAAAGAAGTAGAAGCATAATTAAATAGCCTTAAAATTTTTCTCATTTCTGACAGAAAAATGGACAACTGATGCGGAAATGGAAAAACTGCAAATCACTGGATTTGCACTTGGTAAGCCTAGGTTGTCTAGATCGAAAAAAATGGAACATATGCCATTCTCAACTAATATGTTGCAAAAAACTTCGGCGGGAATGACTTTTAAATTTGAAAACCTCATTTTTCACGATTTTTATTGGGAACCTCTGAACCCTTTTTGATACAAAGCAAATTTAATTATCAGTGAAATGTTTATCAATTGGCTGGTTACTTTCTTTTGTGCATGCTCTTCTTTTCTTGTTATTATTAATATGGTTTATCACTTATATCACGAGAACAAGAATATCCTCTTTGCGAATGTCTTAAAATTAGCACTCGATTTGATCAACTAATTGGGTATATTTCATGATACAATGACCATACCAAAATAGCATGTGAGAATGTCAATCATTTATGAAAACACTGTAAACAAGAAAACAAACATGTTAATTGGTCACGCAATGTTTGAATGATACCATCAAAACCTTCCATGTTCTTCAAAATGTGCAAAAAGTGTAAACGTATGGGAATCATTGTTTTACGAAAGAGAGGAGACATTTCTATTCTTATTCGGTTTTTTTATCCTATACCTTATTAGAAAAACATCACTTGTTACTTGGGAGGGGCGGTGGTTCAGAAAGTATTGTACTTTAGCAAGTCCTATTGAAGGCCTATTGAATGAAGTCAATATCTGGTCTGGATTATATTACGTGATTTTAAAAAGCTGTAAAAAGTGTACATTTGGATAACAATTTGTATTTTCTGACTTTCTTAAAAATGTTCCGAGTGAAAATTATGGATTCACAATTCCAACGTTGAAGAGTTTGCATTAACTGCATACTTGGTGGGTTTACACTGATCTTGAATCAGTAACTTCGTTTATCATCCTGTTTTTTTAAGCACATCTGACAGGCTAACGTTTTTATCTGTAACACTTTCAAGCTACGCCTGTTGACATTCTTGCAAGTACCTGTCGACACATTCGTCGTCCTAACTCTTGCACAAAATTTCCTAAGTAGGGCATCTAAATTTTGTCTAAATTTTACTATTTTGCTACTTTCAACCCAGACGTTTTTTCTTTTTTCTTTACCGTTTGCGTAGAATTTAAACTTGCGCGAAAATTAATACACGTGAAAAAGACGTTTCCCCACTACCCTCTGCACGACATTACTGCGACAAAGGTACACACATTTCTCGGTCAACTTCTTCGTCACACGAAAAAACTAAGGTATGAACTGAAGAAAACCGTGGTTCATAAAAAACATGACTCTTAACAGTTTCTAATTTAGTAGCTACATAGCGGGTTGTTTAACTACGTGCTATGTTTATGGAACGTTTCTAGGACATTTACGTTTGAGGTATATTCAATTTTGCGAAAGTGACGAATACAAGTAATGAATTGATTGTTTTCCCTTTTACAAGCTTTGCTTAAGTATCTGTATTTTACAAGCTCTGCTGTTGCTTGTCGATTATTTACTTGGGAAGACCAAATTCACGTATTTCCAAACTCCGTTGATGCAACAACTAAAAGCAACTTTAAGTTTAATAGTGTTTCTTGTATGAAATTTGCATAAGTGTTTTCTTTCCCTTTCTCTTTTTTTTTACTTACTTCACTCTAGGCTGTTTCTTATGAATTTTTTACTACTTTTCAAAGAATTCGAGACTCTTGCCCATATAATGTTGCTTATAGAGGTAAAACTTTAAAGTCGCTTCCTAACATTAAAATTTGTCACACCCGCACTGGCGCCATTTTTAAATACCGTTTGGCAACACGCCGCGGGAGACCTATTTATCATTTCAAGGCGTCAGCTTGACAACACAAAGTGAGAGCCATCCTCACTTAAGTTTGAACATAAAACATAAAAGGAAGCTCATATTGAAAGCATATAGCACATAAAAAATCTTTCGACGGAAATCATCAGTAACAATTTAACGGTGTCGCCGGCCCGTATTTATTCCTATAAGCTTTTTCGTCGATCCTAATTTTTGTCACCTTAACAGGGATAATCAACCTCAATGAATTTGAATGAAAGTTTATAAAAAGAGTTGCCGGTGTGGATTCTCAGTTTCCAAAAGTACGCCAAAAATATTCAAAATATTCATCATTTAAAATGTTTGCCTTCTTCTTCGCTTCTGACTTCTACCAAGAAACACTAGGGTTTGACTTGGCATGAAATCAGCTGCAACTAAAAGTTAAAAAAAATAAACTTTTAACAACGGATTAAACGGCGTTAGTAATTGCAAAATCTAACACCCCTTATTAGCGCACAGATTTCAAAAGACTTAAATTGAATATATATTTACAAACAGTCCAACAGTAGGAAAATTTAAATAACTAACGCGTATAAATGGCGTTTCAGGGGACTCATTGCCGACAGTAATCCACAACATTGTGTGAAAATTAGAAAGTTAGTGTCCCCAATCCCGAGGGGGTTCTTTTCGTTGTTATGATAGGGGTCAGAAAAAGAAAAGAAAATGACAAACAACAACAAAAAAGGTCTGGGATGGATAATTTGTAAATTTCAGAGTACATTGAATTGTGATACAAATAAACAAAGAAAATATATTCCGGTTTTATTTATTTCCAGCTTAAACAAAAATTACGTCTTTGTTTTCTAAATAAAGTTCAATTTGTTGAGAAAGGTTTTGGGGGCGGACTTTGTAGCCATGAAGAAATTCGTCCAAATCAAGTTAAATACATTTATAGATATGGCTTGAGTTATATGATGGATAATAATTAAAGGACCCTTAGAAATGATTGGCGAACAAACTTTATTCATTATCCAATCAGGTTACAGTTGTCGTCATGTGATTAAAAATGTTTTCTCTTTTAAAATGAGAATTAAATATTTATCAAAGGAAGGTAAAGAATGAACGACAGATAGCATATATGTCCTTTAGGAAGCGAAAATTACGAAATCAATGGAAGTTCTCTACAATAAACCTTCATGATCACATTACCAAGTCGTGCCAAGAATATTATCAAGCAGAAATGCCCGTTGAAAAATATCAAGTTGATGACATCTTGCAGGAAGTCATAACGATGCACCAATTTGTAATTGATGGTCTTTAAACATATTGAATTGGAGAAATTGTCAGCAGTATTAAAAATGGCAGCAATGAAGACAGAGTTTTTTACATACAGCGTAGTCATCATTTTACTCTCTGTAAAAGTAGCAGGTAAATAACCTTTTTTAGTGTTCTGTTTATACGAAATCATTTCCTAACAATTTTTGTTTCTAGTTAGTTAGAAACATTTAAGAAATAAAAAAGCTGCGATGTTAACAAATGGCATTCTGAACGAAAGAAACTCCAGTGATTAAATTTGGTTGAAAATGATAAAAATAACAAGCCTAACAAAAGTATCGACGTAAGGTCAAATCAAATGGCTAATTAAAAAGGCGTAATAATTATCATTGCTTCAGAATAGTTTTAATGAAACCACAATATGGTGATCAAATGTTGGTCAAAAAATAATAATAATAAGCATAACAATTAGAAAAGGGATTGCTATAAAATTTTACTGTCTTGTTAGTCAGACACTACGTCATGTCATTATGTCCTTTTCAGAGATGACACTCCGCTGAAGGACAATTAAAACATTTATTTAAATGATGTAAACTCGTTAACGTTGTAAATCATCCTGGTGTTTATCGGTATTTTACCGATAAACACTTCACACGCTGACTCATGCCTCTTGTCCACTTAAAAAGCTTACAAAACAAATTTATTTTTTGCATAGAGCACTTGTCTATCTTTTTGAGTTCGTTTCTGCTTTTTCATTTTCAAACTGCTAAGCAAACTAATTATAACAACCCAGGGTTTTCATAAAACTATACCACTATATTTTATCACCTAAAATACTTTGTCAGGGGTTAAGTGTCACCAGATATCTACTTCCATAAAGAGAAAAGAAATAGAAAACTTTGGGTTTTACAATAGACGTATTTTTTATTTTTAGCTTTTCCATCTTCTTTTCCTTACATTCAAAATGATGACAAGGTTATGGTTTATAAAGAAACTGGAAGTACTGTGAACATATCGTGGACTTTGAAATCGACATCCAACTTAGAATACATATTCAATGTTTACATGGACAACGTAAAATTAGCAAGTGGAAACCAAAATATTTTTACGGCCACCCAACAGGGAGTGGCACTTTTTAACGGAAACATTTATGCTTCTGCGGATGAAATGGTCTTCAAAATCACGGCGAAATTTCCAGAAATTTATTTTAGTCGTACTCACCATGACAACTTCATGCTGAGTCAACTTGTTGTAAATGGTTGCGAGGAAAATATCACAGCAAAAACATTAATACATTTTGATGACAGTAAGTAGTCGTAGTACCTTTTACCTGTCAACCTCGACCCCAGGACCTGTTGTATGGCATGTCAAAAAATAAAATAAAGTCAACATATTTTGCGTACCGGAATGCATTACAGCAGTTTTTATAACACGGCGTAAAAAAATGTGTTCGTCTGTAAAAATGAGAAAAATAATGCCTAAAAATACCACTTTGATTCCCAGCATTCTAGGACGTGATTTATGTAGCAATAAGAGCAGTGACTATTTATAACAGAGTAGCCAAGAATTCGTGTTTTGTAAAATACTTTACATCAGTACTTCGAAGCAAATAAGTTGTTTCTTTGACTTACATTTTTCAACATTTTAATTAGCCGAAACAGAGGATAAAAGAAAAGATTTTTCGTCAACTTTGTTCGTAATAATGACAGTTGGTATCCTGCTTGTGACAATATTGTTTGTCTCCTGGATATTGCAAGAAAGTAAGTATACAACCTAGTTCTCAGTCCACAATCAGTTCCTGTGTCTTATATAAGTGACGTCGCATGTCATCCCCTGCAGATAAGCATGATATAGTGGATAGAAGGAAACCGGTAGATAAAAGTGTATTCATTTCTTCTTTAGAAATTCTGATCTATTTTGGTTTGGATAGGAAAACCAAAGAAGATATTCCATTGAAAAACCGAATTGTACCAAATTTTGAAAAACTCTTTCCAAATTTTAAAAGACCTGGTGAAAATGTCAAGTCAGCAGCAGACGTAAAAGAAAGTCATACTCAATCTGATAGCATGAACGTTGAACTTGAAATTACGAACAATCCGAAAAAAGGGAAAAGTGAAGTGGAAAAGAAAGATATGGAAGATAAAGATAAACATGCTCAAACTGATAGTACGAACGTTGAACTTGAGAATACGAACAATCAGAAAAAAGTGAAAAGTGAAGTGGAAAAGAAAGATATGGAAGATAAAGATAAACATGCTCAAACTGATAGTACAAACGTTAAACTTGAGATTACGAACAATCAGAAATATGGAAAAAGTAAAGTCGATGTAGAAGAGAAAGAAGAATCAAGGCCGACATAAGGTACCTCAATGTTGTTGGTAGTAGAAAGATCGTGACAACACACGTAACCACCCAATCACAAATCATGTTTCTCAAAAATTGCACGTATGATGGTCAAGACGTGCGGTAAAACACCATTCCAAATGGAGATTAAACTGGCAATAATTTAACATATCTTAAATATATAAACAGTACATGGGATGGAGAACAAGCGGTATAACAACAAGCGGTACTACAACAAGCGGTATAACAACAAGCGGTATAAACATGCGTATTTGAAAGTTTATAAATTTCAGAACTAAAAATTGATTCAACCCTTAGACTTCACACATGTTTATAATGAATCTCAAATTTCCATCATATTTTGCCGCCATTTTGTCGACTTTGATCTCGATTTCTGGGCACCTCCCGCATCAAGGTTGATGAAGCTGAGCACTGCCGGATGAGAAATTTAATTCTCTTTCATGTGGGCCTGCATCTTGATATCCCAAAGTTGAGTGAACACGAGTTATGGCTAATAGACGGCATGTCGGAAGTTCAGCCTGACTGAAACGCCAATTGGCGTACTTCGGAGTCTAATGGTTATTGAAATCAGAAGAATAAAACATAATGTGATGCAAAATTTTAATTTTTATATTTAGTGAAAAAATCTATATAATGCAATGATTTTTTTTTCCAGGAAATAAAATATATATGTTCAGTAAACCAAGTTTTACAGCAAAAGTTAATTTTTCTCAAAAAGCATTCTTGTCCCCATAATTTCGAGGTTTACATCAAAGAGCTTTGGGGACAAGAATGTAAAGATATGGATTTAATTTTTTGTGGGAAAATTAGTACTCAAATTTCCGTGCGCTGCTAGATCCATGTGGCTCATAAATAATAAAAAAATGGAAAATTGACCATAGAGGTCTTAGCGGGCTCTGGGGCAGCGTCTCGGAAGCAGTAGGTAAAAATTGAATTCGCTTTCCCTAAAATTAGCTTAAAAGGAAGCAAAAACAACCTCGTTTGCGGATGTGTTTTATGTTTTCCAGGCCTCTAATGCATGACGAAAACGGAGCATTTTCGCAACCGCCGCTGCAACGCAAAGATTGCAATAAAATTTAAACCGTTTAACCTAATGTCAGGGCACATCAGCCTGGTCATATCCGTTCCTATGAAATGTGTGTCCGTTGTAGTGTGGTGTTCGCTATTATGAGTTTTCACTGCCAAAAGCCGTTGGGTCGGGTCGTCAACATAAACAAACAGTCTCAATAGACTTAGGTAAAAACCATAATAATATAGTGGTTATCGAGGCAATTTGATCAAATGATCAATATTCGAAAACAGTTTCGGTTTATACCAATCATTCTTGTGGCAAGAGTTACGTATGTTTATTAGCTAGTATAATAGCTGTATAGCTAGCTACTGTAAAGACATAAAATTTTGTTTGATGATACAAAACTATAAGTAGCCAACCCATGTAACCAAATGTTAGCTAAATACTCCATATGACATATATACGACTAGGAGCTGAGTTAAACAAAGTCCTCACACACAAAGTATTTCCATGAAATCTTTTGTTGATAATTGTAAAAGAACTATTTGTCAAAAGAAAACAATAGGTTTATATAGTTAACAGTGTGCAAAACTGTATTTATTGTATTATTCTACTAGAAGTTATAGTTATATATATGTGGTCTATTGTGGTCTCTACTATTTCACTAGAGTTGTTTAAATAAACAAATTTGATTGAAACTGTACCTGATTTATTTGTTAATAAAAGTTGGAGGCTGTGGAAACCCAAACAAATACATGTTTTTTTCATAAAGGATGACAAATTGGAAAGCGTATGTGAAACGTCTGTTCAATGTTGATAATGTTTATTCTCCCACCCCCACCCATCCTAATATTCAAAATTAAAAAATATAATATTTGAGTATTATAAATCTTTTTAATCACAAGTAGTCATATATATGCACCTGTACCACTATTATGTTAGTACTGAAAGTACTTGTACAGCCTTTTACCACAAACCTTTAGTACAAAGGTTTAAGGGATTAGGGACATTCATGTGTTATTGCAGCCCAAAATTATATGAGTCAGCGTGATGTAATGTTGACGGAATTAAAGCTTGCTCATAGACCAAGATATATATTTTAAACCAATCCCTTTTTTCACTTCTATTGACTAAAGTGTAGTGATGACAAATCAGTTCAAAATACTTTTTATTCTTAAATGTCATGACATAAAATGTCACAGGATTTACCTTCCCTCGAAAACGTCAAATTGTCATTTAGCGTACATTTTTAATTTGTGAGTCATCCCTTACAAGTAAGAATTGGAATCGGGCTGGGATGCGAAAAAACACAATCTAGATTACTCTAATCTAGATTGTGTTTTTGCTTACCTTTATGCTTACTGGAGAAACAAATTAAAGCCTTATGAGCTTATTATATTAAAGTCTTGTGAGTTAGAATTATTTTTCAAAACAAACATAGAAATGGGCATCTGCAAAAAAAAGCTATGATTAAATAGGGGAGGTTCAGTCATTATATTAGTGTTAAATTTATGGGGGGGGGGGAAGTCTGTCTCATTAAAATGTCCATAACAAATACAAATCAGAAGGATTTGCCAACACTAGACAATATGGGTAGCATATACTTAAGAAATTCTTCTATGCCTGAGACTGAATATGCTTATAAATGTTGTGCTTATAAAGGTGTTGTTGGAATTTCGACACCTTTTTTATGCTGGCAGCAGAAATGTATTGTATTTGTGTCATGAAGTGTTATTGAACATGTTCAAAAAACAAGCAGGATTTTGGCTAACTGTGGATGTTAGTATATCATGTTACATTTTTATCCATAGAGTTTTCTATCAGAACTGGCCAAAAAAAATTCAAATATATTATAAAATAGGAACATTATCCTTTATTGTTTGGAAATTCCTATGTTCTCCGTGTAGAAGACACCTAAGTCTTCTATATAGATGTCGCCATACTAGACTATTATTAGAGCCAAATGATTTCATGTGATTAAATTGATAAAAAGGGTTATGATAGCATTACAAGCAATATATTTGCACCAAGAAAACATATTTGTGGGTAGTATATATTATATATATGTAAGGTATGGTGAAGTAGACTGTTTTTATTTTTATATATGTAAACAGATCTAACAGTAATATTTTTTGGGAAAACATGTTTTTATTATTCTTTATTTCTAATCAAAATTGTATTTAAACATTGTATCATGAGTTGTTATGGTATGTATAATGTAAGTTGCAGTACGTTTCAAGAATTGGTAAATTGTTTGCGTCCATTATTAGGCAAAATAGAAAATTATTTTATTAGGGCTTATTGACACACAAACAAACTTATTAAGAGATTTTTTCCAATCATTTAAATTATTTTATTCATAAACAACATGTTATTTTTATTTATATATTTTTTTTAAATAAGATTTATATAATGTATATATATATATTATAAAAAACTAAAGCTAATTTTGCTACATATATCATGTTAGACAAAGTAAACGAAACTGTAATATAATATTTTTTATATTTACTTGTCATTGTGTCTCTCAAGTATTTTGTCATTTTTATATTCATTTTATTTGATTTACACAAAATGTGTCACATTAATTTGTTAATGTTAGAAGTTTTTCAGAATTTTTTTTGTTTGACATAAAATAATATATACAAAGTTACATTAAGCTGTCAATACTGTGATTGAAACAAATTCTTCTCAAAGGGTATTAAAATTGTACATATATTGTAAGGTCTTGTAAACTGCATGCAAATCATAAAATGAATTAATATTTCTTTAAAGAGCTCATGCAAAACAAAATATATTTCTAATTAGCATGTGTATGGAATGTACTGTAAATTCAATATCATGTAGATGAATAATAAACATCTTAATGCAATACCTTCAGTGTACAACTAAAGATATTATGATTTGTTTTATCACATGATGCTTATTGCGGATTGATTTCTTAAAAACTTGTATGGTAGATGAGGGTATGTCAAACTAGTTTGAATAAACTAGTGCATTTTTGTATTCCATACTTTTTCTCTGCTGTTGTTCTATGTTCTTTACTTATAATATTTTATGTTATTTATATTTATATAATATTTTATGTTAGTTTTAGTTTTGTATCAAATATGGCAACAAACCAGATCCAATTGAAAACTTTGGTTGATTTAGCGTTAAACTGTAATGAGCCTGGTGCTGTAAACTTTAATTATCTACGGACTTTGTTGTTGGCCATTTTGAAGTTGACCAATACTGATGAAAGTTTTACTGAAGCAAAATATGTGGAAACTGATCCAGTATCTGAAGAAAATGAATCCGTAAGTTTCTTTCTTTAAAAAAGAATTTAAAAAAATTATAAACATAACGTAAATTCAAAATATATTTCTATAATAATAAGTGAATTTTGTGTTAAAATTGGTAACCAAACTTCTACTTTGTGATGAGGATAATGGCTCATAATCTGAAGACTGGGATATATATATAACAGGCATACATGTGCATTTTCCATGGGCTAACAACCAGATTATATATATGTAGTCCTTACTTTTCTAATTTTTCTATTCTGTCTGCAGGTAGTAAAAAATGATGGCCTGGCAACAACTGATGAAGTGGTGAATCATGCTGACAAGTAACTAAAATTTTTACTTTGTTTATATTTACTGAATTTTTAAAATTACCTCAAGAATTTTCAAAAATGAAAATCTTCTTCCTCATTATACCTATGTTCCAATGATAACAGAAAACCTTGTTTCGTACTTTAGGTCCATGCGAAACAACAAAAGTCACGAGGAGAGAATATCAAACCTTGAAAAAGAATTATACCAAATTTACAGTTACCCATCGAATGCAGAATTACTCAATCCAGCTAGTAAAGACACAGCAGAAGAAGAGCAAGCTCCTGACCAACAAATATTAACTGCAGATAGGTTAGCTTCAGTGTGGCAGGGTAAAAAAATCACGAAAAGATTAGAAGCTACCGAAGAAGGGATTGACAAATTATTTTCACTTATGAAAGATGTCTTAAGCCACATTGAGAAGTCACAAGGTGATAGAGAAGCTTCTGATGAAATGAAAGAAAATATCACAAATTTAAAAAACAATTTTGGGCGTTATCAGGAGATGGTTGACGACAACAAAGATAATATCCAAAAACTTTTAGATCAAGTAAAACAGATGAGTGAAGATATTTTAAGTAATAAGAACTCTGCTGATAAAAACACGTTAAGTATTGACGATTTAAGAAAGGAAATTGATAAATTGAATAAACAGTTTGAAAAATTGCAATCATCAAGCAGTATGGAGAAAATTGATCAGCCATCAAGCCTTTCTGACGAAGTAAAAAAGCAAAGTAAAATCATGGCTGGAAAAGCAGATAAATCCTCTATGAAAGACTTACAGGAGCATGTGAATAGGTTACAGAAAGTAATGAATGAAATGGCTGATAAGTTGAAGGTAAATGGATTGGCTGATAATCATCAGGAGGCCAATGTACTCTCCTTCAATGAATTGACAGAAAAAGTTGACAAAATGGAGAAAGAGATAACTGCCAAGGCAAATCAAGATGATGTTGAAGAAATCTGTAAAAACATGGCAATAAACAAGGAGAAAATACAGAACTTGGATGATGAAATTGGAAAAATCAAACAATCTTTATCAAATATGGATAATTCTGAGATGAAAAGGCTGATTGAGAATATGGACCGGTTGAAAAAGATGTCAGATGAGATTGACGAATTACGCAAGTTGAGTCATTTGAAGGATCTTGCTGATAACGTTGAAGACCTCAAATCCATCAAGAAGTCTGTTGACGACTTACTGAAAGACATGCAGCAGGGAAAAATTGATTCAAATGAGATGAAAAACAACGTTAATGATATTTCAGAGAAGTTAAGATTACATGAAGATGATAAGCACCGGCTGCAAAATAATGTGCAGTCTATAGAAAACTCACTGACAGATATATTCAACGATATTTCAAAAAATAAACAAGATTTATCCGAGCTTGAAGCTTTGGTGAATAATAATTTGAGGAGTAGGATGATTGGAGATGGTGATCATAATAGCAAACAGGTACAGTATGCAGCACTTTTTTTCCAATTACATTTCATAGTTACTCTCCGTATGTAAACAATCTCTAAAATATTCAATACGTTAGCTACTGATCAATTCCAAAAACGCTTCAAACCTAGTCTTTTGGTTCAATCATCAAACTCGAGTACTTCACACTCTGCCGATCAGTTATTTTATCATTTTATTTGATATTTGTATAGGATTCGAATAACGCGGACAATCTAATCTCACAATATGAAAATCGACTTGCTCACTTAGAAAGTCTACTCGATGATTTAAAAACAAAGCAAAGTAGTATGTTGACAAAAGAGTCCACAGAACCACAAACACCAGGTGGGTCGGTTTGTTTTCGTGTTGTTGTTGTTGTTGTTGTTGTTGTTGTTGTTGTTGTTGTTGTTGTTGTTGTATTCGTTGTTGCTGTTGCTAGTGCTGTTGTTGTTTTTGGTTTTACTTAGATCATTATGTTTTCTGTTATTATAAACTTGTAAACATTTTTCGAACTTACACGATAAAAGACGTAATTCTCAAATATAGTTAGAACGATGTATTCCGTGTGTGTTTTGCAACTGTAATTATTATTATTTTTAATTTCTATAATGACTTCCGTCGCCTAATTTTAACATGCTTTTTCGCATGTAGTGTTCGATACCTCTGTGTTGGCCGCTATTCAACATTTGGCTCAACAGAATCGCCAACAAATCGCTGCATTGTACGCTGATTTGAACATCTTGCGCAAGCTACAAACACCAGCATCGTCATCCTCTACTGATAGCAACATGGCACCAGCTGCAGTGGATAACAAGTTTGTAGAAAATCTTCAGTCACATTTGAATACCTTACAAGAAGAACAGGTCAAATTGTCTGGCCATCTATCAAATACGATAGATAATACGAAGGATGAATTTAATAGAAAACAGGTTTAACTGGATGTTTCTCTTTATTATAGTGTTTTATTTTGTTTTTCAAAAATCGATAAATATTTTTACGTGCTTAAAATAATAATTATTATTCTTTTTTAATTTTGTGTGGTAGCTAAGAGAAATTGGAGTTTTTAGAAGATGAATTTTGCGAACTAGTCAACCCTTTTTGTTTTGCCATGTTTCGAAATTTTTACATATGGTAGCAATATATGTTGAGCATTTTTTTACTGTTTCAGCAACACATTGATGCTTTGTATGATTACATTGACAAGCTGCAACACAGCAAAGCAGATAAAGACGACATCAACTCAGAAATGGATGTAAAAGCCGATAAACATGCTCTTGATGGAAAAGTAAGTAAAATTAATTGCAGCCTGAGGAAAAAATGAAGTTGGTATTTTCCCTTCTGATTTTTATATGTGGCTAATTGTAGTCATTCAAGGTAACGGTTATTTGTAAAGAAGCACTTTCATCCTTCTTAGGTAAACATGAGTACGTTTGATGAACGCTATCAAATGTTAGAGCAGACACTGCAAGATGCTTTAAATCGGTTGGATCAGTATGTAAACCAAGAAGCTGACTTAAAAGAAGCGCTGGATAAATTAAATGAAGATTTAAATTCAAAAATGGACTCAGACGCGGAGAAAAAACTCAAGAAATTTATGGGTGTGTCTCTCACATTGTTGTTACGTTTTTCACGGAATACCACTAATTTCAATGGTGTCTGAAACAGATAAAAAAAATCTCCCATGTGTATATCGATTGATATACCATAATCATTGCTGTTGTATATTGAATAATTGCCTAGAATTTCAGTCTACACTTATTATTATTTCGGCATTATGAAAATAAAACATATCCATGTAATCCATAAAATATATGCAAGTTTTTCTTTTTAATTTTAGAAAGACGATTAAAAGAGATTCAAAACTCTCGTACCAACCTTCCCGATCAATCCAACATGGACTTCGATTTGCGTAATGCTGCAGGCCTGAGAAAACCTATGCCGCTATCCTACCATTGCATTTCTTGTGATCGTCCTGTTGATGTCACCATGAGGGGTGTTTTGCCACCTGTACCACATAACTTTCCTTCTAAGAGGAGTATGGGACCTCACACCACGTTTGAATTGGACCAGGTATTAATTTGTAATTACACTTGTAATTATAACTCGCCTTGACATGTCTTTTGCGTGCCACTTAAAGATTTTATAACACGTGCTAGCAAACTAATCGTATTCGTCAGATGTGGTCGTGTAAATGAAAAAAATGAATGAATACACTCCCGAAGTCAAGTTGCCAGTTGGTACTTTAACATATTGTTTACTTTAGTCTATCCCTTACTATTTTGTTAGGTACTACCTTCTATTGATTAATTTTGCTCGCGAAAATAGTCTGCGCTAAAATTAACCAACTTAAGGAGGTTGTATTTAATGATGGCTGAAAGATTATTGTTTATAATTTGTACCTTTCGTTGTTCAAACAGATGCGTCAATCTAAAAGAGCACAAACACAACCTGTGTATGATAAAGTGAATACACTAAACCGAGCATGTGGAGGCCAACATACGTCTGTTAATGCGTCAACGTACCGTGGTCAAAAATTATTCAATGGTAAGTAAAATGTCAAAAAAATCTTAAAACATCCCGAAGAATTTTTGAACCCTGATGAATCATAGTAAAAATGTGCTTGTTTACGTTTTATTTTAGTATCGATAATACCACATTCTGATTTTATCAAGTTTTATATTTATACTTCTTTTCCGCCTCAAAAACAAGAAGACCAATAGTACTTATTCTCCTGCATTAGCCATTTTTAAGTTATTTGTCTTATCCTAAATCCAACAATTTTGATAATTTTGAACTTATTAGGTACCGATAGGTGTCGAATTTCTTTCGACAACCGTATCTCTTAGAGGCAAAATATAAGCCATTTAAATCAACATAGATCAATAGATCCTATAAATTGCTTTCGAATTTTGAAAATCCTTTATTGAGACACAGCTGCGTTTTGCGATTGTCGAAAACTTGCGTGATTGATTAACTTGGTAATTTATCCTGACGTGAAAATACTTAGTTTATTTATAATAGTATATTTCAGACTGATAAGAAACAACACTTTAACTCTTTTTTTTTAATTCACACTTTTTTGATTTTTCACACTTTTTTGATTTTTTCACTTTTGAAAATTATTGGACGTTTAATGCATTCGCGAAAATCGCGAAACTTTTTGCATTGGAGTAATCAGTTTTATCCATTTCAGATATAAACGAAGCGATGGAGAAAATGTCTGAAAATAGCGAAGATGTCTCCATCATTGATTGTGTTATGGGAAAAGATGGACAAATTTATCGTGGAAGATTTAAACAGGTACTCTATCAGTTATACGTAGTTTTTACTTACAACGACTTTTTGATTTTGAGATGTAAAAACCTGCATAATGTCTGCATTTCTTATTTATTGTAGAACAACCTGCCACCGCCTATTCCAAAGAAAATGCCACCCTATGTTGGTCGTAACAAGCATCATAAACACAGAGTGACGCATTCTGCAACTGTCGTTAATCAAAAGGTACATTCTTGTTTTCACGGGTTTATAAAGATGGGTTTGTTTAAGTAATATTGTGAGAATATTATTAACTTTTAGATTTTCTTGGTTTGTGAAAGGTTTAGACTTTCAAATTGAACAATCGGCGTAAAAACTTTAAATCAAAGTCAAGCGTCTAATTTATGCAGCAGAGCTGCACGTTTGCCTACATCTTACAAGCTATAAAAATAATGTCAAAACTCTTTTTTACATCGATTGTCGAAGGTGTTCTTCCTTGGAGCGAGGGAAAGCAGAATCTAAGCATCTATTTGTGCGAAAATATTAATTTATGGGTAATGCCTGTAGAAAAAAAACACGCCAGAGAAGTAAAAGTAAATACAACATGCTGCGTTTTTCGCATTGATCTGTCATTTTAAATTGCATCTGGCTTGACGATTGTAATCTATGGTGTAAACAATACGAAGTCCTTATCTGATATCTCATTAAGGGATCACTCACTGTTTTCTTGTTTTAGGCGCCTTCAACACCACCTAAAGATGACAACCGTCCACGTTCTGCTGAAGCACTTGAGAAAAATGCGACGAGTAACGGTGTGGTGTTGCCACCTATAAGTCGCGACAGCAGCTTGGTTGGCGACGAGATTATTATGAATATGGAGACATAGAAATTAATTATTTGTGTAATATATAAACGATAGTAAAACTAAGAAGTTGTGTAAAGCATATTGACAGTAATCTTGTCGTTACAGTAAGTTATAAAATAATTCTTTAATAAATTAAGTTAAAGATGATATGGATCGTTTCTGATGTCCCTCTCGCTTGCGCGCTGCCCTTCTCTCGAACATAGTGCTTACGCATAGCAGTAAGCACAATGTTTCATGACATATTGCTAGCGGACGGGCCTGTAAAATGACCGCGATACAGAAAAATTGTTGATTTACACGCAGTAAGAGTATCGTAATTGGCATGCCAATGCAATGGATTGTTGTTTCTTTTTTGTGATTTCTTCCTGTAAAAATTAAACATTTGACATGTTTATGCTGATGTCATTATTTTTGTGGTGAATTTTAAAAAGACACTGGAAATTGGAGATAAATCGTTTTCAATACCAATGCTTTTTTACACGTTCTCTGTAATCTCTCTTTATAATCAAGGAATTTGCTGTACAATGACGGCAATTTCTCTAACTCACAGAAATTTCTTTGGTACCTAGACAGAGAAAAACACATTCATTGATTTTCATTAGTTTGATGATATTTTGGTTTCTCTCGTTGATATCAAATGAAAACAATATATCTTGAAAGGTATTCTTGGTTTGGCGAACTCGTTCGAATTCTGCGATAAAAATTGTACAGGTAAATAAGTTCAAGATAAAGTTATAAAAATTGACAGCAGAAAAGATATATTTAGTACAAAATAAATATACACTATATATAAATAGTTATTTAAAAATATAAATTCCAATGTCCCAAAAGGATAGAGATAACTAAACGTCAAGGTGCGTCCACTGTATTACAAGTATAAATATCGACCTTCTTTGATTTTGCTAAGTTATTATTGTACTTATTCTCAATTTATTTACTAATAAGAATTCAAGTTGTAAAACAGGGTTTTCCCCATATGAATTTGAAACCCATGTGGCTATATATCAACTATATTTAGAAAGCTTTCCTTCTCTGTAGTATTGTCATATGTAGTGGTATCTTTGACACCCAGGTTATTGAAATGTTTTTGAAGACTTTGCAAACTGTCCTTATAGTTATCACATTCCTTTTCTTTTCTTTTCAAAAGTGTTTCTTTCTCTTGAATCTTGTTTTCTAAGCTTTGTAATATGCTTTCATGGTCCATCCGTAATGTTTGTTCGAGTGTGTATAGTTCTTTTTTGTGTTTTATTAGCTGTTGTGTACAAGTTTGTTCGTACTCTTTATTTAAACTCTTATACCTAGAGAATTTCTCTTCTATTTCGTTCTTTTGACTCTGCAGGCTATACAGTGAAGATGTTAAGTTATTGTTCATATCTTCATAATACTGCAATTTTATTTCAAGATCGTCGGTGATTTTTTGACAACTTGATGCATATGCCTTTAAGTGCTCATTTTCCATTCTAACAACAGAAAATTTATTTTGCGTTGTAGATAATTCAGTTTTAAGTTCCTTATTAATTCTTTTTAAAGTGTCTATTTTAAGATCTCGAGACTCGATTATACAAATAAGTTTTATGGCGCGTTCCTTTAACTTTTCATAAGATTCTTTAAATAATCCAATTTCCTCTTGATTCCAGCAGTGCGTTGTTGATGAAATTGGACTTTGGGGTTTAGCAAGCAGAATATCTTTATTTTTTAAATTTTCTTTCGCTTTTGCCAACACATCCGACTTTTTTTCTGCTTGTAAAATTTCATTTCGTTCTGTAACTTCGTTTAAGATTACTTGACTATAAATTTTAGAGTAAAAATCATTTGCAAGATTATACTTAGCTTTCCTATCAACCTCGTCAACAGTCAGAAGATCATTTGTAGTGTAACAAGGTTGAAACAAATCTGCAACCCAATAATCATTTTTGTTTTCACTTTTTGCGGAGTCCATGTTTGTTTTGACGCCTGTACAAAACCACACTTTACCGAATAGTCTGAAACAAAAACGACGAACTCGCAACAACAACATGGAGATCCCGCTCATGCACATGGAACTAAAATTGTTCTTCCATCTCCATCAATTGAATTTTAGGTTCAGGTTATATTTTCTAAAACTATATTTTTATCAAATTTCAGGATAATATGAAGGTGGATTTTTCCTTTCGTTGGTAAAATTGTGCAGGATACCCAACTAGCTAGCTAATTTAGGCTTTGTGGTGGATATATAGGGCAAGAGGTACACTATACACTGACGGCACTTTCTCTAACTCAGGATATCAAGAAATTTATTAGATACAGAAAAAAAACACGCCGGAGGGTGGGACAACTTCAACAGTTTTTATTTTGATAGATCTGAGGATATTCTCTTTGTAAACCTAAATGTTTTACCTATGCCATCAGTAACACAGATAGATAGATGTGCATATTTTACATGGCTATAGCCTCACAAATACACAAATATTGAGGGATACACCCTGCCTATTATTTCCAGGAGGGATCATCATGGCTTAGATGGTGAGTCCTAGAGTATTTAATGCTCATTTTGAGCTACTGAGACCCAATTAGGGTCCTTGCTCTGCCAGTAGCACCATACAACATTAACGGCCCACACAGTGTGTCATCTCTCCTCCATTTCCCTTACATGGCTGGGGTTAACCCGAGGCTATGGTAAGAGGAATTGAATCCCGATCATAACCACTAAGCTATTGTGCCATAAGTGCTTAAAAATAGTATTGGGCTAATTTACATTGATTATCCAGCGTATCTTGCTAATTTTTTCCCAATTGAAATTTTACAATCTGGGTGCTATCGGTTGAGGCTATTGGTGACACGCAATTGTGTTCAATTGTCAGTGCCCGGCGATGTTTAATCCTCACAATAAGCCACAACAACGGTGTAACGCAAAGCGCAAGTTAAATACTAATTTGTTTTAAAAGTGTCCAAATTGTACCATTGCATGCTAGCTTAGGTATAGCTATTATAGTGTTAGCTAGCTACTAGACAGACCACACATCCAAGACTAAGGTGTTGTGTAACTTAATTAGGCTACAAAAAACTTTATTGCACTCCCCGTATATATTAGGACCAGCAATAAAATGCGCATTTTTCGTCTGATAACTTCCAAACCTGCCTAAATTATTCCCAACTGGCACAAATTATTCCTGAAATGCAAAACTCGCTCTTTCAATTTTACTGACCACTCAACCACACAAAAAACATTCAAAGTATTGCAGAATTGTGTTTCTTTATTAACTATATATATATTTATTGAGCAAATTGTATTAAATCAACTCTGTGCCAACAAGGTTTGTTTGTGACACCATCACAGCATATCTGCCATCATGTTATTCATCAAAGTTATGTGCAGGACTTTTGGGATACAAGGCTTGATGTCTTGTGCTGTTAATTAACCGGTAATGAACACTTCTGTCACTAGGAAAGACATGTTTTAGCGGACACTGATAGACAAATTAATGTTGACGTAAGCTCTGTGTTTTTTAAATTTTTAAAATGAAACAGGCTTTTTTGGACAAAATTTTAAGTTTTTTTACAAAACACTGAACTTGCACGGGAAGCCCTTGTGATTTTGTGCCGTTTTCCATTGAGTCGGCTCCATTGTGAGTCAATTTCACTCTTTTTTCTCAAAACCACTCACCCATGCCTGAAACGTCAATGTGTGGCAGTTTCAAAACAAAGTACGGGACCATAAAAAATAGGTTTGTTTTAGGGTTTTGCCAAGGCAGTTAAAAGTTTTTTTTGTTGGGAAAGGGAATCAAAATAATTTTTTTTTTATTCTTTTAGTGACTTAATAACGAAGAAATAGTCAAAACTACTTAAACAAATGGCACAAATTAACCATTCAGCAATTTGTTGATGAGGGTACCTCATTTCGCTTTCGAGTTTAGCGTTGCAAAAAAATTCAGAATTTACCCGAAAAAAACAACGTATATATATACCAATCAATACCCGAAAATAAAAAAAATGAGAAAAGATAAAAAACAGTTGCTGAACAGATAACATTTTGCTGGACTCACTTTCTTCTTTTGTTAAGTTGCTATAGAAAAGTCCTTTTTCAAATCAGAGTGAAAATTTTTGGTTTGCCCAAAAAAATCCATGAGGTACAAGATGTGTTCTGCCATTTTATTTTTATCATAGCGTTAAAACTCCTACTCAGGTGACCTTTTTTTACACATTTGTGAAATATGAAATGAAAGCAGTTCACTACTTATAACATTTGTGATGGTGTTTTTCTTCACTGACCTGCAGCAAAGGAATATCGACTTATAACTACCTTTATTTCATTTAGGAACGTTCAAGAAGAACATGTCTGAAAATTGAAATAAAGTGCAACTTCTAACTTTTCTAACCAATGATTTGGTGTATTTTGACAAAATTTGCAATCTCAATAAATTTTCTTTGCTTTAAAATTTCTGCTTTTACTACTAAATTTTCTTTTATGAAGTTCAGTTACTCCACAGATAATATTTTTGTGCAAAAAAGCCTGAATGTAAATTTGTTAATGAACAGAAAAGTGAATCAATATCATCATTATTGAAATACTTACATACGTAGGAGAAATAAAAGATGGCGTTAGAGACTATACAGTACAAAAACAGAAAAATGTCCATCATCAATCAGCTCTTGCTTCCCCAACAAACTGTGTATGTTGACATCAAAACTGTGCAAGATGGTTGGGAAGCCATCAAGAGTATGCAAGTTAGAGGTGTGTTATATATACGTTTGTGAAATGCATCACTAAGTTTATAATTAGTGGACACACTAAGAAGATTTTGTCTGTTAATTAGAAATACAACTAATACCTGTTTTGAGGTTAAGAAGTAAACGGAAAAGAGCTTCTGCTGTGAAATCATAATCAAGCAAGAGTTATTTTGCTTATTTGAGTTTATTTCGCATGTATTGCACATATATTTTCAGGATTATCCTTCTTAAGAAACAAACATATGCTGACCGAAATGACCTGCCATAATTGTCCCAGGTCAATTTTTGACAACTATTGGTTATTAATCCAGTGCTGATCACTGATAAATTGCATGTTTTTATACATATGTTTAAGCACAAACAGAGTTTGAGATACAACCATATTTTAAGTTCAGTTTGCTATTTACTTTTAACATTTTCAATTAATCAAAAATGTCTTGCAATATAGTCATGCAACTCCAGCAAATTATAATATATATATTTTCGTCAATCAACAAAGAAAATATTTTATTCCTTTCATCATAAAATGTCTATCCAATGATAATTGTGTGTGTCGTTAGATGTGCAAAGCCTTACACCAGTCATCTTTACATGAGTCAGACTCGGTCCCTGTTTTTGATGGATTTTTTGTACATAACATATCCTTCATAAAATTATAATATACAAATTAGAACATATTTTTTAGTTTCTGTTTACACTAAAGAATTTTCTTTTAGGTGCTCCTGCCATAGCAGTTGTTGGAGCTTTGTCTCTTGCAGTTGAAATGAATGGAAAAACATTTGCTCAAATTGAAGAACTAACGCAGTATGTGGACACTAATCTTGATTATCTAATTACTGCCAGACCAACTGCTGTGAATATCTTCAGAGCTTCTAATGACATTAGGGAATTTGTTAAATTACAGATTGGAAAGGGTCTTGAAGTAGAACAACTAAAAGAGAAAATCATTGTTTTTATCGAAGATATGTTGACTGCTGATGTAAAGGACAATTTGTCGATCGGTGAGCATGGCATGGAACACATACTTAAGAATGTCAAAGGTGACGAATTGGTGATTTTAACACATTGCAATGCAGGTGCACTGGCTACTGTTAATTATGGAACTGCTCTTGGAGTTGTCCGGTCACTTCACAATGCTGGAAAACTAAAGCATGTGTTTTGTACTGAAACACGTGCGTACAATCAAGGTGCTAGGCTGACTGCGTATGAACTAGTTCATGAAGGGATTCCATCAACTCTAATTACTGATAGTTCAGTGTCAATTGCAATGGCACGTAAGAATATTTCTGCAGTTGTAGTTGGTGCTGATCGAGTTGCGATGAATGGTGATACTGCCAATAAAATTGGTACGTACCAGATTGCAATCTCAGCAAAACATCACGGTGTTCCGTTCTATATTGCAGCTCCAACTACAACGATTGACCAAAATATAAAAACAGGTAGTGATATTGTTATTGAGGAACGTAATCACGAGGAGATTACACATTATAAACATGAGAGAGTCGCTGCAGAAGGAATCGGTTGTTGGAATCCAGCATTTGATGTGACGCCTGCTAATTTGATCACAGGTGGAATCATCACTGAACATGGTGTCTTTGTTGCTAATGAATTAGTAAACAAATTAAAATCCTAGTTGATAAAACTTACATATATATTTTATATTTTTTTGTAGTTTTCTACTAAGAGAATTAAAAAGTAATAATATAAAATATAATAATTATCAAACTAAAATTAAATTATATATAATACTTTACGAAGCCATACGCGTTTTTTTATTTCAGTCTCAGTTGATAACGTCAAGATTTCTGTTTTAGTTTTTTGGTAAGCTTATAATACACTGTTGCGTTTGTTTCTATTGTCGCAATTTAATGCTCTGGACAACATTCTTGAAGGTAGCTTCAAGGAAATTCCAGAAATTTCTTCGATCATGAATTTGTTTATCTTGCAAATTGTCGAAGTTAGTGCCTATCGAGCGCATGTTAGTTGTTTATTTCCTTCGTAAATTATTTGTGACATGTAGCATTTTACGCTGTTTTTTTTATGTCGAATATGTTTCTACTATACTTGTTGACAAATTAGTATCCTCCCTCTTGTTTGCATATGGTGCAGTCCATTTGAAAAATTTATTTATTTGAAATGTTGCAAAACGTAAATTTTCGCGAAAATAGTCAAAAATCGAGAAAATTTTATCCAGGCCTCTAGAATTATTCTATTGTGTAATTTCTATTGTTTTTTATTTTATCAATTTGATATAAAACTTGTATTTTTGAACCAGGCTTGTAGCGACGTGATCATGGGGTACAGTTTACCCCCGAATGCTTGTCCATGCCTCTAGAATTATTCTAATTTCTATTGTTTTTATTTTTTCAATTTTATATAAAAAATTTTTGCCCTTAAATAAATTTTTGTTCCTATTTTTCGGGATTTATTTTTGCATATTTGGTCTTGAAAAACGTTTTTTACGGGTTTATTTATTTTTGCGTTTATGGACCAAAAATTTGCCCTGCATGATTTAAACCAGCATTAATTAATCATCTTAACGTAAAACATTTTAGTTTTTTCGACCCTAAAAATTTAAGGTAACTTATAGTCTGTTATTTTTTGTGTTGTCAACGATTGTTAACTGTTGTTTATAACTTTTTATCCATTTGCGTATTTAATACTGATAATCTCGGTGCGGTTCTTGTTAAGGACCATTCTGGCTCTTTATAGCTTTCCGTAGCTATATATACCATTTTGAAATTACGTTCCTTTTTTGTGTAATTGTACAAATCGGTGTTTTATTTTCTTTGTAGTGTACTAGTCAAGTAAAAATGGCAAAAACGACCTCCAATGCTGTCAAATCTTATGAAGGATGCAACTTTTTAAGACAACGCCTTATTCTGTCAACATTGTCCGGTATACCCGTGCGTATATCCGGTATTCGGATGCATGAAGACGAGCCCGGTATCCGAGAATTCGAAGCAAGTTTTTTACGTTTGTTAGACAAATTGACGAACGGTACGAAAATCGAAGTTAACGAAACCGGTACCGGGATATTATACATCCCAGGGTTACTTGTTGGAGGGAACATCGACCATGATTGCAGTACTGAACGTGGGATGGGTTACTTTCTAGAAGCTGTAATTCCTTTGGCACCCTTTTGTAAAAAATCGATAAATATGACCTTAAGAGGTGTGACCAATGACCCAGTTGATTTATCAGTGGATACCATCAAATATGTGACACTGGCGTTAATGAAGAAATTTGGGATCGATGAAGGATTGGAACTGAAGATTCGGAAAAGAGGGGCGAAACCGGACGGTGGTGGCGAAGTTGTATTTACTTGTCCAGTACGAAGGAAATTGTCGCCCCTTAATTTTACAGACTCTGGCAAACTGAAAAGAATCCGTGGTACTGCGTACAGCATGAAAGTCTCTCCTGCTTTTGCTAATCGGATTGTCGATTCGTCGCGTGGCGTTTTAAATAAAGTACTTTCTGATATTTACATCTACACAGACCACGCTAAAGGAGAAACATCGGGTAATTCACCGGGATTCGGATTATCTCTTATGGTAGAATCTACAACTGGAGTCATGCTGAGTGCAGAAAAGTGTTCAAATCCAAAAGGTCAGGGTGAAGCCGTCGTAGCAGAGGATTTAGGACAATCAGTTGCTGTATCGTTACTACAAGAGGTGTACAGAGGCGGGTGTGTAGATTCGGTGCACCAAAGTTTGGTGCTCCTTTACATGGCACTAGGACAGATGGATGTTTCAAAAGTTTTGCTCGGCGAGTTAACACCGTATACAATTCAATTCTTGAGACACATGAAAGACTTCTTTAATATCATGTATAAAATAGAGCTAATGAAGAAGGACACAGAGGAGGAGAGTTTTCGTGGGTCGGATGAGAAGTATATAGTCTCCTGCATGGGTGTTGGTTATACAAATTTGAGTAAAACATCGATATAAGCGATTCCAGATAAACAAAGTTTTTGAAGTGTCTACAATGTTCGCTCCTCCCCTTTGCATGAATATCGATGTCGATTTGCCATTTGCCAAAAGTATGTTTTAAAATCATGAAATCATCGCCCAACATGGTGCTTTAACTGCGAGCTAAAACTGTTATCGTATTTAAATCTTCGATTAAAGCTATTTCATCTTTTCTATATATAACCGCTGAAAGGTTTATTTTGTACCAGTTCAACACTGACATCAAAGATCTGTCATGGATTATTTTTATTTTAAATAACAAATGTAGTTTTTCTTATTTTGCTTTCTAATAATACAGTATTGTTTCATCTCATTTGTGCAGCAATGAAAACAATATACATGTTTTGCTCCCAAGCCTACCTGAGAGTGACCGGATGATTAAGTCCCGCCTCTAAATGCGAACATTGTAATTACGTAATCTGTGAACAGACTCCATTCTTCTTGTTTTCTCCTCCTCCCTAGATCCATCAAGTTTGATGTTTAATTATATTTCCAAGTTTTATTTTTGCAATGCTAGTGAAAATTGTATCTCGAACAACGAAAATGTACCCTCAATTGGAGGTCTGCGTACGACTTTGGTTAACAACATTTGGAGTGCTATTGAGAAAAGAATTTCAACTAAGCTGCATGTAATATTTGAGTCATTTCTAATAAGACCTGGGAGAAATCGAGTCGAGAATTAAATATATATTTATGCTGACGTCATCAATACGACAAACAGGATTAACCTTTAAGTCCTTCAAGAATGTTAAACACGATTTAAAAACCAGAAAGTAGAACTCTTTTGGAAGCATTTTTGACTGGCTAGTGGTGTAAAACATGAAATATTTAGTGCACCTGGTACAAGGAGTAAACTTGGTGTACTGTCTACACTGGTTGTAAGTAATATTTGAAATATTATACGAGTTGTTCACCCGATGGCTGGTGCATCCGCTTGTTAGCTTTATGTAATGAGATTCAATTGAACGGGGGTTAGTACTATCATTATAGGTGCGTGGAAAAACCCCCGGTATTTAAATAAAAAACTTGGTATACTTCTGCTCAATTTTCTGTAGTATCTAATTCGGAGTGAGAGGGACTGTTAGAGTTTGACGTACTTTGATGTAAATCTACCAATCATATCGGAATATTACAACGTTCTCATATCCTGTGGATGTACAAGCAAATTTGTTCCATTCTTGTGTCCAGAGGGTTTTGTTCTTATTGTAGAGCGTTCGCCTCCAGTGCGGAAGATTGTGGGTTCATGTGGGTGCCGGAAACTAGAAAAGTGTAAATCGATTCTTTCTGCTTTACGTTTAGCAACAAGAGAATGGGGTTGATATCGTAGACGGTTGTCTAGTTGAGCGGCTGTTGTGCTTGTACGGCTTTCAGCTCAAACTTTAAATGCACTAGGACTTCCTTTGCAGAACCCTTATTAATAACAATACCATTAGGAACTGAAAAGGCTTTCCTGGGTAAATGATAGTAATGAAATAAATTGGTAAAAGAACTTTTTGTGTGGAAAAGCTTTCTTGAACAGAACTTTGTAGCACTAATGAAGTGTAAGAACAGAGATTAAAGACTAGATTGTTGATATGTTGCAGCACAGAATGCACGTTTGGAATTTTTTTAGATAATAAATTAACCTGAGTTGAAACGTGTACGCATCCTGTACTACAATCTACAACATTTTCCGTGGGGCCTTTTTGATATCGGGAACATTGAAGGGGCCTGAGACGAGATAATGTATTTATAGAATTGGGTCTAAGCGTTTCGCGGTTGTGCTTAAGTTGCATTTAGTTTTTTGAATAAAAATGCGTTCTACTTCAAGAAGTTTCACCATTCAGACAACTAAACGTGCAATTCATCATAAAATGTAATCAAAGCAAAGAGTGATTTTTTCGCTCTTTCGGCGTTAAGATCGGCGTTTTTCCCGCAAAGTAAATAAATTCTGATCCCATTCTTAGGGTCTCTTACACAAAAAAAGCGTACTTACTTTTGCCGCTCCGTCGTTCCCAGAAATGGTTGCCTTTTTAATAATGAAAAGACGGTGAGAAGTAATAATTTTTCGCTGTCTTCCCTTATATTCAAAAGGGAACTGATATCAACTTTTTAAAGTTTTATTTTCTATTTTGAAAAAGATTTCACCGATTTTTTTAAGCAAATATTTTTTTTTTTAAAAGAACTTATCTGAGGTCTGTGGTCTGTTGTTTATATTTACAACTTACAAGTAGGAGTGTGCATGTCTAATTGTTCTCAACGTAAAACCAAAACGTTTTGTCACACGGAAAGCGGTCTATAAAAGCCTCCCCTTAAAATAGTTTCTGACAAAATCGAGGCATAATTGAACACCTTATGTTATTACTACTGTTTCGTTATATACAAATTTTTTGTTTTACCTTTTAGTAAGTCCGAACACTACAAAATTACGGAAAAACGTTGTTGGATATATTTCACGGATATATCTCAATTTTGTTGGTTACACCTTGGTCACATTCAACATTGTTTTCTTATTTGTAAAAGGGAAGGAGAGCGGTGGTTGTGTTATGACATTACCCCGGGCGCGGGAATCGTGATTAAAATAACTTTTCAAAGTGTCTTTGTGTGGTATTTTATCGTTTTCTAACTAAATATGTTTACGATCTATAAACCTACACAGTACTTCAAAGATGACAGGACTGTATGTCATTATTATAGATATATGTTATTCTAACTATATGGATTTGTTCGATGAGAATAGGAATAGGTTTTTATCTCTCTCCTTCTAGACTTGTTGCATGTGTTTGTCATGAAAAGATAATTTTTTGTAAGTTGGCAAAGAAAAGAACTGATCTTCTTCTAAGGGACTTCTAAATTAGTGAATGGCTCAACTTCGAGTATTAATTTTTAAACTACAAGTACCAGAGTAAGATTCCACACAATCTTAGCATTTGTCATCGATTCCACCCTATCTGATTTTCTTGACAACATAATTAACAGATAAAACTATGTTTACACTAAGGAGTTACTACAATAATGGAACTGTTACTATCGAAACAGTTACAACTTTTTTTTGTTTATTATGCGGCCGATTTTGATGTCAACATTTACGACTAAATTTAAAAAAGGATCGGTATTTAAACTACAGGTCTCAACGTTTAATATCAACGCTTAATACATGCACCCGAACCCTTATTGCACCGGGTTAATCTTTTACTGTTCGCCGTTACGTCGCGACGTCAAAAACCAATGAGAGCGTGACTGTAAAGATGAAGTCTAAAAATGTATAACATATCATTCGTAAATTATAATTTTTATGTCCTGACTGGAATCCAAATTTTATTCCAGAGGTAACGAATTTTCGTCAGATCATGCTTGGACGTCAGAAGATTGTTATGACGAAGGCTCTCGTGGTAATCTACGAACCAGCGAGCAAATAAAATTCTGTAAAAAGTATAAACATATGATGCCATTGCTGACGGAAAGCATAAAACAGATCAAAGATGAATGCCAGGAAACCTTTGCTGACCGTAGATGGAATTGTAATCGTATTAATCGAATCCGACATGGGAACATACCGGCTGAGCTCGAAAAAGGTAAGAGGAGTGAAACAATGCTAACTTGTTTTTATAACGTTTTGACTCGATTTAGACCTCGCGTACCCAGGCATAAAAAAGTCAGGCTATCTTACCGTATTTTCTGTAATTACCTCCCACGTGGTACTAAGTAAATTTTTAAGGTGTGGCTCTTATTAGAGGGAGGAGCCAATTAACTAAAGGGCCGCCTTATTATACAAATCATTATTTAAGTTTTCTTTTCTCCATGAGAAGATAACTTGTCAGATGAAATGGCAAATAGCCAGAAAACATTGATAACAGCAAAGGAAACAGAAGATCTCGTCATTTTGGATTTTTGCAAGAAAATAATGTTTATGCAATCTTTCTGATACACAGTGCTGTATTAACTCTAAAAAAATTATTTATTTTACTCAGATAGATCCATAGGTACGACACTTTGTAGTGGGAGGCGCTGCTTTTTAGAATGAGGCGCTAATCAAATGTTCTTGTTTTCGCGTCCTTGGTCTACGCGGCGCTTAAAGACAGAAGTAAGACACTTGTGATTTATTCTAACGTATAATCGTGTACTTAGAAGATTGTGTTATGTTGTTTAGATACCCGCGAATCTGCATTCGTGCATGCGTTATCGTCCGCTTCTCTCGCGTTTCGTTATGCTGAATGGTGTTTTCAAAACAGAGACTGTTCTTGCGGCAGACGAGGTGCAGAATGGAATCGAAGGTATCCGAAGACAAGAATAAATTTTCATCCGTGCACCAATTACCTTCAAAAAGGGATGGAATTCTCAAAAGATTTTGCACAAGCTAGTTATAAAAGAGAGTACGTATCCTCAGAGAAAATGAAGAAAAGGATAAAAGTCATACTCCACAACCATGACATTGGTAGACAGGTTAGTTTTCTTCCAAATATCATATCTTAACTTTATGCGAACTTACGAAAATTTGATAGGTTTTGGGGTGGGGGTCTTGTTTTTATCCGGAGATTGAACTACATTACGTCGGATCTTGCAGGAAAAACACAGGTTGGATATAATTCGTCCTTGAATACGAGATTACCATTTCAGTAAGATTAACATGCGTCACGGTTTATCTACTTTAGGTCATACATCAAAACCAGATTATTAGATGTATATGTGCAGGTCATTCGACAAGTTGTCAAAAGAGTATATGTTACAGAATAAATCCCTATTTTAAAGATGTTACAAAAGATCTGTTTTCACGTTACAAGCTCGCCAAGAAACTTCCAAATTACGAGGGAAAAACTATAAGGAACGTAGCTCTTAGAGATCAACATTCGATTTCTTCTCAAAGTAAAGTTACACCATTATACTACTTGGAAGAATCACCAAATTATTGCGATGGGGATTCCAAATTGGGTATCAATGGAACAACAGGGCGTCATTGTGTACAGAATAACACAAGAACTGATGATTGTAAATTAATGTGTTGTGGCAGAGGTTTTCATGTACACGTTTACACCAAACCAATAAAATGTAATTGTAAGTTTGTGTACTGTTGTAGACTTGACTGTCAGAAATGTAACATAATACAAACGGATTTTATATGTAAATAAACACAAATGCTTAGAATAACATGTCAGTGTTTTAAATAACATGTTGAAACATCCTGTAAGCATATCTACAATATTGAACAAAATGCTGAGATAAAAGCAGTTCTTTCGTTATTTTTCAAATTTGGACAAAAACGCCATAAGTACAGTCAGCAGGCCGCAAAACGCTACTTTTGCACGCGTGTGAGCCAGGTGGACAGCATTTAAAATTTGTTAGTCAGATTCTGTACCACACGCGGCGCAACGAAATAATCCACGTCAGGGCTTACGAATGCCTCAAAAATTCGTTGAAAACGGTCATGCTGATGTCAGCAACAAGTAGAACATTGTAAGGCTTTCGATTTAGCCTAATAACCTAAGTCCTAAGTCTAGTTGTCAAGTAAACTTTGATAAATTCAAAATCTGTAAATATGATATAGAAATAGCCTATGCAATTACTTGTGATAAGGAACTTCGAAATTAGCCGTCTTGTCTCAATCCCAAAATAGGCTAGTTATTAGGAAGTCGCCGGGGAGGGAGGTGAGGTGGGAGGATGAATTGTGACAAAGGATTTTAAAGTGTAGCTCCTGCGAAAACTTAAATTTGCTTAAATGTATTCATTTTTTCATACAGAAGACGAAAAAAAACTTTAATTTTCTTAATTAAAATTTTGTAACGAATCCTATATTTTGAGGCACATTTTCCTTCCAATTTTTTTCCAGTATGTACCCTATATTGAGACAAAACTGAAAAACATTAACTTTTCGAAGATAGGATATATAATAGAAATGATGATTTAGAAGAAGAATTATTACTTGTTTTCTGTCAACATTGTGGTTGTGATCCAAAATGGCTACTGCAGTCGACGCCTAACATTTTTTTCTCCCGAAAACAAACTCTAATGCTGGTAACGTAGTCTTAATGAATGGGACACCTCCAGCCCAGCTGTAGAAACGTTCTATTTATTAGTGTGTTTGTGCAATTCATGGAACGAATTTTACAAAACAAGCAAGAAGCTGTTTGTTATTATGATACTAGCTATGAGTCGATTTAGCTAAAAAAAAAATTGTTCACGGTTGGTAACCTATAAGAAAGAAGAGGGGTTGTGAGAAAGGAATGTATTGACGAAGATGTGAGAAATTGGTTGTGAGGAAGAGGTGTATTGACAGGGCTGCTATAGGCGCCCGCAAACCGGTCCAACATTTTGGACCAACATTGTTGGCCGAATGTTAGCGTGGTTTATTATAGCCACCAACATGTTGATGGCGAAAAAAATTATCTGTAAATGTTGGCAAACTTTTACTAGTTTTTTAATAAACGTTGGCCAACATTGTTGGGAAGTTTAAAGTTTGGACTGTTATATGACCACCAACATGTTGGTTAACATTGTAGATTTCGAACGCTTTTTTCGATGTTTTTTTTCGAATCTGAACAAGTTTAATTACGAAAATATAAGCATTTTAAATCACAATGGCTGACATTAAGGGTGGATCTAGCATCAAACTTCAAAATTTGCGCTAGGAAAATAAAGATATCAGGAGGTTATTCGACTTCTATCAACCTAAACCTTGTTAGAGAAAAGGCTCTTTTCGAAGTTAGGAGTATCCACTTTTTCGTTGGGCCACGTGTTTTTTTATCATCGTCCTCTGGAAAGGCGATTATCAACATGCTGCTTCTTCACACTCTGGAATTCTTGACATGGCTGGTAAACAAGCAAATTAATGAGAATTCAAGAATGTTGGTTGCTATTTGTTTAAAAAATATATGGTATGCCAAACTACGTCAACATGTAGGTCAATATGTTGGTTCAAATGTTGAAACGGTTTGTGGGCGCCTGTGACTTTGCTTACATGTTCATTGTTGATTATCTAGTTAAGGGGCCCGCAAATCTAGACAACGTGTAGATCAATATTTTCGCGAACATTTCAGTCAACATGTTGGTATGATTTGCTATACGCTATAAAAACATTCACAACATGATGGTAAACACGTTCATTCATTTTATCCTACATACATCATATACTTTCGAACAGGAACATTCGAAAGTGTGAGAAAGGATTCGAAACTGACTCATTTACGTACATACTAAAGCAGAGAACCACCAGACTTTTGCGGAATCACCAGTGAACCACAAGTGTACATTGCGAATAAGCAGTTGTATATACACGTCAGATAATGTACGCTTCTAGGACATCATGAAAATCGGGCTGATCAACTTTTGATTTTGCGGGTAACCATTTTGCGAATACCAAAACATTTCATCTCACCAGACCAGTCGCCAAAAGGTAGCTTTATTACAAAACGCGTAGGCTTTTTAAATCACACATACGGGTAGTGTGATTTGTTGCTTTACTCTTTAGTCGCGGCGGCGGCGGCGGTCGTGGGGCCATTTTCAACACACTGGATTCCAATCATTGTAATTGCTCATTTCACTGAATTAAAAATTTTCTACTATTTTTTCACGGAAAAAGAAAGCTGTTGTTGTCGTTGTTGTGCTTTCCTGATATAAACTTTGGAAGAAGACCATATCTTTTAGCTGTTCTTATTGAGGCGCTTAGTGAAGATGGAGAATCTGTTGTTGCTGTACTATCTGTGAGTTTTCGAATTTTTTTCAAGTAGAGATGAAGTGATTTGCAAATGTATTTTTTATATCAACGATTTTAGGATGACTTGAAAGGAACTATGTTAAATTGTTTTAATGTTACTACGAAATATTTTGTAGAATTTCTTATAGCTAGTCAGAATTTACAGAATTTATAAGGTAACCTTTTGAACCATTTTATATTATAATGTGTATAGAGCTATTTATTTAAGAATCGTAGCTGAGAATTTGTGTGTCGTATATGTTTTGTATTTGTGTGTCGTATTTGTTTTGTATTTGTGTGTCGTATTTGATTTTATGTGGACAATGTTGTATAACAAATTTTTAAAAAAAAAATTTTATATTTCTTATTATTTCATTTTTTCACATGCGCTCTAACAAACGCAAAACTCGTGTCGGGCTTGGTTTCGCTTTCTTTCTGCATAATCTTTTGAAATAAGCTCTCACGTACAGAGGATTAGAGCTTAAGGCTAAAATAAACGGTAAGTTTAAACGGACCGTTTAGTTGTAAGAAAAAACTTATAAGTTTAGTTGCAGGTAATATCCCTGTCTACACGTTAAGATAAAATGTATAAGTTTTTTAAAAAAACTCTCTTTTCACAATGAATACCAAAGAAAAACACGTAAATATTCCGTTGCGGGTATTGTTACAGCAGCAGCAGGGTAAATGTTGAAAGAAAAAAAGCGGTTATGATTAGAAATTGAAAAAATATGCTCAAATCTTTAGTTTAAACAATCGCTCCTTAATCATTCTGTTAATTTCAATAGAAAAAACTTAGCAAAAGTTGAACATGTCCAACTTTTAAAAAAACTTATAAAACCGAAAAAAGTTGTACATCTTTGCTGTTTACACGGTAAGTTTTTTATCTTACATTTAAACGGTCCGTTTAAACTTACCGTGCATTTTAGCCTTTACATATAAAAAAAACATGTATATTTAAAAACAAACTCCTGTCTGAAGAATTGTTGATGAAATTTTAACCATGCAGAAGTTTAAAGACCTCATACACAGTGCTTTCTTAAGGCTAAAATACACGGTAAGTTTAAAGACCTCGTACACAGTGCTTTCTTAAGGCTAATATACACGGTAAGTTTAAAGACCTCGTACACAGTGCTTTCTTAAGGCTAAAATACACGGTAAGTTTAAAGACCTCGTACACAGTGCTTTCTTAAGGCTAATATACACGGTAAGTTTAAAGACCTCGTACACAGTGTTTTGTTAAGGCCAATATACACGGTAAGTTTAAAGACCTCGTACACAGTGCTTTCTTAAGGCTAAAATACACGGTAAGTTTAAAGACCTCGTACACAGTGCTTTCTTAAGGCTAATATACACGGTAAGTTTAAAGACCTCGTACACAGTGCTTTCTTAAGGCTAAAATACACGGTAAGTTTAAAGACCTCGTACACGGTGCTTTCTTAAGGCTAATATACACGGTAAGTTTAAAGACCTCGTACACAGTGCTTTCTTAAGGCTAAAATACACGGTAAGTTTAAAGACCTCGTACACAGTGCTTTCTTAAGGCTAAAATACACGGTAAGTTTAAAGACCTTCGTACACAGTGCTTCCTTAAGGCTAATATACACGGTAAGTTTAAAGACCTCGTACACAGTGCTTTCTTAAGGCTAATATACACGGTATATTTAAAAATCTTCATTAAAATGTATGCGAAATTTTGGCTTTATTCTTGACTTGTTTTTTTCTTCCTTCTTTGACACACCATGTTCTAATTTGGTTTGAATTTTATCCTCCTCCCTTCAACAATTTATGAACATGCAAGTGATGGAACTGGAAACGGAAATAAATATTTTTTTGATTTATATTTAGATTGATATTACAGGAATGACAGGAATGCGTGCACTAAAATGTTTTTTCGACATGTGTAATTTTAAATCGATAGCGGTTTCTTGTTTATTTTGTTTTGACAAAAATCATCGTCTGGATTGTTACGTTCTGTGCTAATTTGCGAAATCGTATTCAGTAGAAAACTATCAAATTTTGCGTTTACCGTATACTCCTTCGTCATCTTGTTGCATTCTTGATTTGGTGTCACACATTCGCAATTTTCATTTACACACGATAAGTGGTCCTTTAACATCTCCATTTCCCCAGAACCATTCAACTCTGTTTCGTTCACAGCACTCTGGCTTTCATACTTCGGTCTTTCACATTTACAATTTCCATTCAAACAAAATAACGCATCATCCAATTTTCGTTACTTTAACTTTTTCTGATACAGCTAGATTATCTTTTTCTTTTTTTTTTGAAATCTTGAGTATGAGGGACCAACCCATTCTAACGAATCAATAACTTGATCTTTGTACGGTTCGGGGGTTTTATTCGCAAAAAGGTGACTTGGATATTTCACTTTCATTGCTCAGAGGTAGAACATCTTCCAAGAAGTGATACAGTTTTAGTCTTGGCATGTATTGTCAGAGACTGGTAACGAATTGTGTTACTGCCTTGTGTCTTAAATTGGCCGCACTTTAATTGAAAGCACTCCTAAAGTAATTATTTCGTTATATAATTATAATTATATAATCTCATTAGTGGCTTCGGAAATCGTAAGATCTTCTGCAATTACACTCCACGTTTTCCATAAGGGAGTCATTTTTTTAAGCCATGCCATAAAGACCGATTGATAGAGATAGGATTGATGACAAACTCTTCGAACGCATTTTCAAAGGCTTATCGGCAAGATCGCACCAAAAGTCTTCATCCGGGAAATGTTCCCAACCAAGTAGGTACGCTGGTGAGACACTAGCTGTATTTGTGGTTGATAATAAGGTGACCAGTATACTTCGTAAATACCAGGTTATACTACTTATCTTCAGTAGGTCGTATAGGTATACTCTTGATTTTCCTTAATTTTTTGCTTACTTGCTTCGTCGTCTTCTAACTGTTTAAATTTTCAATAGTGCTTCGTTTAACTTATTTATACAAAAATAATGTAACTGTGTAATTTATTAATTCATCATCTGTAACACCTCAAACAAGTTGTTTTTAACTTTTCTCCCAGGTTTTCTTGCGAACCATGTTGTTTTACGTTCAATAAATGTTATAACCAATCGACTATATATGCATGTAAAGCAAAAAATAACGCCTATACTGTAATGACTTTCCTTCATTTTATATAGCAGGTTTATTCACAATGTAAATTAGCAACCGGATGTTCTTACTATTTTTCAATCCTGCTAAAAGTTCATTAACGAATTATGAATGAGTATCTATAAAATCACGGGTTTTAACAACTAGTGTATGAATAATATTTAAATGTAGTGTATCCGTTATATGGTATCTATGGTTTTAATCTTTAAAAAGAAAAAAGTAATTACTTGTCGTAATTATACCAACTACAACCGCAATGATTTTTTAAAATAATTAAATAAACATTTGTACACATTGACTGATGTAATTAGTGCGTGGAGTTATTTTAAAAATATTTTATTAACCGTAATCGAGAAAGCTACAGGTTATGACCAAATACCATCAAGACTTTTGAAAGACAAAGCGACAACGTTATCAAGTTCTTTATTGTTCATCATCAACTTGTCACTAAAAACAGCCACCAAACCAACTGAATGGATGTTAGCGAAAATCATTCCACCCCAGAAGGGTGGGAAAACGGACAAAATGTCAAACTATCGACCGATCTCCATCCTACCGGTCATATCTAAAATAATGGAGAGAGCTGTTTATGTTCAACTTGTGAACTATCTTGAAGAAAATAATATTTCATCACCCAACCAATACAGATACGATCTACCGAATTAGTCACACTCTATCTGGCAGAGGAAATCAGGAAGGAAATGGACAAAGGGAATTTAACAGGTGCGCTTTACGTTAACCTGTCGAAGGCTTTCGATACTCTAAGCCACTCCATTCTCCTGCTAAAACTGAAAAGTTATGAAAGTTTTGTCACTAAACGGGTTTGCAGACTACTTTTTAACCGCGCTCAGATTTGTGAAGTAAATAGTCAATGGTCTAAGCCCGACCCATTGTCTATTATTTGACCGTGTCTTTTTTTAATATACTTCATTGATTTTAAAAGTTGTTTAAAGCATTCTAGAGTACTAAACGTTGCAGATGATACTGTGTTTTACATTGGACGAAAAGCAAGCCAGCAACTGGAGATCGTCTTCAACGCTGAATTGAAAAACGTAGATAGATACTTTACTAAAAACGAACTTGTATTAAATCTGAAGGATGGAAAACTGAATCGATGATCTTCAGCACCAGAAAAAATTCGAATAAAAACGAACCAACCTTGAACTTGGAAATCAACGGAAAGCTAATCAACGCAACCACCGAATATCGATATCTAAGGACTGTTTTCGACCAGACTTTGATCAATAAACCATCACTTTTTAAGCTTTTACAGGAAAATGTCTGCCAAGGTTCGTTTACTTTTATCATGAAAATCCAACTTAACGAGCAATGCCAACACTAAAATCTACGTCGAAATGCTGCTTCCAACGCAACCTGGTCTTACCAACGGTCAGCAAAATAAGCCTTAATCGCTTAGTAGAAGAATTGCGAAGGTGACAGAGAAACGTCAAGTAGCGATTATGAATAATATAAAGAAACATGCTGTCATACTCGTCAGAAAATGCTTGGACAAAGCAGTGTGTAGCAATTTTGAAGACTTCTTCGAGACATGATCGCACAGTAGAAACACCCAAAACAACAATTACTTACTAACAATACCAAGAGTGAGACTTGTAGTAAATAGGTCTGATTTAAAATTATTAGATAAAAAATGACTTTCCAATCCAAATTCGTAAGTCGGATTAAGCTTTGTAAGAAACACGAAAAGCTATTTTAACTTGTAATAAATTATTTTATGTGCTAGTATTTAGTCCCGTTGAAAAATCCACTATAGATACCGAATAAAAAAACAGCGAAATTCATTGGTTTTTTTTCGTCAAAACGTTTTGTTGTTAATTCTATTCTAGCGGGAACAAATAAAACCAATATGTTTTTCATATGACTGTAGACAATAGACACGTGCTTAAGGGAATAATAAAAATTAATTACCCGTGACTTTTGTGTAATAAAGTTTACATCGTTACACAAAGGTTTTTATGAGAACAATATAATGAATTATACGTGACTTTCTTAAAACAAAAATTTTAAATCAATTTGAAAAAGCACACAAAAGACAGAATAAAAATAAAAGTTTAGCAAAAGTGACATATTTAAAATGTTTTGTATGCTTCTTATCACAAAATGATTTATTGTCAATTTCATTTAAAAGACACAAACTATCAATTAAAACTTTTGAACGAAATGGACAACAATAATAACAACGTTAATTGCCTGTGACTTTTCCTGTACAATAATTGATAACAAAGCACTCGTCACGGTAAATTTAATTTAGCATGCAATAAAATTCCCAACTAATGAAATTACTTTATTTTAACACATGATTTGTTCTGGCCAATTAAAATCTTAAACAAAACGTTTAGAAAAAACAGAATTATTTTATAGGGGATGTATTATAGACGCTTTTAAAGAAAGCTGTAGAAAATATAATCTACTTTGCCTGTCACAGACAGACACACTTAGCGTATTATTTTAGAGATTATTGTAAAACAAGTAATTTTAACTCATGTTTTAACCTTTTATATAATAATAATACTTTACTATTTTATTTTCCATAGGACATATATTAAGAGAAGTTTTTTTAGGAACTGAATTATATCAATCCTGTATGAACATTCAAAGGACTTTCTGCATTTTTATAGTAGCTTTATGATGCCATACAAAATGTTTTTAGTGTATTATTACAAAAATGTATTGGGTTTTGGGCTAAGTTTGGTATCAAGTCTTTTTTTGCTTTCTTTTTTAAGAAAAAGAATTGGAGTGTATTTGGCTTTGGGGTTATTGGGTTTCCAGTCCAGATGTGTATAGTGTTTTGCAAAAGTGTTGTGTATTTTCCTATCATAATCAAAAATTGTTTTCGGAAATGTTATGGTTGTCTATTTTATATGCAATTTTCTATTTTAAAATAGTTAGAATTATGAATTCAATCACAGTGAAAGATAGGGGTGATAACTATGACAATGTAGAGGTAAAATTGGAACATGATGAAGACAATGAGAAATGTCTGTTTCCTATAATGAAAGAAGAAAACTTTCCTAAAGAGTATTGCTTCTTTATTGCAAATGGTTCAGTTAATCAGGAATGCAATGAAAATAAGATTGTGGAAAAAGAAGACTTTGGTACACTGTATTCCGACTTTACAGATGATTCGTCCAATCAGGAACGGAGGCAAATAAACAACATTATTGTATGTTTTCACTTAATGGTTAAGTAATGTGTTTGTTTTTCATATTTTACTGATCTTTTGGCTCGTAAGAAATAAGACTATGTATTAATCTATTTGGAATAGTTAAAAGGCTCAAGACACACCACAAAGCGACACCATTAATTTTGTGTGGAAAATAATGACATACAGTTGCCGCCTGATAAGTGGAACTTTAAAGGGACCCCCAAAAATGGTTTTCGCTTATTCGAAGCTTTTTCAAAATAATTTAGTTTGTCAAAAAAACATAGCTATGAAAAAAAATTATTTAGAAGGCCCTTAAAAAATAGGTGAAAATAGTTCCGGAAGAGGTAATTTAAGACACAACCAGTTCAATTTATGAGAGTTCCTTTTATATAGTCGTTTAGAACGAAACTGTACAATTTTTTTAATTTCTGTAGAAAAAATCGTGAATGAACGCTTCAAGTAACTTGTCAGTTTATTTCTCCTACAAATAGGCTTCAATCTGAAAGTGTTTTAATTTTGTTTTATACGTCAGCGCAACTAGGCTTTTGACAGAAATTATTGTCTTTGCTTTCGTCTTCCTTTCATCATCATCAACTACAATGTTATCCGTGTTATCTTGTAGACTATCGATTTTTCATCTACAGACAGCACGAACTCATTGGCATCTACAGAATCATCTAAACAAACCACATTTTCAGGAGTAAAGTAAAGTTATGAGTTATATAATCTTGCCTCCAGTCTCCAATTCTTTTAAGTTTCCTCTTAGTTCACTGAATAGATCATTCAAATCATTTTGTTTTCAAAATCGAGCAAACCTTTGAATTAGGAGCTTGCAATTTGGCTCAAAGGACCAGAAAAGTGGTTCCACTTAACGAAATTTCAACTAATCAAAAAAAAAATTAGGAGAGTGTGATAATGCAAATCCAAGGGACCGGGGAAAATGGTTCCACTTAGTGAAAGTTCAACTTTCCGGGGTTCCACATATCAAGCAGCAACTGTGATTATTACAGCTTTATTACAGACTCAGAAAATTATCATTTCTCATGCTTCGAGTTATACGAAATTGTCAAAATCTGCTTCTCCTATGATTTTAGAAACCGAGTTTTGTCTTACTTCACACACACTTCCAGGGATTTTTCTGCAGTTTTTATATAAATCTTTATCAATTAAAAACTAGTCGTTATCCCGTAAAAAAATCAACCCAACATACGTATTTTGTTCCTCAATTGACCCTTGTACATACCCAAGAATCATTATATCGTGCATCATAGCACAAACAAAATATGGTGATTATTAAAAAGACTATATCTGTTACCCCGTGGAAAAATCTACGGGTGCAGCCATTGTACATATTTCGGTCCCAGATTACTTAGCACAAAGTGGACAACATAAGGTTATTAATAAAGAAATTTAAGTCCGTCATTCTAAAATCACTATATACCAGCATTTGGTGACGAGGGTCAGATCTAAAACACACTTATATAACAGGCATGTTTTTTTTAACTTAAAAGTTGTATAGTTTACAATTGTTAACCCTATTCGGTCCGGGGCTTTTCGAACATACTATGACCGGCGGAGGGGGCGGTACGTCATAAAAGGAACAAAATGGCAGCAATATGTTTTTGCTTGCGTACGCACATTATCTCTGACGTCATCAGAAGCTTGAAATTTGTTAAAAATGCCACTATCTGTTTAAAATTTAATTACTTTTGTTCTAGAGCGAATTTTTACATTCTGTTTGAAGTTTCTGAAGGCTAAATAAAAGTCAATTAACATTTTTTCTGGGTTTTCTATGGATGGCATACAAAATTGCTAAAAATTGCCCGAAAGTCCGGCGTCCGATTTTCGGGTAAAACTGGACAAAATCGGGAAATCGGTTATTCACGTGTCCAAATTATGCAAAATGATTCTTCTTAATAAAAGAAAGTTGTCTTGCAAGTTTCAAGTTCTAAGGATAATCCTAACAGGAGTTATCATATTTTCCCCATTATAAGGACTTCATAGAGATTTTAGGGGTAGTTTCGAGTAATGGCCAATATCAAAGCCTCTGAAAGGTATGGGACCTAAACATTTGGCATGCAGGTGTCTAATAGATAAATATTGAAACTCAGTAAGTATCATAGCCATATAACATAGCAATAAGGAGTTATTAACAAAAAACCGTCAGGGAAGGAGGAATCACCCGCAGACCGAATAGGGTTAACATAATAACAGACCAAAACATAGGGCGAGATATGATTACTTTTTACATAAACTTTATGGCGTCGTGCGAAGAAGAATTGGAGAAATTATCCCAAACATTTAATTTTCTGAAACTTTTTACAAACAGCAATAAAGAGATCATCATAGACAGGTCTTGCCAATCTTATTAATATTCTAATTCTAGAAATACCATCATTAGATACATAATCTTTGAACTTTCCTGCAAAACAAGTGCCAGACTTTGCCATTTCTAGTGAAAACTAAATATTCATTAGATACATAATCTTGGAGTTTTTCTGTAAAGCAAGTTCCAGTTTTTGCCATTTCTAGAAAACTAAATATTCATTTTAAACTGTGTTGTCTATACTGAATCATCTATTTTGTTTCAATTGTAAGAATCTAAGACCATTGTTGTATAAATCTATCAATAGGAAGTCAAAAATTAATAAACAGTATTCAATTTTACTAAGAGGAATTATTTAAAAACGGGATTGTTATTACAAATTTGAAGATGCTTTCTGTAATGTTCGCCCTGAAGCTATACATTATACTTTTTCCAATTCTGTTTAGGCTGATACGAAGCTGCGTAAAGATGATGGATGTGGAAAGCAATTTAGTCAGATAAAAAATTTGACAACATTTGCAAGAACTCCTACTCCTACGGGTCGGGAACCTTAAAAAATCATATGAGAACTCATACTAATGAGAAGCCTTTTAAATGTGATAATTGTGAAAAAAGATTTAACGAGTTGGGAACCTTAAAAAATCATATTGAGAACTCATACTAATGAGAAGCCTTATAAATGTGATGTTTGTAAAAAACGATTTAACCGTCGAGAACCTTAAAAAGACATATGAGAACTCATACTAATGAGAAACCTTTTAAATGTGTTGTTTGCGAAAAACGATTCAACCAGTCGGGAAACCTAAAAACACATATGAGAAATCATACTCATGAGAAGCCTTTTAAATGTGATGTTTGTGAAAAAAGATTTAACCACTTGAGAAGTTTACAAACACATATGAGAATTCATACTGATGAGAAGCCGTTTAAATGTGATGTTTGTGGGAAACAATTTAACTATTCAGGTAATTTAAAAACACATATGAGAATTCATACTGGTGAGAAGCCGTTTAAATGTGATGTTTGTGGGAAACAATATAAACACCTGTGCAGCTTAAAAAAACATTCATGTTCTTGACAAACTGTATGTATGAATGTGATGTCTGTATGACAAAAAGTTCACACAAAAATATCCCAATTTTTTTTTTCCTTTAATTTTATGAAATTTTTACAAATAGAAATAAAAAGATATCATGGAAAGGTCTTATCAACCTTAAAAATATTTTAATTTACGAAATACAACCAAGTGCTTTTCTTTGCCATTTCTAGTATGTTGATCTTTTCTATATTAAATGCTCTATTTGGTTTCAATTTTAAAAATCTTAGACAGTCTTAGGCAGTCGAAGATCATCATTCAGATGTAAAACACAATGTTTCGTATCAAAAAATTACACAAAAACTACTATCCACCGATCACAGCCAATATTGTCATTGGTCAAAAGCTCTGCATAATCACTTTATCGCTGTACACTGAGCCACGGGATTCCGAATACTTGAACATGGATTTAAGGTTGTCGAGGAAGAAAAGGAAACGTTCGTCGCCCTTAACTGCAGTATATAACGTCTCTTTAGACCACTTAAGACAAAACTATGTGTCGGCGTATGCGCTTGTCTGAAAACAAACATCTACATCTTTGACCCAAACATGCCTTTTCCACGTCACTTAATCGCGTTCCTTCTCCTCGAAAGATTATTGCAATTCATAACTGTTGTCCAGATGACGAAAGCAAACATTTAAAATGCAGAATCGCTTGTCAGCTCCTGTGTTCGGCTGTGACGTCCATACTTTCTTATTTCTATTTTCAGATAATCCTTTCTTAATTTTGCAGTTGTTTTTTTGGCTAAGGGAAGAAAGGAGGGTAGAGGTGAATATCTGCCCAACTGTTCCTCATAATGTGATTCAGCAGCTTTTGTTCGGATAGCTCTCTCGCAAAGTTGAATGTCATTGCTCCATATTATTTTGATAGTGCTCCTTTGACATCTTCTTGTTGCGTTGATTTTTTCTGCTTTAAATGGTGTCTCTTTATAAAAAGTTGCAATTGCATTCTGTTCTTTATAAATGCTCCGCATGATATCATTTAGCTCTTACATCGTTGAACCTGGTCATATAACCTAACCTAAGATTCAAGAAAAAAGGCCTATACTTTGAACCAGATGGAATCTTGAAAAGCTTTTTGTTTTGCTGGTCAAAGACTCTTTGAATGATGCCTTCCATGTTTTTTATCCATTTTAAATTTTGGTCTTGTCAATTTTAAGCTTTTGTAAAAGGTCACCATCCCAACTGCTATCAGCTCCTTCTTTCTTTTGAATCACCTCAACTTTGTTTCGTTTAAGCTTTGGTTCTCCTAGGCTCTCCTAGGTTAAATCGATTTAAGCACTTGATGTAGAAGCTTGATGGGGCAAGTCTGCCGCAGTGGAAGTTGAGGAATCTACAAATGAAAGTTGTAATGGACAAAGTAGCTGTGTCAGGAGCAGCATATAATGAAACTTTTATTGATGAGACAGTTCTACCCTAAGAGAAGAAATTATTGCGCAAAAAAAGATTGCGGAAGAAAATATTGCAGAATTAAAGATTGAGGATTTGTACAAAATTTGCAATCTTTTTTTCCGCATTTTCTATCCAGGAGTATCAATTCGCAACCTTTTTTTTCCGAAATTCCTAGAAAAATTACGCAATTCACAATCTTTTTTCCGCAATTTTAACGAAAATTTTTTTATCGATTTTCACAAAAAGGACGAGTTATATCTGTCGTGGTTTTGCTATATTAAGATTTACAAGGGAAAAGAAATTTACAGTGGAAATCTTGATTAAATTACTGGTGAAAAGCCATACAAATCTGATGCTTGTGGAAAAGAATATATACGTGCCTGTGTGACTTAAAAAGGGTTCATGCAAATTATTTTTTCACTAAAAGTATATAATTACCATCTCGCCTGCGAGGATAGTATTGGTTTCCAACTCCTAACTAACTAACTAACTAACTAACTAACTAACTATGTCCCAATGGTCAATTGCAACGTCATCAACGAGCTTTTTTGACGAAATTTTTTTAGAAAAACTGCCTTCAGGTGGGTGGATTCGAACCCGAGACATCTGAGTTCACGTTACGATGCGTTAGCCAACTGAGCCATTAAGCCTTGAGCAAAATTATTTAATTTGACTATTTAACAGCTGGCGAATTAACTCAAAATGATTTAATACAAAAATTATTTAGATTTTTTTTTTTTTTTTTGCGAAATGATTCCTCTCAACGAAATAAAGTTGTGTTGTGACTTTCAAATTAGAATAATCCTAATGAATTTCCTCAAAATCAGGATTTCATAAAAAAAATTTAAACAGTATTTTCGAGAAATGGCCAATGGGACCTAAACATTTCACATGTAGGCGTCTAATAGATAAATATAAAAAGTCAGTAATTATCATAGCCATGTATCATATCCCTCACGTCAGAAAATGACGCCGTCAATAGATTTAAAATATATTGTTGCAGTGATGTGTAATTGCCATTGACATGCGAGATAGTTTATGCAACCCATGCATCTTGTTGTTAATGTTGTAGCCGTACCTAACATATACTTACTGTAGTGCTTTTTCCTCAAATGTTTTCGCAACATCTTTTATCACGTAAATTTTCACCAAATATGTATGGAAAAGGTAAACCCTCGTTTATACTGGTACGAATTAATCATCTGAGACAAATAGTTTCATTGAAGACTATTTTTCTTACAGTATACTTTAAGGGCTACATTCGCGATTTTTAAGTATCCGCGAATATTCCTTGGAGCATTCCAATCAGAAAAGTTTATTCTCGCAAAATCACAGATAATTCCTTATTCGAGAAAGTTTTTTTCAACTATTGTTCTTCTTTTTTTTCAACATATGCCTGACGTGGCTGCAGAATTACATTTATGTGTTCACCAAACTGATTTCTATCTTACCTTAAATGGAATGCACGTAAATCAAATGAGCGAAAGATAGATGGGTGCCATTTAAACATACGCAAAAATTTTGCGAATTCTGGTATTTATAAGTTTGCGTATTTTAAAGGAAAATTTAATTCTTTTTTTAAACTTTTATTTTGGCTGTCTCGTTTCAAGTATTAAAAGTAGCCGTTTATTAAAAAAAAATAAAATGTCTCCTACTGTATGGAGCTTAAAACATTGTCAAATGAAGGTATAGGATTGTCCTTTTGACGAACGGGTTATAAGAGTCGTCAGTTCTCAAACGGACGAGATGGCCTACCCTTTTTGACCAGTTTTTGTGCCAGGTTAATTCCTGGTAACCCACATGGGAGAACGGGCGACAATCTTGCTACCATTCAACCTCGTCCCCAGGGCATCTTGTATCTCTTCTGACCCCGGGACGGCGATACGAACATGGCCCTGGAGGAGGCTGGTCCGATATGAAACCTGATTGGCGCGGATATGTCACATAATTATTGCGTCATACAAAACATTTTGGCAGGGCGGCGAGTCTGTGACGAACAGGAGGAAGCTGTTCGTATTAAAATGGCGGAGGAGGTGTATCAGTATCAAGTTTTTTTCAAAGTGAAAAATTTAATAAAAAGCATTACTAAGCAATGAGAGTATAAAATAAGATGAAGTTGTCAAAGGATTGATAAAATATGTGTTGGTTTTGATCAACAGTTATTGTACTGTTTTTTTTCTCACAGCAATCTTTTCAGCAGAAGGTCTTGGCTTGACTGATGTGCTAAATAAAAATATAATTTACTGTAAATATATATTTTTCCTGTGGTCATATTTTCTGTATACGCATAAATGTTTATAAATAGCTAGCTAAATACGTTTCTGTACAAACAAATACATGGTCTCATACCTGGAAGAGGGAATACTTTTTATTGGTAGATTTAGTGTTGGAATAGATCCTGGAATTAGTGTTCTTCTTTTTTCATCTAAATAAACAACAGGTATAAGAGAGAGCTTTATTAATAGTGTTTCCAATGTTTACATAGCTAAAAATACATGAAATAGCACCTACGTTGTATAAGCTGACTCTGTTGAAAGTGTTTTTCGCATACATGAAAATTACGTTTTCAATCTGTGTCCTCAACTTATTATCAACAACACGATCCTTCGTAATCACAGCAATAAGCTTCTGTCTCCAAGATGTGTTGTACTCATCATTTCCTTGTGGAATACAAAATATTGGGATGCCAGTAGTTCTTCTCGAAGTAGAGCAACCAAAAATCGAACAATTAGCACCAGGCATAGCAAATTACAGCATAAATAAAAAATTACTTTAAAAAAAAAAATGACTATACCTAGCAAACTATCAAGATAAGAACAAAAGAAAGAAACTCAACTTGTTTCCAAGTGGCCAGGTTTAATTTGCAGCTTTATGCAAAGAATGACATTGCATAAAATTGCCGCCCATGTCCTTTATAGACAAAAAAATTTTGCACAAAATATCTAAAAATGTTTTTTTTTACAAAATATATGTATCATTACGTTTTAAATTATATCAGGTTGTTATTAGTGGGTATGTTTTATTACTTTATATGCTTTGGTTACCATAAAAAATATAAAAAGCCAGTAGGTTAACTGTCGGAGCCATTTTATCATTGACTGCACATTTACCCAGCCTAATTCAAGAAAATTCAAAGTGCAATAGCTTCGGTAAAAAAATAAAGTTATTGACTTGAAACTTGTTATATGGAGTACTTTTAAACCAATCCAATAAAAGATAATTTTACACGAGGCATAAAAAATTTACACAGCCATTTTGAGGAAGAGAAAAAAATAGGAAGATTTTCTTAAACTGATTCTTACTAGACCTTTTTTAACATGCTATAAAGGAAATTTCAGAAAATCAAACTCAATCAAATTTTAAGTGACACTTTGATTGAGCGCTTAATCTGGCATATGGTTAAATCCAGGATGTACTAAAGATAGTGGTAGATATTGAACAGCTCACCACTGTGATATTTTATCTCAAGAGTTTTAAAACTAATTACAAAGCAGTAAACATAAAAAAATAACAAAAAAAGTCTAAACCGAGTATATAAAGTATATATAGCGTCCCATAACTTCAGTAAAAACTAAAATATTGACTTGAGATTTGGTATGATATGGTTTTAGATTGGTTTGATGAAAATGAGCCAAAAAATAGTTCTATTATCATCATACTTTCTGAGTTTCAGAATTAAGCCCTTTTCAGAGACGCTGATAAGCCTTTTTTGACAGCATATCAATTTTGACCAAGATACAGGTTCAGAAAGTTTTAAAAGCTATTCTAACCTCAGAAATAGGTCAGATAAGATTCAACCTAAAATTATGCCAGTAAACGAGAAATTTAGTTGCAAGGAATATCTTTTTGCTGATATATTTTTGTGATTTGATGCTCTTATGATAATACTGAATTAATCTTCACGGTTAGCTAGTTTGGCATTTTAAATATTTTCCAAGCAAAATGATAACAATAAATAGATGTATATATCACTAAAAAATCGATTTTTGAACAGCAGCAGAATTTTGATGAGCTCTAAAAAGTGCGACTTTATGAAACTAATTTTGGTCCAAAATACCTAAAATAATTTCCTCAAAAAATTATTCCCGAAACATTTTTTTCTCTTAAGGTAGCAATACTTTGCTGTTGGTAAAGTCGTATACCAATTCTTTCTAAACTATTAAGGCAGTGATACAGTGAATCGACAAAACAGATCACATGTAGACTTGTTGATTTCAATTTTCAAACCAGCATAATGCTTTTGATAAAATTTTTGGATTATCTATGTTTTAAACAGAAAAAACCTTGTTTTTGTATATCTGTGTGTGCAAATTAAATGCGAGCTTGTTGAGTAAAAAATAAAAAAGCTGCAAGGCGTTTTAAAAACATGTCATTAGGAAAAGAAAAAGCAGAATTTATCAGTAATGGGTGGCTTTTTGGAAATGTTAAGGCCATAAAATGTAAAAGCAAAAAAGACTTCTGAAGTAAATACTTTTATGAAGCCTTTTTCACCCAATATAACTGCAAGCAGTGAGTCCACCATATATGAATTCAGTTTCAGTTAAGTATTGTTTAAATAAATTTTGTGCAAAAAATTAATAAAAACCAACTTTGGGATTCGTACAGGAAAATCTTTGTCATCATATAAAAGCAGTAATGCAGACACAGATATGAACTCACAGTAAATGAGAATTCTAAAGTTCAGCCAAAATGAATAAAAAATGTAAATGTTAATACGAGGTTAAATTTCTGCCTAGCTACTTTCAGTCAGGCACCTAGAATGATACGAACATTTGAAAATTATGTAGCCATATTTGCACCTTAGAGAACCAACGAAGTGCTATGGTCAGATGGGCAAATCATTTACTAATTTCCAAGTTTCCTCTAGCTACAAGTTTTGAAACCCAGTGCTTGCTAGCCAACCAATTCAGTAAAATACACATAACTAAATTGCTTGAATTTCTTCAAGTAAACAGCAGCCTAAATAACATTATTGCGGAGCTAAGCGAAGCGAGCGTAGCGAGCTGAGCGCAGCGGATCCCATTTGGCATTTAAGCGCGTATTATTATTTTCTATTTTCTACTATACAGCGGGAGAAAATCAAACTTTTAAAAAATTTTTGACGAAAGTGTCACTTTTTTCACTCGATAAGTCAAATTCCCTCAGTCTCTGTGTGGGTCTATCCAGTTTTTAGGTTGGGTTGCTCGGAATACAATTTTAAAACTGCGATGATATGGCAAGTTAAGTTATTCAAACTGAAAGAAAATATATACAAATTTAGTTTTGAAATTTAACAAACGTTTGACAAAATAAATTGAAATATATTATTAAATAGTCGTACCAGATTGCCCAAGTATAAAACCGGATAAACTTGAAATGAATACGCCCAAACGTTTTCTTGAAAGTTGATGTGTATAAAATTTGATTGATACTTTTGTACAAAGTTTTCTTGTGACTACTAAAGTTTGTGACAGGAATGAATGAAAAATGTAAAAAACGTATTATATAAAGTAATTGACATGAAATCCCTAATGACACGATCAAGTAACAATTGACAATTAAACAATACATATAGCTAAGATGAAACATAATGATACAATACAAGTGGGACATACGAGACAATGAGACACGGGACTGGACAAGTGAGCAAAGAAATTGAATAAACAAGGCATAACGATAAATGGTAGCACTACACATGACAAGGTACATTTTACGGACTTACATAAACAATGAATTTTGATTCAATAATATATAAACACAACACTCTGTTATCCCAATTTTTTCCCTGCTTACTCTACGCTCTGGGAACGAGGTGGCTATTTTTAAGAACAGTATCATTCGAAAATATCATTCGAATAAAACTGTGAAAAACAAAACAAACCGAAAACGTTTTTGCGTTGCTCATAAGAGTTGCGTAAGTTAAGTTGGTGTCAGGTTAGGTAACAACAACAGCTCATGCAATACGTCACAAAGTACAACAAATGGTTGGAATTATATACATCATCTCAAAATGAATGTCAAATAAGGTTAGTAATTTGAATAATATTTTATTAGTCTTTGCACAGAGGCAACGTTAGCTAAAATTTTCTACTTAAGACAGAAGTCAGGAAAGATAGCTTTAATTTGGTCTATAGCTTTTTTTAATTTCTGATAAGTATGGATTAGCTAAATAAATGAATTGAGATTTTTAACGATTTTCTTCCAACTTTTGTGATACAAATAAACAGTGAAGATAAAAAAATCATCTTCACCCATAAAGCGTCCGAACCTACTTTTTCTTTCTTTGTATCTATTTTACAGATTGCACAACCTGAACAAAAAGATGGCCATTGTTTTGGGAAAGAATATATAGTCCTCGTAAAATTTTTAAATTGCAACATCAGTTGTTAGGAGAGAACACATCCTTTTTATATGTTTATTCAGTTTCTTCATAATTTAACTTGGAGAATAAAATATTTAAACTGTGAAAATAATGATGTTGTATTTACTGTTTGTACAACATGAAAAAAACTCCTGAAAAACAATGTTGTCCGTTACGTTATGCTTTGGTTCGATTCTTCGATGTTTTGTTCGATTCATCAAATTTGAAGACACTGCAATGCAGGGCAATAGCCAGAATGCTTTATGAGAGTACACATAACATTGCTCAGTTAACCTTTATTTCTGCTTTGTAATAAAATGTTTTCAAGGTTTTTTACTACGCGCGTATTCGGATATTTTTATTCTCGTTCTCCGATTTTTCTAGATTTTTTGTTAAACAAACAGAAAAACCCTGGAAGCGGAAAAGTGCGTTTAATTATAAAACCTATAAGATAATCTATGCTGCAAAGTGTTTGCTGTTTATACGCTCTGAAAACAAATGCTTATGTAAATATCTTTTCCTGGAGCTTATTTTTCGCAATCTAATAACGGCTAGGGCCGCGCCAGGACGCATATATTAAAAAGTAAAAAAGAAGCTCTGGGGACGAGATTGCATTTTACTCAAGGAACCCTTTTTAAGATCTTATTTAAACGGTCTATTGGAGCAGATCAAAGTTCTCTCTATATTTGTCATGGAGTATGATGTAAATATTTCGCTTGCGAACATAGGGACCTGTTCCCGCTCCGCAACCCTTTATATATTGATTGTATATTTATACATTTACACAAAACAATCAAGGGCAATATGCGAGCAGTTTGTGTGTTGCGATGAGAGGAATCAAAACAAACTCGCCGCACGTATCTGTGACGTAAAACGCCGAGCTCGCTTAGCTCTGCAAGGTTATATATATAACTTTGGTTAATTGAGACAAATCTCATTAAATATTACACACAGAAATACTGTGTATTGGAGGGTCACGTGACGAGGCCTCCTCCAGGGCCATGTTCGTATCGCCGTCCCGGGGTCAGAAGAGATACAAGATGCCCGGGGGACGAGGTTGGCTACCATTTTGTTATTTACTTTCAAAGTTAAAAGTGACTTTGAAGTAAAAGACCCACCGTTTTTAGCCAGAATTGCGTTTTTTAGCAATGTTCTGAACATTTAATTGACTCGGATTTGGGGTTTTACTGTACCACTCCTTCGACGGTTTTTTTTTTATTCTTTTCCCCTGCTTTTCCTGAATATAAATAACTTAATTTTTTAACTCATTGTAAACCATTTTTGTTACAAACAAAAAAATGTTTAATGAAATATTTTTGTTAAAGTGTTCCAGAAGGAGTGAAGGGATATTGACGGGCCCGTGTTGACGATATCTTGTTCGAATGAGTAGATGTTTTAGGACTTACCGTTAGTCTCTTATAACAATACACCAATTCCGTGTGGCACACTTCCCAAAGCTGTTCTAATTCACAGTTTTTAGCCCCTTTCCAAATCAGTTATTTCTATGCATTGTTTTTAATCACAAATGGGTCAATCCAACTTATATAATCAAGCTCTAGGCTGGTTTAACAAAACAGTTTTCACAGAAATAACTAGCTATGCCTATATAATAGCTAGAGATAGATAGATGGCATCTTTTTCTCTTGCAGTAGTATAAGCCACTCTGGTTAAACTTATGATTAAAAATATAAGCTCATGATTGAAAACGGCAATATACTATATAAATAGTTAGCTAGCTAACTAGTGTGCTAAATTTGTACGTATAGTGAGACTTTCACTTATAGCTAGCTATATAGCTATATCTAAAACTAGCACCTAAGCTACAAAACAGTGACTGACTACGTAACTAAATTTCAGATTTACATGTAGCTTAAACATTAAAAAGTTTTTTAAAAATTTAAATAAGTGCTTTGGACTTAGAATCATCAAATTAAATTCCTTTTCAGGATCTTCCACTGTACTGATCCGCTTTCTGAAGTTGTGCTTAATCACGAACCCAATTAGGTCCCCACAAACGATAAGTCAAATTAAAAACGGCTTCTTTACAAGCACAACATCAGGTAATCGAGACACAAAAATATGCCACATATAATGGCATATTTTCATCACGTGACCAGACAGGTCCAGAGCTACTTTCGAGGTTTTAATCTCAAAGAGCTCTGGGGACGAGAATGGGAGACCGCTTAACTACCGTAAATTCAACTGTTACCGTAATTTTTGCTTCGTGTGATATTGCATATTCTCAAATTCGTGTTAATTAAATGCATTTTTAAAAAAAACCTTGCTCAACCGCGTTAATTAAATGCCTTTTTCAAAATAATTTCATTGAACCGCGTTAATTTTATGACCGTTAATTTAATTCGCGTTAATTTCTTGACTCGTTAATTTCTTGGAATAAGGTAACTTTCTTTTAAGTTATCCCAAAATCGTTGATTTTAAAAATACTTTTGCAAATCACTTCAACTTCATCCCTGCCTGAAAAAATTCGAAAACTCACAGATAACTCACAGCAACAACTAGCCAGGAAACCCAGCATAATTTTTCTTACCACCAGGAAATCAGAATAGTTAAGTGAGAACAATTACGCCGGGATTGTTCTGCTGTCAGAATACAGTAGACTCTTGATATAACAAAACTCCAAGGGGAATGGAAAAACGTTCGTTATATCGAGGGTTCGTTATATCGAGAGATCAGAAAAAAAGGAAATTTTTCCCCAATTTCCCAAAAATCGCTTAAATTTTTGTCCATTAGAAGAACTTGGATGAAAAATATCCGCCCCTTCTTAATAACTTTTCATAGGCTTGTCCAAATTGAATCAAACTTAGCACCCTTATGGTACGTCACAAAAGAAACAAAATGGGAGCAATAAATTTTCGCTTGCGTCAGCACATTTTCTGTGACGTCATCAAAAGCTTGATCAAAAGCCACTATCTGCTTAAGGTCCAAAACAATTGGGAAATCGGACCACGTGTCCAAAACATACAGAATGATTCTTCTTCATGAATTAAAGTTGTGTTGTAAGTTTCAAGTTAAGGATAATCCTAACAAGAGTTATTATATTCTCCCCATTATAAGGGTTTCATCGAGATTTTTAGGGGTAGTTTCGAGTAATAGCTAATATCAAAGCCTCTAAAAGGTATGGGACCTAACAATTTGGCATGCAGGTGTCAAATAGATAAATATTGAAACTCACTAAGTATCATAGCCATGCAATATAGCAATGAAGTGCTTGTTGTGTTGTGCGACAAAAAAGATATAATATAGGAAAGAAGTAAAAAGCACAAAGAATAGAGGATTGCTACTAAAGGACATGTCATTGAAGTATTGTATTAATAAACATAAATCATGAATCTTTATTTCGTTTATTCTTGTCCTTCTGCTTTAGTTTACCCTGAAATTCTAACACAATGCGCACGTAAATGCCATCAGGCAACCTGTAAACGTAATTAACATATCCATTGTAAAGAACCCCAATTACACGTTTAAACCGCCATATCTCTGTAAACGTTCTTTGGGAATACACGATCCCATACAGAATTTTCATTAGCGTTTCAAACTTCACACAATACAGCCATTGTGTGCACCAATTTTAAAAAAGGAATTGTCTGTGGATGGTTTATTGATAATGTCAACAAAATAAAGATTCATGATTTATGTTTATTAATACAATACTTCAATGACATGTCCTTTAGTAGCAATCCTCTATTCTTTGTGCTTTTTACTTCTTTCCTATATTATATCTTTTTTGTCGCACAACACAACAAGCACTTCATTGCTATATTGCATGGCTATGATACTTAGTGAGTTTCAATATTTATCTATTTGACACCTGCATGCCAAATTGTTAGGTCCCATACCTTTTAGAGGCTTTGATATTAGCTATTACTCGAAACTACCCCTAAAAATCTCGATGAAACCCTTATAATGGGGAGAATATAATAACTCTTGTTAGGATTATCCTTAACTTGAAACTTACAACACAACTTTAATTCATGAAGAAGAATCATTCTGTATGTTTTGGACACGTGGTCCGATTTCCCAATTGTTTTGGACCTTAAGCAGATAGTGGCTTTTGATCAAGCTTTTGATGACGTCACAGAAAATGTGCTGACGCAAGCGAAAATTTATTGCTCCCATTTTGTTTCTTTTGTGACGTACCATAAGGGTGCTAAGTTTGATTCAATTTGGACAAGCCTATGAAAAGTTATTAAGAAGGGGCGGATATTTTTCATCCAAGTTCTTCTAATGGACAAAAATTTAAGCGATTTTTGGGAAATTGGGGAAAAATTTCCTTTTTTTCTGATCTCTCGATATAACGAACCCTCGATATAACGAACGTTTTTCCATTCCCCTTGGAGTTTTGTTATATCAAGAGTCTACTGTATTCTGACAGCAGAACAATCCCGGCGTAATTGTTCTCACTTAACTATTCTGATTTCCTGGTGGTAAGAAAAATTATGCTGGGTTTCCTGGCTAGTTGTTGCTGTGAGTTATCTGTGAGTTTTCGAATTTTTTCAGGCAGGGATGAAGTTGAAGTGATTTGCAAAAGTATTTTTAAAATCAACGATTTTGGGATAACTTAAAAGAAAGTTACCTTATTCCAAGAAATTAACGAGTCAAGAAATTAACGCGAATTAAATTAACGGTCATAAAATTAACGCGGTTCAATGAAATTATTTTGAAAAAGGCATTTAATTAACGCGGTTGAGCAAGGTTTTTTTTAAAAATGCATTTAATTAACACGAATTTGAGAATATGCAATATCACACGAAGCAAAAATTACGGTAACAGTCGAATTTACGGTAGTTAAGCGGTCTCCCATTCTCGTCCCCAGAGCTCTTTGAGATTAAAACCTCGAAAGTAGCTCTGGACCTGTCTGGTCACGTGATGAAAATATGCCACTATATGTGGCATATTTTTGTGTCTCGATTACCTGATGTTGTGCTTGTAAAGAAGCCGTTTTTAATTTGACTTATCGTTTGTGGGGACCTAATTGGGTTCGTGATTAAGCACAACTTCAGAAAGCGGATCAGTACAGTGGAAGATCCTGAAAAGGAATTTAATTTGATGATTCTAAGTCCAAAGCACTTATTTAAATTTTTAAAAAACTTTTTAATGTTTAAGCTACATGTAAATCTGAAATTTAGTTACGTAGTCAGTCTCTGTTTTGTAGCTTAGGTGCTAGTTTTAGATATAGCTATATAGCTAGCTGTAAATGAAAGTCTCACTATACGTACAAATTTAGCACACTAGTTAGCTAGCTAACTATTTATCCAGTATATTGCCGTTTTCAATCATGAGCTTATATTTTTAATCATAAGTTTAACCAGAGTGGCTTATACTACTGCAAGAGAAAAAGATGCCATCTATCTATCTCTAGCTATTATATAGGCATAGCTAGTTATTTCTGTGAAAACTGTTTTGTTAAACCAGCCTAGAGCTTGATTATATAAGTTGGATTGACCCATTTGTGATTAAGTTAACCAGCTGGCATAAAATAGACCAGTATTAAAAATTTCTTTGAAATTAGATAAAGCAGGTCAACTCTCCTAAAGCCAGCTGGCTCGTTTTCCAACTCAGGATAATTTGCATCGGTGAGTTAACTCGATTCATATAATATCACTTGGCAAGCCAGTGTCAGGTTGAAAAAGCAAAAACATGCATATTGCAAGCTAAAACAAAAAAGAAACAACCATGTTATGTTCTAAATTTCTTATCAGCTTTATTTTGTCAAAAAATATGAGTATTTTCTGCATTAAGGGAATTTAGTTGAAGCAAAGACGAAAACGAGAAACCTTAGATTTGAATTAGCAAACCATTGGTAGCTAAATCAAATACTCATTGACAATTTTACGTTTATTTTGCTGGTTTGTTTACACCTTTGATTTGCTATTTTTTTAAAAACAGAGAACAGTATATATAGATCATTTCCTGGGTTTACTTTTCGCATAAAAAATGATTTTTTTTAGAGCAGGTTGATCTGCCAACTGAGCAAGTACGGAGCTAACCTGCATCGTATAATCAGGTTTGTGATACACAATAGACTTGTTAGCCTGACTGAATTTGACATTTCACAGAAAAGTTAGATTCAATAACCGATGTGCAAAATTTTTGCTTTTTTCTTGGAAAAACACTTTTGTAATTAGGATGCCATAAAAAAAATTAAGTTTGCGATCAAAAGGCATTTTTAAAAAAAATTACAGTTTGAATATTTTTTCAAAAGAAAAATGATGGCAGAAAAATGTTTTATTTTTATTTATATAATTTTTCAGTAATGGAATGTTTATCAAACAAACATTTTCATCTTGTTTTTTTTGAAACATGATTTTGCAGATAATATAGGGTCAAAATCAAAAAAAACATTACCCGAAAATGTCTTTTTATTTATAATAACTTTAGTATTATGTAAGAGCACAAATTTTTGTAAAAGACAAAAGATTTGAAATATTTCTACTTTTGCGGATAATAAAAAGTAATGCAATATACAATGTATACACTTTTGTAAAAAAGGAAAATAAAGAAAATATTGAAAACTTTTATATATTTTTAAAGAATCCATCAATAAAATTCTTAAATCAGACCCAAACTATGTTTAAGGAAAAATGGCTATATCTTAAAATCATAATCCAAATATATTAGCGGTTTTGCCACAATTTAAGTGTTTGCTCAGATTTTCTAATTTCGTCATTTTTTTTTACTTTTTTATTAAAGTTTTGTTCTCTTCAATTTTATTTCATTAAAATTTATATAATTGTTGCACAGTCATTCTAAAAGTGACTTAAATCCGGCTTTTTGAAAAAAATATAATATATGCTTTATATTTTGCTGAACATTTTCTACTAATTTTATTTTCAAACAAATTATTTTACTGCCACAATTTTTGGTTCTTACATAAAATATATAACTTTTGCGAGAATGCTTCAAATTTCCAAAATAATAAGACTGTCAGTACTTGAAACTTATGCTCTTAAGGTTGGTACAATATGGTTAAATCACAGCATTTTTGAATACAATTTTTTCACTGCGTCTTATTCCACGAAAAAGAAAAGAGGATAGCCTATCGTTGAACGTCAGAAGGAAACACCAATTTATATTTTTTATGGGAGAAGAACTCTAAAAAAGTGTTTTTATTTTTTTAGCAGGCAAAATAAAGCAATTCAATTGGCTAATAATTCTTTTTAGAAGATCTGATTGGTTAAAAAACTATTTGCCTGCCGAAAAAAATGTAAACAAAGTTTATAGCAAGTCATCTGCTATTTAGCTAGCTATATACTTTCCAGACGAAGCTGTGAGTTTCACCTGGCTTACTAAAAAACAATTCCCTACAACATGAATAAACATTTGCATAGCATGCAGTAACTTTTAGCTACCTAGTAGCAAAGTAATGTTAGCTAGCTAGAAACCACCTCCCTTCAGCCTTCAGCTGGCTTAGTGGGCCACATGTGTGTAACACTAAAAGTTAGCTATCTAAAGAATGGTCAAATACTAACAGTAATTGTTATTAAAAGAGAGAGCCGAATTATGTTCTTGGTAGATATATATATATATAGCTAGCCCTTAATATCTGCTTTAAATTCAGTCACGACATAATCAAAGGGAGCATTATTTCGATCCTTCGTCTCTCCCGCCGCCATGTTTGTTTACATTTAAATGCTAAATACAATCTTTCGCGGAAAAACATAGACCTCTAATAAAAGGCCAATCAGAATCCATCACGTGACCAGACGGGTCCAGAGCTACTTTCGAGTTTATCTCAAAGAGCTCTGGGGTCGAGAATGGCGGTCTCCTCTATTACAAGGCGGTTTGAAAATCGAAATAAAAGTTTTCGTTGTTTGGAAAGACAATGTTAAAAATTTTGGAAGAAAAAGTGCTTTTAGTTAATTTACCACTAGGATCAGAGTATGAAGATTATACAAAAGCTATTTTAAAAAAGTTCGCTGAAAATGAGAACACCGTTTGTTAGGTTTCACGGGTACCTAGGACCTTACACACAAGTTAAACACAAATTTGCTGCGGTTGTTGTAACACGAATGATGTTGTTCAAACTAAACAAATAAATATTTACAATTTAGAATGAAATTTATAGATTGAGATTCAAGCGTATAAATTATATAAACATACCAGATTGCCACAGCAAAAATAAACAGCGTGTAAAACTTGAACGTGTGATTGAAAAAACTTGAAAGTTGAAAATTGAACAAAATCTTCTGATACAAAATACGTCAACGCCTTGATTTTTTGATTTAAAAGTTGAATAAATTGCTGTTGTTTTTAAGAGCTCACTCTGGCTTCTCACTTGTGTCAAACGTTGAATTCGAATGCGTTGAAAAATAGATCGTTAACCATAATATATAGGCATACAATTAAATTTTTATTTCCCTACGGGATTATTTTTGAATAAAGTACCGAACAGTCTGTAAACAAATCGAGACATACAACACAACTTTACACTCCGCCAACGGAATTGCTCGATTTGTTGATACAATTAACTCTCGTATAACGATTTTAACATGGTCGTATGGGATAACTCTGCTAATTCCTCCATTACGCTTAATTCGTCGATAGCATGGATTAATACTAAGTCTCTAACAGATCTCTGTGTTGTACGGTTTACATTTTCGCTAAAATTTCGATATTTCACGTCGCATCTACGGACCTTTCCATCTTTATCGACTGTAACTGACGTCACCATTCCGTATTGATAAGTGCAACATAGGGATTTTCCTGCTTTAGGAATAGCACTATGTCGCCGACTTTTATACAATGATCGCTATTGAACCACTTTGGTTGATGCATTAATTTGGGCACGTGTGATATTAACCACCCTTCGAACCATACTTCGAACACCTTTTGATTTTCTCTTAACAATTTCTTAGGCTTTGATACCAAGTCAAATCCTCCGGTCGGACTGCGGTCATTATTTCGGCCTAGTAACAGTCGGTTTGGTGTGATTAAATCCATCTGCTCGAAGTCGGAAACGAAATTTCCTAGCGCAAGTGGTAAATCATTGATCGTGTTTGAGATGATTGACGATAAGGTTTCCCACTGTAAAATCGATAATCTCTCATTGTGAGCATTTTTTCTCGATGGAAGCTTTAATTTCTTTGATTTTCCTCTCAACTTTCCCGTGAAAGTTATGACCACCTACTGGACACGTCTTGAATTGAACATTCATCTTCAAGTGCAACGCATTCTTTATGTCCGTAAAGTTAAGTTTCATGGACGAACAGCTGCTGACAATTTGGCTACCCTCGTCCGGTAGTAGAAATTTCGGGTATCCTACTTCGCATGCAAACCTTACGAAGCTTTGTATAAAACTCTCCGCACTATAGTCATCCATTACCTTGATCTTAACAGCTGATGTTGTAGCGCAGCAAAATACTGCCATCCAAATTTTTACTGTCTTTCTCTTGTGATGTGTTGAGTAAGACGGAAATGGTCCTGCTAAATCTACCTGTGTAACATAAAATGCAGGCGCAATTGTGATGTTTGCGTTTGAGATTGGGCCCATGGCAACGTCGATGGATTTCTTATTCAGCAATCGGCATCTCTCACATTGTTTTCGAAACAATTTTATCAAATCCCTGCCATCTAAAATATAGCTAAATTTTAAAACATAGCGGTACACAGTTTCAATTCCAGAATGTTTCGCAACGTCACTATACCAATGTACTTCATTCACAATACTATACGCTAGAGGTGAATGTTTATCTATGATAGGCACACAGAATGTAGCAGTGCTTAAATCTTTCATGACATTCGAGAGTGTTCCAACACTATTCACGTTTTCAGAAGGGAGCATTCGACCGACATAATACAAGATACCTCCTCTTTCCTTTGCTATCTTTCTGTACCTTGATTCCTTTACGAACTCTTTTACTTCAAGTGTAGCCTTTCTGAAGAAATAATTCTTTGATTCTTCAATTTCTTCATTAGAAAGAAGAATCGATTTATTTTGTATTACCTTACTTCTCATCTTTTCCTTCAAATTTCGAATGAATCTTATGACATAAGCAACAATTCTTATAACGGTATTGAATCTCGTAAAGTTTGGATCTAAAAGGTAACCAGAGAATTTATACCTCTCCAGCACTTCAGTTGGTACATTTCTTTTTGCTATCAGCTTTGAATTGAAGACTTCAGTTTTCCTCTCAACAACACCATTATCTAAATCAGAATATGGGAATTGAATTATATCAGAGGATAGAATCATTTCTTTGCGTAAATCGGACTTTTCGTTATTGTCCAATTTCACTTCTTCTACTGATTTAGCCGGAAATTGACTTTCATCTAATTTCATCCAATCCAATCCATTTATCCAAATTGAATTTTGGTCAACATCTTTTATTTTTGCGCCTTTCCGAGTTCCGATGTCTGCAATCATATTTTTGCTCTGCACAAACTTCCAATCCTGTGGTTGGGTAAATCTCCTGATCTCGATGACTCTATTTTTCACCCACTGCTTCAAAGGCTTTTGATCGGAGTGAATCCAATGCAACGTTATTTGACTATCGGTGAATTTGTAATGTTTTTTATGAAGTTGTTGGAATGATCTTTTTACTACTTCACCAGTATGTACATTTAATGTTGCAGCAAGTAATTCGGCTCTTGGTAAGGTCATCTCTTCTGGTACAAGCTTAGATCTGCTGAATACAAGTTGACACGAATAGGTACCATCTTTTCTTTTAAATCGAGCATATATCGCTGCGCACGCTACACTCTTACTTGCGTCACCAGTGTCAATTGTTGATATATTCAAGTTGATAGCATCTTCTGGTACCACTGCTCGTTTGTATTTGATTGAATTAATTTCTCCCATCATTTCAAAATGAGAGATCCATATGTGACGCAGATCGTCTGGTATGACGTCATCCCAATTCATCTTTCTTCTAACTAATTCATGGAGATCGATTTTCATAGCAACTGTTATCGGAGTGATCTTTCCCGTCAGGTCGAATACTTCAGCTATTTTGGCGACACAATGACGTCTTGTTAATCGGTATGGAATGGTTTTGCTTGATTCGGATGATGACTTTTTCCCACGTGATTTTTTAGAAAAATTTAATTCACCAATATCTAAAGATATCGTGTCATCCTTCGGGGTCCATTTCATTCCAGCGACGCTGATTTGGTCACCATCATCTGAAAGATTCTCTGGCGGTTTACTATTGGAAAATGATACTCCCTTTAATATAAATCCACCACGATTTAGAACGATTTCTAACTCATCTGCTCTTTTGAAGGCTAATTCCTGAGTTTTGGCACCGGTTATGCAGTCATCAACATATATATCCTTTTGCACAATTTGGTTGACTTCCGGGTATTCGTCTGCAGATAATTTTGCAGTTTCTCGTAAAGCTCTCTCCGATTGGTTTCCGCTAGACTTGACACCATAGATTAGTGTTTTGATGATCTTTTCTTCAGGTATCTTGGTAATGTCTAAATCCTGTTGCCAGATGTAGCGTTGAAGACACCAATGAGATTCGTGGAGACGCACTGTGTTGTAGATTTTCCTGATGTCAGTATGAAATGCAATTTTGTGTGACATCCACCGAATAACGATTTCGACCAACTTATTCATATTGTTTGATCCTTTGGCGAGTATGTCGTTCAGACTAATTCCGGTATCGGTTGGTCGTGATGCGTCGAATACTAATCGGCATGGAGTTGTTACTGAGTTGGGCTTCCATACTACACGCCAAGGTATAAAATTTTGATTTGGATTATCTTTCAGCTGCTTTTGCTGCTCATAAGTTAGATTTTTCACATACTCCATAAATCCCAACGATTGCATTTTGTTCTCCGATTCTATTATGTCGGCTTTGCTTTGAGGATTTTTATCCAAATTCTTTATTTGCTGTTGATATACGCGAAGAGCATGATGCTTGTTTGGGGCAAGTTTAACTTCTGGCTTGTGTAGTAAGGGTAGATACGCTGAGGTGACTTTGTTGACGACATCGACTGTAACAGACTTATTTATCACATCTTGCTCGATGTCCTCTTTTATGGTCATTGGTGTGATATCGTCGTGGATTTTGCAGTTTTCGCAGTTTCGACACTCTATGCACCTGTAGGTAATCACGGTACCGGCACTTTCCACCGTATTGAATAATTTCAACCTTTTGACCGTTGACATGTTGTACGAATATCTGTCATCCTCGTTATCTATCACATCAAGCATTGAATCATTAAAGAATTCTTTACTGCATTTATTTCCTAGCAGGCTGTTATCTAAGGTAACATGGTAACCAGATTTATAAAGTTGGTACTGTTCAGTTAGAAACTTACAAAGCTGATTTGAGTTGCCAAACGTTGACTCTATTTTAGTAAACACTTCATGGGGACCTCCTATTACACCTCTTCCACCGTCTGCATTTCTGAAGAAGGAACGATATATAGACAGTCCTGATGGGAGTTGAAATATTAATAAAGGATGATACCTTAAGTATTTGGCTCCTATCATGAAATCTGTGTTTCCACCAACAAACTTGGGAAGTTTTGGCAGCTTTCTTACATCACCACCACTTTCCACATAACAGGCACGTATATCATCTTCCACTTTACCTTGCAGAGGATACTTTGGAAATGTTGTTGTTATTTTTGGTAAACATACTCCAGACATTAACGCTTCAGTACCATTGTGTAGCGGTATTTTTACACTATATATACCGTAATTCGATTGTGTTTTCACGTCTCCAACACCTCCTAATTGTATGGGACCAGCGAATTCTTGAACAGCTCGATTCCCAATCCTTTGAACCGCATCATATCTTGAAACTAGATCTCCACATCCGGTATCATAAAACAGGTTAAATCGTTCACCATTAACTTTGATAGTTTGAAGCATGTAAACTGCTGAATCAGTAATTACATCATTTGGAACTTGATCTACCTTATAAAATTGATTTGGTTTATAAGATGCATGAAATGTTAGTTTAATTTCTTTTGAATATACAGGGAGGTCAACAGGCTGACGAAGAATACATTTGTTTCGATACTCGATTAGTAAATTTTCATTTTCATTACTTTCCCTATGTTCGTGACATACTAAAACGTGCTTTTTCGTAGGGTATTTCTGATGGTTAATATGTTTGCATGTAAAGTCAATTTGACAGGCACCATTCTTATGTTTACCTTCTGACTGAGAAGCCCCAGGAAATAAACACTGTATGCAGAATCCCTTTCTCCTTAGTTCTGAAAAACGCTCGTATGGGGTCATTTCAGCGAACTTTTTGCAAGAAAAATACTGTATTAATCTCATACCGTTTGGTCCTTTTGTTGATATATGGTCAGTCTCACCACAAATAAAACATTTGCTTTGATCGACTCTCTCACCGTAGTGAGTTCCACGTTTGTTGTATCTTTCAGCGTCTTTCTTGCTTTGTATGTCAGCTTTTGTTTCTTTCTTATCCCATGTTTCTTGAATCATCAGTTTTTGTTGCTGGACTTTGATGTTCTTTTCCAAAAATATAATCAATTGCTTCCAGCAATCTTCTCCGTCCAGATCGTCCTCACATGTTTTAGAAATTCACCGGGTCATTCTTTCGTTACCCAAAAGTTTGTACACCTTTTCAATACCATTTCCATGATATAATTTGTTTTCGATGTGATGAGTTTCGGCTAAAGCGATTAAATCTTTCATTAAAGACACTAGCTTACTTAAACCTTCAATCAACTTTTCAGGATCCTTCGCTTTGCAAAGGGCATGAAGATTTGTGACCTCATCAATCTTACGATCCAATAATGACTTTGCGTTTCCATATGCAGCTTTAAGTCTTTGCCATATTTGATCGATACATTCCAGGTCCTTAACTAATGAAAGAGCTGGTTCATCCAGATGATTATTCTTAAGAAAATCAGGTACATAGTTTTTAGGTATGGCACATAAATACAGTTTCTCAAATTTTTTTTGAAAAGTGTAGATATCCATCGCAGAATTATAACCTCCGAACTTAGCTAATGTAATGTTAAGTTGACTTGTATTAAACAGTTTCTGTTTTTCTAAATCTCGAGCTTCCAGCTCCTTTTTTAACATGTCGGTGTATAAGTTTATAGAATGTGGAATTTTCACATACCTTGCTTCTGTGGTTTTTAATTCCTCCAAGTCTACATCCTGCGTTAATAATTCTTGAAACTGGCTTGTGATTCTATCTATTCTCTTGCGAATCTCTGGAAGTTCATCCTTTCTTTGAAGCAACTCCGAGTCTGATATGCTACATTGCTCAACATCAATTTGTTGGAACACGTCACTAATCATCCTATTAACATCGGTCAACATGAATGAAAACTTTCTTTCGTTAAATTTAGAAAAAGCCAATTTGTTGTTTGTTTCTCTGACTCGCAAATTAGATTTTAATAAATTTGCCGCTTGCTTGAATCGTTTTATATTTAACAAACGCATCTCAAATTCTTTCCCAAAGGTTTCATCATAATCCTCAGAGATTGATTTCAATTCTAAATTTTGAAAGCGATATTTTGATCGTAATTTATCGATTTTTTCAATAGATCGTTCAATGTCGTTAGCAGAGGATAATTCGTTAAGCGCATTTTCATCAATAAAATCGTCTATATCTGACGCTAATGAATTATGTTGTAATGATAGTTTTTTAAATGAAATTTCAGACTCAGTCATATCGACAATTTTAATGCTACGCATTAACTTAGATAAGTCATTTATACTTGTTGACACTTTCTCACCAGTTTGCGAAAACGTTTTAAAGTTGAGTTTTGGTTTAGCGCTTAAACGGTCACTTCGCCTCATTCATTACAAAATTTCGGATAATTAATACAAACGCAAGTAGTTTTGTGCTGTTTGAATGTTAGGTTTCACGGGTACCTAGGACCTTACACACAAGTTAAACACAAATTTGCTGCGGATGTTGTAACACGAATGATGTTGTTCAAACTAAACAAATAAATATTTACAATTTAGAATGAAATTTATAGATTGAGATTCAAGCGTATAAATTATACTAGCCATAGTTACCACTAATGCGCCCCAAATTGCTAATAACGATTTAAAAAATACGAATTTAGAACGGGATCGAAATTTAAAATGGAAAATGGTGGATGTTTCATGTAACTGCGTGATAACGGGTATGATAACAGAAATGCAGAACGGAATCGAATAGAGACTTGTGGATAAGCTTATTGCCCAGGGGAAAAATTATAAATAAGAAGCCCTGCGGCTTGAAGATTTCGTCATTAGCCTGGAAGATTCTGAAATTTGAAGTATAGACTTTGAAAACGGAGAACAATGGGTAAACAAATCATAAGTATCCTAATTCTCAATTATTATTGTCACTAACCTAAAATACAACGTAATAAATAAAAATTAAGAAATATTTTTTTTACATATATATAGTATATATTCTAAAAACTTTAACTGGATATTTTTTATAACTGATCTGAAAAATTCTTGAAATTCTAGGATACAGATTGTTATGTATGAACTTGACGATTCGAACATAACAACTTCTGAACAAGTTCAATGAATTATTACTCAATAATTTACCAATAAAATCCTTTAAAATTTACTCTCTCGTTGAAGATTTTTCGAAAATGCTGATGATGCATGGTTTGATAACAGTTGATCTGAAAAAGAAAGTACATTTAAAAATAAGAAACAAGAATACAATTTTACCAGGAACTGAATTAATACCAGGTTGTGTAATTATTGTCTCCCTTTTTGATTTGAAGTGAGAATTTATTAAAAAGATACAAATCAATGCCACGTGATGCACAAGGTATATTATATCAATATATGTATATAAATTTAGTCAAGCTGGCTTTCGATATCATTGTTAAACAAGTAACATTTTAAGCAGGCGATACATGATTTTCAAACCTGTGGACAATACAGGATTTATTTTGCCGAAATCGATTTATTGAATTGAAAAAAATTGATCGTTTATTATCCTTTTTTGATTTTGAGGAAATTTATTGGTCATTGTTTTGTTTGACAAATTCAAAAAGTTGAACTTTTAAAATTTCGAATTGAATTCAACAAGTTGAAACAAAAAAGGGTAAACGCACAATTAATAAATTTGTCAAATTTAATAAATTGATGGTCTTTTCATGAGATTTTTAAAATCAAGTCTTTTCTAAGAAATCTTAGAAAAATATATTGTGATACTTTAGGTAAGGTCAAGAAAGTTTTTCAAGCAAATTAGGGTCCATTTTTTTCAACAAAATATCTGGCTATTAGGCACTCAAGGAGAACTGATAATTAGCCAGTAACAGAATGGTTAGCTGATGCAGAATAATTATATATAGGGTGCGTACAGTATAATTAGCTGCTCATACAGCTAATTATACGATATAAATTTTTTTGACTTAAATTTCCACACATTTCTTCGTTATCGATCTCCCCATAGCCATCTATATTTATATAGATCCACATGAAGTTGTACTTCAATTAAAACCAAAAATAGGATCAAGAAACGCCTGTGCCAAGAAGATAATAGTGTTACTGTAGCAGTATGTCATGTTATTTAACAAGACACTATTCTGATTTCAAGAAAAAACATGAAAAGTGAAAAACACAAAGAAGCCTGTAACAACAATTATACTGTGGGTAGCGTATAGTTATACTGCAACGGTTAACTATCATGTTATTGGCTAATTATTAGTTCACCTTGACTGTTCAGTGCAAGCAACAATAAATTTTTGTCAGGCTTCGACAACTTTTCTGCAGAAGATATAAAAAATCCTGTGACGAATATCTTTTTACCTGATAGCAATAGCATCACAAAGGTTCCTTCGGAAGTTATTTTAGCCCCATTTTTCTCAAAAGAACAGGAGTCGGGTATCCAGCCCCTAATGATAAAAAGAGGGTGCCGATAAGCTGCAAACGCACGCATATAAAAGGGTGAGTTTGGTGGCCTTTTGAATGAAATTATTGGTTGTCCTCTGAAACTGCACGCACTTTCCCGAACTCTCCCTAACTCACCCGGAGCATTCACGAAATGCAATTCCTTGTAACATACAATGCGGACAACAGTTGGAAGAAGGCGTTTTTTTCGGGCATCTTTTGGGCTATGCAAGTTTTTTCGAGCCAATACTTGAATTTTTTCGAAACGCCGGACTCGCTCTAACTTTTTTTACAGCGTATGCGGCTTATCAGCACCCTTGTTGATAAAATTATGCAAAGCAGGACAAAGGTTTTTTAAAGGTAATTAAAGCACTATTTTGTGTAGCTAGCTAGCTGGCTAGCTTGATATATAGCTAGTAAAAGTAATTTTAGAGGAATTTAAAAATAGTATTTAGCTCCCTAGCTACATCAGTAAAGCTACTACGACAAGCCAGATCAGGAAGGCAAGACCAACACAATGTAAGCAGTTTTAGTCATGGCCGTATATAGACGAAATCTTTAGAGATAATTGACATCATAATGTACCTTAACATCAGATAACAACCTTAACATGTAACATCCTTCTTCACAAGAAGGCAAGTATTGACATACACAGCATTAATAAAAAGTTCAAAAAATGTATCAACGGCACAAGAAAACTTTCCAGTTATAAATTTCGATGCATACCTAAATTGCGGCCTTTGGATCAACGCCAGGAACCGTCCTAAGTTTAATTTCATATAAGACATAAGTAATCCTTCCACTTACTTACCGTTAACAGGTTTAGCAACAACGTGGTTCAGACAAAAACAAATCTATTCTTGAAGATAAATTCACGTGGGCTGCAGCGACATTTAAGCACATTAAACGAGGCAAACGAAGCATCATGTTACAAAGCTCCATATTAGCATAACAAAAGAATCTCGATTAACATTTTTTATCGCATTCAAATCTTTAGAGACAACAAGGACACCGAGACAAAAAAAGATTTGCTCGATGAGTGTTTTTTTTGTCTTGGTGGTACCTAACACATAGGTTGTGTTATATCAGAGCCGGGTTGGAAGATCGAGTAGAAGTCCCCCGCGAAGTAGAGAGTGGAAAAAAATTTTCTGCCATACACCAACACAAACACTATATACCCGCGGTCCACTAAATGTGCGCCCCTTCGGCGGGGCGCAATAAACATACCAGCTTGCCACAGCAAAAATAAACAGCGTGTAAAACTTGAACGTGTGATTGAAAAAACTTGAAAGTTGAAAATTGAACAAAATCTTCTGATACAAAATACGTCAACGCCTTGATTTTTTGAATTAAAAGTTGAATAAATTGCTGTTGTTTTTAAGAGCTCACTCTGGCTTCTCACTTGTGTCAAACGTTGAATTCGAATGCGTTGAAAAATAGATCGTTAACCATAATATATAGGCATACAATTAAATTTTTATTTCCCTACGGGATTATTTTTGAATAAAGTACCGAACAGTCTGTAAACAAATCGAGACAAATCGAGACATACAACACAACTTTACACCGTTGAGCTATCGTCCGATAAAGGGGAAATAGCAGAAAATTTGTAAAAATAATTGTATTTTTATTTTTTAAGCTTTATAAAAAAGTCACCAAATTACCAGTATTTTAATTAACGAGTTATGAAATTAACTGTCTTTAAATTAACACTGCATTTAATTAACAGTCATTAAATTAACGCAAATTTTGAAACACCGCGTTAATTTCATGACTCGTTCATTTTTGGAATAAGGTAAATTGTTTTTTTACTACAAAATATTTTGTTTGAGTTTATGGAGCTAACCTTTTAAACCAATTTTTATTATACATTTATTTAAGAATCGTAGCTGAGAATTTGTGTGTCGTATATTTTATTGTGTTTTATCTACACAATGTTGTATAACAATTTTTTAAACCACAGTTCATGTTATTATATCATTTTTTCACATGCGCTCTCACGAACGCAAAACTCATGTCGGGTTTGGTTTCGCTGTCTTTCTGCTAATCTTTTGAGATAAGCTCTCACACGCAAAGGATTAGAGCTTACATATAAAAACCATTTTTCAAAAGAAGCTGTCTGAGGAATTGTGATGAAATTTTAACCATGCAGAAGTTTAAAGACCTCGTACACAGTGCTTTCTTAAGGCTAAAATACACGGTAAGTTTAAAGACCTCGTACACAGTGCTTTCTTAAGGCTAAAATACACGGTAAGTTTAAAGACCTCGTACACAGTGCTTTCTTAAGGCTAAAATACACGGTAAGTTTAAAGACCTCGTACACAGTGCTTTCTTAAGGCTAAAATACACGGTAAGTTTAAAGACCTCGTACACAGTGCTTTCTTAAAAATCTTCATGGAAATGTATGCTAAAGTTTGGCTTTTTTTCTTGACTCGTTTTTTTCTCCTTCCATTGTCACACCATGTTCTAATTTCGTTTGAATTTTATCCTCCTCCCTTCAACAATTTATGAACATGCACGCGTGATGCAACTGGAAACGCAACTAATTATTTTTTTTATTTATATTTAGATCGGGATTATATCTACTCATCTTTTCTTGGCAGGGACGCGTGCGCTAAAATGTTTTTTTTAATATGAGTGATTTAAAACCGACCGCGGTTTCTTGTTTTATTATAAAACGCGGCAGTTATTACAAAATGAGCCATTTATTACAAAACTCGGCCAACATTTTTTTCATTTTTAGGTTTAAATTTTAGGTTTAATAACGTACAGAACTTGCTAATTTTTAGAACCAGATATGTCCGGGAAACTATTGTTGGTTTTATAATACCAATTTTTACCTCTTTTTTATTTTTTATTTCCCCAACATTGTAGACTGTTGCTACGAGTTTTTTGTCATTTTTTTGAAGGACTCCAGCTTCATTTTGTTCATAAAATATTGCTTATAAAAGAAAGCCTGTGATACGGTTTGTTTATCAAATCATATAGTATTACTCACCCTCGTCCCCAGAGTTTTTTGCCTTTTTGATATGAGAGATGACGTCGAAAAATATTTTTCGTTGTCTTCTCTCATATCAAAAAGGCAAAAACCCTGGGGACGAGGGTGAGTATTACTGTTCTTGTTCTACTTTTTGTGATATTTTATTTTTCTTTCTGAAATTTGATATCTAAACAACTCTGACACTCTGTTGGCACAACATACACAGAAAAGTTATGATAACGTTGAAGTTAAGGATATCATTTGCGAAAAAGTAAGTCTTATTTGTGTCTCTTCGCGGTACAGCTAATACTCTAACAGTAATTTGAGTTCTCTCGAAATAAGTTAAGCTTCAAAATGAGCCTAGGATTAAATTGAAAGTGGATTGACGGAATATCAAGCAAGCAGTAAACAGGGAATATTTATTTAACGTTACAACCTCGTTCCCAGCAACCTCGACCTAAAGCGCATTTGTGCACGATTCACCCAACGTTAATTGTAATTGTACAATGAGATCATTTTAGGTTTTCACATTGTGGGATGAAAAAGAAAAGAAACGCATTGATCGTAATATAAATAACATAATGGCGAGGAAATGAGGACCATGAAAACATACTTGCATAACAATGCTAATAACGACCTTCAAATGCACCAGAGAACAATAACGGACCTACCAAACGACCAATTAGGCAAAAACAATAAGAATTTTTAAAAATTGTATTGCGAGAATTGTAAACTATTTTATTGTTTCATCCATTAAGTTTGATCACATGTTTCATTTTTTTTACTTATGAATATCTTTTATTAAAACTTTTTTTATTTACTCTCCTGGATTAAGTTGATATTTTTTATTGTAGTAAGAGTGAACTATGAAGTACATAAGTACCCGCGGTTACGTATCTGGTTTATCATTTGAAGAGTCTTTACTAACTGGCTATTTACCGGATGGTAGCCTCCTTATGCCAGAAACCATTCCTCGTTTAAATAAAGAAAAACTTCAGGCGTGGTCACATCTCTCCTACAAAGAGATTTGCATGAATGTTTTCAAAATATTTGCTGGTGAAGATTTTTTGTCTTCAAAAGAATTAAATGGTAAGATAATCTATCACAGATTTGTTCTGTGTTATTGGAAACTTTCAACTCGTATTTTTGAAGAACCTAGTGATAAAGTGAAGGGAAATCTAAACCTTTTACTCAGGGGCAGATTTAGCTATGGTGTGTTTTTTTGTTTTTGTTTTTTGTGTTGGTGCCGCCTTCACTGTTTACACTAGTTCTGCCGGTGTAAGCTTCCCAGCTGGCTAGGCAAGAATTTCTCTGGTGTATTTAACGCTCTCTGCTTCCACTTTTAACTAATTTTAAGGCTTTTAATGGTTAAAAAAATAAAAACAACGGAGAAGTTCTTACATACAGATACAGTTGAACCCTGGTCGTATATTTCACCATGTATTTTAAATATTGTATCATCGCCATCGCAAAATAAAGTTGATGAGACAATTGAAGTCTTGAATAGGTTAGCCTTGTTCACAACTGTTTTAGAGGTAGATCCCTCCTTGCTGTTAAAAGTCTTGAACAAAATCAATGAAAGAAGATTTAACAGAATGAAGCAGTCTTCTATTACTTACTTTTTTTCTAAAACAGTAATTCCATGTAAAGTTAGTTGTTAAAAAGCCTACTGATTCTTATAAAAATACATCGTACCCTTACTTAGAGCTTGATTAATACACCGTGTAAAACAATCACCCTTTTGCCGATAAAATTTGAGCTCTTTATAACTCGTATAACTCGAACAAATTTTGATATCCTAAGCTGATTCCAATTGAACGAGTTCCACAAATTTGTTTATTTTACTACTAGAAATAATCGACACCGCATATCATAATTTTCCTGAAGATATCGTTCCACTAACGAAACTATGCGAGGATACATACATCTTAGAGCTCTTTCATGGTCCGACTCATTCGTTTAAAGACATTCCCCTTGCTATTATTGGTCCAATACTGAACCACGTGATGAAGAAACGAAATTCAAAATGTTTGGTGTATGTCTGCACCTCCGGAGATACTGGAAGTGCTGTTATCGAGGTGACTAAAGATCTACCTCTTGTTGATACATTAGTTTTCTACCCCGGAGGAGATCGCATCACAGACTTACAACGTCTGTTAATGACCACGGTTTCATCCGAAAACATTCATGTTTTCTCTGGTGATTTTTTCTGTGACGAATTTGATAAATTCTTTTCATCTTTTGCTCCACCAATCAAAGAAAGGTATCCTGAGCTAGTAGTGACGTCATTAAATTCGTTGGTATGGTTACGCATAATGGCTCAAATGATCCACTTGATATATGCATATTTTCGTGTTGCAAAAGATTTTGGAAACGTGAATTTTTTCGTACCGACTGGGGGTATGGGTCACATGACAAGTAAGTGTGTTTCCAACTTCGCTTCCATTTCTTAGTGGTAATAGTGACTATCTCTTCTTAGGCTTTTTTAGCAAGCTATGATCGCACTGTTTTCAATCAAATTTTACGGCAATCGAACAATCCATTATCGGAAGGTCCATTCGCAGTACTTCTGCCGTATCTCGTAGATGGGTAATTTCTATGTTAATACTCCATCCATATCATCATAGGTGCTGTTTTGGTGCAGAAGTTAGGTTTACCCATATCTATCTCGCCTTGTTTCAACAACAAGAACCTTAACAGCTGCAACTTTCTCCAGGGAAAAGAATTTGTCAGAGATATCAGCGTCACGAAATCACTCTCGGTTGCCATGGATATTCAGGTAGATGTCCGATTCCCGTAGCAACATTTAAAATAACATCGAAGGGTTTTTTTCTGGATCATTTATGTTCAAAATACTAATAGGCAAACTTAAACTTCGCAAACTTAAACTTCGCAAACTTAAACTTCGCGGACAGTACACTCAGGAGAAGTCATCAGTTTTGTTCGATACGATTTTAAAGAATCCTAAGAGAGGAAAACGACATGTCTATTTGTTGCGTCAAGGTTACTTGGTGTATTTCCGCAGATTGTTCTGATCGAAAATAAATTGCGTTCTTACCATTTGAAAGACAATTTACTGTAAGATTGCAACTGCTCTTGCAGGGTAGTCACTATTCCTGGAAACTCCTTAACATTCCTGAAAATAAAATAAAACTCCATTTACTTTCTATAAAATAAATGCTTTGGATCCATTTTTGCTTGGTTATAAAAGTTACTTACCATTCAATTTTTTTTTCATTGAAATTTCTATTTTTATTGAACCAGATCAATCTAGGTAAACTATCAGACAACTTCATAATACTTCCCGAAAACTAACTTTCCTGAATACAATTTTAAAAGTGAGTTTTCCGACAGGTTTGAAAATTATACTTCGGAAGAATGTAAAATATGACTGAAGAGTCGGATCCCTGCACATATCTGACCCAAATAAAGTTTCGTAAGAAAGGTTCCATTTTTATGTTATATGTAGTTTATGATAGTAGATAATTTGAGTTCCTTGACCAATCTGACCCCTTCAAAAAATATAAGGTCGTATTTTTTTAATTTTATTTCACGAGCCTTGAAGTTGAAATTTTTGCCAGGAGTTAGTTCACGTGATAGTCAAAAATAGCTGAAAACTGTTTTGGAGGATTTGATGAAAAAAAGAGCGGCTGTAGTGTAGTATCGATTCTTATTTCTAGATTCCATGCAATATTGAGAGACTTTTGTATTTGTGGACAAATGGTGACGTAGATGAAGTTAAAAAATATATGGATGATTTTAAAGATGGTTCCTGCAAAGCAACTGATGACTTACTTAAAGTTGTATGTACTACGACTATTTTTAGGCAAAAATAATTATTCTATGAGTCTAATACTGAGTTGAGCTTATTAAACACGTGTTGCGGCGCCTGGCGAGTAGGCGTGCTATTTTAGAATAGGTAAACACTTTTGGGTAAAAATAAAAAGTTTGAATTTCTCATGAATTCACACATTTCTAAATTAACAAAATCAAAACTGTCTTTTCCAAAAAAAAATTAGATCAAATGCTCCAACTTAAAGAGAATAGTAAACTTTTTTCGAAAGTCGATCGATTTTTCAATCTGTTGGACGGAAAAGCTTCGTTGTAAGTTTTTGATAAAAAGGACAAGTCTTTTCAGAAAAGAAAAAATATATTTGTATCACTTATTAAATTGTATTAAAAAACCGATAAATTTAGCAAAATATGGAATCGTGGTATCTCACAAAATTGGAACGCCTTTAGACAATTCCGTCCAACAGATTTTTATGCATTACATTAGGTTTCAGAATGTTATAAATGTTTGATGTGTATCATCTTACCGCTAACTATCGAAGAAAACTATCATTAGTCAAAAAAATACTTTTTCTAATTAAGTCTTATTTTATTAAGTCTTATTTTCGATTTTTTGTAAAATGCAAAGGAAAATTACGATAAACTGATTTCATTGTTTTTAGTTCCATAATTTATTGTTCCTGTTTAAAAGTGTAATTTGACTTATGCTATTTTTGTTATTTCGATAGAAAGACAAAATTCTATCGATTCCGTCCAACAGATGGGTTTGCAATCTCTTTTCTTCAGCACCAGCAAACTAAAATTGTTTTAAGTATACTTTATTAGAAAGTACTTAATGAGTACTTTGATCAATCCCTCTTGTTTACTGATCTTCTAAGGAGGACGAATTTTTTATGACAGTTATTTCTATCGATTTCCATCCGACAGATTTTCTGTAAGCACGTAGGATCTAAATGTCCGGAAATCATTGTTATAGAATACTATGGTAAATTCACACAAAATAGAACAATAAAGTCGATACCAGTATTTTCAGTTGACATTACTTTTAGAATAGTTCTCTGTTCACATGGGACAGGTTGAATATAAGACAAAATATGAGTCCTTTGTTTGTACCCCCCGTTCCCAGGCTCTTTCGTCTAAAGTCGTCTTCACAAAACTCCAAATTCGTAAAAAAGAGAAAAAGGGGTTGAAAAAAATTCTGTTTCATTCTGTTTTAATTTCATACTTTTAGATGCAGGAAAGTGTCACACCATTTATAGCAAGTGATGAAGATATTATTTCTACGATAAAGAGATGTAAACAGGACACGAATTACATCGTCGAACCTCATACTGCGGTTGGGTTGACTGAACACTATAAACGGTATAATCTTTTTCTCTTCTTTCTATTTGCATAACAATCCTTTTCAACTCTTGTTACTTTGAACTTTATCATTCTCAGGAAATAAGAGATGGCCTTTTTTAAAAAAACAAATTACCTCGTGCCAAGGTTTTTTGTGTCGTTAGAACGGAAGGACAACTTCAACTTGTTCAAAATAAAGGCAAATAGTCGTGGGGTCCAGGTTGGTTCTAACTATAACCTTTAAGTTGCTAAGCTATTCTTAATTTTAGAAATGTCGCCAGAAGTGGAGCTAGCGTGTACATGGGGTGTGCGTCGCCAATTAAGTTCAGTGAAGTGATAACTTCAGCAGGTGTTGAGCTTCCTGAGAAATATACTGAATACTTAAACGAGTTAAAAAGTCGAAAAGAATTCGACCGTGAGCTGCCCAGTGAAGTTACAGCTTGGTCTGATTTCGTGATGAAGTACATAGAAGAAAATATTATGACAAGATGAAGTAGGACAGAGATATGACAATGGCTAGATGAAGTCTGATGGAGTTAATAAATATTTCTTGAAGCATAGTATATAACATCGCAATAAAGTTGGTGAGGATGTCGTGACGGAGTCAAATTCCAATTTTCATTAACTTTTTATGACCTGCTCAATAAGTTTTTGATTTTTTCCTAAATATAGATTTTTTGGTTTTCCAAGATTAAGAGGTTATAATCTCAGGTATTCTCAATGTTAGAAAAATATATTGAAACTAGGTTACAAATTTTGAAGTTCATCTCCACAAGTAGTTGTTGGTTCACGCATTTTAAACTCTTCAAAGTTCACTTTTTAATGTTTACAGCAGATTTAGGAAATAAAATCTTAGGTTATTTAGTTATATCGAAACCTCTAAAATGTAAATTGTTGCTGACGTCAGACGTCCTCAAATTTCGGGGCCATTGTGTGCTTCAGAAGGATTATTCCGCAGAGCAGACGTGATAGAAAGTGCAACTCGCGCAATGAAACCCTGCTTACTGAACACACATGAAAAGGCGGCACTTCCACAGCTTAACAGCGGAGAGTAACAGCTATATAATTTCTCGCTTGGATTAATGGTATGTCTTATTTTGGAGGACTTGTGAATATGTGGCGTTACAAAATAAAGTTATTCTTGCTGTAGCCAACCAGCATTCGTGATCTGATAACATTGTACGCCTTTGGTTCTTCGTTCAACAAACAAGGGCCACGTCTACATAATTTTCTTGGGGGTGTGGTTTACAACCCGAAAAGGGTGTGCTAAATGTTAAAGCTATCTAGAATTCCATCCCTCCCTCCCTCAACCCTTTTTAACACCCTAAACTTAATATTGTTTATTCCATGAATTCACAAGCTGTCGCATATACGCTTCTGGAAAGCGCGTGAGCACCAGTAAGTTTAACAAACTTTCTATTCTCCAAAAACCCGATGTTTCATTCAAATTATAAAATATTCAAAGGTCAAAGGATTTCTCCTTCCTCTGCAACGTCAGATTAACATTTAGCTCACACTTTTAGATTTGTCAGTCCTTACCGAGTATTTGCGTCCTAGGTCCAGTTGTAACGTTTTTTGATATAAGCATAAAACCTAGTACGCTTTTTATTCTCATATCAAAAAACAATTAATCGAGGTGAAGACTACACAACGAATATCTTCTATGCAAACTAATACATGCTCGCGGAATTTGGTCCTTAATTACAGTGAGTATATTTTTTATGTAAAGTGTTTGACCCAAACACGTTGTGGTCCTGTTACCAAACTTTACTGCAATGTTATGCGAATTATAATAATGGAAAAAACGTAATTACAATAACCGAATTGTTAATGATGGTACTTTTATTCCATTAGTATCTTTGATCTATGGCTGTACGAGTATGGGATTCGGTACCTTTCATAACCCTCTGTCAATCACGAAACGAATTGTTTAGTCTGAAACATCATCTTAGATTTGAACCAAAATATGTTTTTCTTTTTAACATTTTAGCTTACTTTGTTTGCGTAGTTCCATATTGTACGATGAACATCGGAATGATATTGTCGTAAATTTCACTCTAAACTTAATAACTTTAATTTTATATTGTAACGTCGAGTGTCACTATTTCGTGAGTTGTCCTAGGTCTTTTTTATACGGCGTGTTACCGTTCAATAGGGGACGGCAGCCTAGTCGAACCTGCGCGTGAATAGAATTGGCGTAAGGCTTTCTCAGTGGACGCAAGAATTGCTGATGTAATCGTAAGCACGTGAGCAAGAAATTCTCTCTTTTTTTTAGAACATATGGATTCTTTCAAAATAAGATTTGAATGCAATGGTTCACACTTTTCCTGTAGGATACATAGAAATGTTCAAAGTATTTGATGAAAATAAGTGTATGCTAGGAATTTATTGATTTAAGCTAGGAGGAAAAAAAGAGCTGGATCGTTATTTCCTACTATAATTCCATAGGACTCTTTCGGCACATTCTCGTATTCCTGACAGGTTTTTGAGTTAGAATACCTTTTTATCTACAAATATTCTTCAAAACTTCTCTGTGATTAGACATGATAAGTTTCAAATTTACTGATTTAATTTACCTAAGACTGTCCAGCCACAGCCACTGCTACCTGGCCTTCTCATAATATTAATAATAAGTAACTAAATCCACTAAATATTCTCATAGACAAGAGGGCCTAAATTAATTACGTTATTCAAAAAAGTATATGTATGCCAATGTCTGTCAATAATCGCATAAATTTAATTTAAAAAATCTAGATGGACATTTGGAACATTGAACAAAAAAAAAAAAAAAAAACGTTGTCAATACGTTGTATTTATTTTTTGGTTGTTTAAAAAATCTCTTCAAAAACATGGTGAACTTATTTTCTTATTTTTCTTATTTTTTTCCAGAGAAGAGGAATAATACAATGAACATTATCTGTTGACATGATCAGTCATAACTACAACTATTTTTGCTTGCTTAAAATGTTTGTCATTACTCGCTAAACATGCTGTATTTCACCAGCATCCAAAGGTTATTTCCAAATGTTAGTAAAAAAAGTTTTTCCCGAGTTTATCTTTTTCCGATGTTAGGACAAAGTGACTTTCCTCAATAAACAAGCTGGAACCGGGTACAATTGTCAGCGGTTTGCGCAGTGTGAACTAACTTCCTTAGTGCATCAAAACAATGCAAAATTCAAAAGAAATTCAAAAGGACGTTGCAAGTTGGGTCTTCTTCTCTTTTTCATCCTCCCAGACCTAAACAAGGTGTCTCGAACACCTTGTTTAGGTCTGGGAGGATGAAAAAGAGAACTGTAGTTCATAACATTCTACGAGAGACACTAAAAAATTATGGTATCGATAACACAATCATTCGGTGGTTTAAAACTTATTTATCTAAAGCAGCTTTTAAATTATCATATTTTTTAATTAGCAAAAATGTCCAAACACATTAAAGAAACAAAACACGAAATGAACTTTGAGAAAATAGAAATTCTCTATAGAGAAAACAATTTTATTAAAAGAAAATTTAAAGAGGCATTAGCGATTAAACAACACAAATCTGATTTATTGAACAAAAAAGATGAAATAAGACAATTATTTGAGATTTGGGAAAACATATTATAATTTTTAACGACTTTTATTGTTAATAAACGATTTTTATGCATTTTATTTACATCAAGAGAATTTTTAACATTTTGTACATGCATGTTGAAAGACTTTTTAGTTGTGATCTGAAGATGCTCTGACAAAGATCAGGGAGAAAATTTATCAAATTTAGTTTGTTATTTATTGCCTTAAAACCCAAGAAAAATTTGCTAATTAACTATGAAAAGGCAAACCTATAAAGAATTCATTATCATATTTTGTCTGACAGAATTATCTAATTCGACGAAATCTGATAGTGTAAACAGACAAATTGGAAGCTTTTTTGTCGTCAAGTTTGTTGTCAGACACAATCTAAAAAGTTAAAAAATTTCAATGATGTAAACACTGCTTAACAGGAAGCAATACATTTCTCATGACGGAGAAAGAACAAACTTTAATTGCTCATATATGTAAATTATCTAAACAAAGCTTTAAATTACATCTTACATTCAATTTTCTTTGCAGATGATACCAATCTGTTTTATGCACATAAAGATATGAAAACACTATTATACACAGTTGAACTCCCCAAAGTGTCAAAATGGTTTAAAGCAAGCAAACAAGGTATTTTACATAGTCTCATTGAAACTCCCTAATTAACACAATCCATGAAATTCTCTAATTAAAAAGAGCACAATCCATGAAATTCTTAGGAGTTATTCTTGATGAAAATCTCACTTTGAGAGAACACATAAATGTTGTGGAAGAAAAAGTCGCAAAGAATATTGGCATACTTTTATCTTTTATACGCTCTCAGTTAAATTATTCAAACATTGTTTGGTTCACACCAATGTTACAAAATTGACAAAATTCAAAATAAATAAAAACATGCAATCAGAATTATTTTAAATGTTGACAGTTACACTCACTTCGAACTTTTATTGCAAAAACTAAATGTAATAAATTTATACCAACTAAACATTTATCAGACTCTTATTTTTATGTTCAAACTTGAGAACAATCTGATACCAAGAGTATTTAAAACAATTATTTGAAAGATACAACATAAGTATCCTTTCCGATTCTCACGTAACACAGCTTGTTTCAACCCAAAAGTAACTATACAATCGCTAAGTTCAATATTACTAGTAGAGGATCTAAAATATGGAACAAATTTCTTGACAACAACATGAAAACTCTTTCAACACTTGACCAATTCAAACGGAAAGTAAAACGTTAGCTATTAACTACTGACAATGACCTGCATCGTTTTTAGATCACAAAACATTTAATTCGCACGACATCCGTATCTTCTTTTATAACAGGTTTAGGGGCTTGGTGATAAGACTACTACAGTCTTCTTTTTGCTGGAAATTCGTCCGAATGAAAATAAATAAATGTCTGACTTCCTTTAAAAGTACGACTTATCAAGATTCTATTAAAGTTTTTAGTTAAAAATACAAATGCATTGTAAAACTTTCGCCTTTCTCGATTTTTATTAAAATATCATATTTCAACAATCGTACGCGACTATATTTTACGTTTCTCCACGCCATGTTAAAATTGAAGAATGAACATTCTTCAGGAAATTAGGGTCGTCAAATCAAAGGGGGAGAAGAAATCCGTACGACTAAGCGAATGTCTGAGTTACCCAGGTGCTAACGGGATTCTACGCTTATTGTAGTTTCAAATATATGCCAGTATGTCGTTTTTAGTTAATAAAATTTAGCTGGGTGACAAATATCCTCTGACTGTTCACATTAGCCATTTTTTACCAGAGTTTGCGAGCAAAAAATATTAAAATAAAAAAGGTTGACACACTGCGATACAAGTTGCGGCACTTTGACTTGAGTCAGTGAGGGGGGGGCGACAATACCCCGACAACATGGTCATCTTGAACCAGTGTGACCGTATTATAAACCTTAGGGCTGCTCTTCTTCTCGGTGCCTCCTGAGCATTAGAAATCTTTGCCATTTCTGAACAAGCATTGAGTTTAAATAAATATTCAAACTAAGAAAGTGAGTTGTTCAAGATAATTTTAAAAATAAATGTTAATAAAATAAAACCAGATATTTTAGCATGATAGTAGAAAAAGAGAAGGAGATTTTTTTATTCTGCTGCAAAGAGAAAACTCGTCCCAGGCCACCAAATGTTTTAGCGCTGTGTGGCAGAAAAAAGTCTTTTGCTCGCTGTTGAGTAGCACAGCCACACAGAATTTACACATAATCAGAGCAAGTCGAGTTTTGTGTATATAATTCGAAATTTTTAAACTTAGTTGTACCATTCAGTTATGAGTCATGTCGTACAAAATGATGTTCATGGTCTAGGGCAGCGAGTAAGTTATTATTATAAATGGCATTGTAAACTAGCTAGCTAGCTAGCTGGCTAAGCTGCTAGGCTATCTAGCTATCTGTTTGTTTGGCTGTTGATGAGCCTGTCTCCAGCTACTAGATGTACCTATTTTATTGTGTTACTCTTTATCGTACTTATGCTTGAAATTAGAAATTTCATTTGTTAGCTATAGACCTTTTTGAATGTTTACATTTTCCGCGGTAAGCCCTTCTGGCTCTAACAACTGCGTGGCAGGCAGAAAGATGCGGAAGCTTGCTGAAGAAAGGTATTTTTTAGCCCATTTCTTTCTACGGAAATATTTTTGAGGCTTTAAACTATTATCGAGTGTAGATGGGTAACTTCTGACTGACATATATTCATATAAAGTCATAATGATACCTTTGTGCGAAGAAACAGACTAAAAAGGACCTCACTTCACCTAGCGCCCCCATCTTTTTGCCTGCCACACAATTGTTAAAGCCGAAAGGGCTTACCGCGGAAAATGTAAACATTCAAAATGGTCTATAGCTAGCTATTATAATACTAGCTAGAATCATTGTTTGCTTTCAAAAAGTTGTAGGTCAACCCCTACCTAAAACCAGTGTTTAGTTTGCCAGGGTACCCTTTATTTGGCATGGGCACTTTTTACAAGTTTTTTACTACCAATCACCATCACCACAGTGTTCACTCTGTCAGAAATGTCATGAATTTTGTAAAAATAGGCAAAATGTCAGAAAAACTTTAAAACCTTTCACTAACAAATAAGTCCCTGGATTTATTTCCTTGAAATCAGCTAAAATCTTGATGTCTGTTTGGCTTAATAGATTGAATCTTTTGGTAACTATTAGATAAATGTAGAAAATTTGAAAATGTCAGAAATTTTAGCTAAAAAATGTCAGGAAAATGAAGTCAACTTTTGAGTGGACACTCACCACAATGGTATAGACATGGTAAAACCTCTCAATAAAGCGTAGATATTACCACCATAATTTGCTATGGCAAAAGCAGGATCTAAAATTCAACGAACTCCACTTGCGTAAAAGTCTATAATGGCTAGCAGCTGGAAATTGTTCTGTTCGGGAATGAATAAAAATTGAGTGCATGGTAGGAATGTATGCAAGGGTGATTTAGGCAACATTTTCAAATTTGTTGAGGGTAATGGAAAGACGGAACAAGTATTGCTTAATGATTTTTGTACATTTTTTTAATGTAATATATTTTATTGAATTTTTTTATTTCTTGTTCGTTATAAATATTTATTTTCGCAGGTGGCTTCTCTGGACTTGAACAAGCAAGGACAACAAGGTATATACATTTCAAAAATTATTATTTTTTGTCTTTACATCTTACTTTCACTACATAAAGAACCTTTGCCCTTATTTTGTTATAATGTGATTTTTCAGTCCCCTTTTTTATAAGAAAAAATGTGTATAAGGACCTAAGTAAAAGAACTTGTGTAGCTTATTTAGCCCCAAAAATTAAGTAAACTTTTAAAGAGCATGGCTCTACTGTCTTTACATTGCACTTTTCCCTACTACTTTTTGAAGAAAACTAAGTTTTACTGGAAATTGAAGTTGTTCATTACTTGTTTTTTATATACAATTTTGAAGTAGAAAAAAATATATATACCTACAAATTCATTTTTTTAAATTTCATAAATTGTCCCTACTTTCTCACATCAACTTTTGCTACTATAATCATGAAATATTTAAGAAACATAGATGATAATTATTTGTGTCGAAAGACTAAAAATAGCAACAACTAGAAGAAGCATGAAACGGGGGAAATTGGAAGAAAGGAAGTTTGTTTGCAAAACTGAGACTAGCCTTGGAAATCAGGCTAAAATAATACAGGACAAAGAAAACAAATATGCACACACAGGTAAAGCTTTACATGTGCGCAAAAACATCAAACAAGGCAAGACTAAAACAACATGTTTCAGTCCACAAATACCTGGACTAATACATGTGCTATATATCATACTGATTGCAAGGCTCTGCTAATTTTCTTAAGCTCGAGCAATTCTTTCAATTTTAATAATTAGAAAAACAGTCATTTTTGTGGTACAAAAACAAAAAAGGAGCTGTATTGGCATTAAGTCTAACCCACTATAGGCCTTTAAAACACATTAACCATCATTCAAATTCTGGAATAGTCCCCTGGACTCACTGAAAAACATTTTTAAATACCTACCAGAATTGAATTATTTTACTTATCCTTGAAAAACAACATTTTTTGTTTATAAAGAAACAAAAAAGTAATTTTGGTTACTATCAGTGTTGTTTAGTATTTTGTTCATTGACATCATACTTGTTAAGAGTAAAGTTATGCCAACTTTAAAAAAACTGCAATAATTTAACAGGGTATTGAATTCAAGCTTGTGAAATAATTTTGTGTTTGAATACTTTAAAGGTGGAAACAAAGTTCTGTGATTTTACCATTTTTTGTTCTAAATCGCAAAAGTTAGGCCCCACTAAAAATTTGATTTCTATAAATCACAATAGTTTATTCTCACGAAATGTTTCTTTTTTACTTCACTTTCATTTTTTTCATATTTTCTTAGAAAGTTTAAAATAATACATAGTTCATTTTTGTTAAAACCATGAATTGCCAAAAGTTGATTCTTGCGAAAAACAAAAATTGGTTAATTTGCAATTTGTGAAAAGTTTTTATAAAAAAATTTGCGATTGTTTTACCTCATTGTAAGGTTACGGCAGACCCAAACCAGTCGAGGGGAGGAGAAAATGTGCCAATTTGCTTTGTGTTTGCAACAGTTGAATAGGTTCAAACTAAAAAATATACATTACATAATTTAGTTGATTAAAAAAAGAGCCTGAGCACAAAGTGCATAAATTATTACAAGTTGAATATAAAGTATAAATAATTACCAGCTTGCCACAAATATGTGCTTGTTAAGAAATTGAGTTAAGAAATTGAAGCGTAATAGGCTTTGATTTGAATAATGTTGAAACTTGAATTTTACTTGTCTGTTCGCTGTCCACCACTGATTAAGGAGGGGATAAAAAAAGTCTAAATTTATATAAAATATAACAATAGAAGTGCAACTAGGAATTCGTCATATCGTGTGACAGTTTAAAGTTCAACATGATTGACTGACGTTAGATTAAAAATTTATTGTTTAAAATCCTTACACACCCCTGGCGTAGGATAAATTTTTGATGCATTTCACATTTTTATATTCCTTGTCGAATTTCACCGAGACCTTTCCCTCCCAGTTCATAAACGATGTCTTACTCATCCAATTTATGAATAACGACTAATTCACGTGCAGATCGGTATGTCTCTTAATGAGACTTCATTTATATTTCGATATTCAATTAACGCTTTCCGAATTAGACAAACCATCTCTACTTTTTAATACATCTTTTACCATTCCAAATTGATATGTATTACTCAAACTTCCATCATTTTTGAGAAATAATACAATGTCACCAGGCTTCAAATCCTATGTTGTTTTGAACCATTTTGGAGATTCTATTAATTTTGGTACGCGACTATCAAATATCTTCTTATTGATGGTATTAGGTTTTCTGGATGGATTGAGAGAATTAGCTTTCCTTCTGGACTTCATTATTGCAACTTAATTTTAATCTGCTCGGAGTAATGGTGCATGGCATTGTGGTTATGGTGTTCCCTTCGTAATCACAAGGTTTGTGGTTCGGTCCACAGCGCGGGCATGTTTAGCAAATGATGATGAAAATTGACTTCAGATCTCCGAATGTAAATTGCTTGTTTTCGCAAGCTGTAATGTGCTGGCTTCCTTGATCTGGATATACAATTTTTGGGTATCCAACATCGCAAGATTAACTGATAAATGCCTGCAAAAAGGCTTCAGTGCTATAATTCTCCATGACTTTTATCAAAGCTGTACATGTTGTACAACACACAAAAATAGCCATCCAAATCCTTATTGTTGATATTTTTTAATGTGCAGAATGTGCCATAAATTGTCCTGGAAAATTAACCTGGAAATCATAGAAGGCAGGTGCAATTGTTACGTTTGATGGTGATATTGGACCCATCGCCACTTCAGTGGATCTCTTCATTAAATATCTGCATCGTTGCCAAGATTTTCATACGTGTCTAACAAATTTTTGCTATTCAGTATGAAGGCTACTTTCAACACACTCCTCCACGTTGATTTTGTTGAATTGTTTAACCTTGTCTTTTTAAAAAATTGTTTTTTAGCATCAGCAATCTCGTCTTCTGTTACTTTTAAGTTTGCACTTGGTGCCTCGTCTTGATTTAGATTTGCAGATCTTGTCATTTTTTATCTTGATGCATTTTATAAACTTCATCACAATGGCAACAATATGGATGACGATCTGAAACCTGAATTTTATGAATTGATAATGTACAAAGAGAAGTTAACTCTTTTCGTAATCTTGTTGATAGCAGTTGACAAGTTCCAGTAAGATTCCTGAGTTGAAAAAAAAACAATTTTTGTGTCAATATTATCCATATTATGGCATATTATCCTTGTAGGTTGATATCTGATTGATCTAATGTCATCCATTTGTACTCATTGAACCATAATTTTTTTCCAACATCCACTAATGTAGCACCTGGTCTCGTTCCAATATCAGCTATCATGTTTTTGGAGTCAACATCATCAATGCTTGTAAATTTCCACCACCCTGCTTCTCACCCATTGCTTCAGTGGCTTATCCTCAAGCGTAGCCAGTGTGGAATTATTTCGCAACATTTCTGATCCTAAGTTGATTGCAAATAACTTTTTTTGCAACTATTTGGGCTACATTAGCTGAAAACTTTTCAACAGAGACTTGTGACATCAAAGTTGATGTAAATAAACATGATTTCAACTTTGGAAAGATATCCCAATCCACTGTCAGTAAATTAATTTCTTCATTAAAAAATGATAAAGCCACTGGCACAGATATGATTGGTGTAAAAATTCTAAAAGCTGGACTTCCGGTCTTCAGTTCGGTGCTCACAAGTAAAAGAGTGTCACCACTTTTTAAGTCTGGTGATCCCACTGACATCAATAATTATAGACCTATTTCTATTCTTCCAGTTGCAATGAAAGTTTTTGAAAAGGTGATCCACTACCAAATGACTTCTTTCTTAACAGATAACAATATTTTGGACCCAGAGCAATCTGGTTTTCGTAAATTGTACTCAACATCCACTGCTGTGACACAAGTTTCAGATTTTATCTTAGAGGAAATGGGGAAAAATAAATATGTTGGGGCGGTACTAATAGATTTTAAAAAAGCGTTTGATACTGTAGATCATAAGATCCTACTTAAGAAATTATTTTGCTATGGTTTTCGGAATGCTGCATTCTCCTGGCTAGAATCCTATCTTTCGGATAGAAGACAGGTTACGTTAGTAAACAACTGCACATCAGACGTCATTGCTGAGGGATCCTATGGTGTCCCACAAGGATCTGTCCTTGGCCCTTTACTTTTTCTTGTGTACATTAATGACCTGAAATTGGCCATACAACTTTCTTTTTTCCACCTTTATGCCGATGACACAATAATCATTTGCAGTTGTGACTCGACCCAAGAACTGAAATTGTCATTAGAGCAGGATTTGAAAGATATAAGTAACTGGCTCAAGTTAAATAAGCTCACTATAAATACTAGTAAGACAGAAGTTATATTTTTTGGTAATAAGTCCAGATTAAAGACTTGCAATGATGTAGCTATTCGTTATGATGGCATTCCTTTGGTATCTAAAAGCAAAGTGAAGTATCTTGGTGTGGTTTTTGATAAAAATTTGAGCTGGAAAAATCAGATAAAAAGTCTTGTTGGTAAATCTTATCACAAACTTAGTAAAATAAGATACATCAGTTCCAACTTGACATCTGACACCAAAAATTTATTAGTTAATGCTCTTGTTATTCCTTATTTATACTACTGTTCTTCTGCATGGTGCAATGCTAACAAGTCTGTATTGAATAAAGCAGATAAGTTGTACAAGAATATAAGCTCATTTATAAATAAACCACATATTGAATTGGAGAATTTACTAAATTTTAATCATGGCATTACTATTTTTAAACCCATCCATAAAACAGCCCTAAGTTATTTAAGTGAAAAAGTTGCACTTGTAAAATCTAGTCACAGTCACAACACTCGAGCTGCTTCAGATTATATGTTAACTATACGTCCAAATGGGTCCAGATCTTTTAGGAGATCGTTTAAATTCCGATCACCTAGGCTCTGGAACAGTCTTCCTTCTGAGTTAAGAACTCTGCAGGGTTTGTTAAAATTCAAGGACGCTTCTAGTAAACATTTCAAGCTAAGGTCTTAATCTTAATCTAATTTTTCTTATATAATTTTACTAATAGCTTTTTATTCTATAATGTTTTTATTGTTAATAAACAATAAACTATTTTTAACCTATCTGTTTAAAAATTATTACTCCCACAATATATATAATGATATTTACAAATCTTCAGTGGGCCCCCAGTGAAAAGAATTGTAATTGCTGTCTAAAAGCAAAGCGATTTTTCTGGGCATGCCACTAAAAATATTCATTATTATTATTATTATTATTATTATTATTATTATTATTATTATTATTATTATTGTTTTGTGAAAGAACTTTAAAGTAATCCAAATGCCTAGTTAGTTTATATGGTTATGCGATATTTTTATTTATTTATTTTTATTTATTTTTATTTATCATCAATATTTACCCAGGATATACATTTCAGAATAAATTTCTGCTTTTCAAATGTGTCCTGCTAAAATTAAAATCAAATAAAATGAAAAGGAATAGGCAAAACAAAAAGAAAAACGCTAAGCACATAGATGAAATGGTGAAAATACACTAAAGATAAGATTATAGGTGTCCATGAATAATCGGCAAAAAACATTTTAATTCAAAACCGCGTATGTCATAAGCTTACAGTATCTAAAAACATCAAGTAGAAAGGGTGAGAAACAGAGGTGAAAACATATAAATAAGGAAGACTAGACAAGGTATTAGAGCTTCATATTGTGTTAGGGTCCAAAGTCCAAATAAAGTGTGTAAGTAGGCCAAACGATTAAAAAATATGGTTATCCAATTTATTTTTAAATTTCATATAACTAGGCTCCCTTCGTATATCTATTGGTAAAGAATTATATATACTGGCACCCATATAGTAAAAACCATTTCTTGCCATATCCAAACGTACTGCTGGTAACTTTAGCGAATAAAAATTGTTTCGAGTCAGTCTTTGATGGTTTAGCAGCTGAAAGTGGTTCCAATAATTTGAGCATGTTTTACGATCAATACATTTTCTGACAACATTACAAGCATTTCGTTGAATTTTGTCGTAAATGGGTTGTAAACTGTTGTTGTTAGTTACTACTCTGGCACGTCTATCCAAGGACTGCAGTTTGTTCAACTGGGTGTTATTCAGGTTCAAATTGATGATACTATTGAATGTAATGATTGGAGTTATCATTGTTTCGTAAATCTTTTTAGCAGTTGTATCGTCAACTTCGGATCGTAGTCTATCACAACCTACTTTTATCACAACCTACTTTTATCACAACCTACTTTTTTAGTTTTACAGAGATGAATAAGTTCAAAACCCGTTGTGTATTGATTGAGACATGTACAATGATGTATATAGGTGAACAAAGTGCTAAATACTGTATTTACACACCAACTTATGTCTTGCAATCACACACAAAATAACCATATGGTGTGTTGTTTATCTTGAATAAAAAATAAAACTCGAAAGGCCAGGTCAAATACTCCTTTTTAATAATAATGTTGAAATAGGCTAATTTTTATTCCCTTAAAAAATCCAATTTCACAGAGGTATTTTGGGTTTGTAGAAACCAGGATTATTTTCCAAAAATTTACTTGTTTCAAGGTTGTAAAAACAAGGTTTTGTTCGATTTCAATTTCATTGTTTCAATTTTTCAATACAAAACATTGAATAGGCATTATACAGAATTTTTTTAACCAAAGTTTATTCTTCCTCAGAAAAAGAGTCTATCACACAAATTCGATGCCGTTTTGCTTGTTGCTCATTGTGCCAATAAAAGGTTATATTAAAAACAGTTAAATAACTTTCAGCTAATAATTGCTAATATTACCTTGTGTTTAAAGTACTAAATCATGAAAATCATTACCTAAACTAATAGTCTGTTAATATTTTGTTATTGAAGCTTAAGTAATACTGTATTTCTATGGTTGGCTTTTCACCAAAAGACAATCATATTTGAGATTAAATGCGGTGCTTTTTTAACTCGCAAAATGGAGCACACAAAACGCAATTTAACCATTCTTTCTCTACTAAAAACTAAAATATTGCTAAAAAAAATTCAAAAAAAAAAATTTAAATTCTGGTGAATTTGCAAGTGAAAACAAAGTGATTTAAAGTGCTTCAAAGAAAAGATTTATTTAAATCAGCAATAAGCACTGCAATTTATTGTAAGGCATTGGTTTGAATGTGTGGATGTGCGTGCGTGCAATCCCACACCTTTAATGAATTTGTCTGTTTTGTACTATCTAAAAAATTGCTATTTTTAGGAGATAGTAAATACGTACCTCCACATTTAAGAGGAAAACAAGGCTTTGCTGGACCAGCTTACTTCGAGGGGCCACAGGGTGGTGGCCCCCCTCAAAGAGGTAGGTAGCCATCGTAATCCTTAATGACAGCTCTATGCAAATAAAGAGTAAACTATTTTCACCAGCTTTTTATGGACATCCAGAAAGTACTTCAGTATAAATATTAACTTTTTAATTTTAAAGACACCACAGTCTTAAATAATTTGACAAAAAAGTACTGTCCTGAAAAGTGCTGTTAAAAACCTATTTGCCCTATAAATTTTCTCAAATGTTCAAATGATAAATGGATTTTCATTGAGTGTAAACTTTAAGTTAGTGTGGTCAACATGATAAACATAGTAATTAAATTACTTAAATATTAGATTTTAATCGTGGGTATCAAGGTGGCTACAACAACTATGGTGGTGGTGGCGGTTACAACAATTATCGTGGTGGTGGTGGCGGCGGTTACAATAACTATCGTGGAGGCGGCGGTGGCTACAACAATTACAACCAAGGCTATCAAAACAACTACAATCGACAAGGTGGCAATCAAGGAAATTTTTCTTGGCATTCTGAGCGAGGAGCAAGATGGGAGAGTGGGGATTATAACAGTGAGTTTACATAACCTAAAGTTGGTGACATGTGTTTGTACTTCTTGATGCTGAGCTTTTTATACTTTCTTAGACACTCCTGAAGATTGGTCGACACCAGCACCAAGGAACGAAAGACTGGAAAGGCAATTATAACTTTATAAACTACTCTTTACCTTACTAATTTTAAGTAGGAGCTCGAATACGGTTTTGTTTTTCTTTAAATTTTGAACAACAACAGAACAAATATAACAATATAATTAGGCTAAGGCAATCGTATCATTTATTCTACAGGCCTGACCAACCATATTTTTTAAGAAAAACACGTATTAAAGGGAACCCGATGTATAAAATGTTGTTGGACTTTTATTATAGAGCTGAAAAAGTTAGTTAACAAGTCTTTTTAATTTTTTTAAAAAGCTTTTTTCGTTCTCAAGATATTCGTATTTAAAAAATTCCAAATTTAATTATGCCGCATAAATTATGATGTCATATTTACGTAATAGCAAATTTTGACATTTTCTGTATTCAGTAATTTTAGACCTGATAAGAGATGTGCATTCAAACTTCTTTAATGCATAGATAAACTTTATATCAAATTTTTTTGTCAAAATGACACTTGTTTGCTCGTCCCAGGCCTCTTAATTTTTTGCGTCTAAGGTGTAAAATATTCAGTTACAAGATTTTGATTATAGTAAAAAATTCTTATTTCTCTTTTTGCAGACATTTTAATTTTTTGTGTAAAATGTAATATTTTATGCCCCTACTTTAATCGAAGTCAAGAGAGTAAAATAGCTTCTTTTAAAGTTTGTTTGATAACCTTCGCTTTTATCAGAAATCTGTAGTAAATAAAAATGAACATTAATAAAAAACATTTGTTTTAAAAAAAAAAAAAAAAATATTTTATTTGGTGAGAAATTAATTAAATAAAAAACAGTGTTTTTTCACATTGCTTTACTTACCCACAAGTGATATGATGATGCAGAAAAAATTTGATGCAAGTATAGATTGTTTATTCGCTTAAGGTTATACTTTCTGCTTAGCTGTTATAGCTATGCTGCTAATAAAAAGTTTTTTCGCTCGTATTTTTAGGTATGATTTTCCAGTCAATTTGATTGTTTGTTTTTGTATTGTGCCGGTTTAGTGTCAAATTTAGACGGTCATAAAAACTAGCCTTGCTGTATGTAGAACAACTACTAAATTTTTTTTTCCTTATAACAAAGTAATTTCTAAGAGTATCAATGAAGTTAGAAATTGTCTTCGTTATCTCCATAATCTACCAAATCTTGTAAATTTGTTGCATCAACCAGCAATTGTTACCTTTTTTCTTATTAGCACCATTTTCTCTTTTGGAGGGTGCTGCTTATTTGATGTCTGACACTTATTAAAAGAAATATGGGGTACGAGAATGCATAAGCAGCATGCCTAGCAATGTTATAAATGAAGTGCTAAACTTTGAATAGCCACTCATTCTGCAAAATTGTCCATTATTATGATGTAGGAAAATAGTCAGAATTTTATAAAATAGTTATCTATATTTTAATTTTCTTTAAAAAGCACCGGTTCACCTTACATTTCAACCTAAATTTCGATTTCAATTTAAAAAATTTAGGTACTATATTGTTGAAAATTTGTCTGCTGAATTTCTGAAAATTGCCAAATATTTTCCACTGAAGTTCTTCCGTTGAAATTTTAGCCACCAAAAGTTTTGGTTCTCAATATAGTATCAAATGGCAAGGTACTCCCATTACTGTTGTTTACATTCCAAAAAATTTTGTAGTGAGCTGTTCACATCTGTGCAGTCAGGTATAAACTTTGACAAGTATGAAGATATTCCAGTCGAAGCGACGGGCAGCAATGCACCAGATGGTATTGAAACTGTAAGTGTATTTTTTCGTAATATCTAAACATCTAAACAAAATTGGTGATGTGGCCAGGGTTTTTGTAGGATACCAGTCTGAGTGATGCAAGCCCCCTATTTAAGCACTGACGACAGCACCTAATATTTCTTATTAGCCAATATTTAATTGTCAATCAAAGAGTTTACTTCATGTTTCTATCTCTTTTCAAGAGCAGTAGACATTAAAAAATTACTGACGTCTAAGCACCCATGCTAATATACAGCTTTTAAAATTCTTGCTGAATACATCACTGAGAAGGTATTAACCTTTCCCACATTATTTCAGCAAATTTTTGTGTTGATTAATTGTGTTTTTTTTAGTTTGAAGAAGCTAACTTGGGAGAAATTATTACAAAAAATATTGAGGTATGTTTTAATATACTTGGAACACTTCGGATCTCATACCTTTTGTAATAAAATTTTCCTAACATTGTTTAATTATATTTATTGTATAGCTTACACACTATTCTAAACCTACACCAGTCCAAAAGCATTCCATCCCTATAGTGAAAGCAAAGCGAGATTTAATGGCTTGTGCCCAAACAGGTATTTTGTTTTATCCATATTTTTTAAACATTCACATTCATAACTTTCTTATTAAATGTCTACTTTATATAGTATTTGACATGTCAAGAATTAATCTATTTTAGGTTCTGGCAAAACAGCTGCATTTTTAGTCCCTATTTTGAGTCGTATCTTTGAAGAGGGTCCATTTGAAGGAGCTAGTAATAATCGATCTGGTGGTAGAAGAAAACAATTCCCAATTGCCTTGGTCCTGGCACCAACACGTGAACTAGCTTCTCAAATCTATGATGAAGCCAGAAAAGTATGTTAATAAAATTATAGTGCACTAAAAAATGTTATAAGTGATTCAACTTGTTAGAAATAAGATTATGTGTAATTTTGACATTTAATACTTTGAATGTTTGTGATCAACAAAGCAGTATATATGCTTAACATTTGTGACAACATGCATTGTAGCATAGTGTGGATGTGGAAACTCTCTTCTGAAATTTAATTTGCTTTTGTATTTAATATTTAGTTTGTTTACCGATCTTGCATTCGACCCTGTGTTGTTTACGGGGGAGCTGATGTTGGTACCCAGATGAAAGACATTGACCGTGGTTGTCACATTATTGTAGCCACACCAGGTCGACTAGTTGACATGGTGCAAAGGGGAAAGATTGGTCTTGAGTGCATTAAGTTTCTTTGTCTGGATGAAGCTGATCGTATGTTGGACATGGGTTTCGAACCACAGGTAAAAACGTCACATCGAAGAAAGTTGTTGAAACTAACTTATCGTATGTTTTCTCATTGTTTAAACAGATGTGATGCTTTGTTTCGGTTATTATAGATACGTGAGATTGTAGAAAAAAATGACATGCCACCCACTGGTACAAGACAGACACTTATGTTCAGTGCTACTTTTCCCAAAGAAATTCAGGTTTGTGACTACCAGACTATTTCTAGTTGTGTTAGTTGTGTTTCCATGGGGTGTGGGTGTATTGGGTGCATCTTAGCCACTTTTCTGTACCAGCTGACTATTGTGAATGCTTAATCTGAGCCTTTTTTTCTTTGACGCATAATTGCCAACGTAAAATGCCATTTATCTGCCAACTTTGATAACACATTGCACATTGGCATTTGAATCGTAAAATTGTCCCTTCGTGAATTAAAGGGTGTGTGTTTCAGGACACAAGTCTTCTTTCTTCGCTATACTGCTTAGTTCTTTTATTATTTTTATATAGACCATCTTGTTTTTAGATGTTGGCTAGAGATTTTCTGGATAATTACATTTTTCTGGCTGTTGGACGAGTTGGCTCAACCAGCGAAAACATTACCCAAAAAGTAGTGTGGGTAGAAGAACATGATAAACGGGAATTTTTGCTCGATTTATTGAATGCTTCAGGTATATACAACTTTCACTTTAAAATTAACAATTTCACACCTAAAACTCTTATACGTGGTAACAGGCAGCACCAACGTTTTATTTTTATTTTTTTATGTAGGGCCCGATTCATTAACACTCGTGTTTGTGGAGACAAAGCGAGGCGCGGATGCATTGGAGGACTTCTTGTATCGCTGTCCAGAGCAATATCGTGTAAGCTCTATTCATGGTGACAGGCATCAGAGGGAAAGAGAACAAGCACTTTCCTCATTCAGATCTGGCGTAACACCCATTTTGGTTGCAACTGCTGTAAGTATATTGTGTTTTTGATGAAATCATTAAAACAGTGCCACTTTGTGCATCCCCAACCAATCTGCTAGCGGTAGATTGGATCCGCATTTTTCATAACTGCGAGCCACAACCAACCCACTACATCACAACTGTGCTAAGTACATGGTTATTATCAACTGGAAGTGTTTCACCATGGTTAACTGAGTCATAACAGTAGGCGAAAATACAATGCTTTGTATTCCTTTCGTAGGTTGCTGCACGTGGCTTGGACATTCCAAATGTAAAACACGTGATTAACTTTGACATGCCAAGTGATATTGAGGAGTATGTTCATCGCATTGGACGTACTGGTCGTGTTGGCCATACCGGACTTGCAACATCATTTTACAATGACAAGAACAGAAACATTGCGCGTGATTTAATTGATATCTTATCTGAAGCAAAACAGGAAGTTCCCTCTTGGTTAGAATCTATGGGATACCAAGCACAACAACACCAAGCTGCTAAACGAGCCCAAAAAACCAGGTAGGATGACTTGCATTTTTCTTAACCCTTTTAATGCATTCAGCATCGCATTTTTCCGATTTGTTCACATGTATTGTTCGAATTCTAGATATGGTGGTGGCGGCTTCGGTGGTAGAGATTACAGACAGTCGGGAGGTCGTGGAGGTGGTCACCATGGTGGTAACAACTTGTATACCCAACCACCTGCAATGAATTATGGAGGCAACCCATACGGTGGCTTTACCCACTACAATCCACCCATGATGCAACAGCAAGGCGGATACCGTGGTGGTGGTGGTGGTAGTCGTGGTGGTAGTCGTGGTGGAGGCGGCCGCAACACCACAGACGACTGGTGGGACAAATAAACTGTGCAGCTGTGAAGAAACGAAGAGTCATCGATGTTTTTAATCTGTGCACTGTTGATGAACTCCATATATTATTAACACATAGGAATTGTCGTCTAGTTGTTTGTTTTGTTCAGAGGAGCTTATATGGTTGTTTCATTGGCGTGTCCCATCCTGCTTGCTTGTCCTGCTTACCATTCACGCGGTTCGCACCAGCCACGGCACGATCTGTACGCAACCAAGAGTTTTGGTTTTACTTAATAGTTCATAAAAAGGTCTTATTTGTTGGAAGAGGTGAGGAGAAAAACGATCTTGCGAACTTTGAAAAACGATGTTCATGAAAGACAGCAAGTTCTGCATACTGTTTATTTTTATCTTGACTTCGTCGAGATGTTATTGTTGATATGAAGCTACTGCTCGATAAAAAAATGTTTATTGTGAAAATTTTCTGTTTTCTTTTCGACAAACGTCCAGAGGACGTAAAACTTTAAAAAGGTGATAAAACCTTCATTGTAAATATGTATGAATACACGAAGTCTTTACACATACCAATGAAGGTAGTAGTAAATTTACGTTCTTTCAAAGCATGAACTTTATTGCATTATGTTTAGTTATTCTAATTGGTTATATTCGCGTTCGAAATCTGTGGTAATGGTGAATGACTATTGACAAAGTTTTCTGCGCGTTATGTGTAGGTGTTTCCATGTGTCTCAGTAGTCACCCATAATCAAATAGTCACTGATGGTGAGATAGTCACTCGCCATTATCAAAGGTGGAAAGAGAAGCACGGACTTTTCATCGATAACTGTCGATGAAGTATATGCTTACTATTTTTTATACCTGTGCTGTTAGATAGCAGTTTTTAAAAAGTGTTATTTATAGAAATGTTATTAAAACGCGAATATATATTTATTTTGTTTACTAAATAGAACTAAACAAGAAGAGAATGTATATATTGACATTTTGATCACTTTCAACTCATTTTAAAAATTATATATGTGCTGCTCGGTGAGGAAATGAAAAATAAAAAGCTAAACTTTGAATTTACGTTCTTTAAAAGCATGAACTTTAGTGTTTTGAACATAGTCAATCACTGTTGTTGCAGTTCGAGGAAGAAAATCAAAACGATAGGAGATCGTGTTCTGGTGTCAATATTATGCTTTTTTATGAGAAAATTATTTTAGTAGCTAGTAGGTATTATACAATGACTTCAAGATAAAAATGAAGCATCGATGCGGAGTCTGTAGAAGACAATGTTTCGGTTTTTTTGTATGTATGTGGATGAACGACCGGACTGGTCTAAAACTGAACAGACGTTTTTTTATGTAGTCTTGTTATCAGCTTTTCCAATTTTGCTAACTGCTTTCCCTTTTTCTTTTCTTTTTTTACACTATCTTTTTTATTCGAATTGTCTTTCAAACGTTTCCCTTAGCTCTGAAGTTTCTTTTGTGTTTCTGCTTCATTCAATTGGCGCTGCTGTTGTCGTTTATCAGTAAGAAAAAAAACGTTTTGTTTTTCTCCTTTCAAGCTTTAGGTAAATTTTTAAATTCTTGTATTAAACCAGAAAGCTCCTTGTTAACAGAAAATAAATTATTGTTGATGAAATTTATTTCTTCTTCTGAGTGTTACATATCCCCCCCCCCCCTTGAAATATTTTCCCAGTGGACTTACCTTACCAGGGAAAAACGCATTACATCTAAAATGTAAAAAAAAAATTTCGTTGAAAAATGTAAGCTGATACGGGGCTTATATCCTCAACCGAAATAACGTCACGCCAACTTTATTAAATTTTTTTTTTTTTGACATAATTTCAATACATTCAAATCCGACTTGTGACGAGCGATTTTGTTGGAAAGTTACCCGGAAACGCACTCTTACCCGTTTACACGACACGTGCGATGTCTAAAAATAACTTCTTGTTTTATATTTTGCCAACTTTCTAAGAATCATTGGATGCCTTGCATGTTTTCATAGTCATAATGTTTTGTTTCTCTTAAAAACTGGCGCAGGGAATGATGTAATCTTTGCATAACTTATAACCATTGTTTTTATGATTATATGCATTTAAAAGTGGAAGCTTAATATAAAAATTCTTATAATTGAAGTTGGAAGCGAAAGTTGATCAGGGCAATTCCCAACGTTAATAAAAAACATTTCCCGATTAAAAAAACCCTAAATAATGATATAAAAAAAAAAAAAATTTGGCAGTGAAACCATAACGCTTATAGACAGCTACAAGTAAGAAAGAAGACGATAAAATTTTAAGACACTGCAACAAAATGCTTAATACAACCAACATGGCTCAACACGACACCAAATGGACTGGATGTCATCATTTGCAGGGCAAAATATGTAACAGTACAGTATATTTACCCACTACCGAACCGATAAAACAACAAACCGACAAAACAACAAAATGGAAATGGGGTTGTTGGACCATTCTCATGCTGTTATTAATTGGTTCTGCAGTGTGGTATAGCACGAAATTGTACGACAGTTTCGAAGAAAGAACTGAAAAGGCTGAACAGAAAATAGCTTCTCTTAGCAGTGCCTTGAAGTCTATTAATCGTACCATAGCAGCTCAGGATAAGAAAATTCAAAAGCTTTCCAGACCAGTTGTGGCTACAGCGCCAACAAAAAAAGTGAGTTAAACTTTTGTATTTAAGATTGGTGTGTGTGTCCAGAGAAAGTGGAAGTTGAAGATATTAAGTATAGGAAAAACTTAAATAACTTAAATAAAAAAATATGCTTATTTATGTTGCAACCGTGATTCCGATACTCTATAAATGTTTTTGCTATTTGGGATAAGAGAAAGTTTTAACATTTATTTACTATAGAATGTTTTTCTAAACTTTTTATTAAAAACGTTTAATGTTTTTACAACGTTGATTTGGTGATCAATTTCCCATTGTAAATAATCTGGGTTTTCCCCGGAATTTAATTTACACTACCTAGTTCCTAATCTCTTCTCATTATTTATCGATATTTATTTCTTGTATTTAGAAAGCTTTTGCCGCTATCTCGTTTTCGGGGGATCATAATGAAATTATTGAGAGTCATCGAGGTAATTATCGAGTCAACTCAGTTTTTTTTAATCTCAAAAACTAGACATCGTTTATATCGTTTATAATGTAGTTTCTCAGTACTACATGTGCAACACTAAATGGGAAAATAGAGGCTTATTTTACTTCATTTCGACCATAGGTAGATCGTACCCTTGGAAACAAACACTTTTGGTTGGTGATATCGCCTTCAATCACGGTTATGTTGACATTAAAAGATCTGGATATTATTACGTTTATGCTCAGGTAGAAATACAATCTCTTTTTTTCTTTCTTCGACTACTTTTTTATTGTTGTCGTTATTTCAATTTAAATAAATTATTTTCATTTTAGATGTTCTTCTTCGAAAATGTGGGACATTTTAAAGGAAAAAGCATGGATTTTTACATAGAACATAACCGAACAAATAAAATAGCCGTAGCTTCGGTACCATTAAATTCGTGTAAACACACGTGTACGCGCCATGTTGGCCGGTTAATCTATTTGAAGAAAGATGATCACTTGTATTTGTCATCGTACGGAAGTGGGATAAAATTTAGAATGTCACCTGATAAATCATATTTTGGTGTATACATGGTTTCTGATGGAATTTCACCGAAGCCATCTTGATTTAGTGAAAAATTAACAAAAAAAAGAAAGAAAATGTACAAAAAAAAATTCAAAGGACTTCGGAGAGTATAAAAAATAGAAAATAGTTTTATTTATGGAGCGAAATAGTTTTTTATAAAATTGTGAGAATAGAAGATACGTTATATCACATTGACACTTTTGTCCATTTCATGGGACGCATTTATGATGCCGATGTTATTCATTTTTATTTTTGTAGTCTTAATTTGTATTTATTTATTACAACAAAAAAAATCGTAATAAAAATATTTTTTTAAATGTATTACGCATAATGTAATTATTATTTTTTTAAATTTAGATATTTAATAATAAAAAAAAATATTAAAGCTGATTTTACGAACTTGTTCGGTTATCGTGACGTAAAAAAGATTACTCATATGAGAGTTTGACTGGCAAATTTTAAAAATGTCGACTTATATCCGTCCTAATGAGGACGAAAAAGATGTCATGAAAATCAAATTGCTTTTATTTTATATATCATAATTCTCGATAAGTTATAGTTTGTCTACAGCACTGAGTTTGTAATATATTGCAATAAAATGAGAGTTGTAAATATTTTTGCTGAATTGTAAATAAAAAATGTTTATATCAATTTGTACAACTCTTTCTCTTTTCTACTTCTCTTCCCAGTTACTGGGTTAGCTGCCATCACTCTGTTTATATTGTACCGTGTCCCCATTGTGCCGTCACAAAGTGTGTACACACAAAATTTTGCTTGGTTGAAAGTAGCAGCAATAAAGACAATTAGGAACTTCAAAATTTGCAATGAAAACTTTAAAACTTTAAAATTTGGTGAAATTTGAGCTCGTTTATTATTTTTATCATTATCAGAAGAAAAAAAAAATAGTATAGCCGACTATCCAGACTATTCTCTTTCTTGACCATGTTCTTATCCAATTCTAAAATTTTAGCAGTTCTGAGCTTTCATATTTTTATAAATTAATTCTTCAGTGCAAATGGCCTGGAAACGAGATTTAGAATGCATTTATCTACTCAGTCCAACTAATCGGTGTAAAAAAAAGCGAAAGACAGAAAGAGATCAAGTTCCCCGTCATTATATTAAAAAGAGATCAAGTTCCCCGTCATTATATTAAAAAGAGATCAAGTTCCCCGTCATTATATTAAAAAGAGATCAAGTTCCCCGTCATTATATTAAAAAGAGATCAAGTTCCCCGTCATTATATTAAAAAGGGATCAAGTTCCCCGTCATTATATTAAAAAGGGATCAAGTTCCCCGTCATTATATTAAAAAGGGAATTTTAAGCTCCTCCAATTTGTTAAAAACAAATGATATCTATTTTTAAACGGCGAGAATGTTTTTAGTAAAATTGAAGATATGCATTACCATGCTACATAGGCAGATACTATTTAAACTTGTATTTGGCGAATATTTTGATTTCACAACATTTCGATAGGGTGGGAGAGGGGGGGGGGGGGGGGATACCTAGATTTCGTAAATAATCTGATTTGGAATTAAAAAAATAAAAAATAAAAATTGTAATAATTTTTTTTTTCTAGAAACTAAGATAAGCAAAAAACATTGTCAAAAAATGTCATTCTGTGTTTCCGAATTTACTCGTTCAATTTATTTTTGCTTCTCTAGGTACTTTCCAACGATTATAATAAAAACATTCGGTAATTAACCAACTTACAAATATGTTTATCTAATTAGCCGCAATTGTTACAATGCATTCTGAACCGTTTATCATTTCATTTCCGTCAAACAAGCTTTGATCAGGGAAACTAGAGTTACCGAGACAGAAATGATAAATTTTGTTTAATTAATTAATTTTAGTGTGACGTAAGATATATAAATCTAATAATTAACAAGAAAGGTCTTTATCAACTGTTTTCGATTCATTTTCCAAGTTGGCCGCCACCACATATATTTACGTAAACATCTTTTAAATAAACCCGAAATATGAACTTGATAAGGGAAACAAATGAGTTAGCTGTCTGGCATGTCGAACACAAATCGTATAACAAAACACTATGAGAATTGTAATTTTGGAAAAAGAAAAAGCGAAACAACATGACGTCAAATTATCATTGTTTGAAAGAACATGTTCCAAAACGATATGACAATTGATGACTGTTGCTGACATGCTTACAAAATTGTGATTTCCCTTACAAAAGTGAATGTAGTAAAAAAATTGATTATAAAAAAAACCCAGTATTTTTAAATTTAGAAAATTGAGGGAAGTTCAAATAACACTTTTAGTTTTCGAAAATACTGAATGTTCCCTCCGATAACAATTTCCCTAAGGTAATTATTTGACTGACAATCGTGAGTCCTAATGTTTTGAGGAATGTTCTTCTGGCTTGAAAGAGACAGGTTTCTGTAAAATACACAACTCAAAGTTTAATGTTATACATAGAGCGGTTACTCAAAAACAATTATTATTCGCATATATTCTCTCTGACAATGTAATTAAAATAGAGAAATTTTTTTAGTGAAAATCTTCCCCTCACCTCTCGAAACATCCCTAAAGAGGTATCTGTTAGAAACAAAAGAACCGTCAATTTTGTAATGACGTCAGCAAGCTTTAATATCACCGGAATAATAAACAGTCGTGTCTATCGTTGAATGACGTTTGCTGGCATAGAAGATATAAAAGGATTACTGCTAAAATGACGTATGTCTGGTTAATTGTTCAATCTTTTTGACGGAAGTAAAGATGAGACTTTGAGATAAACAAAAACACTTTAAAATAAAAATGCGGAGATTATATATAAACACCTTCCTTTAGTTTAACGCCTTCCTCTGTTATACGCCCCTCTATAATCTCGCGAAATTGGGCGCTTATTAGAGCATTTATTGTATTTATAGGAATCACCACAAGTCTCTTTTCCATATCACATTATCCCAAAATTCATATTGAAGGGAAAGGGTACAAGATAAAGATGGCGGAAAACAGAATATAAAAACGTGTACGATTAGATTGGATTTTGTACAATAACATCGTGTGTATGTATAAATAAAGGAAAGTAGGTTATATAATCTAAAAAGTCTATCTTGGTTTTATCCTGGTTCTGTAATATATACTTGAGTATCTTCTGGTTCATTTCAGCGGCATGTAACTCAAACATTAGATCTTCCACATGAATAACTGTCTCCTTTTCTCGTAGCAAAATTGTGTAAAGTTGTTTTGCTTTGGAGAAACAAGTTGAAAGCGCTTTATAATCCACTTTTGCAATAACATAACGAAATAGTTCTCTGAAACGTAACAAAAAAACGCGATTAAAGGTGGAATCATAAGTAAAGTTGATACATCTCAAAATTTTGTCAAAAAGGCAAATAATAAAGTGTGCATACACCATTCCCAGACCTTTTGGGCTCCTCCCCCATTTAAACTAAACATTACACTCCGCCTACACCTCACACGTTTCTTTTCGTACATAAATATTTTAGAAGTGACAATTGGCTTTAAAAAAAGCGGGGAGATCATTTTGTGACAGAAAATTTTGTAAGCAAGAAGTTCTTGACATTGAGGTTTCTGCATCGTTGTGAAATTTATTATCAGCTATAATAAAACTATGGGCAGCCTGAGCTGAACTTTTCCCAAGAGTGGGTAATTTATTGGTGCCCCAAAAATAATTGTAGGATTTTTTTATGCATATAATACAGAGATAAGACACCATCAAAGATATTGGCAGCGTTGTGTCAGTAAATCTGAATTTATCTCGCATGTGCATTACGAATTCGCATACCTGGTTGAAATGATTTTCTCAGCAAACGCAGCTACCAATGAAAATACTCGTAAACTGATTTTTCCATTAAGATTCACCCCTAGTATGTCCAAAACCTGAAAAATACGGATCAAAAATTTGTGATTTATTTATATATTTATATAAGGTCTGGGTAATAAGTATAAACACATTGGTTTGGTGATAAAGCATGATGTTGTCTACCCACATCATCTTCGTCGTCTTTGCAAATTTCTTTATCTCTCTATATTAATAACACTCACCGTCTGTCTGTTCAAACTGGTTACGTCGCAGTTTTATTTCGGACCACCCCACCCACCTCGGTACAGGCCTGCAGATGCGGACAAGGATGCACGAAACCGCGATACTCGGGATAGGTACGAAGGGCTAGCGGTTAGTACGTTTATAGCTATTAGGAGAGTTTTATATCTATAGTTTTCTCGTTGTCTTGTATCTATAGTCTATGCGAACATCACAGACAGAAGATAAACAGAATATAAGAGATTAAAATAAAGTTGGTAAATAATTACTGTCTTTATATATTGTAATTCACTATCTGAGACTAAAGACTTGTGAACAATGAGAAGACCATCAGACACATCCTCCATAGTTAAGTCTTCTCTTGATGTTTCATCTTGCTGTTCTTGTAGCTGAAAATATAAATTTAAAAGAGGTGATGAAAACAAAAGAATTAAAAGTGAGAATGGAAGGGCGTTGCATTAATCTCATCCTCAGGGCTTGTCTGTGTAAAGCATAGGCGTAACATAGGCCCTGGTGACAAGGTTGCCAATATGTTTTTTGTAATCAGGACAGAAAATACTATTGTTTCATAGATATTATTTTTAAAAACAGCCAACCTACAGTTCCACAAAATCTAGTATTACGAAAAATGAACATTATTTTTTTATTAATTTGTTATATGTGAATATTTGGAAGGATCTCAACATTTTCTATAGGTTGGTATATATTTATTCCAATAAAATAATAAGTACACAGATTTCTAGGACTTTCGCAAATTTTAATCAAATTCGCGAAAATTCATCTGCGCAAAAATAAATCTTCGCGAAAATTTTAGTATTGACTTATTCGACACTTTCTAGCTTTTTATAGTCAGTCTTTTCTAGGACAGACACTTTTTTATCATTCTGCTTAATGTTCAGTCGCTACATAGAACTGTTCTTTTTTGAGCTTTGGAACGCCATAAACCACATTGGTCCCAGTCTTTTTCTACGAAAATAGGACTTGAGAATTCAAGCCGTATTTTGAGGAGGTAAGACTAGTATTGATGTGACTTGAGTCGTTTGAAACAGTACATGAACTTGATTTCTTATAGTTGGTAGTAGTAACAGCATTTTAACAAATATTTTCTTGTTTGTTTACTGCCCCTCAAACCTGGGAATAAATTAAAATATGAAAAAGTGATAGATTCGCGAAAATTGATCAACTTAAAGTAGTGCTTTGTTATAAACAAGGCTGCTGCTGGCGTGACGTTGTTTTTGTTGGAGATCTTTACTATCACAGCAGTTGTGTGAGAAATTATTTTAGTGTTTCGCATGGCAAGCTTAAATAACGCAATGTACACTCACATCTCTGTATATAGCCGTATACCATTCTTGTTGCTCATCTGTTATGATGCAGTACATCGAAAAGAAGTCTTCTAAACGTTACAAAAAGAAAGAGTTAACTTCGAGGTGCTGTCATACAAGATGACTTGTCACTGTCTGGATCATGTGGCGTTTCTTACTTATATCATAAAACCACGGATTCGAGCTATTTACTCCCCTAATGACGCCATTTTCTGCAAGGGCGTAAACAGAACGGTTGTAACGCATGCGGGCGTGAGAAACAATTTAGTAACGATCAGAGTAAACATGATTGATTTAATTTGGGCGTAGGCGTTGTAGAAATGACGCTTACCCTGGTTGAAGGTTTTTTCATGCTTGCTTATAATTTCTTCTTTTTTACTTTTAGATATTTCCATTTGATTTTTCTTTCTGTTTAGTTCTAATTGTAATTTTAGTTTTCTTCTTTTGTTAGCTAAAAAAACCATCTTGCGGAATTTTTTTTCTTTTGCTTCGTCATCTTCCCCTTCGTCATCTTCTTTTTCTTCTTCTTCTTCAATGACACTTTCTCCCTTAAACGCCATTATTTTACGTGAGGTAGAAGTTACGTGATTTTGGTATTTTAGCAACTCTTCATCCAAATGAACTGAAAACAAAGATTATGGTTTAGAATTAAAACAAACAAGAAGCCCTGCGGCTTAAAGATTTCCGCCATTAGCAATAATCTAAAAAAGTACCGAACTGTGAAGAGGACTGAGTAATATGGGGGAACAAAATCATTGAATATTCTAAAATTTTAAATTTCAATTTTTGATTATTATTGTAACTGGAAATCATAGCTAACTTAACTTACATAAACTTCATTTCTCTATATAAGAACAATTTTAAAAGAAAAATAATAAACCTGAAAATTGATAAACAATAAAAACAAAATAAGAACAACGGCAAGGTTGAAAATTTATTTATTTTCTCCTTTTCTCTGAAAAACAACTTTGAAAATATCTTTAAAGCAAATTTTTTTCACATAATCAGTTACGAAAGGTTATTTTCAGACTACATATACTTATTTTTTCTTTTATAACACACTTGTCACGGTTTTTTAGCTATAATACATTATCTTTCACCAAAAATATTCAGCCTCAACAATTCCTCTTTAAATTAAAATTCATGAATAATTAATTAGTTCTGCTTAATATAGCTTTAGTCTACGTGCTTGCAAAATTGTACAGAAGCAAATGACGTAATTATTAAAGTGAAACGTTAATAACATCAAAGATGGCGCATTATAAGACGATCTTCATTATGCTACACTGCACGAGCTTTAACTTTCGATAGCATATAAACTTTAAAATAAAGTGTTGTTCATTGGATAATAAAACAATTTGATGCACTGTTAGGATTCTTATTGGCTTAAAACTCATTTTAGCCTCGTTCTCAGAAAAAAATTTGTCAAAACGAGGATTTAGGCTTTAGCCTGGATAAGTTTCGGGCGTCCAGCCTAGCTGCGCTGTCTCTATCTATCTACCTATCTCTCTATCTCTCTATCTATCTCCTCAGGCGATTTTAAAGATTCCGCCTTCGCTGGCGGAAATCAATAAATCTACTATTTCATTGGCTGTAAACTTTGCAACATGCTCACTCCCAGGAACCTTTTGACTGACGGGACGGCAAAAAATAACGCAGCGTTATATAGCGCGACGGGTTAACCGTCTCAAACATTTACCCTGGGAACAAGGATCAATATTGAAGCTGAAACATGACCCCCTTACTTTTCGTAGATTCGTAATTACAAAATCAAAACAGAAAAACTTGAGGAAAGCAAACTCATCCACTACTTTTTAGGTCGTCTTGAAATAATTTGTCATATATAGCACTTCTCTCATCCAGAACGATTTCATTAGCAGGCACAGACTCCAAGGGCGGGTCAATTGGCGGTAGTGTGTCAGTTTGCGGTGGCGTTGTAATATGAGCAACTGGTTTTAACTTCGTCTGAACGTGTTTCTTCTGGTGCTTCTGTAAAAGAATAACAAACTAGATATACAATATATGAAGAAATAGATTTAATAAAATTTACAACCTCGTTTTTAAGTGCTATTTTAAAAGTTTCGTTCGTCGTCCTTATAAAAAAAAGAGGGAAAGTCCTTTTAGAGGGTGGTTGTTAAATCTACCTTAAAGAATAGAGTCATCTTTGCCGTTAACTACTCATATCTAGACATTCTTAGAACTTGTGTTCAGAGGGAATAGAGGCGCTGGAGCAGAGGTTCATATTGTATATCTCGACCGCCAGACTTCTTAGTGAATGCTAAATATAGAAGATTGGGTAAACTGCATTGATTGATTTGTTTATTGCTAAGCAAGAGAGAATTTTGTAGGTATTTTTTCTTGATCGCATAAAAGTTTAACTATCTCAAAAAATTCCTTTACTTTTCTTTTCTGTTCCTTTCCTTCAGAAACTTCTGTGTTTGAAACATCTAAAATAATGTTTGTAATTACTCAAATTTCTTTCTTCTGAATCCTTAACATATTAAAATCTCAAAATATGATTAACCTTTGAATTCCACTTGCAATATCGAATCTAAAAACTCGTTGCTTGCGTAACATTCTGTAGGATAAATACGAATAAACCTAGTCACCAGATCTTCGTCTAACGAATGTGTAGATATTTGGAAAGGCGCAACTTCAAAAATCTAAACAAGGATGATATCTCAATAAGTCACAAACAAATACGTGCTTGTGCTTGTCATTTTAAAAATGAAATTGTTTTATTGTCTCCAGATTCCTACAATTCCGGACGTAATATATTGCGAAAAGAGGGCCGAATTTTACAGTACGTCCCACTCGGCGCCTTCCCATTATAGAAAAATAATAAGGGGCCCAACGTTTTTAAGTGAAAAGTTGTCAACGTTTAACTGTCGATGATCGCAAGTGGACTTAACATTTTAGATCATTTGGATATGTTACCCATATCAGTTTTTGCTTGCGTCAGTATGCCCTGTTTTTCCACTTTTGGACCTTAGCAAGCCATCGCGTGGATTGTTCTGAACTTTCAACAATGACAAGCCTAGGCTGTAAGCCTGCAAACACAAAGCTTTGCAGCCTATATGCGGAGTTTTGACAAGACGATTCTGTTTCGGTTTTGCCAATTCTAGAAATAGCCAAAAATGGCCATTTGCAAAAATATTATGTCCAGAATTGCAATCAAAGGGTTAAGGTGCAAAACAAGTTTCAGCCCTTTCTAAATTAAAGATATATATTTTGTTGGCAAAAAAAGTACGGTACTGATTACATTTATTCCTAATCTCCTTACCTACGACGGATGTGTTTACATTTAACAACTTTTATGTTGGAGATTTTGATGTTTTTTTATTATTCATATTAATTTTAGGACGCCGAAAAGCTACAACTCTTGAACACATTACTGAAAACATATCATGGAAATAAAGAAGTACACGCTTATAAGCTATAAAGTACTGACCAGCTCCTCCCCGTACTTATCGTCGTAGGTCAGCCATTCAACTCCGTCTAAGGAATACGTGATTGTAAAAGTTTGTTTGTTGTGTGTTTTATTTCTTCCTTCTTTCACTTGCTTTTGCTAAATAGAGAGATAAACAAATAGAGAGAGCAAAAATGATGCTGGAAGGAGGAATACACACACGTGTTCTTGTCTCTAGAACTGTCCAATAAAACCTGAGAATCATTCCCAAGAGGTCTAGGGAGAAGAATAACATGCACAATTCCCTGAGCGACGATAGACGTACTATAACAAACCTTACTTTCGCGGGCAGAAACTTTCGCTTATCAAAAAAAACGCGAAATTTGTTTCGCAGTTTTTGGAACAAATTTTGCGGAAAAAAACTTTCGCGAATCGAAGGAAAAGGTTATTTTTACGTGAAAAAACTTTTGCGAATGAGCAAAAAATAAATATAATATCAATTTTTTTGATAACAACGAATTTCAGGAAGGGGCCTTAAATTTGCTTGAAAATAAAAGATATGTTTCGCGTGAAAAAACTTTTGCGTTTTGATGTTTTGAAATTTCTGAAGGCAAAAACTTTCGCGAAGAAGGGCGAAAAACGCTAAAAACGCGAAACTTTTTGCCCGCAAAAATTTCAGTCCTTAAAGTAATTAATCTTTTTTAAATTGACCCACTTAGTCTATCTTATTCAGTAAGAGAAATTTTAAGACAACGTTTTCTCATCTTATTTCATCAGAAAGACGTTGATAAACACTTCAAACCTGGCAGGAAAGCTTAAACTATCAGTATTTGGTTGAGGCAACAGTTCCTTCTGCTAAGTCGAAATTTCGTTGTACGATGAGAAAACCATATAAATTCTGTACCTGTAAAATTATTTGTTGGACTGTGCTCATATTACCCAGGTCAACCTCTAAATATTGCGGTTGTTTCTTTTCTGTTTCAAAATCTTCATTTTTTCCATTTTTTCCTAACTCTTTTTCCCATGTTTGTTTTTCTTCGGAGAAAATAGTTTGATGATTTGATTTAATTTTTGGCATTTTTTCTTTCTTTTTACTATTCTCTGTTTTCGCGTCATCTTCTTCTACTTCTTTGGATAACGCAACAGCATTTTCTCTCAATATTGGTAATTTCAATTTCAATTGCTTTGTTTTTTGTTTTTTGTTTTTATGCTCTCCTTCTCCGCTTGTTAAAACGGTTTTTACAGGTTTTCTAAATATAGATGGAAACACAATATGTCGTCGTCGCCTTTGCTGTTGTTGCTGTTGTTGTTGTTGTTGTTGTTGTTGTTGTTGTTGTTGTTGTTGTTGTTTGTTTTCTTTTTCCCTCTTCATCAGCTCCTCTTTTTCAGCCCTCTCCTTCAGATACAGTTCCTCCTCCATCTTTTTTCTTTCAGTCGTTATTTGTTTCATTCTGTTGAGATATTTCTCGTGTTCTATTTCTCTTTTCTCTTTTCTTTTTATCTTGCAAATATTTTTTGTGTCGATTTGCGTCAAGAGAAAAGTTTTTCTTTCTTTGCGCTCTTTTGACCTTTTTCTTTGCGTTTTTTCCCGCCACTTTTCATATGCTTCTAATATTAATAAAGAGTTACAGAGGGAAAATATTCGCCACTTCTTAAAAATCTTTCCTACCTGAATGAATCATTATACTCCGAGTTTTTGATAAAGATATATGGGCCCACGACACAAGCTTCTAAAATTACCTTTCGAATTCGAAAAATAAACAAGTGAAAGGTTAAGTACCTTTTTGTCTTCGAAAATTGTCGAACACATTGAATCTTTCTTTTCTCTCTCTCATTTCTGCATTTAGTTCTTCTAGTCGTCGTAAAGAAGCTTTTATCAGCTGAAAAGTTGATTTTTAATAAAAACAATAGTTGTTGGACATGTTCTTCAAATTTGAATTAAGATCAACACTTACTCGTTGTCGTCTACACCCACCGCCCATGTTAACGCCCTTGTCACAATTACACGCACTGTCATGTCTCCAGCGTTCGGTGGTATTTCGATTCTTCCATTTTTCTTCTGGAGATAATAACTCAATCAAACAGGACAATTTTTCATATACTATCCGACTTTCAAGCTAAAAATACATAACGTTAATAGTTGGCATTGTTACTCGAGGGAAGAACCACTCCTTATCAAAAAAGAGCTAAGAAAATAAATATTTGTTTACAAAACTTTTTTGCCTTAGAAAAGCACATATTGGAAGGAAGAAATAAAAGACCCGGGGAACAAGTTGACCGACAGCTATAAAATAAATTTGAGATTCCTTTGACCAAATGAAATTCGTCACATGAGCTTTTTACATTGGGCCAAAATTCAGGCAAAAATGTTTTTTCTAAGAAACATTTTTTTTAAGAAACACGTACGAGACCGAAAAAGGAGGCTGGGTAAATAAATATAAAAAACGTTATAACCTATGTCCCGGACCCTTGATGCTTACCTCTAAGTCTCTATCCAAGTTATTCTTTAAACAAACAATATATTTCAAAATAGATTGATCTCGGTCGTGATGACAACCGAGGAAAAAATATCTCTTTTGAGGGTACGCCAGTACTGATACCACGATAGATTGTATTTCTTCCACGTCTCGATTCCATACCAAATCGTTTATATAATCCCACCATGGCTGAGTCTGGACATCAAAAAAATCTCTTTGCTACAAAGAGAGCAGCGTTTTAATCAGTTTTGTACTCAGCCAATTCTGGCATTAAAATACAGTTTAATTTTTATTTATTGAACAAAAAGGTGGAAAATTAACGGTTTGTAAGTTTGTATTTTAGAGTTGGTTAAAGATTTTTCAATTCTGGGTCCAATATTGCCTAGAAGTCCTTGCAAGTGAGAAAAAACTCATCAAAAGAGAATACTAAGACAAAATGAGGATTGCATTATAAAAACATTTTACTGATTTGATACTAAACTCTAAAGTATGAGATAAAAATATTCAAAGATCTAAATTAGATCATGGAGGTAAAATAATGATTAGATAAACACTTTGATTTTCTTATAAGAAAATGTTTTATAAGAATATCAGGAATATTAGAATTTGTGCATTCTTAAATAAAGCGTCTGTAGCCGTATTTAGAATTTACACACCTCAACCGTTTTTGCGCTTCCAACAACATCGCGCTTCTTTAACCGATAATCAAATAGTTGATCAAAAACTGGATTGTTTTCAAGTTGATACATGTTTTATTTTTCTTGACTAATTCAAACATAAAGCTGTGTCGCTGCAGTTGCTACGGTAAATGCTCGCTCTCCTTCTTAGCAGATTTCTTTTGCCATTAGAACAAAAATAGCTAAAATGCAATTAAAAAGCACAATGAAGAAGTAACTATTTCTTTTCTTTATGTTAATCCACCGGGAAAATTATAAAAACAACTTTCTACAGTTTCACTGTGTAAAATTTATGCATTTAAAATGGCTGCCAATATCGATTATTGTTTCTGAATATTCGTGATTTTATTGTTTGATCCAATGTAAACTACCGTGGCCGATAAGTGCATAAAAAAAATCTTTGTTGCGTAAATTTTAAAAATGCGTAAAAATAATGTTATATGCATAAAAATAATGTTAAATGCATAAAAATAATGTTAAATGCGTAAAAATAATGTTAAATGCGTAAAAATAATGTTAAATGCGTAAAAATAATGTTAAATGTGTAAAAATAATGTTATATGCATAAAAATAATGTTAAATGCGTAAAAATAATGCTTGGCAACCACTTCTCAAAATTGCGAGTGGCTACGTCTGAAGCGGCGGGACGTACTGCAACCTCGTCCCCAGGACTTGACTATTTTTTAATAATGAATCAAGACCCGCACAAAGACAAGAATTCAAAACTTTTCAAGCGAAAAGACGCTGATACACATGCTCCTTGTTTTAATTTTTTTTAAACGTGTACAGAAACATTGACGAAAGTTGATAGACCAATAAGAACTCGGTGCAGTGGTCTATGGCTTGGTTCCGAAACAAAGAAGACGTGCGTTTACAAACGTTCAATGGAGACAAATGAAGAGTGCACGACTAAGCGACAGGCAAATTACCAGCACATTTTTACCCTTAAATGCGGTTGCCGGCTGCTGACAAAAAGAAGCGCGAGGACGCGTGAATAGTGTCACTTTTTGAAAGGAATAAAAATACACATTTATTGATAAGACATATTATCTCTTCTATTTAAAAAACTTCCAACATGCGCAAGAAGTTAGTTTTCGCGATGTTGAAGTCGGTACACTCTGGTAAGTTCAATTTAGAAAAAAGGTAATAGAAGTATTCAAAATAAACGCTTCCCTGTTCATTTTTGTTTTCTACACCGTATTCTGTCAAGTAATCTTTGATTACGGCTACATCGTCTTCCGCAACTGTGATACCGTGATCGGTGAAATTCTCTTTCGGAAATAAATATAAATGATCAGGCCTCCCGTATACTTCACTAGACTCTGATTTCCGAATGTAATGGCAGTTCCATTGCTCCTTGCAGCTTTCTAGCTCGGCTTGAATAAGCGGTCCGAAACAGAATTGACAACACGCTTTCTGTAACTCATCATCGCAATTGTAAAGACCTGAATTGACTAAGTCTTTGAACATGTCAATCATGAAATTAGTCTTAAGCCGTCGCAATTGCGACCACCAAGCTTCGATTCTTTGATTGTGGTGAGATGATCCGTACATGTGCGGCACACTAGTATCATGATCACGTGAAAAGTAACATTGAGAGGCAGCTAATATACCATTCTCTGTTCCACAATCTGTTCGTACACATTTAGGAAAAAAACCCAACTGTTCTATTTTTTCTAAATATACCGTAGCTATTGAAACTGGGCCGTTATTTGATTTAAGTACACGAAGCCATAAAATTTTCCGGCTGAAACCATCGATGCAGCCATGTATAGGAAATCCAAACGGCTTCAACTTATCATACCCATCAACGTGCCATAAATAATTGGGCCCATTTGATTTATAGTGCCTTCTTTTCAACCTCTTTGCTTTCCGCGCGGATGAGCCTTGCGGATCAAGATCTCTCATAGTTTTCATGACTAAATCACGCGGCGCATTGATTCCTTTTTCGTGGCTCAATTTATGCCACATAGTTCTGTAGCCAATAGAACCTGAATTTTCGTCGATTTCATGCCTAACGGCATCAACAACACCTGCGAGATGTTCCTCATCAAAAGATTTTCTTTTAAGGTCAAATGACTTGATTTTTTTCTTTAGAGTTCGTACACACATTTTCACGCCATGCTGTTGTCTTAAAAAGTCCAAAATTTCATTGTAGGTAAATCCTTTTCTGAAGTATTGTGTGACAACAGTCTCAAAAGTAGATGCAGGTACTTTCTTACCACACCTTGAACAGTACTTATTTGTTGTTTTTAAATTACAACTCAAACATTCCATTATTTTCTAAAAACATAACGCAGAACATGTATTCATGGAACAGGTTAGAATCTATTTCATAACCACACATCAGAAAATTTATTCATCGATTACCTTAGAGCAATAAAAAAGCTACGAAAGTTTCTCGCGAAAAAACTTCGACATAATTCGATCCATTTTTCAATATTCCAGTCAAATTTTCATCGATAAAAAAAACTTTAGTCGTTTACAGCTTCGTAGTTGACAGTTTGATGAGAAAAAGTTAAAACAAAACTTTACAGTTTGAAGAGAAAGTTTAAAAAAACTTTTATTAACATAACTTTAATATATATAAAAAATATACATCTAAAAAAACTCTATATATGTATAATAAAATGGTCAAACATAACATACTACAACTTGTGGATTGATTTACGACTAAAAAAATCACATTTCGCAATTATTTAGGAATAACTATAAAAGTTATAAAAAAAACTTTGATTTATTTGAAGAATCAATCAATTTTTAAACCCTAATGCTAAATTTACTCTCAAAGGCACAACTAGGTACCAACCTAGGTACCAACAAAATTAAGACAGAAAATAAGTAAAAACATCTTGTTTACAAAATCAAAGCTATACTATTGAGAACCTAAAACTATCTTCACAACTCAAAATTTTAGTAAGTTCTTCAGCAAGTTCACTGTATTGTCCATATGATTCATCCAACTCTAATTGAGAAATACACACTCTTGAACGTGGAGCTCTAAACACTTGTTTTGTAAAAACCACAGCTATTTTATCGCTTGGAATGTTATCACTCCCTGTTATGAAACGCAAAAAATGACACAGATCCTTGTTATCCAAACTTTTGATAATTTTCTTTAGAAATTCAATTATGACTTGCTGCTTCTCGGTCATTTTCTCGGGTGGTTGCAAACATTTCATTACTTTTCGTGATGTCGGTATTCTGCCTTTATACAATGAAGTTACATCTTCAACTGATTTAAATAAGGGTGTTCGCAACGTATTTGCAACCTCTGCAAAGCAATTTGATACATACTTGGGTTTTTGAATAAGTTCTTGATGTGCGATTTCCAATACTATATCTTTTAATGTATCTTTCGTAGGTAATCTGAAGCACTTATAGGAAGAAAGCAAATCAATCAGAGGTTCGTTATTTTCCTCAAAAGATTCAAGCATCGATATCAAAGTCTCTTTTTCATCTGTTGACACATATTGTTTAAATGAATCCAATAGAGTTGTCTCTGTTAGGAATTTCTCACCAAACAATGTAACAATTACGAAAGCCTGTGATAGATACAATGGCCAATATCCAAGTTTATGTCCCCATAAAATTTTGATGTACAAAAGCACACTTGACAAATACGGGAATCAACATAACTAGAAGTAAGCAAAATGTGGACCAATTAAAAATAAAAAATAAAATGCACTACGACAAAAAGGTCAGCACATGGTTAAATAAAGAACATCTGGTATTCAGAGAGATACAAAATGTTATTACCATACCTATGATCATACAGCACACTTGCACTGGAAATGACAGGATCAGAAGATATAGCAGAACTGAAATCATAAAACACAGCAGTTGTGATAATAGGTCTTAATAGGTCTCAATAAAAAACTACTTATGCAGTAAATTATAGAAACCTCAGATTTTCAGAAAGATACAAAATTATGTTATTAACGTGCCTGTTATCAAACAGCACTGAAAGTGACAGGATCAGTGGACACAGCCAAACTGAAAACATAAAATCGTATTACGTACCTTTCATTATAAATATCTAACATATTTGGCAAGTCATTATCATCACAGTCTTCTATATTATCCTCTGAGTCTGTTGAAACCATATATTCCATCAAATAGACAACAATAGAGTGGTAACCAACACCTAAGTCTTCTTTGTATTTTTTAACACTAAACTCAGTTTTAGTTCCTGGTATATATTTTATAACTTCGCCACTCTTGTATACCAGTTTGAAGTCACTAATCTTGTTATGATGGAAATTCCTGTGATAACGCTGGAACTTTTCAAAAACAGCTTGTTTCAATGGGTACGGTCCCCAATCAGTGTTTACCTTAATTGGTAGTCTACTGCCTTTTTCTTGTTTTAAATTATCGCCTTCGTCCCTACGTAGTATAGAGGCAAATATCGTGCTTTCTTTCACTTCACGTATGTCAATTTTTCGTTTTTGGGGAAGCGTTGTCGTTCTTGACTTACTTCGTTCTTTTAAAAAATCATTAAAAGTCTTAACCTTTCCAGAATCATCCTCTTTATTCACACTACTGTCCTTTCCACACTCTCCACAATACTTCCCAGTAATCTCTTTACCACAAAATCTGCAAAACATATTGACGTCAACAGAGAAGAGAGGGAAAGAACTTCATCAAAGTTTTCCCGCACATTATAAGCAAATATGGCGGGTCATTTTATTTATTTATTTTAATAACAAGGTCACGGCAGACGAAAACTGGATATAAGATTTTTTTTACGGAATGAGATTATTTTTACGTATATAACATTTTTTTTACGCATGTAAGATTTTTTTTACGTATATAACATTTTTTTTACGCATATAACATTATTTTTACGCATTTTTAAAATTTACGCAACAAAGATTTTTTTTATGCACTTGTCGGCCACGGTAGTAAACAGATTATTGAGCGATCTCGAAAAACTATCAATGATGTTTCCTGTTTGTCTGATCAACATTAATTCCATGAACCAAAAAACAGTTTTGAAATTTGAATTCTCTGACATAAAAACGTCTCATAACTGTGATGCAAATAAACAAATAAATTTCGTGACACGATCAAAAAGCGTTTACAACCTCGCTTCCAGGACATTTCTCCTTTGTTTAGCGTCTCTGTAATAACGGCGAGGACAATAATGTGTTTAATGGGTGTGCAAGAACATCTGACCAAAGAAGTGACCGTGACTTTGCACGCAGAAAATGCAAATGTTATAAACAAACTAGTCGGTCACCCGTGAAAAAATCCACGGGATCGCCCGTCCTTTATATATCGCATTTCGTCTTTCCGTAACACGACGTTTTTCTCGCGGACAGACAGACAAAATACGGCTAGGCGTGTCTGTTGTCACACACTACTTTGACTAGCCTTTTACGGCGGTTTTGATTTAACTTTGGTCTTTTAACGGCAACTTGCTTTTCTTTTTTTAAATATTAACAGGCAAACTTCCATAATACATTGTCCTTTTTTCGCTCTGTTCCATAATACCGTCGAATATTTGGGGTCACATCACTATAAAAAAAGATAAAGAAAAAATCGTCTATTATTAATATTTTATTTGCCTTCTTTCTTAAAAAAAACACAGATATATTTAGTTTATTACAATTGTTTCGTTTATTTCATAATCAGATTAAACTGTTATCTCCTCTATTCAAACTTCACAGGAGAAGGACTTAAGTATTCAAAACGGTTCATCCTCTTCAGTTTCAGACAAACTCATTTTTCTCGTTTTGCTGATGTCTTAAAAAATATTTATTGTACTTGTATATATTTTTTTTATTATTGACATAAAGGGTACAGAAGAAAAAAGTTACACGTTGCTCAACTTTCAAATCATTAGAAGCTTTTTTATTTTCTTTATTTCCAGTTATATATACGATAATGTAAAATATCACGTGTGTTAAAACAAAAAATTTAATATCGTGTCAGCGAGATTGTGTAGTGAATGACTTAAAAGAAGAACTACATAGTGGCATGTAAACATCTTTCACCATACACACGGTGAAAACTAAGGGTAGCAAACTGAAGTGACGCATTGTATTTGTAAAGTCATAGCCACGATAACTTCGAGTCGCCACATTGTGCCTTGGACAGAGTACGCTTATCAATAAATAAAAGATTTGACCAAAAAAAGACAAATCAACATTTGACTTACTTATTGGGAGGATCTATTTTTATGTTGATAACACAAACTTGTACTTAGTTGCATCCATGTTGCCAGTAAAAAGGATGGAAAAGGATTCCCTCGTTCCCAGGGTTTTTTGCCTTTTTGATACGAGAGACTCATATCAAAGTAGTAAAAAACCTGGAAAAGATGTTGGGAAAGAACGAGATTTAAAAAAAACAATGACGAAACTACCATATTCAATAAAATGACGTTATATATGACGTCAAATATAAAATCTACATATCCAACGCAAAACACACACGCAATATCAACCGCACATACATCTTCTACACAAAAAATGGCTCAAAGTACAAGTTTTGATATTGTTAAGAAAACTGGAGATAAAAAGAACGAAGCACCATTGAGTTTGTTTCAAAGTGCGCGAAACACAATCTTACAAGCCACTGGCATTGACAAATCGAAAGATCTTTTCAAAGAATTGAATTTACCAAAATCACTTGTGCAATACTTAACAAAAGCGTTTGGTACCGATGACTTCTTCGTAAACAAAGATGATGTCACACCTGAGGATGTGGAATCGGGGATATACAAAGCTGTATGTCGATTGGATACCAAAGCAGTCGTCCTAAAAGTTCTTGACAGAAAGGAAATATCGAAGGAACGCTTTGAGGTTCTCAGTAGGTGGGAAAATCTCTCCCTCATTGGCGTTCAAAAATGCTACACATCTTTCTTGCAGCAAGACAAAGTTGTTTATGTTTTGGAATATGCCAGGAGAATGGACGATGTGATCAAAAATGTGAAGAAGCAGAAAAGTACCATCTCAGAAAGCACCATTTGGTGTGTTCTTTATCAGGTCACGAAAGTTATCCTCGCCTTAGCAGAGGTTGGCTTACATTGTCCAAATCTAAAAACACACAAGTTGGGTTTTGCCAGTGATGGAGAGATCAGACTTGAGAGCGATATCATGAGTTTATCAGAAGAAGCAAGTGCGATGGAGAACTTGATAATGGAGGATGACGAGCCAACTGGTGTTTACACTTCTCCGGAAGTTATTAACGGAGAAGAGCCAACAGCATCCAGTTTGGTTTGGGAATTGGGCGTGATCACATATGAGATAGCCGCTCTTGAACCTGCCTACAAAATTGAAGATGCTTCCAACATGTTCGAAGCCTTGAATGATATTACAGAAGGCAACTCACCCCAGGAATTATCAGATTCCTATTCAGATGACTTCAAACAGATCATTAAAAAATGCTTGAACACAGATCCCGAAAAACGTCCATCTTTGAAGGACGTGAATTCGATCTCGGAAGGGAAATCCACAACATGTGACGAAATCAAACAATTCCTTTAAACCAATTTATTTTATCCCTGCATGTCTTTCTTTTATCCTGTAAATAAATTATGTAAATACATGTGCAAAAAAGAATGGGTATATTTTTAAATATTTTGAGAAAAATAACGTTTACAACGTTTTATCACGCTCTGCGTTTCCTACTGATTTCTTTTTAATCAATTTTAAGCGTTGGATTTACATTATAAGTTGAGTAAAAGCACTACACGTTTTTTTAAGAAACGCGAGTTTAAGAAACATGAGGCTTAAAATGCCAAAAAAATAAGGAACATTTAAAAAACATTATCAGCCTGATGGTAGGAAACAAAACAAGAAAGTTTTCATTTTTAAAAACTGTAATATTATTAAAAAAAGAAATCCAAGCAAAGGTTGCCTCGTTGAATAAAAAGAAAGCTTATTAAAAGGAAAGAAGAAGATTAACATGCTTGTAGCATAAGAAACACGAGTTTAAGATACTTACATACGTAAGAAACATTTTAACTGTTTTTTTTTTTAAGAAACATTAGGCCTGCCTTTCAAAACCAGTTTCTTAACAAAACGTGCAGCTTGCGCCTCACGGGTAGTGGTATAGAAAAAAGATATTTCAGGGGTTGCCACTTTTTTGAAAAGTTAAATTTGAAGAGATTTGAGGAGTTTTGAAGAGTTTTGAGGAGTTTTGAGGAGATTTGAGGAGGAATTTCAGCCTTTCTGGAGGAGATAGCGGCATTTTTTATGGAAAAATTTGGAGATTTGAGCAGATTTCAAATTATTTTTCACAGAGAAGATCGGATATTTTATACCTAGACCAACACTTATCACTTCAAACAATGAATGTATAAGAATTTAGTATTTTACTTGGTACTTTGCCGAACAAGACCCTTGATTAAACGATTAACGCCAATATAAGCTAATATCTTATAAATGAATACTCAGTACTATGCCATGGTGCTTTATAATGAAACAAACCAGCCGTGCATTCAGATAGAATGTAAGATTATTTGACCACTGCTATGAATGTTTGTATATATCTACAAAATCAATCTCTTTAAAGTAACAAAATCCTACGTCAAAAATAAACCAAGCAAAAATATCTCAATGATTAAAATCAGACATGACAATTTTTCAACTAGTTTTGAGCAGATGATAGGTTTGCCATGCTTAATTTAATGATATCACTCACTCACTCACTCACTCACTCACTCACTCACTCACTCACTCACTCACTCACTCACTCACTCACTCACTCACTCACTCACTCACTCACTCACTCACTCACTCACTCACTCACTCACTCACGAATGAATTGATTCTAAACCACATTGAAAGAATCTCTCAGGAAATGACATAAGATAAAATTTCAATCAAAACAACTAAATTCATTCTAATCCTTTCGGAGAACATGCAATCAGAACAAAGAAAGTAATTATTAAAAATTTGGGGTGGGTGTGAAATTTGAATTTTACATGAAGAAAACCTAAACCAACGATTACAGTGAAAACGTAACACAAATATTCTGAAAAATTCCTCCTTCTTTTTTAGCAACATCCTTTTCTTACTCAGTAAACATCAAGTGATGATTGATTTTTTTGAGCACCTCTTTTCAAAGCAGCACACTTCGAAACTAAATTTCGTACTTCGATTGCATTATGTTTACCATCACAAGTAACCATCGGCAGCCGCTCTCATGGATTGAATTCGATTCTTCCGTTTGTAAAATACTCATATTTTTTGTTCAGTGCTTTCAGTTTTACCTCTCTCGCTGACTTCACCGAACTCTAAATACGTTCCTTTTGGCTGGCCAGATACCTTGCCCGTGCTTGCGTAACATGGTTTTGTAGTATTGCAGTAATTTCCATATTAAATTACTGATGGTTGTGGAATTCGTGAGGTCATGGATAACTCTCTGAACTATCAAGCTTTCTCTATTCTGATTTTCCACTAGAAGTTTTGAATCAGTACTGAAGCCACGTTCCTCTTAGGTCATGTGATAGGATCAGCAGAACCTTGATAACTTTGTCCAAATCAGCAAAACCTTTAGAACATGACACAAAACTCATTAAAAACAGATCCAAACGTTGCTCTTTATTGTCAAAATTTAAAAACTCGATTTTTCTCTCCTTGACAGTCCTTATGATGAATTTATGGTAGTCAGTACTTGTCATCAACAGTAGCGGCAATGGCTTTTGAGCTGACCAATTCGGATACTATTAGGACAACAAATGACTCTTCTCAATCAAGTGAGAGCACGTTTTAGCCAAGAAATCAACAACCTTTCTCTTGAATTTCATTACTTGATTTTCACTTACCAAGTAACTACATTTGTTTTGCCACATTACTACCATGCGAATGGTTTTGCCACATTACTACCATGCGAATGGTTTTGCCACATTACTACCATGCGAATGGTTTTGCCACATTACTACCATGCGAATGGTTTTGCCACATTACTACCATGCGAATGGTTTTGCAACATTACTACCCCAGGAAACATAGCGGAAAACAAGTCATATTTTTTAACATGGAATTGAAAGAATATTTTGAAAGAAAAATCATCAATTGCTTACGATGTTGCTAGCATACTGTCTTCATCGACAGAGCTTTGGCTTTTGAAAAACACACCTGAATTACCTTTCGGCAAACGCCTCTTATGTTTAATCCTTTTGCTTGAGTATTCAGATCTGCAATAGCATGTGTGGCAATGTTAATTTTTTTAGCACATACTTTGCATCTTGCAATACGCAATACTTACATTTGTTGATACTTTTTTTGCAACTAAGGCTTAAAATCTGCGACCATATATCTGGAAAACTGGATTTATATTTAGCTTTTGACATTATTTCCACTACAAAAGCCATAATATTTGCATGCACAACACAACCTTCAGTGTCAGTGTAATCAAATCTTTCCCTAAAGACTAATTGAGAAGATTTGAGGAGAAATTTTCAAAAAGTACCAATTTTGATTCACTTTAGAGGAGACTTTTTGAAATTGAGGAGAATTGAGAAGTTTTGAGGAGACGTGGCAACCCTGTATTTGTTATTCTCTTTCTCTGTCCTCTCCTAGCTTAGCCGCAAGAACACTATATAATAGTGATAACACTCAGTTACATTATTCGCACGAAGTTTAATGCAATTGTATTAACGATTGGACGGCAGTTTAAACAATGCAAGAACCTACATTAGAAGTATCTGAGAATGCGCAACTTTATGATTCAAATTCAAAACATTTTTCCTGCGAAAAAGTAGAAACAGTTTGTATTTCTTGTCTAGAGATATTTTAAGGTAATATTCAATCAATCAAAACCTAGCCAATAGCGCAAATTTTTGCAAACGTCTTAAGAATCAATGCAATAGTTTTCTTTCAGCGCTAATTCCCTGTTTCTCGTGAAAAACTAACAAAAAAATCCGAACTTGTAAATCCAGTGTTCACCATACACAATTCGTCATGTGGAAATTCGCATTTAGCTTTATCATGATTAGAAGGAATCGTTAATTGACAAAAACATCTTCTCTTTAAATTTATTAGGTTTAATCGGTCATTACGTTTTTAAAAGTGACACCAAACATTCACGAAATAGGAAATTCGAATGTTTTCGCGCTTGTCCAGCAAAAGTTAAATTTCTTTTCGCGAACTCTTGGATAATGTGCATATTTTACATGGCTAGAGGGATATACCCTGTCTATTATTTCCAAAAGGGGCAATGGCTTAAATAGGGTGTCCTAGAGTTTTTCATGCTTATTTCGAGCTACGCAGACCCAATTAGGGTCAGCGCTCTATCAGATAACTTCCTGCAACATCCAAAAACCCACACAGTGTGCTATCTCCCAAATTTCCCTCAGATGGGTGAGGTTAATCCCGGGGCTATGATAACATTCACTCGCCCATATTGAATTGCCCCAAATACTAAATACTAATTTTTTTAAACAAAACCGTTTAATTTTTTTAGGGGACATGTACAACAGACATAAAAAGGTCCTTCTTTCCACGAATCTTTCTGATTAAAGAACTTACAACGTTTCAACTAACTGTTTTAATGCAATGGTATTAAAAATAATCTAAATCATTACTATAGACTAAAAAAATTATTTCAGGACATATTATTGGTGACATTATTTGCATTGTCATAGAATTACATACAGCCTGTGGCTGGTATGGTTAAGATTTGGACATAGAATTACATACAGCATGTGGCTGGTATGGTTAAGATTTGGACACAGTTTTCGTATTATTATATAGATTCTCTGCAGGCAAAACAAGTTAGGTAGAATGTGGCTCATTATAAAAGATTTTTCACTTTTTAAGAAATTTTATCATAATAAATTGTTTAGTTTTCTTGACTGCTTTTAACATGTGTAGCCTGACTTCACTTCTTCAAATTTCGTACTTTAAACTGTTTTTTTTCGCCAAATATCTGCCATTTTCCCCGAATATTTTTCATTGACCAGTTTTTCTAATCTTTAGACAAAAAAAAGAAATAAAAGTACCTTGATTTTTAAACCCTGAATTTTTATTTTAATATGTACAAAATTCATATGGCATAGATGAAAATTTTAACCCGTTAATACAAACATTCCTTAATTAAATGTATACCTTTCGAAGACAATCTGAAGAAAGAAAATGGCATAGCAAACATTTTTGCTTGTCATCATTTTGGGCCAATGTTTGTGTCGAGATGATTTATAAGTTGAATAACTTTTTTGTATCCTGTGTTTTGAAAATACTTTTAAAAAACATAAACAAAAAAATTTACAGTATAAAAAAGAATTTCAAAAATAACTAAATTTTTAAATATATACCAACTATATCTTAAAGTTATCAGCGTCTGTGAAAGGTCTAGTTATTGAATAAAAACAAAATGGCAAAAAAACTAATAATAACACAGTCCCATCTCGGATGGGTAACTCGAATTCTGTAATGGATATAATACCATACGCATGCGCAATACAGTAACATACTAATACGCCCACATGTCTTGGTTTACGAACCTTTTGATAATAATTTCCATCTAACATACTAAGAAATATTGCCACACCAACAGCTGACAAAAATAAAGCTAGGTAAGGGAAAATATAATAGATAACGCCAGAAAAACATGTGTGTACAGTTCCAACGATTGGAATGATATACAAACCAGCATATAAAGGTGATCGTCCAAGGTTTTGAAATATGATACGAAGAAGGATACCACGTAATATTATCATAGTTATAAAGGAAAATAGCAAATAAATAAAAACTGAGGTAAACAGTGGATACACAGCTTCTTGTGTGCAATGTATTGTGGATAAATACATCGGTTTTGGGTTGAAGAAAACTGTATACCAGTCTTTTATTGATTTGACACCGCATTTATATAATTGAAAAGAGCCTATTGGTTCGAACAGTAGCACCATAGAAATAAATGAAGTAACACTTTCCAGCAATGCAGATGCATGCAAAAACCAGACTCTTCGGTGACTAGAATGAAATGCATCAATGGCGTAAAAATGCAACACTGTAACACATAACGCCATAAATCCTAAAAATAACCAATCGTACAACTCAAAAGTTTGATTGCATTTTTGACAAATATATCCATCTGTTCGGTAGCCCCTTGGACATGCTCTACAGTTTAAGCTACAGTCAGTCATATTTTCTGTGCTTGTTCGTCCACAAAACATACCAAGACATTTTGAACATTCACTGGTGCTCATTACCACAGTTGCAAGCCATGAACCGATGAGAAGAAGCTTCAGCAGAATGTGGAAAACCATACTTCTACAAATATCATTATTTGAATCTAAAAATAAATAAAAGTTAACAAGTCCTTCACTGAAACAACAAACCATCACAGGGCATGTTACTTTTAAGTCTACCTTTGAATGTTGCAATGTGGGTCCTGATCATAATTTATTTTTAAAACAGAAAATATAGATAGTTATATAGGTAGTTAGTTTAGAGAGTTTCTAAATTTCATAGTAATGAAGTTGAAAGTCTTCCGTATTTATATTTTTATCACACAATGCGTGAAACCGCGTTGGGGATACTACAAAACCGAATCATAATTACTTTTAAAACCTTTCATTTAAATTGAATGGTAAGGGATTTCAGCAAAACTAGCAGAATATAATTCCTTACTGTTTTTCAGGAATTTACGACGCATCACAAAAATATCAGCTCAGGGCACGTTGGAAGCATTCTGATTGGTTTCTTAAAACAGCGTAAGATGTTATCAAAGAGAATTTAGGTTGGTGATTTTTATATTTTTTTTAATAAAAAACATCTGTATTTTATATTTTATCGCCTTTAAATAAAGAAAATAAATATGATACATTTTAATGGTTTGTCCCAGGCTAAACAGCGAATTTAGCAGTGAAGTACCTGCAAAATATCTTTTTGATTTCCACAAGAAACAATAAAATGTGGGGAATTTAAAGTATAATAGTCGATGGCCCATGGAAAAATCCATGGATTAGCCCATCCTTTTTATACTACATTAGGCTCATCTTACTACTTGCGGTACCATTTTGCGTGGGAAGGCAGATATATACGGGTATTATAATACAGATATATACTGAATGTAAGCACTTAAATTCTTTCCGGTAATGAGTTTAAGAATAAACACTGATTATTGTATTCTGATTAATTGAAACTTTGTATCAAAATTTTTTGCAGCTGAAAAGTATAAACTTTTTCTTCCTTTTGCCACAGCAAATTTTTCGAAACAAAATCAAAAGAAACAAAACTGCAATCTCAAAGACTAATTCGTTTTGTGGAAATCTGCCTATATGTATCCATGTAATTTTACACTCTTTTTGTGCTTGAAAACTCCTTTAAAGGCTGTTTTAATTTTGTTTTGCCTGACTACCATAGTGGGTGACATTTATAGGCAATTCTTATCAGAATGAAGACAGAGTGAAGCCAGAGACATCCCTTTAACATATCATTGCTGTCAAACAGAAAACTGAAAAGAAAAATCTGATGGGTGGATGTATTGGACAGGTAAATTACTATAGACGACTTTCATCATGACTCGTGTTGTTTATAATCCCCAAATCGACAGGCAAAATAATGCAGGAAGTAAGCCGTGGACCAGTCCATTTCAAACTTTATTTTCAGTTAGAGGCATCTTTTGATCTTGAAATTAGAATATAGCTTGCATGTAGTTTAGATTTAGATCATATATCAGTGAAAAGATGCTAGTAGCCACAGTACAAAGTAAGGTTACATTTTTTTTCCTGTCGATGCGCAAGAATCCCATAAAAAAGTAAACATTGAAACTCATCTGTAGCAAAATATGATAAAGAAAGGGGTGCCAAGTAGATGTTTGAGAGCTTTGTTGAATCAGGCTACTTCTATTTTTTTAGGGTTTTTCTAACCTGCCAAATTATAGTGACCTTCAGAGGTTATTAATATAATAACACGTATATACAACTAGCTAATTTAGATGTCATTCAGTGCTAATAAAAATCAAATTTTAGGAAGCTAGCCAGATGTCTAGCTAGAGAAACCAGGTAAAAATACAACATAGCTAGCTAGCTTCTGTCTAAAACAATATGAATGTGAAACAATTTTAAAAATACTTAACCAGGACATACACAACATCAGGACTGGAGACAAAACAAAAGTTTGACTTGATGCGGATAAGCGTTCCGCGGCGTTAATTTTTTGCTTATACTTGCACAGGCTTTCATGTCTATTTAATAATGTTCTCTTGATGTCCCACATATTTCTTCAGCAAATGAAGATGTTAGCGAGACAAACACTTATTTGTGCGACAGTGGTGTTCCGCCCAAAGTAGGGCGGCTGCCCAAAGTCGGGCATTTTTAAATCATAACCCAAGTAGGGTAAAACAGATTATTTTATCAGTTGAAACTGCATTCTTGCGTCTTAAAATAACTTTATTAAACTACTTTAAGCTTTACTATTTTTATTCCTGAACTTAATTTAACGAAAATTTGCTCTTATGAACACATATTTAACCAAAATTTAAACATTTAATCTACAACTATTTCAGAAAAAGCATGTCCAAAATAGAGCATACATGATACCCAAAGCATACATAGATACCCAAAGTACCCGACTTTGGGCAGGAATAAAAACCACCCAAAGTAGGGCATTTTAATATTGACGATTTTTGACTAACTTTGGGCAGGAATAAAAACCACCCAAAGTAGGGCATTTTAATATTGACGATTTTTGACCGAGTTTGGGCGGGAATAAAAACCATTTAAAGTCTAGCAGCTTTCCGACCAAATACTACCTCGTAGGGTGTCATTTTTATGCTTCGCACAAATGAAGTGTTCATAGCATCTAAAACATGTAAACATACTAAGGTTAGTTACCATACCATAGCCTTTTACCAAAAAAGTTCGTTGCCAGCTTGGTGCAAACATAGGTGCAAAACGTAAGAAATATAAACAAAAATCAGAAACACTTCGCTGACAGCAAAAACTTTTATTAGACTCTGAACATATTCAACAGAATACACTAAATTAACTTTCAAAATACTAACACTGGATTTCTGGCAGCCAATCAGACCAGTTGCATGTTCCCGTGTCATTTTCTCGGGCGCTGATCATTGTCTAAATTGTGTTATTGCCTTGTTCCACCATGCCTTGTGATTGTGAAAGACCTGGACTACTATTAATGAATTTTGCTTCTCCAAGCCATAACATAACTGTTGCACGAATGATGTCGTTCGCAAATATTAATGAATGAATGTTTAGAGAACAGACAGTACAGAAATATAATCAATGTGTTTATTATGTATGTTTTATTTCAGGGAGATGTATTATCTTTGTAAATAAACCAAAGCAAAGCAGTACTCAGCTGTTTTAATAACTGGGAAATGCAAATTAAACTTGAAGGTGTTAAAATTTCGCAGGATTTTAGTTTCGCGAGAGAGCAATGTTAACATTTTCTAATTAAATTCCTTCAGCGTAGTTTTAATTTTTTTAACATTTTTGGACAAAGAAAGTGTTTAAAACGAAGATAACCTTAAACAATGCCCTTCAATTTCCTTTTGGTGATTCCTTTCCCTTCTTTATATTCTCGCTGATTCTTTCCGAAAAAAAGTTTCGAGAAAGTCACTAAACACCATGTGGATTTGTTTTTATACCATCATTAAAATTACATATGGAAATATTGGAAAAATATAAACTACCTTTTCTGTTGGCATACACAAAACGTTGTGAAATCCGAGTGTTGGATAATCCATTAATTTATAATTATGTTGAGGAGCCACCAAATATGCAACAATTTCATCATGCATATCCTGTTGCATGATGCCTCCATTACGTTTTCCCTCCTCAGGTTTTAACCACTCTTAAAACTTTTCTCTGTTCTCGTGTGTGTTCATGTTAGTTGATTGATCGAGTGGGAGAACTTTCAGGAAATGTCTACATGTGAACAGAAATGGACCAACCTCGATCTCATTTTTCTGAGCTTCTGTCAACCCATACGGAGGAATATATATACCTGGGCACTAGTTTACAAATTGTGCAGGAAAGTAGAAACAGATTTTAGCTAGCCAGGATTTGCGGTCTTTGATTGCTTTCTTAAAAAAAATCACGCGAAACACTATGCTCAAAGTAAGTCGAGATTTATTTAAATGCACATCTTTAATAGGCCCTAAAGCGTTGCGAATAAAGGTTACTAGTTTTACAAGCCTTCTTTTAGTTTTTCTTAAAATTATCCTTAAACGTATTATTTTCTGGATCGTGATAAGAAAACGCCCTCTTTGACTGGGCCTAATTTGGTTTAATAGCACAAAGCTGACCAAAAGGCATTTTTTTGCAATACAGTGGGTTTTTTTATACTTATGGTAAAAAGTTTCTCTTTGTTTTATCGTAAATAAATTCTTTATTTCTTGCCAATAAAAAATGCTCTCTTTTTTTCAATTCGTACATGCACCACATAGGGTAAAAACTTTCAAAGTCGGGCGGCTAAAGGCAGACAAATATTTTCGCCCGACTTTGTATAAGGCCCGACTTTGCGTGGGACAGTGGCACGAGTATGTTCACAGTGGTTGGGGTCCTTGCTGTGCTCGTGGGCCGAGATTTGGAAAAGATTTGAGGAGATTCTTCTTTATTGTTTGTTGCCATAACAAATTATTTAGTGACTTGTTTTATGCAGAACTATGCTAATGGTACACAATTATCCGACTTTCGGATCCTGTCATGGCATCCTTCCTTCCTTCTTAATCCAAATCCCAGACCAAAGGACTCCCAGGCAGCGATGTTATGTAACACTAGCTATAGTTTGCTTTAGCTAGCTGCCAACAAGTAGTTATTCTCGGATCCGGGTTAACATGCTTAAAATTTTCTGATCAGTTTTAACAAAAATGACCAACATATTTAAATTCAGCACCAAAATTTATGGAAACTTGCAAATTTTCAAGTTTATACACTAAGTACAACTGCCTCTATAGTAGCCAAACTTCTGATGTTTTATGAAGAAATGACCACACAAATTAACTGCAGTGAAAATTTTTCACTGCAGTTAGATATTATGGTCAAACTCTTGTAAAATTATGGTCAAACCCATGTAAAATATGCACATATACATGTGCATATTTTACATGGCTAGCCTCACAAATATTGAGGGATTTACCCTGCCTATTATATCCAGGAGGGGCTATGGCTTAGATGGGGAGTCCTAGAACATTTCATGCTCATTTTGAGCTATGCAGACCCAATATTAGGGTCTGCGCTCCACCAAACAACTCCATGCAATATCCAATGACCGACACAGTGTGTCATCTCCCCAATTTCCCTCACATGGCTTGGGTTAACCCAGGGCTATGGCAACATTCACTCAGCCTTCAAATTTCACTTCAGCACATCGGCAATTGCGGAAGTAATTGCGAAAGTATTACCAATTATAAGGCTTTCGCTTCGGCACAAATATTGCTGAAGCATGAACTAGATCGTTGACCGTTCTAATTTTCCTTTTTTTATGAATAATTTCCCACTGCCCACTTCGAAAACGATGGAAAATAAAAGACGTATAGTCTTAATGCCCTCAGCTTATATTTGAATGATGTAGCGCATCATGAAAATTTTTAAAAACATCGATACATTTGTCACTTCACAAAACCTGGTTTCCACGACGATGTTTTTTAAAAATAATTTTATTAAATATTCAGTTCAGCCTGCAGTTCAAAATGGCAGAGTGATCTTTAGTGACAAAGTTGTATTGAAAAACATCAGGATTAATCCAGTTGAATTTGTTGATGTTTGATACTCGTCAAGGCTTGGCGTCATATTTATATTTTTTACATTTTAAAAAATGCAGAAGAAGGTGTTGAAGTCTGTCAAGGCATTTTCCGAAGCTTTTCAGTGCTTTTGACCATTGTCTTATCAGCATTTTTTCTGCCGAATGACTGCCGAAGTGATTTTGAAAAATTGCGATGTTACTTTAGCAATTATATGCCAAAGCAAATATATCTGAAATTCGAAGACTGACACTCGCCCATATTGAATTGCCCCCAAGGGGAATCGAACCCCATGTCTCCTGCACAAAGTGCGAGAGTCATAAACACTAAGCTACAGCGCCACTTATATGCTCTGTAGTTTCTTTTTCTCCACATACACAAGTCCTATTTCTTCCCATATTATTTCTTATGTCCATCGTTTCCAATCTTCTTCTTATAGTATCATTCGCTTCTTTTATTCCCATTTCACTTATGTACTTTTTTCTCTCTCATTTTCCTTTCCTTCTGCTCCATTTCCTCTTCTAGGTTCTTTTCAATTCCTCCCTTTACTTTCTTTTTCCACTCTACTTTTGTCATCTTTTCTACCTGTTCTAACTCCACTCCTATCTTTCTTGCAATCTTTTCTGTTTCCTTGTACCAACCATTTTGTCCATTTCTTATCTGACTTACTATCACCTGCTTGCCAAGTCTATCCTCATCTTAGCAAATCCTTTTTCCCACGTCATTATTCCAAGTTCTTTCATCAATTTTTGTTTTGTTAGCCAGCTAATATAATATAGCTGTAGTAACTATTTTTTTAATAAGTCCGATGCATTTAGCGAGCTATGTTTTCTCAAGACTTTTCACTCTATTTCAAATTGCCAGTTTTCAGTTCTTCTGAATAATTCAATAGATGAATTCCGTTGTCTACATTTTTAGCAGTAAGCTGTTTCAGCCCTGACATCTACGTGGGAGGAAAAAAGATGGAGGCACTAGGTGAAGAAATCAGTCCATTTTATCATACGAAGGCATTCTTAGGACTTTAAATGAATTTAAATCTATCAGAAGGCATCCATCTACACTCGATAATAGTTTAAAACCTCAAACAATGTTTCCATGAGAAGAAATTCACAAGAAAAGACTCTCTTCACCAAATCATAGCATTTTTTTCCTTCCCCTGCAAATGCCAGAGCCAAAGAGCGCTGAAAAGTAAACAAATAACGTCACACTGGAATTTATCTATATTATAATAATTTTGTTTTCAGCACTCACAAATCGATTTAAAAACATAACATTCCTAGTTTTTACGAACAGCGCTTTTTGGTTGTAAAAGGTGCAACAATCTGTAAACTAGAGTGCAGGGTTTTAATTGAAATATGTGCTGTTAATAAAAACATGCATTTTCTTCTCACCTTGTGATTCTTTTTCGGTAGAGAAGGACATCCATTTCAAGCAAGTAACATTTAAGGTATTGTGCATCTGATATTTGAATAGTATATATAATGAACACACTTTTGGTTGATAGCTGTGTTCAAAAATATGTAAACAATGTTTTGTTTTGAGGCTAGGTAGCTACCAAGCACAGTCAAAGAAATTATGCAATTATTTAGGACTAAGAAACTGTTTTTTCCCAGGAGAATGTCAACAACAGTACCTACAACAATTCCCCTGAGAAGAAACATTGGTGAGCAAACCACAAGGCAGACTAGTTTTATTTAAAAGGGAAATAAAACCTATGTCTATATAACAGGCCTGGTCATGAGTAAAATGACTGGCGTGCGGTAGGTGTCACACTCCTAAAACTGCGATGGCGTGCGATAAACATCGCACACCTGAGTTCTATTTAGGGGTGTGATGAAAGTCAGTAGGCGTGCGATTCCAAAAAAACTTCCTAGGAGGCAATCCTCGAAATAATTTTTGGAGACTCGTCAGACAAAATGTCCGCAAAATTTCCAGTTTGGTCAGACATGTCCATAGCTCGTTTTGAACTTTCGTCGGACAAAACGTCCAATAGATTTCCGTCTTGGTCGGACACTTCCATTTGCTTAGATCTCAGAATTATTGAATTACCCCACCCCCCCCCAAAAAAAAAAAACTTTTCCCTTAATAACGAAAAGGTTATAGCTATAAGGAAATTCAGATCTTACTGAATAATAGACCTATTGTGGAAACAGGAAATAGCTTTCCTTTACCCGTTTTTATTATTCCTAAAAAGAATGGAACATCCAGTATGATACTGAATTTAAAACAATTAAATTTGGCTAGTATTGATCTAAATGATGCCATTACAGTATACCAGTTTATTCAAATTATATACCAAGAGTTTTTTGTGTTTAAGTTTGGCCAAACATTTTATAAATTTATTGTCATGCCTTTTGGTTTTGGTCCAGCTGTTATAAATTTTACAAAGATAAGTTATACTAAGATAAAGTTTCATTTCCTGAGGTATAATGAATACCTATCTATGGCATAATAGATGATTCCTTTCCGTTGGGGGAATCATATGCAGCTTGCCAGGAAAATGTAAATGTGACAGTATCCTCTTGCTTTCAGCTTAGCGTTGCATTTGCTAAATATGGTAGCTTTGCTGTGTTGTGGGTTCCTGCTGCTCCTTCTGTGTAACATCCTAAGGAAATGGGCTTGCCTCAGATCCTTCAAATATAGTTTTGGAAGAGCACATAACCGTAGAATGATCTCCCTACGACTTAAAAATAACTTTACCCAGGTAGGAAACCCCACATTTACCCTAAAAACTGATATTTGTGTTCGTTGTATTTTTGAGCAATACAAAACCTTCGTTCAAAAGTAGCTCACCCAACAACAACGAAATGAGTCAACTAGATAGGAGTTTCTTTTCTATCTCTTCACTTGATGCCTGCAATAGAGTTTCTGAAAGCCAGCTCACTCTCCAATTAAAATTAATGGCTTTATCAAAACTTAAGCCAAGCAGGCACAAGTATTTCTATTTTTTAATCCTCTTGTCAGGGGACATCTGCCTCAACCCAGGTCCTGTTAAGTATCCCTGTTCTTCATGCTTAAAACCTGTGGCAAAAACACACAAAGCGCTTTCTTGTGACAAGTGTGGATTATGGGCTCAAAAAAAATGTGAGCGCATTTCTGATAAAAAATATCAACAATTTATGAAGACTCCTGAAGATAAACTGTTTTTCGTTTGCAGTCCCTGTCTTTCTCGTAATTTGCCCTTTGCTAATGAGGAGTCATTTGGTGACGAAATTCCGGACAACATCAATATTACTATTGATGAAAACTTTGATTTTGAGGCAATCAGAAATGGGAAGGGCTTAAAAATGGCCCATCTCAACATTAATGGTCGTCATCCAAACTAGACTATGTTAAACTTCTGCTACATCAAACAAAACTTGATGTATTCTCCATCTGTGAAACCAAAATTGATGACACCATCACTGACAATGACGTTAAAATTGATGGCTATGTTTGTTATAGGAATGATCGGAATAGACGAGGTGGGGGTGTTCTGATTTTTGTTAATGAAAACTTGGATAGCCACCTTTTGAAACACCTTTACTTCGAAAATGTTGAATCACTATGGGTGAAAGTGTGCCTGAAAAAAACTAAACCTATTTACGTGTGTGGGGTTTACAGGCCACCTGGAGGTAGTGATTTGCAGAGTACTGAAAACCTGTGTACTCATTTTAAACAGTGTTTTAACAAGCTCCCAAAAGAAAAAGAAGTTTTTATCTTGGGAGATTTTAACTGTAACATGCTTTCAAAATATGCTCTTTCCTCCAAAATAAAGGAATTATGCTCCACTCTTTTCCTAAAACAACGTATTACGGAGCCAACTCGTGTTACTGAAAATAGTAGCACTCTTATAGACTTGATACTTTCTAACAGTTCTTGTATTTCTAAAACTAGTGTCATGGATTTAGGCATCAGTGATCACAATTTAGTTTATGTGATCAGAAAATTCAAAAGGCCAAAATTTGAACCTAAAACATGCAAGGTTCGTAGCTACAAGAACTTCAGTGAAGAGGCTTTTCTGAAGGACCTCAGGAATTTAGACTGGTCATATTTTAATAATTATGATGACCTTGATGAAGCATGTGAGAAACTGAATAAAAATGTTAAAACAGTGGCTGACAAACATGCCCCTTTCAAAACACATAGATTTTCTGGCCGTGTTGAGGCATGGGTCACTGATGAATTAATAATAGCCATCAAAGAAAGAGACTTCTTGAAACGGAAAGCATCAAAAACAAAATCCATCATAGACTGGGAAGCTTTCAAACAAAAAAGGAACCAGGTAATAGGTCTCAAAAATCGACTCAAAAACGAGTACTATAATGACGTTTTGCAGGACTTTCAAAAACGGCCGAAAACAACTTTGGAAAACCCTAAAAAAACTGGTTCCTGATAAGTCAGGCAATACTACCTCGATAAAACGAGTAGTCCAAAACGATGGTACAGAAACTTCTCACCCAAAAGAAATTTCCAACACATTCAATTCATTTTTTGTCAGTGTTGGTGCCAAACTAGCCTCTAAATTTTCTTCTGACACTACTAATGTTAATCCACCTGTTAGCAGACACGATTTTCGGTGGGCTCGTATTGAGACCAAAAGTGTCGAGAAAATAATTAGTTCACTAAAACTTAATAAAGCTACAGGCTTGGACGGAATTGGTTCACGACTGCTAAAAGCAGGTTCGTCAGTTTTAAGTATTTATTTATCAAGTCTTTTCAACAAATCTTTATTTACTGGTTATGTACCTAAATGTTGGAAGACTAAAAGGGTCTCGCCTATTTTTAAAAGTGGCAATAAAACAGATCCTACTAATTATCGGCCTATCTCCATTTTGCCAATTCCTATGAAAATTTTTGAAAAGTTAGTGCATGAGCAAATGTCTCATTTTATTTCTGAGCACAACTTCCTGAATGACAGACAGTCCGGATTTCGAAAACTCTTTTCCACAGAAACTGCAGTAGTCGATGTCTCTGATTTTATTCTTACTGAGCTCGACCAACATAACTTTGTTTGTGCTGTGCTCATTGACCTTAAAAAAGCTTTTGACACTGTTGATCATAAAATTTTGTTAAAAAAACTATGGTGTTTTGGCATCAGAGATGCTGCCTTTGACTGGTTCGAGTCCTACTTAACGGGCCGAATGCAGCTGACTCTTGTAAACGACACAGGATCAGATCTGCTTCATGAAGACGCTTTTGGGGTGCCGCAGGGATCTGTGTTGGGGCCCCTGCTCTTTCTTTTGTATATTGATGACTTAAAATCTGTCATCAATTCAAACTACCACCATCTATATGCAGATGATACAATAATTATTTCGTCTCATAAAAACTTGGATACCCTTGTCTCCCAGGTCGAGTTAGAACTTTCGCAAGTCGACCTCTGGCTGAATAATAACAAAATGACTATTAATACGGACAAAACTGAAACAATCTTTTTCGGCAACCACAGCCAGTTAAAAAAAGTTGAGAACAAAACTATCAACTATATGGGTATTCCTTTGAAGAGGAGCGAAAAAGTTAAATATCTTGGGGTAACATTTGATCAAAAAATGCAATGGGAAAAGCACATTAATGACATAAATAGAAAAATACTAATTAAATATTCTAAAATTAGAACCATTGCATCCTGTTTAACACCTCACACAAAAAACCTTTAAATTAATGCACTTGTCATGCCATATTTCAACTACTGCTCCTCGGCATGGGCTTGTGCCACCCAAGGTAGATTGGGAAAACTAGAAAAACGATTAAAATGTGTCCGTACCTTTCTTGGGAAAGAGAGGGAATATTCAATGAATAATTTACTCATCAAAAACGATGCCATATTAGTTTTCAAAGCCATGAATCACATTGCTCCTGATTACATGCGCTCAAAATTACTTTTGACAAAAAACTGTCATAATCATCAAACAAGAGGAGCTTCAAAAAACAGGTTCACACTTCCCTTGGTCAACACGGAATTTGGCAAAAAAGCCTTCCCATTTAGAGCTGCAAAAGTGTGGAATAATCTTCCAGACCAAGTGACCTGTGATGGAAGTCTGCTTTCGTTTAAGACTTCCATCTCTAATGTATTTGGCAAATTCTAATGGAGATCACTTTTTAACTTTTTAATTTTTGTTTTTTATTCTTTTTCTTTTCAATTTTCACAGATTATAAATGTTACTATGTTTGATTGAGCTGAGGCAGTCTAAGGTTTATCATTTTTTGTTTCTTTTTTGTTCTAGTGGCCCCCAGTGGAAACAATCCACTAACTATAGGTTTTTGTGATTTTCTGGGCTAGCCACTTTAAATATTTATTATTATTATTATTATTTTTTAGCCCCTTTATCTGGCATGTAATCCAAAGTCTTGGAGTTCCAGATTTAGTTCCCAATATCAAAGCTTCTTGGAACCCAGAAGCAATACTCAACTTGGCTATAGTAATAGTAATAATATAATCTCATTCATCACCATAATGTACAAGAGTACTATGGTATATATAAACTTTTGAATAAAAAGCACACAAAGAACCAAAAAAATTGTCGTTTTTTTGGTGATTACATATATACATAAAAATAAAAGAAAAAAGAAAAAAGGGAAGAAAAGCGAAAAAAGAAGCAAAGAGACGCTCTCCATAAAGAAAATTTGGGTGAGAGAGATATGTATAGTACACAAAGTGCCTTGGCATCTATAATCACGATACCAGGTTTAAGGAGTCTTTCAGACCACCCTTTAATAAGTAGATTCGTAAGGGTGTGTTTAATTTGCGACCGAGTACTCCTCGCTACACTCACATGTGGGATGTGAAGGTCCTTCTCAACTATTTGAAGTCATTGGGGAAGAATAAACTTATAGACTTTAAGCTTCATTGTTTTAAATTAGCTTCCCTTTTATCGTTATTAGCAGAGCAGAGAACTGTGTTGTTCATAGCATTATGACTACACAATGGACTTCTGTAGAGACACTATAGTTTTTCATTAACCGTCCTTGCTTAAATCTACAAGAACCTACAATCTTGAGCGTGCCCTTAGTTATAGAACCTTTCCTAACGATCTTGACTTATGCCCAGTTAAATGTACTCAATATTATCTAAGAAAGAGAAAGGGGCTTTTCTCCTCAGAAACTGCTAACCTTTTTATTACACATAAGAGTGTAGGCCGTTAGATAAAAGAAGCCATGACTCTGGCCTGTGTCGATACTGATGTATTTAGGCCAGACAGTGTCCGTAGTGCTTCAGTTCAAAAGCTGCTAACCTAGGAGTACGATTAGATGTCATCTTGAAATACGGAAAGTGAAGTAGAGATTCTACTTTCTACAAATTTTATTGCAGGGACTTATCTCTGATGTAACTGTCAACCAGCTTGACGATTTTGTTTGCAGGATGCAAGGACAAAGTAGCCATGCATAAACTGCAATAAACGTCTCCAGACAAGAAAATTGTTTCATGTTGTGTTTCAGGAGCAAACTGTACATATCTTGTTAGTTATAATTACACTTTGATTTTTTGGATTATCTAGGCAATTGTCAAACCAATTTTTTTAGGCAATAGTGAATGAACACTTTACTTCCAAGTTCATGTTTTTCTTAAAGCGAGGTTTCCTGGCAACACACCATGACGCTGTTTTGTTTACTACTACATCACCTTGCACCTTGAAGTCTCATGCATTTTGCGTAAACACAGAAAGCTGGGAAATAGAATTGAAAGATTAATCGAGTACTTACGATGGTTAATCGGGATTTTATTTCCAAACCTTCCGCTTACGCAATGTGCGTGAAAGCGAGGCTCACGATTACGGAGTTCTATTTTTCACAAATATGCACTGAGTATCAGTTTTGCATTTTTAGCGTTGTGTTTCTTAAACTCGTGTTTTTTATACAATGTTTGTTTATGTGTGTTATTCATCAGGGTTAAAATAAGGAAACTAAGAAGTTATTAAAGTTTTTTTTTTGTTATTTAGGTAAAAAAACGTATGTGAGTAATTTCTGTTCAGAATGACCACTCTTACACGCAGAGATTTCTATACAACAATATTCGCAGAAAAATTTTCACCATGTGGAAATTACTTGGTTACTGCAGACATGTATGGAAAAATTGCTGTGTTTAATATAACTCAAGCATTGACAGTGGATATTGCGATTGATTGTAAACTCCCTCTAAACATCTTTCAAGCTCATGAAAATTCAATCTATTGTTTTGCTTCTACAGAACGCTATTTAATAAGTGGAGGTTCAACGGAAATACACGGTTGGTTATGGAAGGATATTCTGCACCAAAAGGTATACCGAAGTAAATATATTTTACATTTAAGTTCATGGAAGATGTTACTGTTAATAACAATTTTTTATCCTAGCTTTCAGTACAGTCATTTTCTACTGAGAATGTTCGCACTGATCGGAAATCCGATCATGGACGGACGATTGTGATCGGTATTTACAGTTGGACTCGTGTAATTTGAATTATCCGGGGATGTCAAAATTTGTTCAGATTATGAGTTTTTGAATTATAAGAGTTCACGTTTTATCAGCCACATTTTGGAAAAAAATAAATAAAAGGTGTTTAAAAGGTAAATAAAAGAAAATTGATTTATTCTGTCGAATCTTCTTTGATTCATTCTGTTCGAGACTTTCAACAGCAAAGGATCTACCTCCAAAACAGTTGTGAACAAGGCTATTCAGGATTTCAATTGTCTCATCAACTTTATTTTGCGATGGTGATGATACAACATTTGAAATACATGATGAAATATACAACCAGAGGATCCAAGAATCTGTTCGATTTAATGATTTTTTGAATTATAGGAGTTCGAATTACATGAGTTCAACTGTATGACAAAATTGAAACCCTACTACTTTGTGCGTCGCAAACATACTGCCTGGCAGTGAGCAGGATTCAATCTGCTGCAGTCGCTATAACCACAAGCCGCAAACGAACCCGCTAAACAATGTGCGACAGCCGTTTTTTGTGTGAATATATGTGTTAATAATATCGCATAACCCTAAAAGAAAAACCCTTAAAAATATGTTATGACAGTTTGTGTTTAAAAATATGTATCTGTGTATTTCAGAAACCGACTCCTAAATGGACCTTTACCCCACCATCATCCAGTCCATTTGAATCTCCTGAAGCGAACAGTCTTGTTGTAGATCCATCGACAGACTCTCTTATAGTTGGATGTGGAGATAATAATGTTTATGTGTGGGACCTCAATACTGGTGATTTAAAACATACATTGAGAGGACATGAGGATTACATACACTGTGTTGAATTTTTATCAAAAACAAGTCAAATTATCAGTGCAGGTGAAGACGGATTGGTCAAATTTTGGGATATGCGTTCATGCATGTCTGTAGAGCAGATTGCTCCCAATGAATTGAGCATGACGTCACGTAGCAGTGTTGGAAAATGGGTTAGCTGCATCGCTACAGATAAGACGGAAGATTGGTTGGTCAGTTAATTTTGTTGTAACAGCTTCTCTCTTGGATTCTGTACGCACCCACTAATATTTGCAGCTATTATGTACTACATGTAAAAACCCATTGCGCGTGAATTTACAAGTTTTAGGTTACAATTCGGTACAAGGATCCAAGAAAGAAGCTGTCTTGTATAAACAGAAAAATATAAGAACTGGCGTAGTGATTTTTTATCGATATTTTTTTTTTCAGGTTTGTGGCGGGGCGGCCCATTCATCTGTGTGGCATTTACGTTCAAAAACTGCCACAGCTGTTCTATCGACGCCAAAGTCTTGCGCACAAGTTATTAAATTCGAAGACGATTTTATACTCACTGCGGGTACGGAACCAAACGTTTTTAAGTGGTCTATAAATGGAGAACTGAGAACAAAGTTTCCGACGTCACCAAAGTCGATATTTTCTTTGGAGGTCAACGAACATTCGAATCGTGTATTAGCGGTCAGCGGCAGTTCACCGTACGTGGACATCAGCACGAATTTCAAATACAAAGCCTTCTCGTTAACTGTCAAAGGATGATTGGTTGTCCACACACATTGCTTGAAATCAATTATACGTATGGAGGTCACCCGTGAAATTTGAGTACTGACAAAAGTTTTGAAAAACATTGACAGCGAAACATGGAGTTTAGAACTGCACAAGTACATACAGTGGAAAGTCGTACAAACACAAGGTTGACAGTTTATCCTCTCTCAATATAATTTTATTTTAGGTGTGGAAGTTTTTATTTTATCAGAAAACAGGGTGGCCACAATTAATGGAAACCATAAGAAAGTCGCCCAATTTGGTTTGATCCCACGAAAGAATCAATCACACAAATGATAGATTTTTTTTACATTTAATGACTGCCTGGTTAAATTTTTTTATCCATTGTAGTGTTTCTTCATTTGATTAATTTTCGCGAAGGCTTATTTTCGCGAATCAGTCGTGTTGAGATGTTTCCCGAAGGCTTATTTTCGCGAATCAGTCGTGTTGAGATGTTTCCCGAAGGCTTATTTTCGCGAATCAGTCGTGTTGAGATGTTTCCCGAAGACGTATTTTCGCGAATCAGTCGTGTTGAGATGTTTCCCGAAGGCTTATTTTCGCGAATCAGTCGTGTTGAGATGTTTCCCGAAGACGTATTTTCGCGAATCAGTCGTGTTGAGATGTTTCCCGAAGGCTTATTTTCGCGAATCAGTCGTGTTGAGATGTTTCCCGAAGACGTATTTTCGCGAATCAGTCGTGTTGAGATGTTTCCCGAAGGCTTATTTTCGCGCATCTACTACAGACTTGCCACGCCTCTGCAATTCACCTTAAGTTTGAATTCCAAACTTCTCAAATCTTCTCTAAAAGTAGATTGTTTTAAGAACTTTCTCCTTAATTTTAACTTTACAACCTGTCGCATGTTTTTATTTTCGAAATGCATAGAAATGCTGCATTTGTACATCAATAATTTGTTCTTTACTTGTGGCATCGCGTCTCAGAACTTTTGTTGTGCAAAAAAACTTCCTTAATTATTCACTCTCTATTTCGTGTTAAACATTCGTTATTTGCTACACGAGTTCATAAACAATCTCAAAACCGTCATTATATTTTGTTTTCCAAAAAATCGACGCGTCAATACGTATATGGTCTGTTTTAACGACGATTTCTTGATTAATCGGCGTCATTTGACTACAAAATATTCCGACAACAGACTCTCCAACAGTTGCCGTCACAGTTGAATCAACGCAGCTATACAACTTCGGATCAAAGTTGAATACTTTGAAATAAAGTTTGATTATCTGTCGTCGTGGAAGAGTAAGTCTCCAATGACAACGCCCACACCTGTTTTGATTTTGATTTTTTTGTGTGTACATTATTGATCCATTTGTTGTCACAAAAATGTCGTCACCACATCTGTTGTTGAATGGTGTGGTAGTGATATCTGTTGTTTCGGTATTTCTTGTTGACATGGATTTCGTCGTTGACGGACGTGTCGTAGAAAGACTTTCCTTTGTTGTGTTTTTATTCCGCATTGTCATGATTGACGAATAGGCTGTGCTTGACGTGTCCGTTCGTGTCGTCGGCGTTGTCATGTATGTCGTAGTTGTTGTCGTAGTTGATTTTCGAACATCTAAAAATGCATTTTAATAAAAACAAACTTTTAAGAGGAATTAAAAACAGACTGTTTGACTTAATTACCCACCGGCTGGTATTAGCTTGTAGTAGGCATAAATATTGATAACAGAGGGAAATCTGTTCATTGCTGTCAACGTAATGTCATCGTGATAACTAACAAATACTTGATGTGCTAAATCATTACAGTACGGCCCAGATACAGTCTTTACACCAAGTCGATCTCGCAGCTTGACATAAATTTTCGTGGAAACACACTGAATGTTAACGTTGTGGAATTTTAATCGCAGGTGATAACGTCGCGGAGATAGGTTTCGAATCGTATAATCTGTTCGGTGGTATCGCGTTGGGAGGTTTAATTGAATCCATTTACCGTGTGTTACTGCAGTTTCGATTTCATGCAAATTCTTTACGATAATTGAGCGAGTAGTCTAATATATAGAAATTATTACATTTTAGACCACAGCTACTTGATGGTTCTATCATGTAGCCCGCCTTTCATTGCTTGCTTAGCATGGGTATCGTTGTTCAGCACGCGTGTCATTGCTTCTTTAGCACGCGTATTTTATTGAAAATTTAACGCACGATGCCCAAACATTGCTGTATTTCGCTTAGAAAAGCTGTCAAAAAGTTGTCGCAGACTTGATAAAAGAACATGAAAAAGAATAAAAATTAGAAATAGTTATGAATAGTTATTTAGTACCGCATCACGCATGAAAAATTTGGCCTAGCTACCAAGTAACGGTGGTTTCAGTATTAGCATAAATTGTCTTTTGACATTTTGAAGTAGGAAGCATGGTTGTGGATATGGCAAAAACTGTACAAACGTTCCGCCCCAAAATCTTGATTAACAAAATCTGGAAACACAGTATAGTTAATTTGCATTTTTACTACGTTTTTTTTGTATAAGAATATAACTAGGCTGGTCATTATTCTTATTTCTCTATTATTCTAAACAATAGACCTATTGTTTTTAACCTGATATCCCAGCCTGATATATTCTTATAAAAGAAAAAGCGTGTAGGTGACTTTTATCAACCATATGATACGCACGAAAGCAAATACTATGCCAAAAGATTACGATCAATAACAAAACTGTACTTGTATAATAAATAGGGCTTCATTTTAACCCGGTGCTTGTTAAAATCTTTAAACCTCACACTTTGTAGATCTAATTAAACGACATGACGATTCATCAAAATGGGCGCCTGAGGTGTTTATAACCTTTTTCAAAAACCAATAGATTTTTTGTTTTTTCTCGTTAACGACTACTTTACACGGAATTGTTTAAATACCGTTGAAAATCCATTCCTACTCTTGTTCTTTAATTTTGAAGTATTTAACAGCCCCCGTCCCTTAACTGAAGTCACAGCAGGTGTTTCAGCCTTCTGCAAGCACTATGCTCCGTTAAAAGGACGTCAGCCACAAAAAAAAGGAAGGCGTCGCAACTCGTTTCTCTCCATCAACTAAAAAACGCCTGAAGTGAACGAGTTGGAAATAACGCCCGCTTTCCTCAGCTTACAAAAGGTTTGAATGTATGTAGTGTTACTTAAACTAGAGTAGAGATGGAGGATATACAGGATTTTCCCAAAACCACGGTCAAACTCTCATAAAAATTATCATACAGAATTTTGCTTGTGACGTCACAACTTTTCGTCACGCCTCATTGCACAAAAATCTATTGATATGCATGAAAAATCCCCCATCATGCGGTGTTGAGTCATGCATATCAAGGTAAAGTCCCTATAATGCTGTGCTTAGTCATGTAGATCAAAATCATACTGCAAATGAGGTAAATTCCCCCCTCCCCCCTACAAAAATCCACTAATAATCAACGCATGCGCAATAAGAAGCGTTAGTTTTGAGTACCATTCAAGGTTGAATTGTGCACATAGGGAGAAGATGAGTTGTTTCGAGACGAAAGCCTCGTGCAACAAAACCGTTGAAAAAACCCCCCGCATGCTTCAGCATGTGCCTGATCATTTCAAGACGCAAGGCATGTGCAACAAGGCTGTTGAAAAAGACCCCTTTATGCTCGGGGACGTACCGGACAGGTTCAAAACGTGTGCAACAAGGCTGTTGAGGAGGAGCCCCTGGTGCTCTGGGATGTGCCGGATCAATTCAGGACGCAAGACATGTGCAATAGGGCTGTTGAAAAGGATTTCCGCGCGTTCAGGGATGTGCCGGATCATTTCAAGGCGCAAGGCATGTGCAACAAGGCCGTTGGGGAGAATCCCTATACGTTCGAGTTTGTACCGGATAGGTTCATGACGCAGGACATGTGCAACAAGGCTGTTGAAAAGGATCCTTGTGTGATCGGGCATGTGCCGGACTGGTTTGTCACCCGGGACATGTGCCTCATGGTTTATAAAGATGAGCCCGAGGCACTCGATGCCTATCGCCGGAGGAAGGCCGAAAGGGCTAGAATTAAGGAGGATCTTCTTCCATTAGCCTGGCATCCAGATAGGGCCATCGATTGGTGTTTTTCAGAGGATGAAAAGGCAGACCTTGAAAAGTTGTGGGGGTAAATAAATGGAGGAACAATGTAGGGACTGTGAACGTATGCTTGATGAATATGACAGATGTACCTGTGGACGGAGACTTATGATAAGAGATAAAATGCTGTGTTGGTACTGCTACCAAGAGCACATTACCTATAACGGGGGCGGCTGCGTATGTACGATGAAATGCAATTCTCTGACATCGTTTAAATTACAATAAAACAAAGATGCTACAATTTGAGAAAGAGCTCGTCAGCCCTAAGCTATTCTACTCATTTGCAACTACCTTTGCAGACATCAACGATATCAACGTGGACTTCCTGACAGTGTCAAATCCAGTACCGGCTAATAGTGGTAAGGATCAGCGGTACATCATAGGGTACCATACACAAGACCTTGTGGTAGCCTTCAGGGTAAAAACACCTAAAATCTGGTCCGCGCATGGGGTGACCCGGTACAATGCCAATGCAGTACCAGCAATGAGTCTTGATTTCGAAGAGTAGCCCGACTGGGTTGCGAAATATCGTCAGATCTGGTCCAGGATCGAGGAGCTTATCTCCGAGCAATTGACGACGGAGCCGGTCAAAAAGGACCGTTACGTGAATGCCAAGCTCAAATATTACAAGGACGTGATAACGACCAAATTCCACGGTATGCCAGTACCCTATGATGAACCCTGCCAAGCCAGTACTATCCTGGCACCATCATCAATATATGTGCAAGGCAAAAACTACTACCCCCAGGTACATATTACGGAATGTCGATATAAAGACTTTAAAAAAGAATCACTACTGAATGAGGATTAAAATATTTTATAACCCATATAAGGTTATAAAATATATAAAATTAATTATGGCCTATACTCAGGTGGAGTGTCTACATAGCGCTTGCATACTGCGCAGATTGTACGTTTTTTAAAAACTCTTCCCGACCCTCTTGTCTCCCTCTGGCAACTAGCTTGGCACGTTCCTGTTCATTGATGGAGTCAACAATGCGGTTGAACCTCTGCCTCATCTGTTCTTTCAAGACCATGTATTTCTGTTTTTCCTGTAATATGTGGCTGAACTCATACTTATCAATCTCCCCATTTTCAACAGCCCTTGATATTAGATCAACGATCGAGTTCAGCTTTGCTACGGCGATCAGCCTTATGTTCTCATGCTTTTTTGATTTTACCCCCAACTTTTTCCGGCAGTCTTAAGGCCTGCCTGCCCCATCCCCACGGCCAATGAAAGACCCCCCATTGCCACTGCTAGTGGTACACCCATTCCTGAGAGCAGGGTACCAATACCGATCCCCGAGGTGATAACCGAAACCCCTAATAATCCATGGTCACAGTAGCGCACCCAGGTTCCATGCATCTTGAACTTTTTTGCGAGTTTATCCCGCCCCTTTATCTCACTTCGAAGATACTTTTCAATCTCACCAATCTCTTCAAGTCTATATCTTTGGCTTTCCTCCGGCATATCCGCGCCTTGTGCAGGTGCACTCGGCAAACTAGGGTATAGTTTGCTGATATCGCTCATCTTTATTCTATCAATAGTTGCATGGTTATCCCGGTGAACGAAACGTTTTTGTCATGGGGATGTTCGTCCGTTAGCATAAACTCCAAACGATCCGTGGACCCTTTTAAGGGCATGTAAATTGGGGTCTCAAAAGTCCAGGTCAGCATATCCCCCCAGGCGGTTAGCTCTTTGGTGGGTAACAAAGCGAGAATTTTAGATTTTTTGCCATCCAGCAGGCAGTCGCCTTCATCCAATTGAGGACAAACGAGTCGTAGTCGAATATAGATGTCAGTCTTGTAAAAGGAATCATAGTCTCCCTTCTGATAGTACTTTCTACTGGGATCGTAGGATAGACCCAGGAGCTGTTGCAGCTGTCGATGAATAACCACCGTGTACCCGTCACTGACACGGAGCCTACATAGTCCGCTCTTCAGGACAAAAAGTTTTATCCTGTCCTGTGCCTGACTATTGACGATAGCCGCCAGGTCCTCGATCCTGTATAGACCGTTCATAATTTCGATCCTAATTTCCCTCTGATCGGGGCCCATCTTACGTATGACAAATTCATTATCGCTGTAAAGGTTCAACCATACAGGCCTGATGCTTATCGATTTCAGGGCAATCCTCGAGTCCTGTCCCAGGTAGTCTTCAAAAATAGTAGGCTTGTATATATCGGTGATATACAGTTGTTTCATCTTTGTTTTAAAACAAAGATGAATATCTATTCATATAATCCCAAGGCAAAGTACAATTCAAACAGGGGTGAATGGCCACTTGATATAACCAACTTGGAGCATCAGGACCTGTACGTGTCTACAGAATCGCATATCTCTGTGGCATTCCCCAAATTTACTAAGTATCCAATCAAAATTACCACAACCTACCTGAACGACCCTGTCATTCGGGGGTGGACAAGAGGACAAGCGTTGGACTACTGGAATATTCAGGTGAACTTTGCAACCCATTGCGCAAGCACTGCACTAGGTATATCCGCTAAGCACCTAACAGGCTCCGTGCCACTTGTCAACTCGATCTTTAAATTCCATGTCTATTACCACATGCGTCGCATCCTAGCAAGAATGAAAGTGCCCATGTCTTTTAATGATGGCTTTAGTCAGTACAAAAATCCCTACTCCACATCTGGGTATGCGCAGGTATGCCGCGAATATGGTGCAGATCCTAACGGTCTATACAAGACCAAATCAGTATCGGCCTCGTTGACAAACGGGAGATGGTGGCCCCAGGTTGAGGGTGATTGGGCAAAGTTCATTATACCAGCAAGTCAGGGTTTGACATTGAAGGTCTGAAGGTCTGACCAAGCTGAGGAGAGTATTCGCGTCTACGTGGTCTTGTTGATTAGATCGCAGGCAGGTGCCAAAGCATCCCTACTCGGGTCTGGTGCGGACAACTATACAGCAAGGCAAATATTGATGCAAAAGTTTGAGGCCATGGTACAACGTCAGGAAAGTGTAGGACATGATATCACTGAGTTTCAGAAGGTGCTGCAATATGCAAGGACCCCGGTAAACTTCGCCGTCATGCCCAGCGTATACATGCTGCCTTCCGATATGAATTTGCGCATAGGTAAAATTGTGGGGTATAACAACAACATCCTCATAGCACTTGCCAATGTCAATATTGGTACCCAGGTTGATGTAAATAACAAACCTATTGCTAGGGGTGCGGCAGCCGCACCCCTCAAGCATACTACGCCCCTCAAGCATACCACAGCACCTATACATACCACAGCACCTATACATGTTACACCCCCTATACATACCACAGCACCTATACATGCTATATCCCCAAGGCATACCATACCTACAAAACATACTACGCCTCCTCATCCTCTCGAACAGCCCCCACAAAACCAACACGAGGATACCAAGGCCGTATTGATCACGACAGGGGTAGGTCTTATTATTGCGTTGCTTATCATTGCGCTGAAAAAATAACTTGGCCCCTCTAACATAGACCACGACAAACCCAACGGCAGCAGCGATTGCCATGTACAGATGCTTAGCCGCGTATTCGACAACAGTTGCCGCTACCCTTAGAAGGAATGAGACTATGGTACCCATAATCCCAGGTAATGCAGCACCTGCTTTACCTGCTAGGTACTTCAGAAACTTTCCGAGCCTTTCAAGCTGCTTCTCCACAAAGCCCTTTCCTGCACCTCCAGCAGCACCCGTCGCGGCACCCCCTCCCGTAGCCGCAAGTACAATGGTGCTTATTAATAGACCAATGGCGGAGACTATACTGGCTATGGTTATACCCTGCTCCCTGAAGAGGATCTTTAGTTTTTCCAACAGAGACGTGTCATCTCCAGCAATTTTCATCAACGTTTCCTTTAGAGTCCCCAGCTGGCTGTAAATTTCCTTTGAAAGTACACCATGTGCACTCTGCGTGGTCTCTTTTTTATCATTCAATTCTTCTATCTTATCCCTAAGATTTCTATATCAATTTTACCCTTTTGCTCCTCGGTTGCCACGGCCTTCTTCTCCCTAAGTTTTTTTATTATCTCACCCTTTGCCTTGTCAATCTCGCTATCAAACGAAATGATCTTACTTGCCAGGCTTTTCAGGTTACCTCTTATAGTTTGAACTTCGAGGTTAAGCCCCCTTCTTTCACGTTCAGTGATACCTTCTTCATCAGTACCATCAAATGAAGTATCTTCTAAAAGCCTCTCCATGGCATCCACAAATTCATCCATCAATTCTATTGACTCCATGGAAATGGCATCACCCCTGTCATTCCCCATAATGTCATCAATCTTTTGCCCAAGTGCCTGGGCCGCTGCCCTACGCCTGTTGGGTGTAGTAACATAGTCGGGAAAGCCCAGCCGCCGCACGAGATTTGCCTTCAATCTGTTGATCATTTCACCGGCAGCTCGCAGCCCGCCTTTATCTTTTGTAATTAATGCCGTAAGGTCGATCTCGTTGAAAAAAAGACGTTTCCCATCTATCCTAAACTCGTCATAGGGTATCGCAATAGGCTTCCCCAGCCTCTCCTCAAAACGTTCGTAGAGGTCGTCGATCTTATCCCTTAACAATTTTTGCCTCTGCTCCGAAAGGCCAGCCCCTGGGACGCCCTGTTGTTCCCCTTGGGTTGAAGGCCCCGGTGTTGATGGAAGTTTTGGCGTTGATGGGAGTTTTGATGTGGTATCATCGGGTTTATCATCCCCCCCACCCTCATCTGGAAGATTATGATCAAATATTGGATTATCAGCCATTTATTTAAATATTTCCCTATATAATAAATGAGTGGCTTTGGAACAACCCTAGACCCCTATGCGGAAACCAAGCAGCTTTTTGGTATCAAAGGACGAAAGCAGCGAGTTCAAATCTCGCATATACCCTCTACGATTAATCAAAATGAGGATCTCTATGTTGATATACCCAACATGTCCCAGAACGATGTCATTTTTCCCGGTAGTCTCAGGCTCTTATTTGACCTGACGTTGATGGGAACAAATACGAAGCGTACCCTGGTCAGCAATATCGGCAAAAGCCTGGTGAGAAATCTGCGAGTTACCTTGGATGGTAATGAGATACAAAACGTATCTGATTTCAATATCCTGGCAGGGTACAGGGACCTCTGGTTACCTAAATTTGATAGGGACAACAACCTCATCCTAGAGGGGATCAACCCCAACGATGGGACCATTAGAGCCCTGCAGGTCAAGGCTACTGAGTACGTTGGGACAGATGAAGAGAAGGCCATCGCTGCGGCGTATAGCAACACTTTCTGCATTCCATTAGGAAAACTCTTACCAGGCAGAGCTACATGACAGATTGCAGTTCGTTCTACATTTCGCACAGCACAGCGATGTGATCAAAGATGCAGGTACGGCAGCCGTGGGAAGTACGGCAGCCAAGGTAGCCGACGCTACCTATAAAATAACCAACATCAAGCTTGAGTTTGACAAGATCACCCATGAAGGTCTCGCAAGTGCCATGATGTCAAGGTATAATCGTCTCGCGCTGCCCTATGAACGGATACTTCGAAGCAAGGTGGTGACCCTTAAAAAATCCGATACAAATTACAACCTCCAGATCGATACACCCGCAAAGAGTCTCAAGGGTGTCTTGTTACTCTTTATAGACCCCGGGAAAGTAAAGGCCTACGCTGGTATCAATGAAGTCTTCTATAATCCAAAAATTGAAAAGATATCCATCACGGTGGAAGGCGAGCCTAACGAACTGTATTCACATGCCATGCTTGGTAAGGATCATTTTGAGGGGGTTGCGAACCTCCTCGGGGGCCACGACTCGGAGGTAACGATTGGGCAATTTTTCAACGAACGGTATGCGCTCTTCGTCGATTTCAGAGCATCTCCCGATCATACCCTACATGGTTCGGAAGACCTCTACAACGCCTTAGTGACGGCATTACTCTCCATATAACCAAAAAAGCCGACGGAACTGGGGATTTCAGATGCTATGTCTACTTACTGATGGACGCCCAACTAAACATCCTAGGCGGGCGTTATCATTCCGTGGAGTATTAGTGACCATAATTTATATTTGTCTTCATAGGGAAAATACAAATCAATATGGAAGAAAACAAGAGATGTTCAAATTGTAAAAAAGTGTTGGCATTGGATGTATTTAGGGTGTTGAAAAATGGCCAAGCTACAAAGGCATGCATCAAATGCCTGGATAAAAAGAAACAGCGGCGTGCCAAAAACAAATGCCCTCATGGTAGGCGGATGGAGCAGTGTAAGGACTGTGGGGGAAATCAAATATGCCCCCATGAAAGGGTGAGAGCCTACTGTAAGGAATGCAAGGGCAGTCAGATTTGTCCCCATGAGAGACAGAGGGCTGTAAGGGCAGTCAAATCTGCCAGCATCTAAGGATGAGGGCCCAGTGCAAGGAGTGCAAGGGCAGTCAGATATGCCCTCATGAAAAACAGAGGGCCTCCTGCAAAGACTGCAAGGGCAGTCAGATATGCCCTCATGAGAAATTGAGGTATCGCTGCAAGGAATGCAAGAAGGGCAAACATTTGGTAGAAAAGAGATGCCCAAATTGTAAAAAGAGTCTTTTGCTAGATGCATTCAAGGTGGTGAAAAGACTGTGGGGGAAATCAAATATGCCCCCATGAAAGGCTGAGATCCCACTGCAAAGAGTGCAAAGGCAGCCAGATTTGTGATCATCAAAGGGTGAAATCCCACTGCAATGAGTGCAAAGGCAGCCAGATTTGCGACCATCAAAAACGAAGGTGGGAATGCCCCATTTGCGAACCCCCTGGACATCTCGCTTCTGTTGTACGATGTCGAACACACAAAGCTTTACAGGGAAATAAGGAGCTCAGTTCTCAGGAGTTCTTTGGGTGCAATATCGCGACGCTGCGGGGTCATATTAAGGCCCGGTTTGTTGAGGGTATGACCTGGGAAAACCATGGGGAGTGGCATATCGATCACAAAGTACCACTCAAGTATCGAGAAAATGGGGATGCCCCATCGCTTGCCGAGGTTGCTAGTAGGCTACACTACACCAACACCTAACCTATGTGGGCGAGTGAGAACATTTCAAAAGGCAATCGATACATTACAAAATAAAGTATGGCAACGATAGCTGTTCTTGTTGCAGGGGCGGCGATCAACGCATTGGCGTTTTCAGGATCAAATTTTCTATTCAGTAAACTCTCGGGGCACGGTGACGCAGAGAGAAAAAGGCATGATGAGGCTATGGAAAAGCTCAATGATGCGCAGGCTGCCTGGATCAGGGATAGGCAGGCCAAGCTTGATTGGTTCAGTGAAGAAAGGGAAATGAAGATAAAAGCTGGGGAGAGCTTGAGACAATTGGATGATGACATGTATCAATACTATATAGCATCAAGCAAGAAAGCCCCGCAGTTATCCGACTTTTACACACCTTCAAAACCCCAACAGGATGGGGAAGTCATATTCGTCCTTGGCTCCCTATCTCTGCTGGGCTTTATAGCCTACAGGTATTTATAAGAGCGTTTTCTGACATATAATAAAAGATATGTCAGAAAAAACACATATCGTTACCAAGGAGGAGGCGGAAAAACTAAGTCATATCTACTATACCCCAGAACACCTGTGGACCGGACGGAAAGCCGTCAAAATACTCGCGAAGGAGGCTGGTCTATCCAAAAAACTAGTCACTCACTGGCTATCCAGGCAGCTGCTCTGGTTGAGACACATCAAGGGTCCAAAACGTATAGACTACCCACACTTCACCATTACCAGACCCAACGAAATGCATCAGTTTGATCTGCTGTACATGCCCCATGACAAGCTATGTGGAAGCACCTACAAGTACACTCTCACGGGTATTGACGTAGCTTCTCGCTACAAGGTAGCGAGACCCCTACGTACGAAAAAAGCCGGCGAGGTCGCGGATATGTTGAAGGAGATTTACAGGGCAGGACCCCTTCAATACCCCAAAACCTTCCAATGTGATAATGGTTCTGAATTCAAGTCAGCAGTAACGAAGCTGCTGGAGGATAAGGGGGTGGAAATTAAGCGGGCTACTACCAAATATCACCATACATTTACGGCCTTTGTCGAAGCCTACAGCAAGGTACTCGCGGAAAGGCTCTTTAAACCTCAGGATGCACAAGAGCTGGTCTCTGGCGAGCCTAGTACCATTTGGGTCAAGCATCTGTACACTATCGTCAAAAGTCTAAACAACAGCAAAACTGCTATGATTAACTCGAAGCCCTCGAGGGCGATTAAGCTCAAGGATGTCCCACTTGCAAAAAGTCAAGAATACCCCGAAGAAAAGCCCTTACCTGAGGATGGCTTGTACTTGTATCTGCTACAACCAGGAGAGGAGTATGCTGACTCTAAAAGACGTGCAACAGATGCTTTCTGGAGTAGGAAAATGTATAGATTGGATCGTATTGTAGCGGTTAGTCGCGTGCTATATTATTTAAGGGATGGTCCTGAAAGGAGTTTCGTGTCAGAGGAGCTGATGCTTATTCCTGAAGATGTTCAGGTGCCTCCGGGGGAGGTTAAGGCTTGGTAATATTTTTTATGGCTTATCAAGGCCATAAAAAACACTCCTATTCTGTAATGTATCGGTTGCCTTTTGAAAGCTCTTCATTCGTCATCATCATCATCATCATTCGGATCTCGCAGATAATCCAAAGGATGTAGGGTATAGAACGGGTATCCATAGACGATACCTTTGATGACATTGGGTTCATTTTCCAAATCAATATCGATCAGACGTCTATCCGGTATCGGAAAGTTGAGTTTATTACCTATTGTTTCTATGTCGGCCAAATCCGACAACCTCAATGCCTTATCTTTGATAACCTCGTAACAGAGTGCCCCATACCTATTCTCTTGAACTGAAACGATATAGAGCCCTAGGCGTTCAGCATCATCCTCGAGTTCCTCGTCAATCTCGCTTCTTACAAATGTACCCCATGCTTTTTCACCTGACGCTACCCTGTTTGAAAGCTCTTCGTCTGTTTTATATTCAAACCCCTCGTAGTATACCCCATCTCGATACGTAAAATTTTCTAAGCAAGTAGGGCAATATCCAGCCACCGACCTTGCCTTGATACAACAGTGCAGTACAGGTATCTGGATATCGTAGTTGATTGTAAATTGATTCCTTTGTAGATAGGCTTCCATCTTTTTTTTATATTTCAGTACCTTATAAGATACAGCTGAAGGGGTCAAAAATGATAATTTTAATACCGCAAAGGTATTAAAATTGTGTTTGGTTGGATGTACTCACCGGTTCCCCTGCTGCGGGGGAACCTGTTATGGCGACACTCATTCAGCAAGCTCAAGGAGACGTTCATGTGTGTAGTGTTCGCCTAGCCTAAAATGCCTGACCCTCTCTGGGTTGACTTCAATACATCCACGTTCTCGAAGCCAATTGTAATGGACAATGGAATTAGGGATCTCCGCCAATACCACAATCTCGCCCTTGGGGTAATCAACAAGCTTATTTCTAATTTTTTGTGCTACATACCCCTGTTGACCACAGATGGCTAGGTATGGCCAGGTATCATCGTTGTTTTTTTGGATAACGACCATGCTATTGTCTTTTCCCGGATCCTCGAGATGGGCCACGGCACGTTGCTGTAACTCCTCAATTTCGTCCCTCATCACTATGAGTTGTTTGTCCCTATCGTCCAAGTCATCACCGAGTGCCGCGAGTTGGTTGTCCCTATCCTCAATTTCATCGCCGAGTAAGGCCAGGGCCCCATCCCTATCCTCCAGGGCCTGGCGATGTTCTTTAATTACATCCTGTAATTTTTGGACACCTGCCCTGGCGAGCCATTTGATTAGCCCTACGGATTTTGGTTTTCTGGAACGACGCACAATCTCCAATGCATTGTCTAATGTCACGAATTTGTCATGGCTATTTTGGTCCCACTTTGGTGGTTGGTTAGTAACCAACCATATCTCATGACGCGCAAGGGTAGGAATATCTCGATAGGACTCCGCAATCTTTTCAATACCTAAAAACCTACCAAGATCGGCGCGTTTAAACATAGGTTGATCCTGGTTGTTGGACAGAGTTTCAATTGCTCCTGCGTTGAACATAACCTGCGACGACATTTTCTATATATCAATGCCCACCCGGAGGATTTCACTGTGATCATAAATGATAATTTTGCTACCCACAAAAAAAAACATGCCTTCGAAGAGCTCTCGCGTATCATCGTCAGGTAGGGTGAAGTGGTTCCTGTAGAAATTATCCTTGGTAAGGACATCATCCTTGAACCTACACCAGGCATGCACGGCATTGGGATCGTCACATTCCGGTTCCTTTACAGCCATATCGGGGTACATTGCTCTTAATATGTTTATTCTTGTGCCGAGCTCCTTCCTTTGGCATCGGATCATATAGTGTGGGTGCCTTCCGGATCTTCCATGCTCGTGGGGATCATTTCAACCACGCATAGCACGGTATCATATTGATGACGGTATGGAACATGTCTTTCCATAAGCCTTGCATTTTCCCGGGCCTGTACCATGAGCTGTTCATCCCTGGCATCAAGATCGTCCTCCAGGATGGCGATGGCCGCGTCCTTTTCCTCGATTGCTGCAGCAAACCTTCGCATTTCCCTGGGTAGCACCTCCTCTACAACCCACTCCAAAAATTATTCTGCTTCGGGCCGACCACATCTCAACAGAAAACAATAGAGGCCGGGTTCGGTCAGCAAAATCGTGTTTGGTTGGGTGTACTCATCCCTGAGTACACCCTGAAGGTCCACAAAAGCGTCACCTAATCGCATTTTGTACTTGCCAGGAATATATCGCTGAATGGCCTGTACCCCGGCCCTTCGTGTATATCCTACAGCTCTCCACACATCGGAGGCCACGATACATTGACCTTTATCCCCGCCATAAAGTGATCTGACTTGTTTTCCTTGGAAATAATCAACTGCTGTAAGAGACATCCTTGTTCCATTTTCAAGTAGAATTTGGATTTTTTGTATGGTCAGTCGAGAATCTTCCAAGATCGAGGGTGTTTCAATCTGATATACAAGCAAGAGTGTTTGGATTTTTCCAACTCGGCCTTGATTTCATCCCAGTCTGAAATAAGGTTTGTTTCTTCATCATTAGTTCTCATGTCACTTCGTTCCGAGGGATACCAGGCAAACAAGGCCTTCTTCTGTCTCCTCAAATTTTTAGGGAGGGCGGTGTACGACTGCGTGAGTAGCCATAAGCTATGCCTCCTGTGCCTACCCGAAATAGCCAATTCAAGCAGGGACTGTCGCCGTTTATCGAAATCCTCGTTCGCAATACAGTCATCCACCACAAACAACGTTTCCTCGCATGCCAGCACCGATGACAATTTTTGAATCCATTCGAACAGTTGATCTTTGGGATCTATCAGGAACACGTAATCATCCTTCCAGAGTGAGGCCCTTTCCAAATAGGTGGTATTCCATCGTATGGTAGGGCATAGTATGACTATGTTATGATAATGCTTTTTATATTCTTTTTCAAGCAGGTCTAGAACACATTGCGTTTTTCCGCATGACGTCGGGCCTGTAAAAATTGCCGTATGGGGACTTGTAATAATATCTATCGTCATTTAGTAATACAGCCATTTTTGATTGTGTACCTTCGAATATACCCCGGCACAGCCCAAACATATCAATACACCACCTTGATTGTTCACCAATGACCCCCGGCAGGCTGGGCAGAGCTTGGTATTTTGGGTCTTATATTCAAGGGGTAGTGGAGTATATCTTAATTTGCCTACAAGGCACCGCAGTACCTTACGATATTGTTTAATGAGTAGTTCTTTTTCATAGCTCTCGGGTGATGCCTCAACGAGTTCGATGTACCGGGGTATGATACCATATGTCAACAGGGTGTAAAGAAGTAGGTAATTTTCATCCTGCTGAATTTCCCTAATTTCGACATCGGTGGCAAGAATGTCTACCTTTTGTTCAATAACAGGGTCCTTGGATTTGGTACGCCGCCTCTCCTTCGCCTTAGCTAGGCATTTGATACAACTTTTTGTTCGGCCATTACCTCTAATTTTGAACATGTCTGGGGGAAACAATTTTTTGCATTTGTGGCAACATTTTACATCCATTTACTATTCCGGGGCTCGCCTCCTCCATTTCTATTTGCCTCTTAGACAAATAGAAATTTTAATAGGCGGCCTATTTTGGAGGTATCAGAGATTTTTTATACCATCCCTGTTTTATTGCGTATTCGTCGAATAAGATCGCTGCCGTCATATAGCCGGCGAGTTTCAGGCCGTCCTCCAGGTCCATCTTTGCCCCAGGTCTAGAAACACCTAGGGCCTTTTTCGCACCCATAGCTATTAAGATTGTATACGATACCAGTCTGACCGATTCCCATAAGGAGTCAATAACCATGGTTTCTTTTGGGCTAATGTTGCTTGATGTTGCTGTACTCATTTATATTATAACATTTTGAACATTGAGATATTTGGCTGAGTTTTGCCCTGTTCCCCCTGCTGAGGCTCTGGATTGGCCGCTGGCTTGTTAGATTCTCCGCCATTTTTTGGGGCAAATTTTATACCAAAACCCTACTCCTATCGCAAGCACGGCAAGCGTACCTACACCATACATGTACGGCATTGGGATCATCGACTTGCTAGGACCTGCAACAGGTTCTTGTTCATCTTGTGAAGTACCTTTGCCCACGTTCTTCCGTAAGTCAGCCTTGTTCTTTTTGTTCCATTCCGCAAGTCTCTTGCCAGCGGCAACACGACCTTCATTCTTCTTGGTTATGTCCCTCTCCTCTTGTTTCCCTTCTTGTTCACTCATTTATTACAGTAGCCCGGGGCTCCTCCTTATCCTCCTCCTGTTTCTTCTTGCTCATATGCCTCGCGGTATGGCCTGCCACCAGGAGGGGTGCCAGACACCTCCCAATGGTGCAGTATACAAGGATACCTAGATCGGTCATACTATCCCTGATAATAGGATCCTCTTCAATATCTCGACGTAATTCATCAACGCTGTCGATATCCACCATATTTCCAATCATACTAGCATAGAGGCTGATAACATGGGTAGACAGTGCCCTGGCCGTCTTCTCACCCTTCTCCTGAAGCTCACTTTGAATGTACTCGGTATGTACCTTGTCAATGACCTCATCGGGGGCCTTGCAAATAAACCCCTCGGTACATTTTTGGGTAAGAGATGCCCCTTGCCCTTACGCAGGGCCTCTTTTAAAGCTTGGCGTTGATCGATGGGTTTCTCTACATGTTCATATTCTGTAGAGGCTGTGTCGAATACTTGTGCGATATCAGACATCCTTTTTATTAGTAGTCGATATCGAAAAAGTATGTAGGCGATCAGGGCATACGGTAGGACTATGGCGATTAGTAGGCATATGTCCATTTATACCATATACCAAAGGCTATCGCCAATATAGCCAGTGTACCTACACCATAAAGATACACACCCGTTGACTGTATGGAACTGTTGGCTGCAGGCTCTTCTGTCTCCTCTATTTCTTCCTGTGCTGCAGGCTCTGCTGTCCCCTCTATTTCTTACTGTGCTGCAGGCTCTGCCGTCTCATCTATTTCTTCCTGTGCTGCCAACTTGTGACCCCGGGTCACAAGCGGGGATGTATGCACCCCGTCATCATGTACAACTCTTGTACAACTCATAAAAAGCAGAGAGTCCGAGCTTGTTTTGTTCGTACGTGATCATACCCTGCTCATGTACCCGAAAACCTACGTTTTTGGCCATGTCTAAACCACCCTTTAGCGCACTCAGGTATCTACCCCAGGTCAACGCATTTTGTCTCTTTGACATGCCCTTGCACGAAAATTTAGTACCAGCTTTACCCTCCACAAAATAACACTTGGCTGTCAGGGCAATCATCCTAAAACCAATAAATTCCGCTTTAAATAGCCCTCCTGTTCGACTCGAGTATTTATCGGTGACGAGCCAGTTTTTTACATCCTCATCATACACATCAACCAGTTCGGGACGAACGACATCTCTTAACTCTTCCCCGGAGATGGCAAAATAGGCACTGTCGGTGTCCATGTAAATATACTCAAAGTCCCGACGATCCACGTACTTGTCGAGAAAATCATAGTAAAATTCCAACATGCGCAACTTCGCGAGTTGATAAACGGCAATACCGCACTGGTAGGCCCTATCGATAGTACACTTGTTTTTGCCTTTTCTAAGCTCGTATGCCTCCCCAATCTCCTCAAGATCCTCTAGGTACGGGCTTCGCAGGGCTGCATCAACTTCCTTTTCATCCCTCGTAAACGTGGTATTTGCGTGCCTCGCCAAATCTTCAATCATTTTGCCGTAGAAGCTGTTACCCTTCAGCTTGGCCGTATCTCCCGCAATACGTTTATCGGGGTCTTTATCGGCTTGCCGTCGTGCATCGGCAATCTCTTCAGGGAACCATTCAAAGGGCCTACCTCGGGCGTACCTGAGAAACTGGTAAAAGGCAGTCACCTTCAGCCCATGACCAAGATACCATTTTAGCACAGGGGTATATAGTAGAATCTTTTCAGGCTTTAGCAACCCCAAGAGCTTACGCGTACCTGGAACACGCTTGCGGCCCGTACTTTTCAGGTACTCGTGCATATGCCCGGGGATTTGATCGTCGGGTATCTCCTTCACAACAAACAGTGGAGCCATTTCGCTGAATTTGTCACGCAGATACTCAGGCACCTCGATATCAACCTGCGCAAACCCAAACAACGACCCATCCACCACACCTCGCGCCAGTATCTCTAAGTTATGTGCTGATGTCGGTGTAGCCACCTTGATCAGCTGTTCCTTCCCACAAGGAAAGTCCTGCATAAGGGTACTAGGGTAGAGCATATTTGCGTCGTACCCTAGAATGGTCCTACACCTGTGGGGTTCGCCGTACACGTGAGATCTGATACCCGTCACGTCTCGTTCGTGGTATCGACAGAATACGATCGCGGGGCCGCCCACCATCCCCGTCCGCAAAAGGTCGTAGGCCTCATTCCTCGTGCATTTTTCACATGTTTTCCGTACCTCCTTGCAGGCCTTACAAGTCTTGCTATAACAAGAGTCCTTACACCTATGCCTGCATGGGTCTCCTGGGGCGTATAGCTCTAACTTTGGGTTCAACCGTAGAGATTTGTTCAATACGTACCGCATTGATACACTCGGAATACTTACCGCGTCCTTTAAAATGTCTATCCCGTCATCGTAATACCGCAACCTCGTCTTATCCACGGCCTCAATGAATGGTTCCACATCGGCTAGGTTGTACTCACGTAACCAATCCATCATGGTGACGCAGCCTCGTTTGTAAAACCCGGCGCAGAATGTCTCGTACTCTTCGCGGGATAGTGTGTTTTCCCCACCTAGCCGGCTATAAAAATCCTCGTGCGCGACAGGTCCAACATGGTTCAACTTCTCGTGGCTCGTCAGCCATTCATATGGAAACACAAGCTTTTGCAGCTTACATTCTAATGACTTGCACCAACCGTCATAGCTCAGTCCGGGAGCAAGGAAATTTTTTATGTCTAGAAATTTAAATCTTGAGGTGGTGAGGAACATGTAGTTGTTATCTTTTTTCGCCACCTTGATCTTATCGCCCTGCGCGATCTCTTCGACAAAATACCGCTTGATCAGGTTGATGTCGTACTTACCAGAATTAAACCCTATTACAGAGACTTGGTTTACCCACTCGTTCCACAGCTCCTGGTTCTTTTTGGAGAGCATATCAAAGTCGTCGGGCTTCGGGTACATTCTCTCGACCTCCTTCACGATCAGGGTATGCCTCTTTTCCAGCTCCCCCACAAACTGTTTGACCAAGACCTTGGGATTTTCGTGCTCGATGAACGTCGGGTGGTTATTCAAACTATCAGTAATACCAACACTTATCGGAACATGTCTCGAAAGGTATGTTAGATCAGAGGTTTGCTGGTAATTTAAGGGGGATAGGAGAGCCTCAAAGTCAAATACCAGGTACTGGGGATATGGCCTGAACTCTTTCTGGAAGTACCTCTTGATTTTTGGCGGTTTCTCACATTCCCAGACCGTGACGAGGTTGTACCCCTGTTCCACTATCATCTTTTCCTTAGACCGGGTTGAAGCGTAATGAGCCTTGTCCGCTTTGGTTCTCTCGGACAGGCAGGGACATCCGTGCCACTTACAACCGTTGTACTCGTAAACGGTTTTTGTGATAGGCTCATATCCATCTACTTTCCATTCTTTTTTACCCTCACGGATAACACGTTCACCACCATGACCACATAACGCATGATGTATATGCCTTCCGGTTTGCCCTGCCATATATTCTATCCATTTCGAGGCCTCATAACTAAAACCTTCATCGTAAAACACCTTCTCTGCCTTGCCAGGCATACGTTTGACCTTCCCCCCTTTGCAAATGATAGTCGCCTTGACGCCCTCGCATTCGTTCTTCTTATGCCGCGTAAAGGAAAAGGCGTAATTAAACTTCTGTTTACATACCTCGCACTCCCAGTGTTGGGTCAGCACATCTAAATCCTTGATGTAAAAACAGTGCCCGTCCAGCATACCAAGATTGATGCCATCTAAACCTTTTTTGTGTTGTTTTTGACCATAGACGAGTCGCCATGGTGCTTTCTCGGAGTTTGCCTTGGGTTCAAAGACCCTAATGTTGACCTTGAATTGCCTGGCAACCCCCTCCAAATCCACCAGTCTCGTAGGCCTGACGTCCTTACGCTTAAGCTTGGGGTCCTCGTAGTACTCTCGAGCTAAGGTGAGGGCTGGCCTTGTTAGAAACTCTGTTCCTCGTTTTATGTTAACCCTCTCCCTTACAGCTAGGCATCTCCAAAAGCATAAGTTGTCCGTTCTAGCATCTTCGCCATCCATGGCGCATATGCACCTCTTGCCCCGCAGCCAATCTGGGAGAGGGCCGCATCCCAAAAGAGGCTCACGTGTGCTTATCACCTTGATCTGTACGTGATTGAAGACAATTTTATCCTCATATGCTCCTGGGGTCTCGGTGGTTTTAGTGGGTGGTAAATAAGCCCTGGTCCAGAACTCGTGATCCTCCAGATCGAGGCGCTTCATCTCGCATTCTTCTACGAACGCTTCGATTTCCGCTATACTTGACAGAGACCCGGAGCTCTTGGTTTTGTGGTAATCAGACACATCGCCCCCACCCTGGTAGATATCACAGCTGAAGCTGTACACAACCTTAACGCGCATTTCTATATGTGGCGTGATTTTTTGCATGATCGCGTCCCCTAGAGGTTGGTTTAGATGCTTGTTGAAACGCCATGTTTTGATCCTATTTCCATCCCCCAGCATCTGGATATCGTCCCCGGAGCCTTGAATATCCTCCGTGTAGTCCTCCCTTGCCTCCTGTTCAACCTCGTCGTGAAGCGTTGTACCTCCCGAAATTTGTTCCTTTGCCTTGTTGTAATAGAATGCAACGGTATTCCGCACACTCTGTAGTCGATCGGCAAGAGCGTCGCGGGTTGCTGCCACTGGTGCCGACACGGTGCTATATAGTTTGCTGATGGCATTCTTAAACCAACTCATCCCTTTCTTATATACAGATTTTAACAAAGTCCGAAGATTACATTTTTATTGCGCATGCGTTGATTATTAGTGGATTTTTGTAGGGGGGAGGGGGGGATTTACCTCATTTGCAGTATGATTTTGATCTACATGACTAAGCACAGCATTATAGGGACTTTACCTTGATATGCATGACTCAACACCGCATGATGGGGGATTTTTCATGCATATCAATAGATTTTTGTGCAATGAGGCGTGACGAAAAGTTGTGACGTCACAAGCAAAATTCTGTATGATAATTTTTATGAGAGTTTGACCGTGGTTTTGGGAAAATCCTGTATATCCTGCCATCTCTACTCTAGCTACTTAACGTGCAAAGAAAAATAATGAAACACTTATAAAAATAAATAAATAAATACCTGGATCAAAAGGAAAACAAAAGTTAAAGTTTTCATTTTCAACGTGTTTCGTTTGCTCAAATGAAAACAACTTGATACCTAAATCTGAAAGTTTTTCGTATTTTAAAATTTATTCACCTGTGTAAAGTTCCGCCCACAAAAATGTAATGTAAACATACTCATTACAGGGCTTTAAGCAATAGTTTTCGTCCTGTATTCCGCTTTTAATAGATGCAGACGAATAAGCAGATAGTACTTCGTGACAACCTCATTCCGAGATTCGTACCTATATAATACCGAAACAGCGTCTTTCTATTGTAAATTAGTTTTCTTCGCGACTGACAAATATTTGCGGGATACGTTCCACAATCTCTTTCCCAAAATTTTTCTGAATTATCATGTAAAGCTTAGTAGTGTCTAGATCAGTTATTCGCGGAAGTATATATTACTTTTTTTTGCAGGATTAAGATTTAATACGGGTTTAGGGTAAAAATTATCCTAGTACTCTCACGGTTTCCAATGTGCCGAGATTAAAAGTAAATACATGCACTGTGATGGGAACGAAGCCCGTAACTTATCATAACAAAAGTTATTGCACTAAGCATTTGCAGCGTCACTTTTGTGCAGTTCCGAATTCGCATTATTTCTATAACTTTCATCCTCGTCCCCAGGGTTTGTTGCCTATGCCAAAGCCGCTAGCGCTTACTTGACGGCTAAACAATGTGTAACAATCAGTGTGTTATTCACTCTCGTTTTCCCGATCGTACATTGAACAATCAAATTGGTTTAGTTTGAGCGAACACGTTGTTGTAGTTTGCTCTGGTAATATTGTCAATTTGTGTTTCGTTTTTTTAAAAAAACTAACTGAATAATGAGATCATCAGTTGATTTCTACCGTCATCGGAGTTTTCGGCCCCGTCCTAGCACGGACTAATCAATAACTCCTCGTGATAGTGGGCCATACCTTGGTTTAGGTATTCTCATCAGTTAGTAAAAATAATTTTCTTTTTTCAACTTACCGTTCTTATTGTCGTGTAACTTAAGCAAATTCAAAGGATTTCGCTGCCCGCCGATGTCAAAAAGGCAAAAAACCCTGGGGACGAGGTTGTATAACTTTCCCATTTGACGCAACCGCAAAAACTCTGAAAGACAGATCTTTTGTTGTATAATCTTATATTATTTTTTGCAGATAAGAACATCCAACACATGGTATATTTTGGATGCTGGTTTGAATAATCTTTTTCCATGTTCTTATCTTCATTGCTCTCGGCTTTAGAAACTGCTCTTGATACAGGGACTTGTGAGTAATTTACTTTTTACAATTTATTAAAACATATTCATTGTGAAAATATGCATAAAAGTTACATATGTACAAGATGTAAAAAGCATCGACACAAATTAAAGAACACAACACCTAAATAGATCAGCTTTTTGCAATAATAATCACGCTGAACTTTCAGTCTTTCTAATATTTCATTTTCCACCTTGCGCAAAATAAACCACTGCCGTATTCGAACTTTCTCATAAACAACGTATCAAGCGACAGGTTGTTCTTTCCTTGATAATTTTTCCGTTGTTATCATTCTTTTCCCAGTTCCGTCCCGATTTTCAAGAACTTTGATACGTGTAAAAATTACTTGTGCTTAGGATTTCCGAAATAGCGATGGCCAGAATATGTACGACGGGTGAAAACATGATGACTGGCGTATGGACAAATCCGTGAATTTATCAAAAAAGGTTAAAAGGATTTAATTTCGCGAATGGAACGCAAAAGGCAATTAAAGCATTTCGCGAAAAGGAAAAATCTCCGCAACATCGCGAAATCTAATTCTCGCTAAAATTTATTCAGTTTTGTTCAGGTTAAAGTTGACTCTCTCTCGTGATTCAACGAATTAAAATTAATACTAATACACTAATCTAGCTACAGGTTTTGCAAAACCACAACAAATGATTCTGTGAAGATTTTTACCTTGGAAGTTATTTACCCATGCTTGTTGTGTTTTTTTCAGAACGAAAAGGAAATTAGAGAAAATCATTAAAAACTCGCCAAAAAATAATTTGGAAGACATAAAAATTTTTACCTATAGATCGAATGTTGTTAAATGGCAAATGAGACGCAACAGAAGGCTGTTTAACTTCCAAACAAACAACCACACAAACATAGTATTAAAGTCATACACCGTCCGTAGTGTATCTAGACAACACATGAACTTTTAAAAGAAACGATGAGTCAGCATCTTTGTGCCAGGGCAACATCTTTTGTTCATTACAAAAAATCGCCGGTGCAACTTTCGGTTTCTGCAACACATTGACTAACTCTTTTGCATAAGCAGCTACATATGAAAACTCACTATGCGCATTATTTAGATAGATAGACGTCGATGTTTTTTTTAAACACATGATCGCCCTGGGAATCCATTCTTGCGAATATGACGCCAGTTTGGACAGTGTCGAAATAAGACTGGACACCACTTCAGATGATGACATAAAATGGTCATCCTTTCCAATTTTGTTGCACACTTCAAGTAAAAAGGTTTCAATGTTATTATACAACATATTAACTTGCAGGGAAGTACACGAACTCTTTGCTCCGCTCTCTCCCACACTCCATATTACACTTGTTATCAATGACGTTAAAAACGTATCACATGCTGCAGCTTGAGAGATAAATGTCAACGTCTCTTCGTGATACGTGCCGAGAATATCAGGTGCCGATCTTGTTATAGTTTGCACTTCGTCGGAAAACAATTCATGTATTTCGTAGACGTAATCAGTATTAGGAAAGATTTGGAACGTTCTTTCTAAAATGATTGGAAATAAATTCCTCAACACTCCAATATCATTCAATTTATCAACAGCTTCGAAACAACTTAACAACAACGACGGAACGATATCAGAAGTGTATTTTACCCTCATGTTATTTTCCAGATATTTTAGCGTCACATGCAATTCTGATAATTTATCAATGGTGTCTGCATGACCTGATACATCTCTGAGGACAAACGACCACATAGCTTGGTAATAATTTTTGATTGGAATTCCTAGCATTTCCTCCAACTTAGCCGTATCATCCAAGATGTTTTCTTGTTGAAGGTACAGCAGTGCTGTCAAACATGGCAGATCCAAAATGGTGTGAAAAACCTCTGATAAGTTGGATTTGTTTACAAATATCTGAATTAATTCACATGCTTCTTCCACAAAAGAAACTGGCCACCAGGCTACAACTTTCAAAACATTTGGAAAGTACTTAAACAGAGCTGTGGTTTTTTCTTTAAAAAACTCTTTATTTTTTAGACATAGATTCAACAATTCAAAAGCAGCAGTTTGATTAGAAAAGAATGTCGACACTCCCTGAAAATAAATTTCAAGATAATCATCAATTTGCAACAACATATCCTCATAATGGTGAATAAAGAACTGCAACAATGCTACGAAGACTCTGCGCGCATTAAACGGATTGTTCTCAATCCTTTGATGCAATCTCTTGATTTCAACAAAAACCTTTTGCATACTCCCTGAATCTTCTGTACACAACATGTCTAGTATTTCGATGCTCTCTACGACACTGGCCGTAACGATTTTGCGATTAGAATCTCGGCGAGGTGACCGTTCAGATTGACTTATCACACGTAGACAATATCTTATAGAAATGTTTTTAAGATTGGACGCATTGGAGAGGATGTCTGATGTTATAGATATTGTATCAGCTGCTTGACTTTGTTTGCGAAAAGGTGTTTGGGGTCTTGAATCGGTAATTCGTTTTACTTCAAGCTGGTCGTTTGACAAACTATCTACATACATAAAGCTGTGTAGAGATGAAATAGATGATGACAGCGATGGTGCAGAATCACTCCCAGATGACACATCATCATAGAATTTGCTACCACCTATTGATATTGGACTGCCTGAGTAAGACCTTGGTTCGGGTGACATCATTAACTTGCTCAGTTGATTTGTCAGACATTCAGCAATGTCGTTTTGATAATTTACGAAGTTAATCCAACATTTAAGGATAGAAAAACTGAATACATTCAGTAAGAAGTCTGTTCCATAACTTTGACTGACATTCAACACTGTAAAGATGTCTCTTGATGTTGAGCCATCAATTTCTGTAATTGCAGGAGCCTAAAAAAATTCCCAACTTTTTGAATACAATAATTCTTTTAATCCAACCTTCAAATTTTTGCAGATATTTAGGGTATTTTTAATGATTGTTACATAATAAAAATAATGTAAATTTCCACCTTATTTGTACAAATTATGACGAAACTGGCGATTTTAGTCTGAAATTGCCAAATTTAGTGGTCTAAGCCAATGTTTATTTTTTTTCCGTTGCTAATTTAGTTTTACTCCTTAGTCATCAAATCTGCGCCACAATTACTTAATTATTTTATGGTAAGGTAGATTGTTATTGTTTGAAATTTCGAGTTTAATACATGCGATAAAAGATTACTGGTATGATAGTCACACAAAAAATTGCTTTAAGTTGCAGTTTTTAGCTATTGCAACAAGAAGTATCTTAACAGCCAATGGTAATAATAAAAACTTTATATACCATTCTAAAAAACAAATATTTTTTTCACCCTTTTTTGCATCCTATATTTACAAATTTCTAGGCCAAAATGCTGACATCAACATGAAACTGTCAAATTTGGGCCATTTTTTAGCATTTAACAGACCATTTTGTCATACCTCTGTATTGCAACTTGTAAATTTAACATAATAATACATAATAATATTTTCCCCATCATCGTTGAAGTTCAATCCAGTGAAAAAGATAAATGATTTTAAAGATTTAAGTGATATTTTCTTTAGAGATTCGTTTGTCTAGAGGAAAGAGCTAATTTTTCGATGTTATATTAGTAAATTGGCAAAAATATATTTTATTAACCAAATATTATTATTGCCGACACTGTTAGCGTATTATTTTTCAGCAAAACCTTTCACACACCTCACTAGGTGTAAAAAGATGATTTTTCCAAGGGTAAATAATGAAGGCGTGTGAAATAAACAAAATAATTTATTAGTTGATAGTCAAACTTTTAGTCGCGAAATGTTTGAAATTGTCTTAATTGCGAAATTTTACCTTCGCTAAATGTTTAAAATTGTCCAATCTTGCAAAATTTTACTATCATTTGCTTGCAATATATATTTTTTTTTTTATAAAATAAATTGTTATTTCAATAACATAAAAAATCATATATTCAAGAATATATCATGCAAATAAGTATGAAGACCGTAGTTACTGTATGTAGGGTAGTAGTTGTAGTATGGTGCAGACGATTCCCAAAATTTAATCTTCGCAAGACTTTAAATGACAACTGACAAACTGATTGAAGACGAACCTAGATTGGCACAAGCCATATTAATGTGGCTATACTGTAAATCCTGTAACAAACTGTGCCCTTCTTTCGAACCACCCCCCCCCCCCCCCCCCCCTCTAATAAACGCCCCTTTCCCTAGGACGAAGGTTGTTTAATAAAAATATATTACCAGAAGTATTCGAAATGCCCCCTGAAATAAATGCCAAAAACAAAATTGAAAATTAAAATGTCCCAGACGTTTATTAGATTATTTAGGCAAACCTCAACAATATGTTAAGTTAGTGTCAATTCTTATTACGAAAATGTGTTGGTCCGTCAATCCGGTAAAATAAAATTCCCAAAAAATAAAAAAATTCGAAAATTGCGGCCATTTGGTTCCCTTGTTTTGAGTAAATACGAAGCGGGAAGATAAGCAGAGTGAGTAGCAAATGAACCAGCACAGTCCCCACACCTCTGTAAAGGCTGTTTTCCAACTTAAAAAAAATTGTGCAGAAAGGAATGGACAGGAACAGAACAAAACAAAAAATTTTCCAGTGACAATTTCTACTTCATATAATATACTTTGCGGAATTCTAACAAAATAAAATAATCTGATTGGGTAATTTATTTTTTAACAGTTGTTCCCGTACAACATGCAAAGAAAAAAGTTGAACTTATTTCTACTTACCCCAGAACAAAAATGACCAACATATTTGAATTCAGCATCAAAATTCATGGAAACACATAAATTTTCAAGAAAAGACCACACACATCAACTGCAGTGAAAATGTTTCACTGCAGTTAAATATTACGGTCAAGTCTTATAAAATTTAAAAAGTTTAAAATATAACAATCCTGTTCTAATAATCATAGGTATTGAAAATTTTCTATCTTATATAATTTTTGCTGTTAATATATGCCATATATGCCACTCATTTTCCCCAAACGTTTTTTGTTTTATCTTTTGAAATTTGATGACGATAACCCAGATCTGTGAATTTGTTTGGTTTACGCTTTCACAGATTTACCCACTTCCTGACTCGAATTTTGTCTTTCAAAAGAGTCAGTTTGGGTGATCATATTTTTGAAGGTGGCCTTTTACAGTATGCTGGGACATTTATAGTATTACCCTTAATATTAAAGTATTACCATAGGAAGATTTCTAGCATTAAATAATGACTTCTTTCCAGGTACTGATGCAACCTGCTTCCAGTGCAGAAGTAACCACTGACATATCTTCTGCGATATTTCCCCTGCACACTCACAATCCCAGCTTTCAATGCAACACAGCACTGGTGATAACAGCAAAACTGATACTTTAGGTATTCCAGAGCTTTTATCAAAACCAGAAATGCCTTGGAAAACAACATTCTTCACAAAATTGGCATTAATGTTCACAGTTCTTAGAGCTGTATGAAATAAGAATTGAAAAAAATATTTTCCTTTAAAATCGGATAATATCATCGAATCTTGTCTAGAAATGTACATTAACTTGAGAGAAAGCAAAATAAGGAGTTTGTTTTTAAAATTTATGCCATTTTGAAGACAGCGTACATCACTAAATGAAAGAACATGCCTTAAAAATTGAAGCATATTTATTGCAAAGCTTTCGTGTAAACTCTCAGCTTTTGCACCATAAAATAACAATCTTGACAGATCTCTTAAATCTTCACTAATTAATTGTTTATTATCCTTTTTAATGCCATCAAATTTTTTTGAAAGGGTCGTACAAAGCGAATGCAAAGTAACATCTGCTAAATGCTCGTTTTTCTTCTCCATCATGTTTGACGCCATTTTTGATCCTCTCGTGACTTTCACTTTCTTCGCATCGTGATACATTTGTAAGCGATCGCGGACCTGTTGAAAAATTTCCCCTGGGCTAGAGTGCGCAAAGAAGTACTGCAAACGCAACAGATGATGCAAGACTAGATGTAAAGGGTAATGGGTTTTGATCTCCATTAGTCAACATTTTTTGACATCAGATCATTCAACTTAAACGTCAAACGATATGGAAAAAACAAAACCTAAAACAATGCTTCGTTGTTCGCGGCAAATAAACGAGGCGCGGCAAATAAACAAAACGTGGCGCGTGGCTTTGTGGTTATGGAGTTCGCTTCACAAGGTCCGTGGTTCGGTCCACAGCGTGGGCATGTTTAGCAAGTGTCTTTACTGCAGCTACGGGTCAACCCATGCCATGTGAGGGAAATTATGTAGGTAATCCCGGTGTATACTTAATGCATACATTCCGAACACAGGACCCACATTAATAACAGTGTTTCAAACACTGAAGTGGCTATATCCTGTATAAATATTCGGAATAATAATAATAATAAGCGATGCTTCAACGAGCGAGTTTTACAAATCAAACGTGGCTTTTTACACCGTTGGTTTGGTGTCTTTAACACCGTTTGTGTCAAGAAGAAATGGGGCGCGATTGTCATTTATTTTTATCACGCTTGGCACTGTTGATATGAGGTTGGTAATTATTTGCAATCGAGATAGATAGATAGATAGATAGATAGATAGATAGATAGATGTGCATATTTTACATGGCTAGCCTCACAAATATCGAGGGATATACCCTGTCTATTATTTCCAGGAGAGGCCATGGCTTTGATGGGGTATTTAATGCTCTCTTTGAGCTACGCAAACTCATTAGGGTCAGCGCTCTGCCAGACATACAACTCCCTGCAACTACCAACGGCCCACACAGTGTGCCATCTCCCCAATGCCCCTCACATGGCTTGGGTTAACCCGAGGCTATGGTAATATTCAATTGCCCATATTGAATCGCCGCCAAGGGGAATCGAACCCAGTCTCCCGCACAAAGTACGAGAGTGATAACCACTAAACTACGGCGCCATAATAAACTACACCGCCATACCGATGGAGTACCGAGAGAGTAGCGAGGGAGTAGAACAATCAGGACTGATGTTGTGAATGATACCGAAGACGCCGATACCAAAGAAACCTGCTGTTCGATACAACACTGAGAATTTAATTTATGTTTGTATTGTTTGTAATGTCATTGACATTGCAAACCTCTATTCAACTACAATAACAACAACTTGGCCGTATTCTATTCCGAACCAACTCCACAATTTCACGCCAAACTTCACAATTCGTCATCAACGCTCGAGATGTTTAAGTGCAATCCCGTGACAGAAAGCAATGTATCGATGTAGTTGTGACGTCTTTTTTGTCAAACTTGTTTAGCAAAATACATGGCGTTTCTTGGTCAGCGAACAGGGGCGGTGTCTGTAAATCGGCCGCCCCTTACGGTTTATGCTCTCCTTCACGGTAGCTCTTCCGTTCTGTACTACTGGACAAAATCAACGACCTGCAGCGTTGCTGTGCATGCACGAAACAGAATGACAGGAAATCATGCCATTATTATTCCAAAATCGTGAAATATCCCTGACTGTAAAACATCCACACTCCCAGTATTATTTAATATTTGTCACTGTATTTTTGTTTTTATCTACTATTTTTTTTTTGCTTTTGTTTGCATAGCTGCACGAGGGTTCCGATAAGCCGCATACGCCGTAAAAAGTGCGGGCGTTTTCGGGCGTTTTCGGGCGAGTTCGGCGTTTTGAAAAAAATTCAGGTATTTGCCCGAAAAAACCCGCATAGTCCCGAACAATACCCGAAAAAAAAAAGATTCACCACAAATGACTCTCGAAGAATTATTTAAAAAAGTATAAAAATAGTAGTAGTAGGGGATGAATTTAAGTACAAAACCGCTCCTTTCACACCTTCACCCCATCAAACCCCCGCTTCCACCCCCTCCACCCCCACCCCAGCTCCACCCTCCCAAAACCGGTAAATCCGACGGCATCCGAAAACAAATCCGATCACAACCCGATTCCCGTTATTCCAACGCATGCGCACACGCCATTAGTAATAATGCTGACATCAGCAAAAACCAACGCATGCGCAGTTGAGTAGGGGGGAAGTCCCTTACTCAAGGACTGGTGGTTGGGATCGGACTCATAATAAAATGTCTTCTAATACACGGGAAATGTGTAACAGGGTGGTGGAGAGGTATCCCTGGCTGTTCATATATGTTCCGGATTGGTTCGTTGACCAGGATATGTGTAACAGGATGGTGGATAGGTACCCCCGACTGCTCAAATATGTTCCGGACTCTTTCAAGACACAAGAAATGTGTACCGGGACGGTTCAGGAGGATGTATGGGTACTCGAGTTTGTTCCTGATCATTTAAAAACCTGGGAGATGTGTAATGCGGCAGTTCAGGAGAGCGCGTGGTTGTTTCGGGATGTTCCGGACCATTTCAAGACACAGGATATGTGCATTAGGGCAGTTCAAGAGGATCCCTACGCGCTCTGGTATGTACCGGATCATTTCATAACCTGGGAAATGTGCGCGATGGCGGTTCAATAATACCCCTCGTTAGCGGAAAGCGACAAAGGCTAGAATTAGGGATGAGTTGGCTCCAATAAGATGGCATCCCGACAGAGTTATAGATTGGTGTTTTACGGAAGATGAAAAGAAGCACCTTGAAATATTATGGAGGGGGTCAAATAAACGATGAAGGAACAATGTGACGACTGTGAAGTGACCCTAGATGAGTACGACCGATGCCTGCAATGCCAACGGAGGCTCCTTATACAGGGCAAAATACTGTGCTGGTCCTGCTATTACTTATACATTACGTACAATGGCGGCTACTGTCCATGTGCCAAACTCTAGTTGAACCCCAATGTTATCAAAATAAAAGGATGTTTAAATTTGGTACCGAGAATGTTAATACGAGAGACTTTTATGCCCCGGCGGCTCCATTAAATATCAAAGATATCAACAATGAGAATATCGTGCTAAGTGATCCCGTTCCGGCCAACAAAGGCAAAGATGAGCGTACCGTACTTGGCTATAAAAATGGTGACAAGATCCGACATTTAACAATCATAACACCCAAGAAGCTCTATTCAAACGGTGCCTCGCGCTATAACGAGACATCAGCACTCACCATGTCATTCGACATCTATAAGCACACCGAATGGTTGGAGAAGTTTAATAGTATCATGACCACGGTACAAGCTTTGAAATTACAAACCTTTGCTACCCAGCCTGTGAAAAGAGGCAAGTACATTACGGCTAAGGTGAAGGAATGGGATGGCAAAGTCAAAACGGACTTTCATTCCGGAGAAGTCCCGTTAGGGGAAAGCTGCGAGTGCCAAGTTATTCTAAAACTATCCGGCATCTACAAACAAGGCTCGAACCATCATATGCAGATCTATCTGGACGAGTGCAAGTATCAAACCGTAACATTACGTACTACCCGCTACCTTTGCGACTCGGATGACGAAAATGACAACGGGGGATCCTATTTGGAATAGGTCCGAAAATGCTTTATGTGGTTGTTCTCCAACCATATAAAAAACATGTTCGTTACCGAATTAAAAAGGGAAGCCAAAGCGCTAAAAATCCGTAATATTTTAACCATGAATAAGGCCGCCCTTATCGAAGCGATCCGAAAGGTTAAGTATAAGGACGCTTCGACACAAGCCGATGGCCCCTATTGCGAACCATGCGTTACCATAGCTTGGGAGAAGAACCTTGAGCAGTATGCGCGACAGCTATCCGAAAACAGGAAACGCGTAGCGTATGATGGCTACCATACATTCGATCTAGATAGTGAGGAAGTACTCGTCTAGTATGTTGTTCAAACATATTAGACTCCATATGCGGGTGGCTCATCTAAATACCGCTTACATGTTGCACAGATTGAAGTTTTTTCATAAGCTCCTGTTTACCTTCCTCACGCCCCTTTCGCGACAAGCTGCTGTCTCTCCCGTTCATTGATGGCATTCACGGCTTGTTTCGTTCTTTGACGGACTTGTTCCTTCAGCAGCATGTATTTTTGCTTCTCCTGCATGACTCATAGTCGCTGATCACCCCATTCTCAACGGCTTTGCTAATGAGGTCGACAACAGAGTTGAGTTTAGTCTCCGCGAGTAGCCTGATGCTCTCGTGTTTCTTTGACTTGATATCTAGCTTCTTCCCCGCATTCCGCAGACCTGCTTGCCCTAGTCCCACAGCGATAGTGATACCACCCATGGCGACAGCCAGTGGCACCCCGATTCCTGAGAGCATGCTACCAATACCAACACCCGAAGTGATGACTGATATAGCTAATAGCCCATGGTCAGTGAATCTAACTCATGTACCATGCATTTTGAACTTTTTAGCGAGTTTATCCCGCTCTTTTGATTCATTGCGGAGGTACTGCTCTACCTCCTCGATTTTGCGCAGTCTGTACACCTGGCTTTCATCAAGCTCGTCAGGTGCACTCGGTGATAAGCTCGGATAAAGCTTTGTAATCTCTGTCATTTTATTCTATGAGCAAGTGCATCGTTAATCCCACGAAGGAGACGTTCTTTTCATGATAATACTCGTCTGTCAACATGAATTCCAAGCGATCTGTGGATCCCTTCAAAGGAAGGTATATCGGAGAGTCAAAACTCCAGGTTATCATGTCCCCCCAAGCGTCTAGCTCCTTAGTAGGCAGCAGAGCGAGAATCTTAGATTTTTTACCTTCCAACAGACAGTCATCCTCATCCAGTTGAGGGCAAACGAGACGTAGTCTAATGTAAACATCGGTCTTGTATAGACCGTCATAGTCACCCTCCATATAGTACTTTTTTTTGGATCATAAGTTAGACCCAAGAGTTCATGCAAAAGTCGTCCAAATACAACCGTATAACCTTCATCAACATGTAGTCTACAGAGTCCGTTCCTCAGCACAAAGATCTTGATCTTGTCCCCCGCCTGTTTGTTGACGATTACCGCCAAATCTTCGATCTTATACAACCCGTTCATAATAGTGATTCGGGTCTCTCTTTGATCGGGCCCCATCTTGCGGATGGTGAATTCGTCGTTACTGTATATGTTTAGCCACGTAGGTCTGATACTGATGGATCTCATCTTTGTTCTAATAAGAAAAGATGAACATTTACAGCTATAATCCCAAGGCAAAGTACCACTCCAACAGAGGTGAATGGCCACTTGGAGTAACCAACTTGGAGCATCAGGACCTGTACGTCTCTACTGACTCACATATCCCCGTATCATTCCCTGAGTTCACCAAATACCCTATCAAAGTGACAAGTACCTACTTGAACGATCCTGTCATCCAGGGTTGGACGAAAGGACAAGCCCTCGACTACTGGAACATCCAAGTGAACTTCGCCTGTCATTGCGCAAGCACGGCCTTGGGCATCTCGGCCAAGCACCTAACAGGCTCCGTACCACTCGTTAACGCCATCTTCAAATTTCACGTGTACTATCACATGCGACGCATCTTAGCAAGGATGAAGGTACCCATGTCTTTCAACGATGGGTTCTCACGCTATAAGAATCCCTACTCCACATCTGGATATGCGCAAGTCTGTCGCGAATATGGTGCTGACCCTAATAGTCTGTACAAGACCAAGTCGGTATCGGCGTCACTCACCAACGGTAGATGGTGGCCCCAGGTTGAGGGTGATTGGGCCAAATTCATCATACCAACAAGTCAAGGCTTGACGTCGGAAGGTCTGACCAAGCTAAGCGAGAGTATAAGAGTAAGCAGGGGCAAAGGCATCACTACTCGGCTCGGGCACAGACAACTATACAGCAAGGCAAATATTGATGCAAAAGTTTGAAGTCATGGTAAATCGTCAAGAGAACGTAGGGCATGATGTCACGGAATTCCAGAAGGTCTTGCAATATGCTCGAACACCGGTAAACTTCGCCGTCATGCCCAGCGTGTACATGCTCCCCTCGGACCTTGAATTGCGCATAGGCAAGATGGTGGGGTATAACAACAACATCCTCATAGCACCTGCCAATGTCAATGTCGGTGCCCAGGTTGATGTGAATAATCGCCTCACGGAGCGTGCTATCAAGCATACTACGCCCCTCAAGCATACCCGGCATGCCATGCCGCCCCCTAAGCATCTCGAGCAGGTCGTCAAACCCCCAAGGGAGGAAATTGGGGGTAGGAGTGCCACCCCCACCCCAAATGCCGACCAAAATTGGCATGAGATAGGGGCCCAGCGGAAGGGCGCCACCGACCTCCCAGGAGGCGGGAAAAATCAGCATGAGGACAACAAAGCTGCCTTGATCACGACGGGGGTAAGGCCTCATCATAGCGTACCTATGGCTGAAAAAATAATCGTCGAGCGGTTCCACAGCTACTGCAAAAGCAACGCAGGAGGAGTAGGTCTAATGTGTTGATCAACACACTATGCTGAGGATCCCTACGGCTTCGCGCCCTTCCCAACATAGAGCACGACAAACCCTGCAGCAGCCGCGATGGCCATGTACAGATGCCTCGCCACGTATTCGACAACGGTTGCCGCTACCCTAAAAAAGAACGAGACAACGCTGCCAATGATACCAGGTAACGCAGTACCTGCTTTGCCTGCTAGATACTTCAGGAATTTTCCAAGTCTTTCCAGCTGCTTTTGTACGAAGCCTTTCCCACCCCCAGCAGCACCTCCCGCGGCACCTGCACCTCCACCACCTCCAGTAACAGCGAGCACGATGGTTGATACGAGCAAGCCAACGGCGGAGATTATGGAGGCTATAGTCAGCCCCTGCTCTTTGAACAAGATTTTGAGCTTTTCCAGCAGTGATGTGTCATCCCCAGCGATCTTCATCAGAGTATCTTTGATGTGCTTCAGTTGACTCTGAATCACGGAGGACATTAATACCGTGTTGCTCTCGTATGGCTTTCTTCTCATCCCGCAGTTTCTTTAACTCTTCCCTAGCCAAGGCTATATTCCCGTCCTCAATCTCCACCTGTCCCTTGGTTATTCCAGGCGTCTTCTTCTTTCTCTCGATCCTTTTCAACTTGGCTTCTGCTTTGTCAATCTGGCTATCTCTCTCGAGCATCTTGCTGTTCAGCATCCTCAGCTGACCCCGGATCGTTCGAATCCCTTGGTCGAGTCCCCTTCTCTCGCGACCCGTGAAGATCTCGGGTCCTCCAAACGAATTATCTTCAATGAAGCTCTCCGTCTCGTCGAGCACGTTCCCGAGCAGTGGCTCCATATCGACAGTGTCCGCCTTTACCTCGATATGATCTATACCGTTCACGAGCCTCCCAGCCGTTGCCGCGATAGGTGTAATATGGCCTTTGAACCCCATACGCTCGAAGCGCTGCTTGGGGGGTAACATCTTCCACAGCCCCGGGCCATTAATTCTAAAGTCACCATTATCTGCCCTTGTGAGTCTTATACCATCAAAAAAAAGTTGGTTTCCTCGTGCCTCAAACTCATCGTAAGGTATCGCTTCTAGATCCAGATCTAGCTCCATCCCATTCCTGATAAGATAGTTGTAAAAGCTAACAACCTTCAACCTTTTCAGCCTTTCCCCTTGACTTAGCGTGGTGTCGTCTCCTTCTTTCTCCAGCAATCTTTGCAACCGTTCTGGTTGACTTAGCGTGGTGTCTGTCTCAGTCGGTTCTGTCTCAGTCGCTTCTATCCCACTCGCTTGGGGCTCAGTGTCAGGCCCTGGAATGTCATCAGGCCGAAGGATCTCCCTGAGCTCAATGTTCTCTTCATCTCCGCGGTCAATGTCCCCCTCTGGAATACCTTTAAAAGCTCCTTCATCTGGATTAATCGACATTTATTCAACGAAAACCAGCTACTAATAAACCATGAGCAACATGTACGGAACTAAACTTGATCCCGATGCAGAAGTCAAGACTATGCTGGGTATGAAAGGGAAGAAGCAGCGTGTTAAAATAAGTCACGTCCCCAGTACGATCAACCAGAACGAGGACTTGTACGTCGACGTACCAAACATGGGGCGGGACGACGTCATTTTCCCAGGCTCTCTCAGGCTCCTTTTTAACCTGGAGCTTGAGGGTACGAACACGAAGAGAACTATTGTCAGCAACATTGGCAAGGCCCTGGTGCAGAATTTGCGTATCACGTTGAACGGTAACGAGGTGCAGAACATTAGCGACTACAATGTGCTCGCTACCTACAGAGATCTCTGGCTGCCCAAGTTCGATCGCGAGAACAACCTCATTCTGGAAGGCATCAACCCTAATGACGGTACAATCAGAGCCCTCCAGGTGAAAACAACGGACTACGTTGGGACAGATGAAGAGAAGGCGATCGTTGCGGCTTATGGCAACACCTTTTGCATCCCGCTGGGTAAGATGTTTGAGCTGACGAGAGACCTACCCTTCTACCAGGGAGGACTCCATGACAGGCTACAGTTCGTCCTGCATTTCAGCCCTTATGGTGATGTCATAAAAGATGGAGGCACAGCGGCATCAGGGTCTACGGCAGCTAAACCAGCGGATACCCAATACAAGATTACCAACATTGCCCTAGAGTTTGACAAAGTGCACCACGAGGGGCTTAGCAGTGCTATGATGTCACGATATTCGAGGCTAGCGCTACCTTATGAAAGGATCCTAAGAAGCAAGGTGGTCACGATTAAAAAGTCTGATACCTCATATAACCTCCAGGTTGACACTCCTGCCAAGAGTCTCAAGGGAGTGCTACTACTATTCGTAGACCCTGGAAAAGTCAAAGCCTACGCTGGTGTAAACGAGGTGTTCTATAACCCCAAGATCGAAAGAATCTCGATTACTGTTGAAGGTGAGCCTAACGAGCTATACAGCCACGCCATGCTACCAAAGGATCATCTTGAACAAGTCTTTGAATTGTTTGGTAGCCATGACAGTGAGGTCACGATCGGGCAGTTCATGACTGAGAGATACGCCCTCTTCATTGATTTTCGAAGCTCTCCAGACAATACCCTGCATGGATCGGGTAGACCATTGCAGAGGTTAAGCGATGGTATAACTTTCCACATGACCAAGAAAGCTGACGGAAGTACCGGGGATTTCAAGTGCTATGTGTACTTGCTGCAAGACGCGCAGCTTAACATTTTGGATGGGCGATTCCACGGAGTGGAGTATTGAATAAATTGCAACTCTAGCAATCATGGCAGGAGGTGCATTAATCAATGCACTGGCATTCAGCGGCTCAAATTACCTATTCAGTAAACTCTCAGGGCATGGGGAGGCCGAAAGGAAACGACATGATGAAGCGGTAGAAAAGCTCAATACTGCGCAGGCTCAATGGATTAGAGATAGACAGGCTAAATTGGATTGGTTCGGTAAACAACGAGAAGTGAAAAGGCAAGCGGGGGAGAGCTTGAAGGAGCTCGATGACGATCTATACCAGTACTACATTGCCTCCGAGGAGAAGGCCCCACAACTAAAGAATTTTTACACACCTTCCAAACAACAACAAGACGGTGAGCTGACGTTCATCGTAGGATCCCTAACTCTCCTCGGCTTTGTGGTATACTGGTATATGTAAAACGTTTTTGACATGTATAATAAAGACATGTCAAAATCACTAGTTGCCAAGGAAGAATCGCCTGGCGGCTCCACAAGAGTAGCTGAAAGGCTAAGCCAAATTTACTACACTCCGGAGCATCTCTGGACTGGAAGGAAAGCTATCAAATTGCTCGCTGAGCAGAGTGGTCTCTCTAAAAAAGGGTTACGCATTGGCTGACTCGTCAACTTGCTTGGCTCAGACATATTCGAGGCCCCAAGCGCATCGACTACCCCCACTTCACCATTACGAAACCCAATGAGATGCATCAGTTTGATTTGCTCTACATGCCGCATGACAAACTCTATGGAAGCACCTATAAATACATACTCACGGGCATCGATGTAGCTTCGCGCTACAAAGTGGCGAGACCCTTGAGAACCAAGAAAGCCAGCGAAGTCGCTGACATGATCAAGGACATCTATAAGGCAGGACCTTTACGATATCCGAAGACATTCCAATGCGACAACGGTAGTGAGTTCAAGTCAGATGTGACGAAGCTGCTAGAGGGCAAGGGCGTCGAACTCAAGCGCGCAATTACCAAGTACCACCATACTTTCACGGCTTTTGTTGAGGCCTACAACAAGGTGCTCGCGCAGAGATTGTTCAAGCCCCAAGATGCGCAAGAGCTTGCCTCTGACGAAACTAGTACCACATGGGTCAAGCACTTGTACACTATCATGAAAAGCATGAACAATAGCAAAACGGCTATGATAGACATGAAGCCTTCGAAAGCCATCAAGCTGGATGAAGTCCCGCTTACGAAAAGTGAGCAGCTTCCAGAGGAAAAGCCTCTACCGGATGACGGCTTATACTTGTATCTGCCGCAACCTGGAGAAGAGCACGGTGATGCTAAAAGACGCACGACCGACGCTTGGTGGAGCAAGAAAAAGTATAGACTGGACCGTATCGTGACAGGTACGAGGTTGCTATATTATCTGGCAGATGGGCCTGATCGGAGTTTTGTGGCGGAGGAGTTGATGCTAATACCGGAGGGTGCAGAAGTACCTCCAGAGCATGTCAAAGAATGGTAAATGTTTTTTTGTAGCCCGAGGGGGGCTACAAAAATCTAGGGTTTATCTCTTCCACCGGGTCGCCACATTCAGACTATATAGTCCAAAGGATGCAAGGTGTAGAACGGGTACCCATAGACGATGCCCTTGATGACATTGGGCTCGCTATCAAGGTTGATGATGTCAACCAATGCTCTACCTTCGATTTGAATATTGAGTATGTCGCCAATTTTCTCCAAGTCTGCTAGATCCGAGAGCTTCAAGTCCTTATCCTTGATGACCTCGTAGCAGAGCATGCCCCACTTGTTCACCTCAGCCGAGACGATATGCAGACCCAGGTCTTCAATATCAACCTCGAGCCCCTCATCTTCTTCCTCACAGGCAATTGTTGCCCACGGCTTTTCACCTGATGCAACTCTGTCTAGAAGCTCGTCATCATCTGGATATTCAAACCCCTCGTAGTACTCACCATTTCTAAATCTAAAATTTTCCAGGCAAGTAGAGCAATAGCCAACGCTAGATCCTGCCCTGATGCAGCATCGCAGCACAGGCACCCGAACATCGTAAAGGTTTCTAAGTTGTCGGCTCTGTACATATTCTTCCATCTTTTTTCTTTGATATTTCAGTACCTTTTAACATTTGCTGAAGTGGTCAAGCAGCATTATCAGGCGTGTTTTTTTTGTGGCTCGCAAGAGCTACAAAACTGCGACTTGGTCTTCTAATGCCGGGACATCTAGGTCGAAGCTTAAAGTGGTTTTTTGCACCGCTCCACACGCCCTTCCTCTTCTAATCGGTTAAATTTTTGTATACCGTTGGGATTATCGATGACAACAATCTCCTCACCGTTTGGGTAGTTCTCCTTGAGCCAACTCCTTATGCTGGGGATATCACGTCTTTTAGCATGTTCGGAATAGTATGGAAAATGATAATACGCGTCATCATCCTGCGTGCTATGCTTGCGATAAATTACGATCACATTGTCTTCCCCCGGATCTTGCGCGCGCGCGGTACGAACCTTTTTTCGAAGGCTATCAATTTCCCGGGACTGTGTTGTAATGTATTGGTCCATATCTTCGAGCTCACCCTCCTGCACCGCGATGGTCGCGTCCTTTTCTTTGATTAACCTGCGCTGCTCCCCAATCCTCTCTATTAATTTTTTGACACAAGACATTTTATCTTATAGTTTTGGAATTGGGGGATCGTGTTGCGTGGTGGTCGCTCCCTTCAAAATCTTCCAGCTTCGAGGGTGTTCCAGCCTCATGTACAAGCAAGCGTGTTTCGATCTTTCCAACCCAGCTTTGATAGCCTCCCAGTCGTTGATTATGTTCGTCTCTTCGTCAATTATCTTCATATCACCACGTTCGTGGGGGTACCAGAGGAAGAGTTGCTTCTTTTGACGTCGAAGGTTCTTGGGGAGAGCCGTATATGACTGCGTGAGTAACCATAAACTGTGCTTCTTGTGTCTACCACTGATGGCGAGCTCGAGCAGGGGTTGTCGACGCTTGTCCAGAGTCTCGTCGGCGATTATGTCGTCAATGATGAAGAGGGTCTCCCCGCCGGCAAGGAGCTCCGACAATTTTTGGATCCAATCGAACAGCTGCTCCTTAGGCTCTATAAGGAACACGTAGTCATCTTTCCACAGCGAGGATCTCTCCAAGTAAGTGCTATTCCAGCGGAGAGTGGGGCAGAGGATCACGATATTGTGAAAGTGCCCCCTATACTCGTTCTCCAGTAGGTCGAGGACGCGCTGAGTTTTCCCGCAACCCGTAGGTCCTGTAAAGATGCTCGTGCACGGATCTTTAACGATGTCTAGCATTTATTCCAGGCTTATGTGTAACGGTGGTACACACACAAACTTGTAGACCTACTTAGGTTTTGGTACAATAGAGGCAGGAATCCACCCCTTTGCTACCGCCATCTCTCTTGAACCTCTACCTGCTGTAAAGTAGACCACCATCTTCATCACGTCGTTGGTGTCCATTTTTGTGCTAGGGCTCGAGATCCCGAGGAATTTCTTCCCAGCCATGGCATAGGCGAATGTAAAGCCTAGATCGACCACTGTCTCGTATATCATATCGATAATCTCCTTTTGCTGGAGTGTCACGTTTGTAGACATGTTTATTAAAGAGTTTCCTTCATGTTGAAAATGTCAATATCCGGCTTTCGCGTGGGCTTGGGAGCTGTGTGTACTCCTGCGGAGCTGTCAGGCGATGGTTCTGAGGTTTTAGTCGGCTGCTGCTGCTGCTGCTGCTGCTGCATGGGCAGCTTACGTAGAATGTAGTAGACCCTACCTACGCAGGCGAGTATAGCAACGAGACCTCCAGCACCATAGATATAGCCCGACTGTATTGAACTTGATCCAGAAGAGGTTTTGACTGTAGATTCTACAGTGTCCTTTTCTTGCTTCAGATCTTCCTTCCTTTTCTTCATCAGTGCCGCCAACTTGTGACCTTGTGCGACTCTCCCGGGGTTCTTTACTGGCTTTGTAATGACTCTCTCTCTTCTTGCATCTGTTCATCGCTCATTTCTTATAACTCGTGGGAGTTACAACAAATCACTTCCCTCCGCGTCAAGAAAACCCCTTCGGACCATATCTTCCCGCGTACTCCAGTGAATTCCTATAAGGTCTCGTCTCTAAAACACAGACGTGAGGCGGGAAGCGAGCCGCCGCAGGTGTTATGATGACGGTACCATGTACTCCCAAATCAGCAGATATACTGCACCAATCCGAATAACTCAGGGATGGTAACTTGTATAGATCTAGTGCCATGCTCTTTAAAAGCTCATAACGTTCACGATTGTCCATTCGTATTTTCGATAGACTGTTTCCCATTATTCTCTTGATCTACATCAGAGCCCTCTTCAACCACTTTGGACATAGGTATTTGGCAGTGATTAACAGTGTGAGCAGCTACTAACATCGGAGCTAGAAACTTCCCAAAGGCGTAGTACACGAGGATCCCCAAATCTGCCATGGAGTCCTTGATGATAGGGTCCTCTTCGATATCCGCCCTTAGGCCCTCCGCACTGTCGAGCTGCACCACACACCCTACGGCTTTGGTGTACAGACTGATTGCCTGCAACGACAACGACTTGGCAGTTTTTTCCCCTTTCTCCTGGAGTTCACGTTGAACGTACTCAGCATGAACCTCCTCGAGTACCTCAGGCGAGGCCTTGTCAACAAAGCCTTCGGTACACTTTTTCGGCAAGAGATGCTTTTGCCCCCTACGTATAGCCTCCTTCAACGCCTGGCGCTTGTCGATAGGTTTGTCGCGTTGATCTTCTGCTGGTGTGTCGACTTCATCAAAAATATCTGCAATATTTGCAACCATGTTTATTATTTGGCGATAACGAAAGAAGATGAGTATGATGAGAGCGTACGGCAGGAGTACAGCGAGACATAGGCATATTTCGCATGGCATGTTTATTTTTCAAAACAAAACCCTCGCAAGGGAACCCTCTGGGTGTTTTGTTGTTGTTTGGACCCAGAGGGTTTTTGATTCTGTGAGTATACCACTCGGAGCCTTTGGTTTACCATATCCGAGGTGTTTTTCAGTGCTGTCCTGCTTTGCAGGCTTAGCGTACTTGCTCTTTATACTCTATTATACAGAATGTCGTGCTTGTACTACGCATTAACGAACCCACCTTTTTAAGTGAGCACTTTCAGAGGCCGTTCCTAGCACTGACATTTAACCGGCATTTTGGCACAATTTTTCCCCGACTGGCACAGTGTGGGAGAAACCGGGGCGAGACGGCCGCTTCCAGCTAGGACGTGCTCTCGCCCGCGCACCCCTACCCTTCAGCCAGGAACTAAGCCTGCTCCCACAATTTTACTATATATTGAGCTTCGTATATATCTATTCAGTATCACCTTGAGTACTACCTGTGTGAAAATTCACGCATCACCGGCTAGCTCATTTGCGCATCATACAGAAAACCTCTTGATCATTCAGAAATGATAAACATTTTTGAATATATGAGGCAAATGAGTTTTATCTTGTTGCTACCGCTTCATACTGATGAGGAGATATATCGACAGCCTTTCGTTTGGTTATCCGCGATCCACATCGGCTGCATGTTAGTATAGTGGAGCCTCCCGAGTTGCACTTCTTCGCTTGGATATACCCCGTTCTCCCTATATTTGAGTGGGATTTTATGATCGAATTGCCACTGCCCTCGGTTGCTCCAGCTCATCCCATCTTTGAATTGGGCCTGGATATGCCCTATAAAGGTGCAAATGTCGCATCCCAGGTACTCCTGGGAAGCTATTTCCGTATCACGCCTTAGAGCATCGCGAATCCTATTTAGAATGCGGTGATGCTGACATCCGGGGAAGTCGCATATGGGACATTGGTTTCTTCTTTTTTGATGTGGGCATCTGTTACGTTCCTGTGACGCGTTGTTAATATCGAGGCATTTGATACACTTTTTTGTGCGTTGGTCTTTGCCGTGACCGTTCACCTTGATCCTGAAGTTATCGAGCTGTCTGGGTTGTTTACATTTCGTACATTGCTTAAACGCCATTTCTTGTTGCTTTTGTGAGACATCGCTTTACAAAACTTTGGACAGGAAAACCTCGCTATTCTTACGACATAAGTGGGGAGGTATGTACCCCATCGTCATGTACAACTCTTTTGTCGTAAAACGCCGAAAGCCCCAGCTTGTTCTGCTGGTACGTGACCATGCCCTGCTCGTGCACCCGGAAGCCTACGTTTTTGGCATTGTCCAAACTACCTCCTATCGTGTTCATGTACCTAGCCCACGTCACTTCATTCTGCCTTTTCGACATCCCTTTACACGAGAATTTTGTACCTTCTAACCCTTCAACGAAGTAGCACTTCGCCGTCAATGCAATCATCCTAGACCCGATGAATTCGGGTGTAAACAGACCTCCCGTTCGACTCGAGTGCTTATCGGTGACTAGCCATTTTGGAACATCAGCGTCGTACTCTTCAAGCATTTCGGGAGGGACCACGTCTCGCAGCTCGTCTCCGGAGATGGCAAAGTACGCGCTATCTGTATCTGTGTACACATACTCAAAGTCTCGACGATCCACGTACTTGTCCAGGAAATCATAGTAAAACTCGAGCATGCGCAACTTTGCCAACTGATAGACGGCTATGCCGCACTGGTAGGCTCTATCGATACTGACCCCGTGCCTGCCCTTTCTAAGCTCGTAGGCATCTCCGATCTCTTCAAGGTCTTCAAGATATGGGCTCCTCATTGCCGCATTTACCACCTTCTCGTCCCTGGTAAAGCTAGTGTTGGCATGCCTTGCCAAGTCCTCGATCATCTTTCCATAAAACGAGTTCCCTTTTAACTTGGCTGTATCACCAGCAATGCGCTTGTCGGGGTCTTTATCTGCCTGCCGTCGCGCATCCGCAATCTCTTCCGGAAACCACGCGAATGGCTTACCTCTAGAGTACTTGAGGAACTGATAAAAAGCGGTGACTTTTAGCCCATGCTCTAAGTACCATTTTAGTACGGTAGTGTACAACAAGATCCTCTCGGCTTTCATCAACCCCAAGAGCTTCTTGGTTCCCGGAACACGTTTGCGCCCCGTCCTCCGTAAGTACTCGTGCATGTGCTGAGGTATTTGACTATCGGGTATCTCCTTGACCACAAATAGCGGGGACATCTCGCTAAACTTGTTATACAGTTCTGGGGGCACCTCAATATCGACTTGCGCAAACCCAAAGAGTGAGCCATCTAGAACACCTTGCTCCAGAGCTTCCAATCCCTCAACAGGATCAGCAATCTTTATCAACTTTTCCTTCCCGCAAGGGAAATCTTGCAGCAGGGTACTCGGGTAGAGCATGTTGGCGTCATAACCCAGAATGGTCTTGCACTTACGTGGCTCGTCGTAGATGTGAGATCTTATGGCTGTCACATCCCTCTCGTGGTACCTACAAAAGACGATCGCGGGGCCGCCAACCATGCCGGTCTGCAAGAGCTCGTAGGCCTCGTTTCTCGTGCACTCACCGCAGGTTTTTTGAACATCGATGCAAGCCTTGTATCTGGTTTTGAAGCAGTCTTCTTCACATTTGTGCATGCAGGGGTCCCCCGGTGCGGAAAGCTCTATTTCGGGGTTCAAGCGCAGGGACTTGTTCAGGACATAGCGCATCGATACGCCTGGTATACTCACGGCGTCTTTCAAAATGTCAATCTCACCCCCATAGTACGTGTTGCGAGTCTTATCGACTGCTTCGACAAAGGGTACTACGTCTGCCAAGTTGTACTCGGCTAGCCAATCCATCATTGTGACGCAACCCCTCCTGTAGAACTCATCTCGGAACGCCTGGTAATCTTCGGGCGAGAGGGTGTTTTTACCGCTGAGGGTGCTATAAAAGGCCTCATGTTCGACGGGGCCGGCATGATTCAGCTTTTCATAGCTCGACAGCCACTCGTACGGGAATACGAGCTTTTCAAGATTGCAATCCAATGACTTGCACCAGCCCGCGTAACTCATTCCAGGCGCGAGAAAGTTTTTAATATCTATGAATTTGAACTTTGATGTTGTGAGGAACATGTAGTCATTGTTCTTCTTTGCTACTTTGATCTTGTAGTCGTCGTCATCCGCAATTCGTTCGACAAAATACCGCTTGATTAGGTTGATGTCGTACTTTCCACTGTTAAAACCAATCACCGCCACTTGGTTCAACCACTCGTTCCAAGCTTTTTGGGTTTGGTTCGGGAGCATGTCAAAATCATCGGGCTTGGGGTGCAGCCTTTCGACCTCTTTGACTATGAGAGCTTGCCTCTGCTCGAGCTGCTCAACGAATTTCCGCACTAGAGTTTTTGGGATGTTCGTGCATGATGAACGTGGGATGTTCTTGGAGACTATCGTGGATGGCCACACTCACAGGGATATGCTCCGAGAGGTATGTTAGATCGGCTGTTTGCTGCTGGTGTAAAGGTGCGAGGAGAGCTTCAAAGTCAAAGACGATGAAGTGGGGATATGGTCGAAATTCTTTCTTGAAGAGCCTCTTAACATTTGGGGGGTTCTCGCACTCCCAAGTGGTGACTAGGTTGTACCCGAGTTCTTGGATGTGATCCTCCTTGAATTTGGTGAGCTTGAAATTATTCTTATCGGCGTTGGTTCACTGGCGGTTGGCATTGGCATCCATGCCACTTGCAGCCGTGATATTGATAGACTGTCTTGGTCTGAGGTTCATAGCCGTCTACTCTATATACCTCCTTATTACCCTCACGAATCACACGCTCCCCTCCATGCCCGCAGAGCGCGTGATGTATGTGCATTTCCGCCTGCTCTGCCAATGCCTCAATCCATTGGCATGCCGCATAGCTAAAGCCCTTATCAGGGTAAAAGACCTTTTCCGATTTGCTATGTATGCGCTTGACTTTTTTACCCTTGCAAATGATCGTTGTTTTGGCGCCTTCGCACTCGTTATTCTTGTGTCGCGTGAGGTGGCAGGCTTGTGTGAAGATCTGACCACAAGCCTCGCACTCCTAGCTCTGAGTCAAAACATCCATCTTCTTGATGAAGAAACAGTGACCCTCCAGCATACCGAGGTTGATCGTGTCTAGCCCCTTCTTGTACTGTTTCTGCCCATAGGCCAGTCTCCATGGTGCCTTGTCGGAGTTCTTCTTGGGTTCAAAGACTCTGATGTTGATCTTGAAGTGTTTGGCGATACCCTCAAAGTCTACGAGCTTCGTTGCACGTATATCTTGTCGCTTTAGCTTGGGGTCCTCGTAGTACTCGCGTGTTAGTTTGAGAGATTCTTGCGTGATATGCTTTTCACGCTGCTTTCGCTCTCCCCGGTAGTGAACGGCTAGACATCTCCAGAAGCATAAGTTGTCAGTTCTTTCATCGTCTTTGTCAAAGCTGTAGATGCACCTTTTAGCCCTCAGCCAGTCCGGAAGTGGTCTGCATCCAAGTAAGGGCTCCCTCGTAGAGAGGATCTTGACCTGTACATACTTGAAGACTATCTTGCCTTCGTATGCTCCGGGGGTCTCGATGGTTCTGTCGGGTGGTAGGTAGGCCTTGGTCCAGAACTCTGCATCTTCTAGATCGAGCCGCTTCATCTCGCATTCTTCCATGAAGGCTTCAATTTCCGCCAGGCTTGATAGTGACCGGGAGCTCTTGATTTTGTAGTAAGCCGACACATCACCACCACCGCGGTAGATGTCGCAGCTGAAACTGTAGACCACCTTGACACTCATGTCTACGTGAGGCATGTTTTTTCGCATGATACCCTCCGTCAGCGGTTGGTTGAGGTTCTTGTTGAACCGCCACGTCTTGATGCGATTGCCGTCCTCCAACATTTGAGTGTCATTCTCGTCAAATATATGCTGGATATCCTCGATCCCCTCCGGGTTCGTAGCTTGCTCCTTCTCCTCCTTCCCGAACATGTGTTTGAGGTCTGCTATGCCCTGATATTCATCCTCGATAGTGATCCTTTGAACCTCGTCATGGAGCGTTGTCGTTCCTGAGATTTGCTCCTTCGCCTTGTTATAGTAGAAGGTAACGGTATCCCGCACGCTCCGTACTCGATCTGCAAGAAGACCGTCGCGAGTTGCTGCTACCGGTGCCGACACGGTGTTATATATTTTACTGATTGCTTTCCTGAACCAACTCATCTTTATTATAGGTACAACAGGGCTTCAAATAGCACGGTCGAGTAAGAGATACCGTTACTCAATTGCGCATGCTCGAATTTTTGTTGATGTCAGCATTATTACTAACGGCGTGTGCGCATGCGTTGGAATAACGGGAATCGGGTTGTGATCGGATTTGTTTTCGGATGCCGTCGGATTTACCGGTTTTGGGAGGGTGGAGCTGGGGTGGGGGTGGAAGCGGGGGTTTGATGGGGTGAAGGTGTGAAAGGAGCGGTTTTGTACTTAAATTCATCCCCTACTACTACTAAAATTAAAATGAACTAACTATGTGATAGCGAAGTTCCTAAAAGAACTGTTTTTTATGATTTTTGATAAGATTTACTTGATAAATAACTTATATATAAATTTTGCTAACTCCTTTCTCTTCAAACACATTCTTTTAACTGTCGTCCGCCATGTTTATGTTACAAGGTGTTGCATTTCGGGAATAGCTATACGAAAATAATATTATTTCATATTTGTTGGCAAGATAAAGTTGCAAAATATTAGCTAGGAAAAAAGCTAGTCACCAATCACCAATCACCATCTTTTGTCACAAATATAAACAAATTTCTTGGGCTTGTGACGTTAACTCTCAGATGATAATTTTGTTGACTTAGCCATGGCCCAGTATTTATAGATGAGTTGCGAATGTTTACAAAGTTTTGTATATGCGCACCCATTCTGACAGACAAGAAAAGAAGGACTACATAGCCAAATCAAATCTTTATGCTAAATTTATAGATTTTAAGGAATATAAGGTTGAAAATAAATTAGAATTGTTTTTTCTCAACTATTATCTTCCCTGTTTAAAAGCAGAAATTACCAATTTTAGCATCATTTTTTTTTTTGCAGTTAATATTTTCGATCATTGTGGTCTGTTGTTTATATTTTTTGCCTGTGCACATGCCTGCGAATTTCCATTGTTCTAGATGCAAAATCACAACATTACGTCACGCTGCAACTCATCTATGTATAAATACAAATCAGTTTTATATATATTTCAAGCATTTCATTTATTTTTTCATATTTGTAACAGGAAGATGAGCTTGTAACAGGTGTTGAAGATATACACTTGTAACAGCTAAAGATGAGTAAAAACTTGTTTTGCTACGTCCCTCACAAAAACGTTGTGGGCTTTCAGCTTTAGTAAATAGTCTGCAAAAGTGTAGATAAAATTCCCACATAGACAGAGTTTTTGTTGTTTACAGTTTGACACTGAAAGTGTGTTTTTTAAAAGGTAAGTGAAAGTCTTCCTTTTATAACTAGACTATTGGCAGTGTTGAACATAATGACCATGTGACTAAACACACAAAGGATGAGCACAGGCTAAAACATTTACTAGTCAAAGTTGTAGAATGGGTCAGGCGAGTTCAGGCCAGCTCTGATCTATATTTTTAATATTATAAATTTTACTTTAGTTATTTCACTGATGCTTTGATTAGCAAAAGGCTGGACACCAGATTGTCAAACAAATTCTAGAAATAAACCATTTTATGCTTCCTGACATGAAAAGGTACAAATAGATTTCAAAACAAAAGAAAACAGTGGCCTCAGGGTTACATTAGAGCTTTGAAGAAAAATACCAATAAAAGTTTTTTTGCAAATCAATGAACCCTGCCTCACAAACAGAATAGGACCAACTACATAAAATATAAATGTTAGAAAAAATAATTTTAATAGGTACTTTGAACTAGAAAATTAATTTTTATTATTTTATAAAATTTTTAAGGAAAAATGAAGTTTATTTGGTTCAGCATCCTGTTTGTGCAATGTAGTGTTAGTTTCTCATACTTGGTTCATGACGAATCTACTGAGCAATACGAAGAAAAGTTTTTTGATCAGTATATTGACCATTTTAATTACCTTGGCCAAGCTGGTGCGAATGGAATGTACAAACAAAGATACCTAATTTCAGGTGAGTGAGTTAATGTTCTTATTAAGATTTTAGGTAGTGTGAGGTGGATTGCACCCGTGATGATTCTGCGTGTTTGTAATGTAAATTGTATTACAAAAATAAATTTTACAGAAGTAAAAGTACAGGGTTCGAATTAGCAGTTTGCGAATTGAAATGCTATTTTTGCGAATCACTTTGCGAAGAAAATGATAAAATTGCGAATCGAATATTTTTAAGCGGCAATAGAAATACTTTTTTAGATCTCGTTTTAAAAATCTAAGAATGAAGAACGGTGATAGAAAAGCTTTTTTAGATCGCGTTTTTAAAATTTAAGAATGAAGAACGGCCATAGAAAAGCTTTTTTAGATCGCGTTTTAAAAATTTAAGAACGAAGAACAGCGATAGAAATGCTTTTTTAGATGGCGTTTTTAACATTTAAGAACGAAGAACGGCGATAGAAAAGCTTTTTTAGATCGCGTTTTTAAAATTTAAGAACGAAGAGCGGCGATAGAAAAGCTTTTTTAGATCGCGTTTTAAAAATTTAAGAACCAAGAACGGCGATAGAAAAGCTTTTTTAGATGGCGTTTTAAAAATTTAAGAACGAAGAACAGCGATAGAAATGCTTTTTTAGATGGCGTTTTTAAAAAATTTAAGAACAAAAAGCGGCGATAGAAAAGCTTCGGTAGATCGCAATTTAAAAATTTAAGAATGAAAAGCGGCGATAGAAAAGCTTTTTTAGATCGTGTTTTTAAAATTTAGGAACCAAGAACGGCAATAGAAAAGCTTTTTTTAGATCGCGTTTTAAAAATTTAAGAACGAAAAACGGCGATAGAAAAGCTTCGTTAGATCGCATCGCAAAAACAAAATGTTCTCACAATGAGTGTTTTAATCTATCAAGAACGTCAAAAGTTGAATTTTTAGATTTTTTCTTTTTTCGGTTTCGAAATCTTATCGTGAAGGGAAAAGTCCTGAGCGTAGGGTTTTTCCGTTTGCGTTGTTAAACGTTGCTTTTTATAAGAAGAACTTTTAAAAGTTTTGCATGTATGTTTCGATGATAAAGATATATTACTTAAAGTTTTCAAAAGTAGCAGCATTATTTTTTTTTAAATATTTAGACCAATGGATTTGTTATTTTTAAAAGAGCTTGTGTTTTTAAAATATATCGAGATTAAAATCGCGTTACTTTAATTAGTTTTGTTGTTAAAAAAAAAAAAAAATTAATGGCCTTCGCGTTTAATTTTTTCTCACGCAGAGTATTGTTTATAAACAATGTTTCTTGCTATGCTTTTGTTTTTAACACGAAGCAATTATTTTCGCGTGATTTGAAAGGAACTCGCTATCCTATTGTGTTTTTGAATGAAACAAATTATTTTTGCAAGTTGAGCGTACGTGCACGCTTACATCTGGACTGTACTGTAAATTGCTTAAGAAACAGCATTTTACCAAAAGACTCATGTTTGAAACAAACATATTTTTTGTGAAAACAACTTTAATCAGTATACTGTATTTAACTTGCATTGTAATGTTCACAAAAACTGGTTAAGAACCTCTGAAACAATAATTACATTTTGAATATTTTCTTACAGCATTTTTTAAAAAAGTGGTGTTTACAAACTTAAACTCATTTTTCTACTTTCATATTTTTCTTTCGTCTTTTACTGTGCCAGTTGTTGAAAATAATTAATTATTAATAACGTGATCACTTTTTCTGCACAATTGGAGAACTAAAGCAAATTCTCCCCCATGGAGGATTTGGTATAAATCAGTAATACGCCGTAGAACTTCCTGCTGAAACGGCTGGTTTATTTCATTTTTGGAGACAAGAAAGTTAAAACTGAGAGAGTCGCTAGTTCAGACGCTCAGTTCTCGTGTTTGGGGTTCACGAGTTTAAACGTTCCCCACTTGTCTCCAACAAAAAAAATAATAACACAGGAAAAAGTAAAGTTCGCAGGTCACAAAAAATAAAAATTCTCGTCGAAAAACAAGTAGCTACTAATGAACAAGCCAATGGTAATTGATCTACGGTGTTCCCAGGCCACATCTAGATGGTGGTTTACTTCGTTACAGAATGCCGAAATTTTTGCGAACCGACTTTACTTTTTTAATTCGAACCCTGAAGTAGTAACAAAATTCCTTGACCAGGAATTTCAACCTACAGTACAGTCCAGATATAAGTGTATACTTGTATGTGCAAGTGTAAAAATAGTTGCTTTCAAAGCAAAAACCTTTTACAATTCTTAAAAACCTTTTTTTACACCTTCATTGTCCTTAGAAACACCAATTTGAAGGATTAATTAAATGTCACATCAGATTTGTTTATACCAATTATAAAAAACATATGCAGAGAAACGTAATTATTGAGCCGTCACAAGATAAATAAACTTAGCTAGAAAAGAAGTAAGGAAAAAGAAAAGCCAAATAAAATAATTTTAAAGAAAGAAAAACACAACTAATATAAGAAAGTGGTGAAAGGTTTTTCTAAAGCATGTATAAAAAATGTTAATTAAAAAATATAACGGCTTATGAATGATTTATTTTTAATATAATTAAAATTAAAATAATATGGCAAAATAGACAAAAAACATACTTTGATACCAAGTGGGAGACATTACATCAATTTTTTAACGCTGTGGCTCCCACATCTAAGCATATTTGTTTAGGCCTGTGATTTTCACACGTATAAGTCAGTGTTTTCTTAAGTCTGCAAAAGCTTTCAACAATCAGAAAAATTTAAGAAAGCTTCGTAACCCTTATCGTTGACCTAAATCTTTTTTTCAGAAGCCTATATATGTGACTGATTTGTTTTTATTTGTGGCTGCACTCATCATTCTCGGCCTAACGTCCGTTTTCCATGCTAGCATGGGTTGGACGGGGTATGTTAATGACCCTCTTCCAATCTGATCTAGACTGTGTTAGATCTAAACTCAACTTCCTCTGTATCAAGTCTGTCCTTATAACTTCCTGCCAAGTTTTTCTCGGTCTGCCTCTGGGCTTTGCCCCAGGAACTATCAAGTCTCTACACTTTCTTACCCAATTATCCTCCTCCATTCTTTCCAAGTGCCCCAGCCAATTCAATCTTCTTATCTGGATAACATCTATAATTCTACGGATACTTAGCCTGCTTCTTAGCTCATCTGAACTCTTTCTGTCTCTCAGACTGGCGTTACACATCCACCTAACCATTCTCATATCATTCCTTTCTAAACGGTCAAGATCTTCCTGCTTCGCTGCCCATGTCTCACTACCGAGCAACATAACACTTCTTACACAGGCCTCATACAACCTACCTTTTACCTCAATTGACAAGACTCTGCTAGTCAACAAAGGAAGTAACTCTCTGAACTTTTTCCAAGCAGAACCTATCCTGCAAGTAACACTTCTTCCAACACCCCAACACCCCAACAATTGTAAAAATACTCTTAAAAGAATACGGTGATATTTATGTTCCGTTCAGTAGCGTTTTTGTGATTTTATAATTCAAGCATATAAAAAATTACTGCAATATTTTAATCTTTTTTATGGTTGTCTTTTGAAGTATTAAACTTAAAAAATAACTAATATAAAATAAAGTAACAAATAAAAAAAAATTGACATTACTGGACTATTATTTTATTAAGTAATGATTTTCATGATTCATCTTAAGGATTGTTAGCATTGTAATGTTAATATGGTTAACTCAACTTTTTAATTTAATTAAAGACAGTTTTTTCCTATATATACGGAGGTAGCACTTGAGGGCTAAAATATGCTGATATCAGCTGAAAATCATAAGGAAGAACCACATTTTTTTTAAATTACCCAGCGTTCCCAGACGTTGCCCATGGTATTGACTAGCACAGAAACTTGTGAAAGCAACAACTGAATTTTCGCGGTTGGAAGCTAAGGAATCATTGTCAAATGTTTTTTACCTTGATGAGGTAACTTGAAGGCTTCGCCAGTCTGAATACTATTGTATTGGTTACTGAAAGATAAAAACAGAATTAACACAAGTTGCAATATTAACAATCATGACTGGAAACTTATTTATAATTCTTTTTATTTTTTAACATTCACAAACTTTCAAAGTTTTGATAAAATACTAGTTGATACACTTAATAAAATTCTAAACTCACAGTTTATTTTCAATTTTTTATAAAATACCAAAATATTGAGAAAAAGTTCTTTCTGGCAACTCAGGAAAAAACAGGAAAGTTAGTGACTTTTTCCTCACAACAAATTTGAAAAAAAATTAAATCTTAAATACCTTAGGAAATCTGAAAAAGATTGTTTATTAAGGGGACATTTCGTTATCACGAAAAGAAAAGATGTTAAAACACAAGGTGTGTTTTTCAGCCTTCAGTTCTTATTAAAAAAACTTTAAATAAATCGTGCAATTCTCAGACTTAAAAAGGATCCATAAGTCTGTTGTAGAGACATGAGAAATGAAATAATTTAAATGTTTTTTTATGTGGGACCTAAATCTTATAAGTGCACACAACAAATGAAACATTAATGGAAATATTTCAATAAGTAACAAAATTGTGTTATAAGAGAAGGCACTTAAAGTAATTCCATAACGAAAAAGTTCACTGTCACTGTTCTTCGTTTTTAAACATTCAAAATATGGATTCAACAAAATCTTTCTATTAAGAGAAAAGTCTCAATCTTCAGTTAATGATTATTTATATATATTGTTTAAAACCTTTTTCACCCTACACAATGAACAATTCTTCTAGTTTCTGTGCAAATAAGACTATTAAACAATGTCTCATCATTTCACATTTTTTAGAGTTGATAAATAATTAGTTATTAAGCTTAAATACGAAGCCTGACTGATAATTTGTGAAAAGTTTAGATAGATGAATCACATACCACTAACGAAATGGGCTGTGTGCTTTATAAGGTTTTATGTGAAATCTGACTGCTCATTAAACAAATAATCAGTATGATTTCAAGATAGAGTTCACACAATATGAAATTGAGCTTTAATTTTTTTTCATGTTGAGTGATTGGCAGCCATTGGTTATCGCGTTCTATTCTTTCCTTCAAAACCATCTTGGATACTCTGATGTTAAAATTCCTGGTTTAATGATTTTTTAGATAAATATTGGACAAAAGGATCTGGTCCAGTGCTGTTCTATACTGGAAACGAAGGGAACATAGTCGATTTTTGGGTTAACACTGGCTTTGTTTTTGAACTGGCACAAAAGTTGAAAGGACTGGTTGTATTTGGAGAACATGTGAGTTATAATAAAATTTTCGTCATCGACTATGCTGTTACTCTTTTTGTTTGTCTTTTTGTTGATAATACGATTCAATTAAAAATATCGTTGTTCTATGTTACCTGTGTTGTGTGACAAAAGCAGTGAGCTAGATTCTGCTAATAGGCTAATGATGTTTTCAAGCAACAAAACCTGTGGTGAATGCCTAGTTGATTACAGAAAAGCCACTCCCTTTAAAAGAATAAAGACAGGCTTCATTTTTTGAAGAACATATATTATTTACATGTTTCGTTTGCATCAACAATCATTATCACAATGAATTAAAAGTATAAATTTCAAGGTTTTTACAAGCTCAATTTAAGATAATTCTCAAAAAGTACAAGAAATAAATCCAAAAAAAATAAAAATTGTAACATTCTATTGTAACATTTTTTTCTGTCATCATTTTTTTTAAAGATACTCTGCAATCTTGTGTTCTCAGAAAGTTTGGAAATTAAGGTTAGCTGACAGTATAAATTTGAAATAAAAATGTAAAAAGGGGACTCTTTGAAAATAAGATAGTGGAGGTTATGATATAAGTGTGATTACACTCCTTTTCTAAATATGATTTCAATAACATTTTACACATAATGTGCACTTATGCTGAGTATTATTTCTTTATAAAATAGCGATATTATGGAAAGTCTTTGCCATTTGGAAATGCGTCACTCACACCAGAATATATTGGATTTTTGAGTATGGAACAAGCGCTAGCTGATTATGCAGTTTTGGTCAAGTTTGTTCAAAAAGATATGGGAGCTCAAAATTGTTCTGTTTTCTCATTTGGTGGAAGGTATGATACACAATTTATGGTGTAACCAAAGGACATTGAAGTCATTGGTGGCTATATTTGTATAAAAATTAAAAAAAGGAAAAAAAATGCGCCAGGGAAAACCTTCTATAGCTATAATATTAATACTCGTACTTTGTCCAAAATACAGTACTGGAAAAAGGTTGTTTACCATCGCGCTTCGCGTATCGCGACGGTATTCTCGATCCGCGATAGACGTTTTTTTACTTTCAAATTGTATCGAGAGGGCTTCGCGATGCATCCGTCTCGATATCATTCTCGAAGCTATCAAGGCCATTAACACTTTTTCATAATAGAACTATTTTAAAAATAAGAGTGTATTCAACAATGATCGCGGATGTTTAAATATAATTATACTTCCTTTGTGTTATATTTTTTTAACTTGTGCATACAATCTAGGGTATACAGCTAGCGTTAATCTTTCTTTTTTAGATCACATTTTAAAAATTTAAGAACTAAGAACGGCGATAGAAAAGCTTCGTTAGATCGCATTTTAAAAATTTAAGAACGAAGAACGGCGATAGAAATGTTTTTTTAGATCGAATTTTAAAAGTTTTTATAAACGAAAAGCGATGATAGAAATGTTTTTTTAGATCGAATTTTAAAAGTTTAAGAACGAAATGCGGCGATAGAAATGCTTTTTTAGATCGAAGTTAAAAAGTTTATAAACGAAATGCAGCGATAGAAATGTTTTTTTAGATCGAAATTTAAAAGTTTTTATAAACGAAAAGCGACGATAGGAATTTTTTTTTTAGATCGAATTTTAAAAGTTTAAGAACGAAATGCGGCGATAGAAATGTTTTTTTAAATCGCATTTTAAAAGTTTAAAAACGAAAAGCGGCGATAGAAATGTTTTTTAAGATCGAATTTTAAAAGTTTATAAACGAAAAGCGGTGATAGAAATGTTTTTTAGGATCGCATTTTAAAAGTTTATAAACGAAAAGCGGCAATAGAAATGTTTTTTAAGATCGCATTTTAACAGTTTAAGAACGAAAGCGGCGACAAAAAAAGCTTCGTTAGAGATCGCATTTTCAAAGTTTAAGAACGAAAAGCAGCGTTAGAAAAAAAATACGTTGAAAAAGTAATGCGCTAGAATTACTTTAATAAATACGAAAGTTAAAAATTTTCTTATAATATACACCTATTTAAAATAAAAAAAAGATAAAGCAGAGATGTGTTTGAAATAAAAAAAACTTTCTCTCTATTCTCATTAAAAAAAACTTTCTCTTTATTCTCATTATCACCTACCATCGCGACACATCGAGACGGATTTTGTCACGATACTAGATTCTCGATAGATCGCGACAATTTATTTTAATTGTTTCTTATTATTATAAACGCGGTACATCGCGTATCGAGGGAGTCCGCGCACGTTGCGCGCTCGATATGTTAAACAACCTTTTTCCAGTACTGTAGAATTTAATTGCCAAAATAATGTATAACCCATGGATTTTTACATTCTAATAATAAGCTGTATCTATATCTGTCTGTGACTTCGGCAAAAATGATATTGTCTCATTTGTTTGCTGACAAATTAGCTATTTCTTAATGTTTAATGTCAAGAAGATAATTATTTTTAGTAAAGCAATTTCTTTGCACCTACAAATTTGTGGGCCAGCTAAATGGGTAACGCAAAACCATTGTTTTATTGTCATGGGATTCAGCTGATTTTGTCTCAAAATTAACATGCATGAAAAAGTTTAAATGCACAATTATAAGCCTTTAAAAATTCCGATTAATTTTTTAGTCATTTTCTATGGCTATTTTCCTATTTTGAGGGTTTGTTTACACAGCCTACACTACTTTTTACTCCTGTTTTAGTTAAAAATTTAACTGTTATTTTAAAGTTTATGATGTGTCCAATTTTGTAGCTATGGTGGACTCTTGACTGGATACATGCGATACAAATATCCTCACATCATCTCTGGTGGAGTGGCAAGTAGTGCTCCCTTTTTTACTATTGCTGGCAATCGACCAAGATCAGAGTTCTTTCAAGCTGTAACTGAGGTAAAGTTTATTGATAATTTTTAAAGTTGTGCTAGTAAAAACCATTATTCACTGGTTGTTACTATTTCTGTGCTAGACAGTAATTCCGTAATGCAGTTTTTAAATGGTAATTCAATCTATCACCGCATTCACCAGATTTTAATTTGTCATAAAAATAAATTTCTTTCCTTCTAGACCTTTCGTAAATCTGATCCCAGCTGTCCAGCAAGTGTCCAAGAAGGTTTCTCAGCATTAATGGACCTTTTTAATGCTGGAGCAGAAGGTCTTACAAAAATAGAAGAGACTTTTCACCTCTGTCCAGGTCAATTCTCAAAGAAATATATTGAAAAAAATGTACTGGCTTGGGCAAGAAATGCTTTCACATTACTTGCAATGGTAGATTATCCATATCCAGCAAAGTTTATGGCGGATCTACCTGGACACCCTGTCAATCTCGCTTGCTCATATATGACTGGCAAAGACAAGCTTGCCGGTTTGGCAAATATCACTCGTATGTTACTTTACTTTTTCTTGATATTATTAACATTACTTGATGCTAAAATTATTACTTTCCAATGTATAAGAATGTATTTTCACTTATAAAAGAGTTACTTTGCAAAAAAAAATTCACAAGTGATAATTAATAAAACCACTAACCTTTTGTCTTCTATAAGACTTTCTAATATTCTTCTTCCTCAGTAATCTTTTGTTCTGATAGTCTATAATCTTTTTGATGGAATCCAACAGCTTCTCTTATTTTCTAATATTCTTCCTTGCTCAATAATACTTTCATCCAATACTCATATGCAATCTTTCTGGTATAACCCAACACCTTCTTAGCTATATTTACGGGGTCAGTGATATTGTCTTACTCTTTGTTCTATATGACAATAAATACATGTTAACAATCTTCCCCTCTTTTTTTTTCTTTCTTTTGTCAGTTTGATCAACTTTTAGTTAAACCAAATTTATTAACAGAATTGAATTGATATCCATATGCAGCTATATCCGAGTTAACAACAACATAAGTCATTTGACACATAAACAAAACAGCAACTTTAACCAATCCATATTGTGGCCAGTTTAAGAAATCGACTCCAAAATGGTTAGTATTAACAAAATAACAAAAATGTTTAAACTATGTACACATCTCTCCTCAGATCTCCTCTATTTTTCTTTTTCTTGTTTGAGTACACCAGTTGTCAACGTAAAAAGAAGATTCTTGCAACTAGCTCCTCGTTTGGTAAGGCAATCAGCGATTTGCTGTTCTTTTGAAACCCATGTTATTTGATTCACTTCTTTATTTCGAATCATTTCTTTCAAAATAGCCAAATCTACTCTTAGCGATTGTCCAAAACTTGTTTTGTGGAATGTACAGCATCGTAAAGTGTTTTACTATCTGTTAAACATTGAATTGATGGTGCAATATTGAAAATTTCTTCGAATAAACATCGAATCCAATATCCTTTGCCAGCAGCATCGATCAATTGCATGGTCTCTGCAGAAAGCGTACTATTCACTACTCTTTTCAATTTCTTGACTGCCACGAAATGAGGGATAGTGATTGATTTAGTTGATTCACTAAGAAAATTAAGAATCCACCTTGAGACCCTTCTCCCTTTAGATTAGCAAAATGATGCATCATGAAATACTAGAAGTTTAGCTTCTTCTATGTTTCCAACTGCCTTGAATTTCAATTCCACAGGTTCACACTTAGCTCTTTGTAACACTTTGTTGGCTCTTCGCATATCTGAAACAGTGGCATCTTTGTTGTTACCCATTAGTTCACAGCAATCAAAAAGAATGTCTGGACGTGTCTGTGTAGCCAACCAATTTAATTGTCCAATCAATACTCACAAATCATGTTTTTGTTTCGTATTCAACAATTCATCTTTATCTTTGTGTTTATCAAATATGAATCTTGTAATACAATAATGCTATCTTTTCTTTTCATTAAATCTAATCCCAAATATTGAAACGCTGTGTCAATTTTAAAGGTCTGATGCTATGGCAAAATCACATTGTTTAAAAAACGTTTATTACCACCCCAACAAAAATCATCTACATGGGTTGTCATAATTCCATGTAGACGCCCATCTTTTCGATAGTAGAACAATCCTGCATTAAATTTACTTGCAACTCCAAGCTTTAACAGTTCCTCCTTTACTCTGAAATACCATGTTCTAGATGCATATGCAAGGCCATAGACTGTGTTATTCAATTTCCAGACATATCCATCTTTCTGGAACTCTTTAGGTGGTTTAAGGTATATATCTATTTCAATGGGTTTTCCTTGCAAAAAGGCAGCTTTAATGTCAATAGAGTTACAGTTCCATTCCTTACAAGCTAAAATTGACAACATTAAACGTAATGATTCCTTTGTGCAAGTTGGAGAGTCTGTCTGAATTGGTTTTTCAAACTCCTCAAAACCTCATGCCACTAATCTAGCTTTCACAATTCTTTGTCCATCAACATTCTTCTCTGTCAGAATCCATCTGGTGCTAATGCAACTTTGCTTTTTATCTTCCACTTCATCAAAAACTTTATTTTCGATCCAGTTGTTCAATTCCTTCTCCTTGGCAGACCTAATCTCATTTTCATTGGCTTTATTCAAGCATATCAAAACCTCTTGTGATACCTTTTCAGCAAAATCCCACTCTTCAACCTTTGTCCAGTCTAATTCTCAACATTCCCAACTTCATTAACAATATTCAGCCAATTCCTATACTTTCCACTTGCTTTCCCAGCTCTTGAGTGCACAGTTCCTGTTTTCCAACCAACTTCCGTTTTGTATTTCACTTTATCTTTAACGTTTGGCATAATATTCTTTGCTTTCACATTTGTCTTCAATAAATTGTTATTCGCAAATGAAGTATCCATACCTGTATCATTATAAACATCACTGTTAGTAATTGATCCTTCACTACTTAATTCCTTATCTTCCAATATTTCCTTTCCAGTTTCCTGTTTTTCTTCATTGTCAATTTCCACTTCTACATGTGCTTCTAACTTTTCTTCTTTTAATCGTAGTCTGCATGGATGCATTCTAACATATGTTGATCCATGCTTCACTAGAGCTTGCTGACTTTCTTGTCCTATCACAGTAGCAGGACCCTTCCAAGTATCATCAGATCTCCGTTTATAATATACTTTATCTCCTGTTACATACTTCACACCTGTTGAAGGTCTTACATTATGTTTCAAGGCTCTTCTGAGCTTTTCAGAGGATTCAGATTTTATAAAGGCTTCTCTTGCAGCATGCAATGCGTTCAAGTTATCAGCAACTACTTGACTACTTGTCCTTCCTTCTAGAGCTGGTGGATCATTCATTTCTATAACTGGAAAATTGGGATTGCTGCCAAACACTAGTTGATTCGGTGAAAAGCCATATACGTTTTTTAAGGAATTCTTAGCAGCAACAGCCCAAGCCACAGCTGTTTCTAATGAATAATTAGGCTTGTCAATCATTTTACAGACTGTATTGCCAAGTGTGGAATTATGTCGCCCAACAAGTCCATTACTCCATGGGCTCTCAGCAGCTGTTGTAACAATATTGATGTTTAAATTCTCACACATGCTACGGTAATCCTCATTATCAAATTCCCCACCATTATCCACTAAAAACTTTTTAGCGGACTCAAATATGGAAATCCAGATCTTAAAAATTGAGTTAATGATAATTTCTTTCCTTTTACTTCGAATAACACAGGATGCACTAAATCTGGTCAAGTGATCAACAAGATGTAACAACCAAATTTTATCACCATACGACCATTGTTTCAAATCCATGCCAACACATTCATTAAATACTGTTGCATGTGGTAACCCAACAATTGGTCTTGGCTGATTTCTTCTGTACTTGATGCACGTATCATAACTATCTGAAACTTCACCAATCATTTTTAAAAGATCTGGGTCAGTTACATCAGCATTTCTCAAAAGCTGCTGAAGCTTGTCCTTTGATGGATGTGCAAACTGTTTATGCAATTTCAGGGCCACTTTTTTTTTTTCTTGAGTATCATCCAAATTATTCATCATCAGACATACTTGAGCGGAATTCTTTTCAATTTCGCTACCCTCTTTGTTAATGGAAATACAATAATGTCTGGTGGAACTAAATTGGATCTGGTGTTCTTGTGCCAGAATTTCAACCTTGTCGTTTTCAAAATCAATAAAAACTTTTGCATTCTTCATTGCTTGCTTACTAAATAGTAATGGTAAGTCCTTGTCTATAACTTCTGTTGTTATGCTAACATTCCCACTAAGCCAAGCAGGTATGGTGACACGTTTTGATGCTTTGATTTCTTTACCATCTCCGAATTTAAATACTGTTGATGATGGCTGTTCTTTGATTGATGAAGCATCCTCGTCCGAAAGACTTTCTACATAATAGTTTAACCAATTCTGCCCGCAAACTGTTTAATGCAACCAGAATCCAATACTGCCATGGTAAATGTCTCACCAACGAGAGTTTCCATTATTTCCTCCGTATAAAATTGAAGTTTAATCTCATCACTCCTACTTTTAGCTTTATCTGGACACTCCCTAGCAAAATGGTAAATACTTCCACAGATGTAACATCTTGGACGATTACCCGATCTTCTATTCTCCTCTCTGTTACTTCGATTTCCACTGCTTCTACGATAATCCTTTAACCTATACTCTTGTGTTTCTCGTTGCCCATGATATCCCTGCCCCCGTCTGTTCTACCCTCTGTCTGCATACCGTGAGTGAGGAACCTTGCAGTGTGAAGCACCATAAAATGTCTCGTTGGAAGTACTATCACCCGAAACCTCATTAATTTGAACCGGCGCATCGTCATCTTCTTTTGAATTTGAAGATTCGTTAAATACCTTCTTAACTTGATCAACCATCAAGTTATACTTTAAATCTGGAATTGTTGCTTGAACAATTTCTTTCTGTTGCGTAGAAAGGTTAGCACTATTTAAATATCGATAAGCTGTAACAGCATCTGGTAAATCAATATCATAATTTTTCAACTTATAGTAAAGATCTTCAAACTCAATGGTATAATCCTGTAACGACATGTCCTTCTTCCTTTTAAATTGCTCAAATTTTTCATATGCTTCATATGCACGATGCTTTACATCTTTAAGAAATATCTTGTCCAATTTGTCCGTAAGTTTTGTAATACCATCTTCAGTTTTTAAATCTCGAATGTCAAGTTGTAAGGCAGTCTTTTTAGCCTTACCATCTAATGAAGCAAATACAGCTAAAGCTTTCTTCTCATCAGCTAAATCTGTAAGTGCTTGCCACACTTCTAACTCCTTTTTCCAATCAATATAATTGGACCCATCTTTTAACACTGGTGGATTTTTGTAACTTGTTGAGGTCATAATATAGATCGTTCCAATTCTGCTACCATTGGTAATTAATAAAACCACTAACCTTTTGTCTTCTATAAGACTTTCTAATATTCTTCTTCCTCAGTAATCTTTTGTTCTGATAGTCTATAATCTTTTTGATGGAATCCAACAGCTTCTCTTATTTTCTAATATTCTTCCTTGCTCAATAATACTTTCATCCAATACTCATATGCAATCTTTCTTGTATAACCCAACACCTTCTTAGCTATATTTACGGGGTCAGTGATATTGTCTTACTCTTTGTTCTATATGACAAAAAATACATGTTAACAACAAGAATTTATGGAAATACCGTTTTGTGTGTTCTTGTTGTTTGTGGACATAGCTAATGGTGGAGAACATGGCTTATGATTTTAGTAATAACAATGTTGAAGATGGAGATAATGTTTAATGTTTAACACAGTTTGTGAAAATTAGTCCACAATAAAATTTCAAAATTTATCTAAACCCACATGAAGTGTATTAAAAAATTGAATCAATAAATAAATTTATATAAAAATTGAACATCTAAATGTAGATTTAAGCTTTTAGTTATTTTTAAGTCCTAAAGCTGGTTTCCATCTGGCGTTATTTTGCGTTAATTTTTTTGGGCAAATTTCTGACCTCGAAGGTAATCATATCAAGCATTTAGGGCAAGGATCTTTTCACTAAAACTGACTTAATTGATCATCATCTTAATATATATAATCTTTTAAAGGTAAACTTTTTTGTCCACCATTTTAAAAAAATGTAGAAATGACTTTTGCACGCATAATATGGTAACTTTTTTTATACAAAAGTACTAAAATATCAAAGAAATTTTGATATTTAGCCCACGTTCTAATCAGAGAATTGGTGCACTAATGGGTTATCAACATTTTCATTAACTATTAAAAAATTAGCACCCAAAAATTAACACCTGCTTAATGCGAATTAATGCCAGCTGGAAACCAAACTTAATAAAAAACTTGATCCTGAATTGAAACTTTTGACTTCGACCAGATTTGGTCTCAAAAATGTCTTAATCACTCACGGTGGAGAAAACAATTGTCTCTACCTGTTTCCAAGTTATTTGGCCTCAATGTTGTGTAACACAATGGCATTAGTAATTTATGTTAATGTATTAACATCGTGACTTGCAATTTGTCAATAAGCATTTGAGATTTTTTTTTCTATTTTAAAGGAAAAAAACTGTGTATCCACAATGCCTGATACACACGCACACTCACACAGAAGTAGCTTATAACTAATTAGATGAAAAATCATTTGTTTGTAATTTCCACCTGATTTCCACTTAATTTCAGATAAACTAAATTATAACCAATGTATTTGAAAAAGGGACTATTGTGACGATGCATTGACAGAAGTATTTTGTTATTTGCTTCCCTCTTGTGCAATTTTCTCAAGATATAAGACATGCTGGTTTTAATTCTTATGAAAGTAACTTGTTTATTCAATGTTAATACTTAGAATCTGTTAGCAATGCAGTTGCGTTGGTTAGCTTGTAGAGTGTGTTTACTTACCAAATTTTAATTCAGACATGTGGATAAATAAGAGGCTATCAAAGAAGCTTTGAATAAGTAATCAAGCGCCATATTAAAAAATCTCTTCATGTAAATCAATTTACCTCTATAACATCTCTATAATGGTTATTTATATTTATTTTTTGTATTTAGAATTGTTGTATGGATCAAAGGTCTCTTGCCATGATACTTATAGTGAATATGTGGCTTGCTCTGATCCAACAGGTTGTGGTACTGGTCCTGATGCACCTCCATGGGATTATCAGGTTAGTCTATTATTTTACTTTTTTTGATTCTTGAGCAGATTAGGATTTAGGTAGACAAAAACACTTGTACAGCTAAAAGGAGTCTATCTCTTCTTTCTTAACAACTCAGTCATTTGATCACATGAATTCTCAGTTCATGCAAAACAGTTGGACTCCATAATATAAGTTGTTCTTATTGTGTAGGGGTCAATGACACTACAGATAGCCTTGTACATGGAGTTCTTGGTCAGAATGCAAATAGATGATGTGAAATGGAACATGACATTTTATGTTTAATTTTGCCTTGAGACAATAAAGTTTAGTTGGAATTTTGAAGGAAGAATTATTCATCAAGAAGATGGAGGCTTTTAGATTTTCCTCCTATGATAAGTCACATAAAAATAAAGCCATTTTTTGCATATGAAGCAAACAGTATGTAAGCCACAAATTTTTTTTTTAAAGAATTAATCCTAACATTAAGCTTGTATATAATTTTGAAAAGGTTTAAGCCATATACCTCACACAAACACTTTTTTGAGACCTCACATAAATGTTACCAAATAGGGGTGTTCTTAGGCATTAATCCATAGTTTTCAGTGAAATTTTAACTCACATATATCAGGTTCATGTGAAGACTACCGTACTTGGCTTTGCATTATAAAAGAAGGATTGTTATCAGCAGAATATTCCTGTCTGATGATGCCTGCCAGATATTTTGTTAACCAGATATCTCTTTGAGTGATTATTTTATATCTTTATTTCTACAGGCATGCACAGAAATGATTTTACCTGGTGGCAGTAACAATAAAACAGATATGTTTCCTCCTCTTGATTTCACTTTGGATATGCGAAGACACTACTGTACAGGAAAATGGGGACTTGGATATTCACGATTGGATTGGATTGGAACCAACTACTTCAATTCTCCTAACGACGTTAAGAAGGCATCACGCATTATATTCCCAAATGGTGATTTAGACCCTTGGATGCCTGGAGGTGTCCTTGAAGATTTGTCTGATTCTTTGATTGCTGTTTTGGTTGTAGGGGGAGCACATCATTTGGATCTAAGGTATGCACTGGATAACAAAAAACTTGTTTCTACAGGACAAAAAAAATTGTTTTCTCTTTTTCCTAACCCAGTTAATTCTGAGTGACAGTTAAAAATGTTAACAATATTTCCTTTTCATACTTCATCTGCTAAGCAGTTTTGCAATTTGGGATACTTGTTAAAACATGGCATAAATATGCCACATGACATATTAATAAAGTTTGAAGAAGTAGTTTAACACTGTAATTAAACATTTCTTAATATACGATAGCAATTTTTTATACGGCATATGTAAAAAAGTTCATACAGCGTTCTATACCATAGCTTTATTTTTCTATGTTGCTAAAAAGATAAACCATATTTTGGCATATATAAAATCTTCAAAAAACCTTTCTTATGAATCTTAAATATCATTATATTTTATTAAAAAAAAAATTGAAAAACTTTCTGATAAAGCTTTTACATTGCCTTATTTTATTAACAAATGATTGAACAGCTTTTTTATGTACAAAGTTTTTACACCACCGTATTTTATTATAAAACCTTTAAAAAAATATAAATACTTTGGTGTGGCACTTAAGAGTACTATGAATGAACGAAAACACGACATTGGCTTCATATCAGAGGCGTAATCGAACAGTTTTTAGATTACAGCAGATTTACAAAAACCGGAAGTACCCCAAATTGCAGATCATGTCACAATTACGGACTTTTTCAAATTGCTGAAAGAATTAGATCGAAACATATGAAACAATGTTTATAAAGTTTACTTATTTATCTTTCTATAATACTATATTTATCTGTTTGTAATACAGATCATCAAATCCTGCTGACCCACCATCTGTTATTCAAGCCCGAGAAACCATCACAAAGTATATTGTGCAGTGGATGGCAGAAGATGAAATTTATCGAAAGAATAAACAGCATTATTTTTAAAAAAAAATTACTATCTGGAACTGTCGTAAAAACGCTTAATTATGAGAAATATAATCATAAATTGAAACACAATTATAATATATGAAATGTATTCTTAGATTTTCATACATTTGACACTAGTTGTAATTTAATTTCTTAATATCTTTTGAATTTTTGTAGTAAATTTTCTTATGTGAAAAAAATGAAAGAATTTGCACTTGTGTTTCATTACTGTGACATGTTGTTTATAATTCAAATCTTTATCAGTAGCTTTGAATTTACTGTCAAGCTGAAGGGTTATTTTGTCTGTGAATTCAAATCAATTGCATTTTATGTTTGGTAAAGACCATCATGCTCATAAATTTTTAAACTTAACGTCTTGTTATTACACTGTTGTATGTTTACCAGCAGTCTACGTAGCTCTGAAGCTTAACAGATAATGCTTCCGTGCTGGTATATTGATATAGTACATTCTTTTCTCTACTAATGATTGATTTTAAAAAGTTTTTATCACTTGTTTTTCATGTGCGTATACACATGTTCGTGTGTCTGCATGTGTCGGTAACATATTTCTGGCCACTTCAGATCGAGTCCCACCGCCTGGCATAATGTTAACTAGCCTTTTAGTTTATAATTTGTACAACTTATTTGTTAATGTGTTTAGAAAACAATGGATGAATAGTATGTAAGATGGAGTTCAATATAATCAGCTACAGTATTTTATTTTTGCTTCTCCTGGGAGTATATTGTCAAGTAGAAAAGGAAGATGTACAAAGATCACATGACCGCATGGCTGAATTAATGAAACATGATGGAGTACAACGTGTAATTGTTGCAGACACTGCGAATGTTAATAAACTTATTAAAAAACACCGTTTACTAATTATGTTTTTCTGGGTTGATAATAATAAAGAAACTGAAAAGTTGAATGCAAAAGATATTTATTTTCTTGAGGTAATAAATCTTAAAATGAGTTAGAATAAAATGTTCACATATTTAATTTTCCTCTATTTATGTGACCACTGACGATTTGAAAATTACTGAAGTTTTCAGAAAAACTCATCCCTTGCTTACAAACTGTTACACGGACATGTTATTACACGAAATAATTGAAATATATAATATTCAGTAACTGTATTTAAAAGAAAGAAATCTACCGGTTCACCCATTCTTTTTATACCACATTGCGTGCGTCTCGCTACTTGCGGTACCATTTTGTATGACAGACAGAAAAGAGGTATTATAATATAGATACTTCTGTTGGTGAACTAGTTTGCCAGTCATTTTTGTTTGTGGTGGATTAAAATTACTTTTTTAATATCGGTATAGGTTGTTGCGCAACTACTTCAAGCTGGTAATGTTGCAGTTACTACATGTGAAATAATGGCTAACCAAAAATTTGCAATGGCAATAGGTATGTTCGTTTACACACATTGAGTTAAAGAACACCAAAACTGGACAAACTTCAAAAATCCAGATAACACTTTTTTAAAAAAGCTCAGGACTGTATGGGCATTGGAAATTTTCCACAAGTAAAATAAAAATGTTGTATGGATCGTTTAGTGAAGTATTGAAAACTTTTTTTCTTTTCTGCAGGGGTTCGGTATACTGGTATGATCAAAGTATTTAACAAGGGAAAAGTTTCAACTTATGCTGGTCAAAGGTGAGATTGCCTGTTTTAACTTTATCATTTTTTCGTCAACCTATAGTTGTTTATTTTGCTTTTTCTTATTTATATTCATTTATTTAGATCAGCTGACGTATTTGTGCCATATTTATCAAAAGTAAGTATATGTTGTTCTGTGGCTGGACATCTCTTTTTTGTTCAACCTTTATTTAATAACTTCATTTGACAACGGAGAACACCAAAAGTTTAAAAGATAAAAACTTTAATTCCAACTGTTGATGAAAATATCAGATACTTAACATTGGGTTCGAATTTGGTTTGTCATGTGTAATAATTCGGCCTTAATATAATATGATTGAATATAGATAAAGGAATTAATAAAAAAATATTTTATCTGCAATTCAAATATCTTAAAACCAATTAGCACCAAAAATCTTCACGTTTCTGTTAGTTTTAGTAGGAGGCCTTATTTTGGAAACAAAGAAAAATAAATTAAAAGTATTTTCTATTACTTCCTATATTAAGTACACTAATTCATTTTGTAAGATAAATTAAAAAGTAAGGTATTTTTTCCATCAATTTAATGTTCCAAAGTATCCCTTTTAAAACTACTTTTTTTTTGGTTTTCTTCTAGATGTTAGAAAAATCTGTTACTGTTATTAGTAAAAAAGGTGGAAAGAAACAATACGACAATAACGAATTACCTAAAGTGATAGCCTATGTTAAAGAAAAGAGCAAAGGTGAGTTATAATCGTTTCACTTGTTATGTGGACCAAAAAGGATTCCTACAGCAAAATTTAGGATTTAATAACAGTGTTTCAAGTGAAAGCAGCACTTTTCTAGAAGTGATTATTTGATAGTAATTATAACGATGGTGTATAGACATGAAACATCAAATACAACTATATAACCTTACTCATAGAAATTATGTTGCTGTATAAGTACTTTTTGAAATGCTTGATTGATACTTTGTTTAATTTAAGAAACATTTTAAATTAGGGTCATTTAAATTAATATTGGTAAAGTTGGAAAAAGAGATGGAGAAACGATCTGTACCGGGTTGTATTATGTTCAATTAAAAAAGAATAAAATATTTGATTTTGTTGTTTTGAAGTAAAATGACTTAAATGAGGGATAGTGAACTTCAGTTTATATGGCTGCATTTTGTTGTTCCCTTTCTGTCCACGATTGTCTGCAACTGGGAAAGATTAAAAGCTTATAAAGGGGCAGTTTTTAATGAAGTCAGTGGAAGTCAGTGGAAGTCAGGAAAAATTTCAAGGGAAAAGTCTTATTTTTTTTATTTCTTTTTTATAATTAGCGTGTTACACTTGCTTAGAGAAATTTCGTGGTATGCGACAGATTTTCTGCAAATTAAAAAGATTTTCTGATCATATTTTTCTAATTAGATAATTATTTTCCTAAAAAAAGACCAAAGGAATATATAAAAGTCTGATTGGACCAAAAAAAAATTGTTTTTCTGTGAAAACTCTGAATTGTTGCCAATCTATGTAGATATTTATATCTTTGCAGGTGGCTGAGCAATAGTGTTGGGACTGTGAAACAATGGTTTGTTAACATGTCTCTTCGATAATCCTCTTAAGTGGTTTGAACTTGCACCTTAAACTTAAAAATGCAAGTTCGTTGCTATAAAAGCATGCTATAACACACCTTACCATAATGAGTCCATCTCTGACATCTTGTTTTAGAGCTTAAAATAATTGAAGAAGCTGCGATGCATTTCCAACCAATGATTCCATTTTTTGTTGTACACGATTCCAAGGTAATGTTTTTAAAGCATTTAATTTATGTGCAAACTTGAATCTTTAAAAAGTATAGACAACTCCAAATTCCAATGCCGTTAATTCAAACATCTGATTTTTTTAACAAATTTCTTGGCCCCTTGCCTCATAATCTTGGTCTTTTAATTAATTTTGAACATTCGTGTTTATTTGAACATACTGTTTTTGTGTTCTACTTGGCAGATGTGTACCGTAGCAGTGTAAAAATCATAGTGTGTAATGCAAACTATTGATGTGGATATTTCCCAATCATTGTATGTATCAGGTTATGGTTTTATTTTAGCTGGCAAAGTCTTTCCACATCAAGAAGTTAAATACCATTCAACTAAATAAACCTCATGAGAAATCTGTTACTTTTCCAAACAAGGTTTGTCTTTAATTACTGTGAATGCTAACAAACATTTTTTTGGAATATTTGAGCATGAACATTTCTTGTGTAACAACTCTTGCACCGCTTTGTTTTATAACAGATGTGTTATCATTAAAATCGTAACTATCACTTTTTTACAACAACTTTTGTGTTGGTTCAATATTCAAATAAAAGTACTTTATTTGCGCGCTTATAAAATTTAGTTTTTAACTTTTCTACACGCTTTTTTGATAGAAATATATTCTTTATAAAAATATCATGCTTGGATTTTAAAAATAGGTCTATGTTTGCAATGAGAAACAAGAATAATGACTGGATTGGTTAGAATTTTGATATTCTTTTGAAAAAAAAACGTGTATTCGATTTTGCTTTTAGTTTTCGTTATTTGATGATTAGAAAAAAAATGAAGTTGAATTTGTGGCAATCCAATCCATTATTGTTTACGATTTCAACGTAACTGCGATTATAGTAGCGTGAATAATGCGTCACAACCGTTCTGTTGAGGATACTACCCATCAACACTGTTTTAGAAAGAATTGCTTAGACACTACTTTGACCAAAAGATCGCAAAGTCGTCTCACTATCTTCCGTGCTAGACTTGCATTCGTCAATTTTTGAAATAGCATAAACAAATTTTAAAATGGTATTCCAACCAGGTTTTGGAGTTTCATAGTTGTTTTTTGCGCCCTTACAGTGGGGGCGTCTTAAAATGTGAGGTTTAGTTGGTAGGGCCTTCAATCGATTAATCGTATTTTTGTCAAGTATCAAGTTCGATAATAATTAATTGTCAGTTTCGAATTCTGGAATATTCAAACAGAGCTGTTACCTTTGAGAGTTTGAAACATTATTTTTAAAATTATCTACTTTTATATTTTAGGATAAAATGACTGAAGATAATATAGTTAAATTTGTAGATCAAAATAGAAGGTATGGTGTGAATAAAAGTTTGCTTTGCCTTACCAACAATTGCGTAACTAACTGTGCTTGAAATTTTTTTTAGTCCTTTCTGTAGCCACTTTTCTTTGACAAAAAAAAACTTTCACACCATTAATGTAGACGATGAAATTAAAAAAAAATCTTGGGAATTTCACAATGAAATAATAAATCGCAAACATCACGTTTTTTTTTAGCTGCACAGATATTACACGTATTTTTATTTTTCTGTTACCTTATCGGGGAAAAAAAAGTCGGGAGAAAATTTCGTCGGGAAAAATTAAGGCACTTTTGAAAAATAAGTCAGTTTTCCCGACTAATTTTTCAAAAAAGTCACTTTTCCCCCGACTAATTTTTGATATTCCTGTAGATAACCTCACAAGGGAATTTGAATCAATTTTTTTTTATTTATCTATGTATATTTTTCATACAAAAACTACTGATGTTACAGTTGTATGATTGTTTGTTTAAACACAAAATGTTGTTTCTTTTTGTTTCCATTATGTTTTTTATGTCCCCAATCCTTTTTTGTAATCTTTCTTGCAATTTATTGATTTATTAAATGAGAAAAAAAAGTTTAGGATAAAAAAAAAAAGTCGGGGTAAATTCTTAGTCGGGTATAAAAAATTCGGGGAAAAGTACTAGTCGGGGAAAAAATAATCGGGGGAAATTTTGATCGGGGAAAAATTAAGTCACATGGAAAAAATTTAGTCACTTTTCCCCGACTTTTTTTCCCCTTTTTCCCCTATAAGGTATATCTTAAATGATCATTCTCGCATTTGCACTACTTTTCAGAGTTTGTCTATATTCTCTGTAACACAAACAATTTCCTTTCAGACAACGTTTAACAAAGATGAGATTGGAGAACCTTCATGAAATATGGGTAATCACACTCACATCTGTCTTCTCCCATTTTTATTTTTAAACTTATAATCGAGTAGGGAAACAGATTTTCAAAACACGTCGAACGTCGAAACAGATTTAGAAGTGTCGTTATGAAACGTCAACACAACACATATGTGTTCATTCGCATGTCAGTCAATGTTTTGACGCCGGAAACATTAGATAAATTCCGTCATGATACCTCAACGCAAGTTAAAAACATGCGCAACAAGATTTTTGGTGATTTACCTCGTGTTTTAATCAACCAATCAAATTGACTGTTAGAAGCTCTTAAAAAGAGAGAAAATGAATTGAACGAACTTCCAAAAAAATGACATCGATATTTAAGTTAAAAGTAAGACGTCTCCCAAATAAAAGAAGTTTTTTCCTAAATATAGTAGCTGTCATATTTGACACGATAATTGACAGTGCAATGTTGACATGTGTCTTTTATTTCAGGCGATTGATATGAAAGGTTATATTGTTCCTGTTTTTGCTTTAGACAAAACAGAAGGTAAGTGTTTACTGCCATGCTCGCTTTACTTAAACTTTCCTCCGAGTGTAAATGTTCTGAGAAGCTTCCGAAGACTCGGTTTATATGTTGAGTTTTTTGTGAAGAGAAGAACTTCAGAGTAGCGCTTGATTAGATGGTTTTCCACTGTAACAAATTTCTAATGGAAGGGTCAGTTCAGCACTGTAGAGCAAGCCAATTGAAACAATAAAAAATTCTGATTAGTTATTCTATAAATTATTTTTTGTTTGATAATTAGTTACTGTTTTTTGTTTTTACCAATTTGATGCACAGAAAAACTTGCGAGCAAAATTAAAATGCTTATCATAATAATGATTCATTACACTTAGTATATACATGTAGAATGTTGCATTTAGAGATGTTTGAGGTAAGGAAGTTACTAAAATTTTGGCACTTAATCCTGTGTCCAATAAAAAGGCCCGCCCCCATAAGGTTAAAAGAATTGGAAAAGTTCAAATGTTTGCTGATAAAATTTATCTTCACATTACTACGCTTACCTGGTTTTTGCCTCAATTTTTCTGTATTTTGAAAAATTTCGCCACGTTTTTTTCAACGCCAAAGATCGATGTAAATCATCAATCTTGGACAAATTGACATATATTTCCGTCATGTCTCAAATTATGGATTCAAAAAGTCGCAGAACAGCTTTAGGAGCAAAACAAATCAGACAGCATGCAGCCTCTTTAATTCACATATTTGGGCGTGGTCTGAAAAAATTGCTTACTTAAAATTGTTTCATGTCGCCAATTCAGCTTTTAACTTCAGCAAAAAATAAAATAAAAATTTGCTCAGAGTGTTAGCTCTCATATTGATTACTTCTAAAAAGGCGTTGTCAACAAAACAATGATGACGTTGTCACAATGATAGTGACATTTATGTATTACGTCAGTAATTGCGGACACCACCACGAAGCAAATTATTTACACAAGCCCGTTTAACGAACTGGATCCAATGAGATAATGCAGAATTTACTGAAATTTGTTTACATATAAGAGAAGCCTAGTAAGAGAACCTGCTTGTTTGTGCATCCTGTTTATCTGTAAATACAAAACCCTAAAAATTAATGACTGGGGTAAAATCTCAATTTTTTCTTTGGAGGTTCGTAAACCGTTGTGGTATTTCGCGAGGATTTCAAATATTATACCCATTAATGGCGAATGAATGAATGGCGAATGAAAAGCATTTTTTAAAGAAATTAAATGCAAGAAGTACATGAAAAACATGCGTCGTGTGTTTTGTCGGTTACTTTAACAGTAAAAATTTGTCGTTGTAGAGAAAATATATGTAAGAAAAAATTGGATTTAAAGAAAATCTGAGGGATAATTCCCAATAGGATTTTGTAATCTTGTTATGGCGGCACTGTTGTTGTTTTTTAAGTCGATTTCATGTTTTTTTATAATACAAATTATGTTTATAGCGAAAGTAGTTAAGATCATCTGTTAAAAGCCGCAGCTATCTACTGAGAATATAACGATAAAACTTTTAATCGACAATTGTGCGATTTTTTTGAGCTTCTAAAGGAAAGTTATTTTTCGTCATTGTTATTCATGTATAGTCTAAAAAAAAAAACAATATAGTAGAATTACGGTCTGTATGTTTTAAAAAATGCATTTTCCAGTGATTGCACACACTAGATTTTAAGATTTGACCTTCGGCGTGTCTATCGTGATAATTAGTTTTAGAACACTCGCGCAAACTCGTATTCGACAGATAATGATACCTTTATCCAACCCGCGTAGCTCCGCGCCCCTACCTTGCCGACGTATGAACCATACGTGGGCAAGTTTTTTATAAGAAAACAAACAAAAGGTCTAGTAGTCCGATTCTTAAATAAACAAAGGGTCTAGTAGTCCGTTTCTTAAATAAACAACAACAAACAAAAGGTCTAGTAGTCCGATTCTTAAATAAACAAAGGGTCTAGTAGTCCGTTTCTTAAATAAACAACAACAAACAAAAGGTCTAGTAGTCCGATTCTTAAATAAACAAAGGGTCTAGTAGTCCGTTTCTTAAATAAACAACAACAAACAAAAGGTCTAGTAGTCCGTTTCTTAAATAAACAAAGGTAACGCTTTCTTCAACATCGTATAGGGTTTATCTCGAGTGAATAAATCTTGATATGCAATGAATGGGATGCATATATGCTTATTATTCTTGCTTTTCGAGTTAAATTTTCCTTGTTTGTTATTTGTTATTCGTAATTTTTTTATTTTATTGTTTTTAAATTTTTTGGAGGACCTACTTTAGTTTCTATTAGTGATTTTTTCAGGAAATTGGCGAAAGAAAATATTTTGTTTACATCTTTGTTTACATTTTTTAAATATTTCGTGACACCGCTTGTTCATGCTCATTTCGAATTTGCGCAACCGTAACCGTACCATACGGAAGATCGGGTTGCATTTCCGCATTCAAAAGATTCCTTCGTATAATATGAGTTTGCGCAAGTTCTCTTCTATCAAATGTAGACTGCAACAAACCACCACCTACCCATTTCGCTTATTTGTGAGGCGTCCGAAACTTCATTAATCACGGCAACCTGACTTTCACAATATCTTATTCGTAATAATTCTGGTGCGTAATAATTTTTCACAGAGTTAAAAAATAGTCTAACCTTCGCATATTAATTTTCCCGAAACTTATGCGCCTAACGACCCCTAACCACGCATTCTTTAAATGCTTTACATGAATACACGAAGTGCGCCAAACTTATAAATCTGCGAATGGCAGAGATGACAAGGGAAAGAATAAATGGAAAGGCCGATAAAGACCTATCCATTGCAAACCTCTTTCCATACGTATTATATATCTTTATTTTTTCTTTTCTTTTAGATGGTGGAAAATTTTTCTCACTTGCTAAAGCTTTAGCTAAACACTTCGAAAAAAACGAAAACCTGACATTTGTATGGATTGATCCGGAACCATTTCCCGGGGTACTTGTTTGATTATTTTTTTTGCAATTTAGGTTAGCTTTCCTACGTTATCGTTATTTAATGTTGTCTCTCCATCGTGTGTCTTAGATGATCGATTATTGGAGACAAACATTTGAAATTGATCCACTACAGCCTACCCTTGGTGTGGTGGAGATACATTCGGTATGTGCAATTCTCGTATGAATAATTTTACTATTAGATCATAGTTGAGCCTTTAATAATAAAGTCTTTAAAGCGTACTACAAAAAAAAATGTTGAACTAAATATCCAACTTTGTCACATATCGGCCAAAACCAAAAGGTCAAGCTTGTCCAATCAGATCCAAATAATTTCGGTACGATATGCGTTGTATTAAACACTTTTGTTAACTTTTAAAACCTTAGTTTTAACGTAGAAATAGTATAGCATGGTACACGAATTTATTCTTTTTGTTCAAAACGTAAAGGTGAATTTCCACTCAAAAGAAATGAAAAAAAAAACAGATCGGAACGGAACATGAAAAATACTTATACAATATATAACGCAACATAATTTCACATAATAAATTATGTTAAATATTTCACATTTTCATACTTCTTCACGGTAGCAAACATCAGCGTGGTTTAAAAGATCAACGGAAGACGATTTCAAATTAAACGATATGAAAAGATGGCTGAACGATGTTGTTAACGGAAAAGTAACCTTCGAAAAAATGAAGCCTTTTAAACCAAGAAAGATCACTGAAACAACTGAGGAGGAGAGAGAGGAAGGAGAGGAAGATCAAGAAAACATGGAAGAAAGTAAAGACGAATTGTAGAAGATAGATAATTTTTTATAAATTGTATGCAACATGATCCTATTTTATTTAGATAGGATCAAGGCTTGATTACAACAGCCTGATGCTGTACCAACTGTGCGAATTTTTACACATGTTAACACTATCTTATAGTCAAAACTTGCCATCCTCCTCCTTAAAAGTCTGAATTATTAACCTTCGTACGCTCGGAGACGCCCATGGGCGTTGTTAAAATGAAGCCGTGATCACTGAACCTTGAGATAGGGACCCTGTGAAAGAGAAATGGTCTTCCTAGTGATACCCAACTTCGTCAATGTTAGTGGTGGCCAAATATAGGGTTTAATTATGAAAGGTTAGGTGAAAAATCAGATTTATTATGAAAAAACGTTTTCCGCGTATATGGGTTGAGAAGATGAGTCCCTTTTTTAATAACGTGAATTCCAATAAAGTTGTTAAAAACAGTCATTTGATAGTTTGGAGATGTTTGCTACACTTTCAGATTTCCAGTTATTTGTAATAATTTTAATTGTTTTTTATAGAATTGTTATTTAAGAAGGCAATTTTTTTAGCATAATGTCGCAAATTTTTTGTCAGCCTAAGTGCTTAGAACTGTAAATGTTCCGAGTGAAGGGACTAGAGCAAAGGTTGCCATTTCTTGGATCTTATAAGACACGGAAAAGAAGTTTATAAGAATTATATAAGCTTGTAGTAAGGTTAGCAGTTGAAAATTGTACACCCCTGATATTTGAAACATAGTAACAAAGAAAATCTTGTGCTATATTTTTTCTTCTCCTTTTTCCTTCTTATAAAAAAATTAGGTAAAAAAAATAGAATAAACGAAAAAATATAAAATGTCATCCTTGGAGCAACTAGGTTCACATTCTTCTTTTTCATATTTTGATATTAAAGCCGGGCGGTACAAAGAAGTCATTTTGCGCCGTCTTTGGCATTTAAAAAGCGCGAAAAAGACCTGGAAACGAGATTGTTCATGGGATTTATCCTAAACAGAGATTCTTAATCCGACGCTCGTTTACATAAGAGTTGTCGCAAATTCTATGCTTTTCCAATATTGATATTAATTAGCCTTTTACAAACCAATATTCGATAGATACACGCTTATGTTTAACATCGCTACGAGGAGTCCTTGTTCTAACCCGTTCAGTAATTATTGATTAAAAATATATTGTTTTGCCGTCATTTTATTGGCGTTAGCCAACCTCGTCCCCAGGACTATTTCCTTTTTAACGGCGCTGGGCTTTTTGATAGTTCTGGCGAAATACTGACAGTTAAAGGTGCTAGTCGAGCTTGGGTGTTAGCTAATGGTTTTTACGTTGATATTGACGCGCGAAATCCCGGCGCATTTTTGGCTTATAAAGGTAATAAGTTTATAGGCAATGTGTTTGAAAATGACGTCGGAGAATTGCTTACACTGTAACACAGCAACAATAAGATAAGGAGATGTTGCCATGGCTACCGGTGACCAAATTCTATTAACTATGCTTTAGACCGTTTATCTTCGCTATCAAATATTTGTTGTTTATGAATCTCGTAAGCGTAAATCTGTTTCTAATTAAGATTAAATCAATAACTGTTATTATCCCCATTCTTGTTCCCAGACCTTATCGAAACAAGAGAAGTTGAACATGGAAACAAATAATACCAATAGGCATTAATCAGTTTTTGTATCCGTGACAATGTCCATATGCATGCAGCATCGAGACGCGATATTATTAATTTTATTAGTTCAGAAGTGAAATGTGAAGTACAGCAAAATTAGTCAGAAGTAGAATATTTTATTATCCGTGAAAAACCAAACGACAAAAAAGCATCATTGTTCACGCTATTCGATGGTATTTCTAGAGTTTTGGCGCGAGACACGCAGAACAATTTGTGTTCAACTTGATATCCTGGAGGATCAGGAAAACAATTTAAATTTTTTTTTGAAGGAGAAGACTTGCGGTGGAAATCTGATCAGAATTTCTTAGGGAAAAAATTTCCTTTGCAAAATTTTAGAACATGTTATGTTACTTTTTGTGTGAGCTAATAAATGGTTTGCTTGAAAAAAAGTTATAGAATAGAAATTAGTTTTTTAATTAGCGGGTAAAACAGCTGATCAAGATTACTTTTTTTCACCATTAATCATTTTTTAATTGTCTTGTCATGAACAAAAAAGTGACGAAATTGTTTGGGGGTATTAGCTCAGTCAGTAAAACTCTCTCACTCCCCCTCCCTTTACACGCCCAAAAAAGGTCGTGCGAACTCTCCGCCTGCGGCCGTTGAAAAAAGATGTGTGTCTAACATGGTATTGGCTGACGAAGAAAATGTTTGGAGTTTGAAGGCCTCTAAGAATTTTTTTTAACGAAGTAGAGTAAAAGAATTGACTTGTTGAAAAGTAAGTAGATAAAACCGAAAAATACAAACTTTTTTTGTTTTTAAATGGGTATGATGCCGGGGTCCCGCCCACATCGCCGCGGTCCCTGATTCTCCGTATTTTAACTCTTTAAAACCCGGAAAACGAACTTGTTTCGATAGCAGCAATTCCAGAATAAGTAGAATTACAGAGAAAATTTAACATAATAATCGTCATCATAAGTATATACCAGGTCAAGCCCATACACCTATATGTAAACAAAGCGAATGGCGGAGCGAAAGCTCGAATCTTTCCCGCTGCTGGAAAAAGACTCGCATAATTAAGTTTATAGCCAATCGGTTGTTCGTATTCGCGACCATCATGAATAATTTAATTCTCTGGTGTGCTGACGATGTTCCTCCCCAAAGGAAGGCGCATTGTATAGAAACACGACGAAAATACAAAGCAAAAAAATTGATGCGTACTCATAGTTGCATGATATTTTTTATATGACCAGTGGGATTCACTTGCAGGAAATAATTCAGTATTGATAGTCAAAACTCTTCAAGAATTATTAGTTTATAGCATTCTTTCGTCAAACGTTTAATACGATGCACATGGCTCAAAGATTCGTTTTGTGTTTTCTTGCATACCTGCTTTGTGGAGCATGTAAGTTTCATATCCTTATCTTTTATCCCTTTTTTAAACAAACAGGGGGAACTATTATTCTCTGGAGTTCCTAGCTATGCCTGTCTAAACTGACTAACATAAGGGCATAAATAACCAACATGGAGGCTGGTGTATACCTTATTTTGTGGCATTATTGCTCTGGTGTAAATGAAGATAACATAAATCATACTAGTCAATTAAAACTATTTGGCTGAAAGGGCTTATTAATTTAACAGAATTTAGCTACACAACTGCTCTGCACCTAAATTGCATAATAACATATTAAATTCCACAGGGTGTAAAACTAAGTATGTATAAACATTTAAAAATATTGATTTTGTTTCAACTGATTTAAAACACAAACTAAAAAAACAAGTTTTCTTGAGATTTTTTTTGCATCTGATCTACACATTTAGGGCAAGGAAAAAAGAGCTAATAAATATTTTCAGATAGAGTATATATATAGATGACTTTCAAAGTTTACGTTTTTACGGGATTCTTGCACATGCGTGGAAAAAATCAGAAAAATCGACAGGCAAAAAAATGCAGACCGTAGGTGAAGAAAGTCAAATTATGGTTAAGAACTTTTGTACTGTGGCTACTAGCATCTTTTCATTGATATATGATCTAAATCTAAACTACATGCAAGGTATATTCTAATTTCAAGATCAAAAGATGCCTCTAACTGAAAATAAAGTTTGGAATGGACTGGTCCACGACTTAACGCCTGCATTATTTTGCCTGTCGATTTGCGTAAATGAATTTGCATGATGAAAGTTGTCTATAGCTATATATATAATATTTTTCTTTTTTAAGTATTTTTGTTGTAGTAAAAGGATTGATACATAGCTATGATTTTTCTATGTGTTTAATAAAGATATGAGAGAAGGAGTTGTTCATATACTAGATTTAACAGTGATCTGTATAATTGGAATATTTATAACACATTTGAAGTTTCTTTGTACAATGTGTGCCTAAAATCTGTCTAGTTGATTTCACGTTTTTTATTTCAAGGCTGATAAATATCTAAAATTTCTTTGATCCTGGAGACATGTTCTCATGAATATTTTACATTGTATATGGCTTGTTTTTATTAAGAAAAAGTGTGAACATATTCAATGTTATTCATAACTTGATAATAAATTATTCATATATTTTTACATTTGATCAAATAACAATCAGTTCTTTCATATATATTGTTACCTTGAAGTTAATTTTGATGTTTTGTTGAAATACATTTACTCTTCAATCATAAATTAATAATGTAATTTTCTAAGGTTGCTTTTAAATCATGTAGCCCAAATAAATATCATTTTGTCAATTGATAAGAAAAAATAGTATCTTTGAACTACAAATTATTTTGGTCTACTTCCTATTTTTTTTACACTATATTCTCTCATTTTAAATCAAAAACACATATTGTTTTCTTCTCTATAGTTAATTTTTTTTAAAAAAATTAAGAACAACTAAAAAATGTAAAAATACTAATCTTACATGCAAAAAAATTCATTTTTTTATTTGTATATACATTTTTAAATGTTCTTATTTTTTTAATAACATAAAATTTAAGGATCTGAAGTTGTATATAACCAAGTCAGAAGTTAGCAAAATTGTAAAAACCCAATATTTAATTTAATAAAATCTTAGAGGGGCTTTTTCTGTTACTCTACTTTAGCATTATATTTAAACTAGTTGGTAGCCCACTGTGGATAGATCCTCTGGTTCCCCTGTCCTTTGTACAGTATTTATCACATTTTTGTGTTTCCGTACCACGACTTTTTTCTCCTGCACAAACAGACAGACGGAATACAGCTATTATTAAAGAGATGTGCGTTACATTCTTTGATAAACATTAGAAAAAACAAGGCTGGCAAATTTCAAAAAATCACAAGATGACTTATAGTGAAAATAATCTTCAATAAAATATACAGCACAATAATTAAAAAGTTTAAGCGTAACTCTTGTAAAGAACAAATTAATTTCATATGAAAAAGCTTAAAAAGTTGTCCAGGAATGTTCTATTTTTTATAAAATCTTTATTGGTTTTCAAAAATAGTACCCTAAAGGCCTCATGAATTATGTGTTCTGGTATCTCAATTCTGCCCTAAAAAATTAAGAAAACTGTCTCAAAAAAGACCAGATGCCCTGAGATTTACCCTGTTTATATACTTGTAGGACTCTGGTAGATCAGTCTTGTTGTTCAGCGCATAACGCATATGATCATTCTCACATGCCTTCACACATGCCAGAAACAGTGTTAAGTGTGCTGTTTTAAGGTCTTAATTGCACATGTAAAATTAATATCACACATGCAAAAGTTTATAATTGAAGAATAGGAAATCACACACTTGGACACCATAAAATAAATTTTGTGTTCGTGATTTGCCACAGCCTTTTTTTCATTGACAAGACTGTAGATGATTAATGCAAGTCCTACCAGATTTTTAGCCCTGCTGTTTTTTCATATTTTTTTACCAAACATTAGGAACACTAAGAAAATATACCTAATTAAGATTTCGGATCGTATCCGAATTCTTATTGAAACCGGCCGATTTTCCTCCTTTTTCCTTTTTTCTTCGTCCGGCAATTTGATCAAAGCGCCATCGATGCCGTTTCCATTGTTGGGGCAACGTCTTGTAATGACGTATAATGCAACCAATCAGGTTCGAGTACTTTTTGTGACGGAAAGGACCACCAATCAGGTTCAGGCCAGCTTGCTTTGCGTTGAAGAATAATCCCGGTGGTTGTACCCAAAATATATCTCAATTTTTGACACATAGTTCACACAAAATTATTTAAAAGTAATAAAAGTATTAAATAACGTTACATTTACGGTAAAAAGGCTATTTCATTCATAGGGACGCTAGTACTTTGTATTGCTACTTCCTTTATTCTCCTTATGTGTTACCCCCTTGTCATAAAAGCAGAATATACTGACGTAAACATAAAGTTTGTTTTCATGATGGCGTTTTCAGCGAGAAAACTACGGGCATTTCTGTCAGGTAATGTTCTGATCTGATAAGCTTTTCTGAGTAAAATCGTCACATGAGTGATATCCAGCTAGCTTCTTTATTTCCACTCACAATCTAAGCCGAACTAACAAGCAGGTTTGTAGAGGGAGATGTTCTCCAGGAGATATATTTATTTTCCATCTTTCTCTAGAAATCCACCATGCAACTTTTTGTTGAGTATCATTTGACGTTGTAAAAATGTTGTAAAATATGTGGATATACTTTGAAAGTGGCAAAATTAAGGACTTAAATAGTGAAGCTGATATGATACTGAAAATGGAATAGTATGCAACCACTTGCATGTTAGATAAGAAGAACTTTACTGGAATTTTGAAGTTATTATGACAGTTCCATGGAACCCTGAACAATGAAGAAATATCTTCCGTATTCCGTTTGCTGTAAGGTGGAACATTAATTAATACCCATATCCGAAAGTTTTTTAAAGCGTTTTTTGAGATATGGCGTACATGTCGAATACAGCAATGTGCAGTTAATCTTCAAATTACTTCTTGTGTGTTTTTTATCGAATATGAAGTGCTATTTGGAATAAGGTACAACACACGTCCTTGTTCTTCAATCATAATTTAATATCATTGTTGAATTCATCCAATAGTTCCACATGCATATTCCAATACCATGGCAATGCAATAGCGATGAAAATAGCTTCATTAAAACTGAACAAGCAGTCAAAGTTGTACTGTTAAATTCGGACAAGCTTTAGTTTCATACACCAGTATGTACACAAAATGGTGTTGACAACTGTCGATCTCGTATGTTCAATTTGTTCCGTCATGTTGCAGGAAAGAAGTGCGTTTTTAGATCATTGTTGCGAACACTGATTTACATGGTTGTACGCTGTCGTATTGTCGACGTAACTTGGAAAAAATGAACTAAAAATGAACAGCCACTATAAACTCTCAGTAAATGTTTAATCGATACTAAATAGATTAACAATCAACTATTGAATGTTTTGCTTGTTTCAAATGTATGAGCTAAAGCCTACATTGTCATCCCGATGGCAAATTTCACCCTCTTAGTATTTTCCCTCTATATGCGCGATAATTGAAAAAAAAGGTTTATTAAATATATTTTGTACCCTCAGCATGATATAATGTTCTGAAGTTCTCATTTCATATGTATATGTATGAATATATAGTGAAGATGTAATTTAGGACAGGCTAAGACCTCACGCACTTATTGGCCATATTCAAGAACATTTTTTACTTTAACGTAAAAAATGTACAGAAGGTTCGATGGAAGTGGACGAATGCAAGCTACGAATCCGAAATCTTTAAGCCTGCAAGGGCTTTTTATTTCAGATTGCATTAAGTCTTAAATTAACAGTGAACAATATAAAAAACTTTGCGATCATTTTTAGTAATTTAAGGAACTGACAAATACAACATTTATACTTTATACAGCAACAATCGTTATTTTGCTTCTTTGGGTAGTGTGCAGCATTCATAAAGATGTCAGTCCATGTAGAGATATCTATTCAATTGCAATGTCATTATTGAAGTTAGATCAGAAAAAATAAACCTTGTTTATTTAAATTGCACTAAAAGAACAAAATAAATGTCAAAGCAAAGTCATAATATATCTATGTTTTAAAAAGTTTTAAAAATTCTAGGCCTGTAAGGGGTGAAATTTTGGTAGAAATTTAGTTTTCAAGATTAATGAAGATTTGAGGCATTTAAGGAATTTTCTGTCAGTCTATCTAAAACTTTATTAATAAACACTGGTTATCTTAAATTACCGTTTATTCCCATTGTATTGTCCTTTCTAAAACCTGCCCTTTTTAGTGGAAAGTATCTCTGAATTATTACCAAAAATTAACTTTTAGTTTTGCTCAAATAATAACTGAAATTGGCATCTTTGTAGGTTTAACTACCTTTAACATTAATGAGCTATTCATACTGTGGTTTAGTGTGGATTATATAAATTGTTATTTTCTGGGTTCTAGATGCTGCAAAATGGACATCAAGGTTTAAATATTATTCCCCTACATATGGCAAAAATCTGGAAATGCGATGTGAATCTACTGGTGAATTTAGTGGATTTTACTTCAAGAAAGATGGAAGCAAAATTGAAACCACTGAAAGTATAACTGTCTCATCAAGTGGTACTGTACATACCTTAACTTTTAAATCAATTAAGGAGGAAGATTTTGGGAAATATATTTGCAGAGACGCAGCTGGTGATGATGAAGCAGAACTGGAAATTATAGGTTTGTATTTGTCTATTCTATAATGATATGATTTCAAGGAAGCTGTAAGGTTGTTATGTGTGCCAGGTAAAGGTAAAGCATGTGAATTTAATATCTACTTATAGACATACTGTAAGGCCATATATTAAAATGTTTGTTAGCGTTCAAGCGCTGCATTCAAGCCTAATAATAAGAAAAAACACCTGCACCATAAATTGGACACCCCAAGCTTTGATAATCTTGTTTGGGCAAGCATTTCCGAAATATAAAGTTACGAAAAAAAAAGGTCAAAAATGTAATGTAACAAAATTACAATGCACAGGGATTGCTATTTTGACGTGGTGAACAAGTGTAGTAAAAGTTTCAGCAATGTTCATGGCCTGGAATTTCCACACAGATATCAACCAGTTGTAAGTCGAGTCATGAGTCATTAATTAAACTCTGTGACTACTTGTGAAACAAACAATATTTATGACTACTTGTTCCACAAGTAGTCATATAAATGAACAAACAATATGCAAATTAAATTATGGAAATTTAAACAGCGGCCAGTAATGACAACGTTACCAAGGATCATGAAAATCATTACTTAAAATAATATTCCGTTACTGCCAAAGAATCTTTTTATGTTTTACTGCGCTTTAAATAACGTTTTTAATTGAAAGCAACAATTATAATGATTGTATAATTGTTGCTTTCAAAATCCCGACGATTATACTTTCCTAAGAAACCTAATGAACACGCATCCTGGGAATAATAATCATTTTTGTTTTATTGTGAAGAAATCAACCAACAAGCAATTAGCTAACCTGTATCATCATAGCTAATCTACTGACTCCTGACCCAGATTAAGAATTACATAGACTAAGATATAATCAACACCGCCCCTTCGTAGTTGGTAACCATGGATTACAGCTGATATCTGGTCGATGAGACATGGATAAGTAGGTCTGCATAATTGCACTTACAAGCAGAACAGGCAATGTATCGTTGGCATTAATTCATTTAAATTTTTTTGATATTAAAACTAAAATATGTTTCATGTTAATCTAAATAAAAAACAAATTATTAGAAAAACAAATTCAGAGTACCGTGTTCGGAAGTCAAGATCGCTCAGCTAGCCAAATTTTTTGTGGTACTGGGGGAGCAGTTAATGGCTCACCTATTATCCCATTTCTCAGGATTGGGTATGTCTTTACGTGCGCAGGAGCGATTGCCCCTTATTGATAAGCCTGCGCGTTTAGGAGTTCACCAGTGATTATTGGCAAGTTTTTCTTAAAGGTAACCCAAGGTATAAAATGATGTTGGACTTGTATTATAGAACTTAAAAAGTTGGCTAACAAGTCTTTTTTTAAATTTTTTAAAAAGGTCTTTTGTTCTCGTTTGCTCGCCCCAGGCCTCTTAGATTTTATCCAGTGACCCAATAATTTGAGATCTGCAACTTGGTTTGCAATGAGTAAACTTGTATATGTTTACTCACAAAGTTTGATTGCAAACCGACATGCATGTTATGGGGTCATAAACAAAATATTAAGAGATCTGGGACGAGCAAACAAGTATCATTTTGGCAAAAAAATCTATGTTAATTAATTCACCTTCAAAATATCTATGCATTGATAAAGTTTGAATCCACATCCATTAACAGATCTAAAATTACTGATGACAGAAAATGTCAAAATTTGCTATTACTTAAATATGACATCATAATTTATGCAACATAATTAAATCTGAAATTCTTTAAATGTGAATATCTTGAGAACGAAAAAAGCTTTTTAAAAAATTTAAAAAGACTTGTTCCCCAACTTTTTAAGCTCTATAATATAAGTCCAACATCATTTTATACCACAGGTTCCCTTTAAATCAATTACTCTCAATGGACATCTTTAAAAAGCATTTTCAGAGAATTTTCCAGTCTTGCCAAAACCTTCATAAATTCTAACAAAAAAGATACCAGGGTGAAATTTTCAGGATTTCATCAACTTATGGAAGTGATCAAATTGTGTAAATTTTGCAAAAATTTTGAGTACCTTTATTCGAGACCCTTGGTGATAATGGCTGGAATGACATTTGGAGCTGACTGCAGTCGAATTTAAAGCGGCAGCAACAGGACTTAAAAACTCTGTTCTTAATTGAAAAGCAATATATTTTTTTTATTTCTAGCAACAATACCATCAATAGCACAATTTCAGAAGTTGACGATAGGCAGGGAGGGTACTGTCAAAGCTGAAGTGTTCATGATGCCCCGAACAAAAATTAATTGGTACAAGTACAATGATGGTGTTGCCACTCTTATCGCATCTCTTGATAAAGATGGCAAGATGGTAGTAACAGTTTCAGGATCTGAGCGTTACAAAATTGATGTCAGGGGGTCGCTTATCGTTAAAAAGGTCACTGCTGAAGATGGTGGTTTATATACTGTTGGTGCACCTACGGAAGCTCATGGAGAACCAAGACAAAACACATCTGTTGGAGTTGGAAGTAGGTTAACTTTCAAATAATAATTTTTAAATAAAAACCATGGTTTTTGATTTTTGTAAATGTTCTTGTTTACATAGTAGATTGCCAACCTTTATTAATTACCAACCTTTATTAATTTTATTTTTATATTGATATTAGTCATACTATCCTTTAACCTAAAGGCCCAAATAGACGGAACAATTGTGCAGATCAATTTTCAAATTAAAATATTGAACTAAAATTGATCTAAAATTGTTGTGTATATATCAATGAAAAATAATTGAACGATAATACTCAGATGACGTAAAAACACAAATCAATATTCAAAAATTGATCTAATAAAATCAAACTGATTTGATTTTATTAGATCAATTTTTTGTCAGAGCAATATTATTTCAAAGGAAACCACCAGCTGCTCACTTTTTTTCGAAACTCACACTCAGCATTTCATTCATTTTAAATGTTTTTATGCACTTAAAAGAGAGTAAATAGTAGGGAAGAGAAACGCGACTGAATATTATGTCAGAATTTTTTATTACCAAGTATGTTTAGATCGTATGAAAATCCGCCAATTTTAATTCGTTCAGAATTGTATTATATGCTCCCCTTTCATTTCTGTGATGGAGCCAATTTTTCACCCATACAGTTCTTTTTTTTCTAACTTTTATTCTATGTGAAAGAATAAAACTGCTTGAAAAGATTAAGGAGCACAAAATTGTTTCTTCTTCGTTGTCGCTCATGCCTGATGTTATGATAAATTAAATTCATATTGTTCTTTATATTGTATCGTGTATGTATACAAAAATATTAAATCAATTTAAGAACCTAAAATTTTTACGTGTATTTTTTTCAACAATATTCCGATAAATAATATTTTTCGAAAATGGACCTACAAAATTGTTCCGTCTATTCGGGCCTTAACAAAATAATATCAATTTGGTAATTTTTATTAAATTAATTGTTCTGTTGCCTTACCTGCAAATAACTTATTTCTTTCTCTTGTATTTTTCTTGTATCTGTTTCAGGTAATTTAACAAAAGCTATCAGCAATAATTTTTATACATAATTTCGAAAAATAAAACATTGTCTTCCATTATTGTTAACGCTTAATGTATCTCACAAAATGTGTAATTTACGATTGACTGCAAATCTGTTTTTGATGATTTTTAGATGTGCCAACCATCAAAGACTCTCCAAAAGAAACATACACCAGAACAGAATATCAAGACCTTTTTATTCCATGTACTTGGAATGACGCAAGCGGTCTTTCAAAGTGGACATTCTCTGGCAAAGATGGTGACAAAGAACTTACAGATAAAGTGCAAGTGTCTGGTTTGAATCTCACTTCTGTCACACGTGACAATGAAGGAAATTACACATGTTCTATCACAAATGACTTTGGTGAAGGATCTGTGACAGTTGTTATTGCTCAAGTTATAAGTAAGTTCATACATATCAATTTTTTCACCTGGCTTCTTGCACTAACTTGAGTAATCATGTTCTTACCAGCACAGCCCTTAAAATTTCATTCTAACAATTGTTTTATAATACAGGCAGGTTCTACAGGCACTCTTGACTGGAAACCAAGTTTCTGTTACTTTAATAACAATTGCCCTTTAAGGAATTAAGTTTCACTTCTAGGTACAATACCATATTGATGGCGATATTAAGATCTGGTAACTCCTGTTCAATTTTTTTTCAATCTTTATTTTCATTGTAGCAGTACCATGTATTCTCATTCATATTGTGTACCCAGAATTTTGCAGGTCCTAAAATAATGAAATAATGTACATCAGTAATGATTTTTGCCAGGACCTGTTTTTCTTGTGATATGGAAAAAAGACTGTTGTCTGTAGTAAATAAATGAACTAAAATCTTGTTTTCAAGGATACTTAAAATTCCCAGGCCTGCAACCTAAACTTTAAGCAGATGTTAATTATTTTTGTGCAGTGTAGTTTATTGTTATAAAAACTATTGTTTCTAATAACCAGAAAAACTTTCTAGAAAAAAATCAGTTTAATTACACGTAGTCAAGTATGATGTTTTCTTTCATTTAGCTCCTGCTGCTATCTCCTCAATTTTTAATGACACATCTGAAGTAATAGATACCCCAGTAAATATTTCATGTGAAGCAACTGGTCGCCCAGTTCCAACTGTATCTATTACGAAAGCATCTGGTGCCAAAACAGCAGTAAGTAATTATACTGGTTACAGTATTGTCAATTTTAAACATGCTTGGTACAATCACTTCTATAAATTCAGCGCTTAAAATAAATATTTGACCACTGCCAGTCATACTGACCGTTGGAGATTCAAAATGGCAGTCAAAAAATATATGCGATTCCTTGCATAATGGTTTCAATCACAAAATTTAATTCGATCCAGATGTAAGAAAATTAAAAAAGCCCTGAGGATGAGGTTCATACTTTTCTCTCTATCAAAAAATAAATAAACAAACAGCTAACGGCGAAGCCTTTTATTTGTAGTCAAAATAGCAGCATTTTAGCTAGCTACACTAAAACAAAAGGCAAAAATCGAAAGATGTGTGTATGAATCAATTGGAAATAAATGTGATATTTAGATTATATCTATTCTTAATGGTAGATAAATAATATTTTTTTACAAAGCAAGGAATCGATCGCCGGTCAGTCTTACCTCTCGTAACATAATCCTGACTGTCAATCAACAAAATTCGGCGGTCAGTGACCGTTGACCGGCCGCTATTTTAAGCGCTGTAAATTCACTATTCCATTTTGTGATGAATCAAGGCTGAGTTTTGTTTTGTTTTGTTTTTTTGACATGTTAACCAACAAAGTAGAAAGACCATTTTTTGTTACTTTAATTTTTTAGTTTTATATATTTGACTCAGACTTTGACACTCTAATATTTGTTGATGGATAAGATTATATTTCACCTTTAATTTTGATTTTTGTTAATATAGTCTGGAAAAGGAAAAGCTGTGTTAACAATCAACCGTGTTGCTGTTTCTGATAAAGGAAAATACATGTGTACTGCAGATAATGGTGCTACTACTGCAAATGGGGCATCGTTGGCTGTTGCCAAGTCGATGGAAATGGATGTTTTAAGTAAATCTTCTTTGTTTCTGTCCTCTATGTATCCTACATCTTATCTTTTAGAATTCTTTTGTAGATTTTTGATTTTTATGTTTGATTTTTACTCTCTTTTTTAAATTATCTGTTTGCTGTTTTTAGCTCGTCCTGCTATAGATAAAGATGCAACAACGGCGACACTCAAATCTGCAGTTGGGTTAAAGTTTGTCATTGAATGTTCAGCAACCAGCAATCCAGACCCTACGGTAACATTCAGTAAAAATGGAACTGTTATGGATACAAATTCAACGAAAAAAGATGGTATTGTAACCACAGTTTATGAAGTGAAATCTGCAGTAAAATCTGATTTTGGTGAATATTTATGTATTGCTACCAATCCACATGGTGATGCAAGTAAAAGAATTAAAATTGTTGAAGTTTGTAAGTTTTTTAAATTATTGTTTGCTACCTAGAAGTCTTGCGAAATCATTTCCAATCAAAATGTATCCTTTTACATCTTTCTCCAAAGATATGTAAAGATAAAGAAACTTCCTTTTGATCATTTCTTAAGACTAAAGTTCAAAACTGTATTGGACATGTTTATTTCACTAAAATAGTAACACTTGTTACTTGTTTAACAGACCTTATTTATGGATTGGTATATTGGATAAAGAAGTTTGGAAAATATGGTTCTAAGCATATGGTGCTAAGGATAATTTGGAAGACGTCCCTAGTGTAACATGGGTTTATAAATACAACCAGTCCTTATGATACATATTTAGCATCTCCCGAAAGATCTCGGCATTATCTATACAAAAGAAAAAGACTTAAAAAAAATTTGTTAGTTTTAACTATGACTAATTAAGAAGGCATGGTTTAAATGTCTAAAAAATACAAAAATGGTCTATTAAATTATCATCTACAATAGAGTTATCTCTTAACTGTATGGACTAGTTTATCTGGCTTTGCCACTGCTGCAGGTATTAATGTAGTGCTACATAAGTTATTTGTTTTAAAAGACTTTGATTCTTTGGCTCCAGTACATGCATGGAGGTATAAAAGAAGAGGACATACATTTTCTTTAGAGCTATTGAAATTATGCGTGATGCAAAAACAGGTGCTGCATTCAAAGAAAACGAATTCAGCTTTAAATTTGCCTGTGGGAAGTTAGTTTGATTGTGTAAAGGGGATTGTGATTTACCAATTCGGTCCTACTGTCAATCAATTTAAAGCCTGCAAGGAGTCGGCAAGTGTTGTGGGGATGTTTGTAGATTATAGTGCTAAATTTAAAAAAATTAATTTATAGGCACAATATTTTTAATTCAAGATAAAAATATTGTAAGAATTCCGGAAAATTTAGGTGATCTACAAGTTAATTTTGATAGTTTCTTAAAATCATGCTTTTTTTTGAGATGAGAGATCTCAACTAAACAAAACTCTAGTTCATCATGCAGAAATAAAACAAAAAAATTATTCAGCAAATCAAAACATTCATAATGGCTCTTGCCTGCGTTATTTACAGAAATTTTGCTTAAGAATAATTCATAAATAAAAGTCTATAAACTGTGCAAACATCAGAGGATTGACTTAAAATTTTCAGACACGTTCTTATAAACGTTAATTGTGCCATGGTTACAATGGCGCATAAACTTCTTATATTTTAAGCAAGTTTTTGCAGGTTTGATTTTTTTACTTTCTCTCAAGAATACAGATTTTTTCTCGTGCTTTAAATGTTAACATGTTGATTGGTTAATAAAATTCAAAAGCAATTTAGAAGTAGTCTTCAAGGAATATGTATTTGAATGACTTTTAAAAAATGTAAATAAACTCGAGCGTGGCACAAATCTGTGCATACCCAGTGAACCTTGCATCTTGCATAGTTTTAAAGGACACCGCTTTTAATAGAAGTTTGGAAGAATTTGAATAAACGATTCACAAGTTGTATCTCCTGTCCTTTTATACCTCTATAATTTAAGCTAAGTAACTAACTTTTGCTGTACGTAACAACCTAATTTGTTTTTATCAATTAATCATGCATGTCACACACAACTAATTACTAACCCAATTTCAGTAAAACTTGAGGCTCCGATGGCATTATCACAGGATGGGGAATCTGGTCTTGAATATATTGATTTAACGTGGAAGCCAGTTAAGGGTGCTGAGAAATATGTGATTTATGTCAATAACACGAAAACTATGGAAACCACAAAGACTGCTGCTTCTATAAAAAACCTTCATCGTAGCACATATTACAGTCTTAAAGTTGCTACAGTTAATATGGCTGGTGAAGGAAATGCATCGAAACCTGAAATTTTTAGAACTTCAGATATTAGTGAGAATTATAATATGTTTGTTTATTACTAACTTTTATTTTTTATAACCTTTTTACCAACTTTTTAGTATTGTGGCATGCTTAGTAACTAGAACTCAAAACTTCTAATGATCACACCTTTACTGTTTTTTTATTTTATTTTCACTAACCAACTAACCCTATTACTCCTTCATATTTTATACATAAATTTGCAACAACTATTTCTTGTTAAGTTGAATTTTTTTTTTCTAGTTAAACCAAATGCAGTTACTGGATTTGATGCAGTGTCATTAAATGCTCACTCAATTGAAATAAAATGGGTAGCACCAAGTAACATAAAAAATCCTGGAATTTTGCTCTACAAGCTAGATTATTGTGCAATGGTAAACACTTCTGGAGTGATCACTAAAGAATGCTATAGTAATAATTATGAGAGTAGAGACTCTGCATATGAATTGAAAGGTCTTAAACCTAACACTTTGTATTTGATAACTGTAACAGCTACGAATCAAGGTGTGGTTGGTGAAGCTACAAACTATACCATCAGAACGCCAGCAGGTACAGTGCTTAAAATAAATGTTTTTTCGTTGGTGGTCATTGCGACCAGCCAGAATTGAAAATAACTATTCAAGGTAAATTTTTCAGCAGTCAAAAACAAACAAAATTATTGCAGAAAAATATTGCAAAATAACCAGGAGTTTTAAACTCATATATGAAGGTATTGTAAACCCAGAATCTCCTTTTAACTTAAATTTGAAACTGCTTTAAAGGAAAATAATTATCTGAATGTATATAATTTACCTAAAATTAAATGCTAATCTCCTCCCTATTTTTAAGATATATTTGTAAAAGCAATCTTTGCAAACATTTTTGTAAAAAGTAACATTACTCTATTTGTAAAAGAAATAAAACTTTCCGGTTTTAACACTTGTCCCCACTGAAATTTGAATCAACTTCGTTTCTGGGGCATTTTCCTTTTATGATGAATGTGTGGCTTCTTAATGACGACTCATCCTGACAATCTGTAGAAAAAGCCTTGTTTACAATAGGTTGTAAAGTTAAAAGAATTTTATTGTAACATAACACAGACGCAGAAAATTTATCCTATAAAGATCATTTTGTCCTGACAACAAATTCTGACTAGTTAGCAGCTTGTTAAATTTATAACGATATCAAACAATTTAAATATCAAAATATCCTTCCTTCTGTGAGAGTGGCATCCATTGTTGTTTTTGTGTTAAGATTTATTGGTGATTAGAAACAACGGTTGACGAAAAGTTGCCTTTTTGGTCGGACAGAAAACAACAATAGAAAAAAATGCTAAGCCAATACACTCCTCTGTAAACTGATAATAGATAAAAAGGAAGAATGTTTAATCTAACTATGGTAGAAAAAACATATCAATTAAATACAGTTTAATATACCCACAATTGATATGAAAACTGTTTTAATGATCCAGATAAAGTTGTTGTAAATTTTGAGTTTTACGCTACGAGTTTTTGTAGTTATAGGCCTTGTGCTTTGCCGTGTAAAGCACTTTAACTACTACGCTCTTAAAAAAATAATGTTTTTTCGTTCGGAAGCATTTTTGTGCTTGTGAAAAGCACGATTAGTTGCTGATCAATTTGGCTGTTTGCTTTTGTATCCTGATGGTCAAATGTCAAAGTTCGGTGGTCAGTAACCATTAACCTGCCATTATTTTTAGCACTGAGGTAGGCTTAAACCTATTGGGTTGTTACTTAACTAACTAATTGTTTTGTAAAATTTAAATTTATAAGAATCTAGTAAAATCACATCACTTTAGCTCCAACAGAAGCACCTTCTCCAGTAGAAAAGCAAAGCGGTGGACTTGGTAATGCTGCTGTGGCTGGTATCATCATCTGCATCATATTAATCATCTTAGTGGTGGTGGATTTGTTTTGTTGTTTTTTTAATAACTGTGGTTTCTCTCACTGTTGTTTTGAAACATTTTGTGCGACTAAGGGGAAGAAGTATGCACCCGCTGATAGAGACGAGGAAGAAATGGAAGAAATGAAACCGTAAGATATTTGCATAGCGACCATTTTTAACTATAATTTTGATACATAAAATTAAAAGCAAGCATCCATATTTCTGCACTTTTGTTCGCAAAAATTTTTGTTAAAGTATAATCATAGGTCCTAAAGATTGACCTATCAATTTTTTTTTGTAAACCAACATACATATCCAACAAGAATCAAAATCATAGCATAATAACATGTCATAAATTAAAAAATATTGTAAAATGGGGAAATAGGCTTACATTCTTTTTTATAAGAATATACTATATAAGAATATTCAAGATGAAATTAGAGAAAAAGAATATCCTAAGAATATGGATTAAAAGCAAAATCCTATCATTGATGTTAATGTCTTTTCTCAAGTTTCATTTGAAGTATTTTTCCCACAAAATCTGACAACACCAGTTTGCATTTTCAGATCTTTTAATCTTGGATGCGCTAAGAATATTCTAAAATATATAAGGATTTTTTTTGCCCAAAAGTTTAGAATATTCATGGTTGAAACGGAAAATATGTTTTTGCATGTTTGCCGTCATTTCTGACATTATAAATCTAATTTTTGCCTGCAATAGGTTTGTATGAGACACAAGTGTGTCAAGTTCCATCACTAAGCATAAGTAGATCAAGATATAGTGCAAGCTCCCTACACAGGCAACAACTACAACAAAACATTTTCACAAATGGACATAAACATTAGAATGAAGCAAGCAATTTTGCAGGATACAAAATCACTGAAAATGATTTGTATTATTCCAAATATTTTACAAGTTGTTACACTTAGCAAACATGTTAGTTTGTATGGGTTAGATTTAAAAAATTTCCCAAACAAATTTCCCAGGGAGAGACCTTTTTAGGTTATAACATGCTTCTGTTCACTCCACAGATAAAAAAGTAAAATCATAATTATATATAGGAATTTAAAAATTTTTGTCTCATGATACTTTAAAGATGAAATAAAATACTTTTTTTTTAATTTTTATAATTTTTTGTGTTTTTTGTGTTTTTTAGTATTTTTTTTTTTTGCTGGATAACATCTCCATATATACCTGTTTGTGGTGTGTGTAAGTTTGGTCTTTCAGTTTCTATTAAAACGGATCTAGAGACAAATTTAACATTAAGAACAACGATGTACTTTTATCATATATTTTCCTCTGAAAGGAAACGTCTAGATTTTGGTGGAGATATATCTTTCTACTACATCAACTTGAAATTTAAACTGTGGCCTTAAATGATAACAAAGTAATACAGGGTGTGATTTGCACGTCTAAATAACCATTCTTTAATTTTTTTAGCAAAACGCAGGAAACAGTGTAGCAAGAACGGAAAGAATTTAAACCAATATTTTTGCAGAGACTGAATGTTAAGACGAATGAGAAAGCACGACTAAAATGCATTCAAAGAAACACGCATGAAAATGCTAGCAGTGCTATCCACCGTAATCTTCAATCAATAAATAAATAAATCTTTCCTGAAATTCATTTTTTTAAATGTGTTTTTAATGACAAATTAGTTTGTGTGGCATTATTTTCCCATTAAAACAAATCTACAGTCTTTAATTAAACTAAATTCAGGAAAGATTTATTCTTGTATTTTTCTAAAGATATTTAATTTATTTTCCTAGACATTAGATTATTTCGACATTTTTATGCGACACTCTAGGCACTTTCAACATTTTTTGCAATAGTATATACTATTTAAAATCGATTTTTTTAAAGCTTGATTCACACATATGAAGCAAACGCAGGCACAGATGCAGGTGCATGCACAACGTTATATATTACCAATGCTTGAGGCGAGATATCTTTTAGCTTTTTGTTTGAGTGTTAATTTCTGCAGTGTAAACGACTACGTTTTAGTAAAGAAAAGCTACAGCAATATTTGACCACGTAAGTATACTGTTGGAAACTGTGACAAGATCTTCTATGATTAATCTTAATCGTTTGCAGTTAATGAAAATATGTTTCATTGCATGCTTCTTTGTTTTGCGTTTTTGTGTGTGTGTATGCTTCAAGTGTAAACCAGGCTAAAATGAGTTCACAATTCTAGATTACCTTGAGTTGATTGATTTTCGCTTAAAATAATTTCTTTTCTTGCCTTCGCTCTGGAATGAAGATCGTTGGCGACGACATAGTCCATTCGCGAAAATAGATTTTTCGCGAATGATCTGGAATAGACCAATTCGCGAAAATTAATCTTCGCGAAATGCATGTTTTTTGGCCTCGCGAAAATAAGTCTACTTAAGATAGGCAAGAGTTTATAATTTGTTTTACGTTTCTGCAAATTATTTTCAGTGGTAGATTTTTTTAAATACTTTAAATATATATATATGAAATTGTTGATATTAATATGATTTTTAAGTTTACAAACAGTGGAAATGTGTATTCTGCATTTTAATTTTTACCTTGATTCAATCTAACTTATGTTCACCCATCTTTTTGTTTTCTTGTTGTTTCATCTTTGTGTTGGAGCTGATGTGTGGCCATGTGCATTTCCAGTGGTTTCTATTTGATTTTTTAATGTCTTCAGAAAATTTCATGGGCATGGAATAACTCTTACCCTTAGATTCATTAATTTTTTTTAAAATTTAAATAGAATTCTTATCAAGGACAATGCATATGGCAGCTTCTTTCTGCCTGTAATTATGTAGATAATCTAAAATAAAGTTATTTTTCTGGAAACATTTTGTGGCTTGCCTGACTAAAACCTGACTGAAAGTTTTTACTTTGGAACAGCCAAAGTTTCTTTTTTCTTCGTAAACGTTACGAGGGAACACAACGTGGAGCAAGGAGCCACTAAATTAGCTTAGCTAGTGGCTAAGCAATAACGTTGTTCCCAGCTTGTGTGAGTGTATCATATTTTTGTCAGTTACTTGAACAACACAGCAGCATCTTAGACGTAATTTAACCCTCTACATCGTTAGAGTTTCTTGTTGGTGTATCCAAAATAATCTTTCATTTTTAATTTTTGATGATGTTAACTCAACATCCAAAAGGTGATGTGAATTGTACAAATTTTGATGTATAACAACAGAAATATATAGTTTCAGTAAATTGTACGCATGGTGTAGTTACACAAAAGCCAGTTAAACCTATACGTAGTTGCCACAGCGATGCCGTCCTTATTTTTTACACTAACTAGTGATGTCATCTTTTGTTTTTACAGTAATTAGCGATGCCATCTTTCGTTTTTACAGTAATTAGCAATGCCATCCATAGTTACTACAGTAATTAGTGATGCTATCCATAGTTAATACAGTATTGAGTAATGCCATCCATAGTTACTACAGTAATTAGTGATGCCATCCTTAGTTACTACAGTAATTAGTGATGCTATCCATAGTTACTACAGTAATTAGTGATGCTATCCATAGTTACTACAGTAATTATTGATGCGATCCATAGTTACTACAGTAATTATTGATGTCATCCATAGTTACTACAGTAATTAGTGATGCTATCCATAGTTACTACAGTAATTAGTGATGCCATCCATAGTTACTACAGTAATTAGTGATGTTATCCATAGTTACTACAGTAATTAGTGATGCCACCCATAGTTGCTACAGTAATTAGTGATGTCATCCATAGTTACTACAGTAATTAGTGATGCCATCCATAGTTACTACAGTAATTAGTGATGCTATCCATAGTTACTACAGTAATTAGTGATGCTATCCATAGTTACTACAGTAATTAGTGATGCTATCCATAGTTACTACAGTAATTAGTGATGCTATCCATAGTTACTACAGTAATTAGTGATGCTATCCATAGTTAATACAGTATTGAGTAATGCCATCCATAGTTACTACAGTAATTAGTGATGCCATCCTTAGTTACTACAGTAATTAGTGATGCTATCCATAGTTACTACAGTAATTAGTGATGCTATCCATAGTTACTACAGTAATTATTGATGCGATCCATAGTTACTACAGTAATTATTGATGTCATCCATAGTTACTACAGTAATTAGTGATGCTATCCATAGTTACTACAGTAATTAGTGATGCCATCCATAGTTACTACAGTAATTAGTGATGTTATCCATAGTTACTACAGTAATTAGTGATGCCACCCATAGTTGCTACAGTAATTAGTGATGTCATCCATAGTTACTACAGTAATTAGTGATGCCATCCATAGTTACTACAGTAATTAGTGATGCTATCCATAGTTACTACAGTAATTAGTGATGCTATCCATAGTTACTACAGTAATTAGTGATGCTATCCATAGTTACTACAGTAATTAGTGATGCTATCCATAGTTACTACAGTAATTAGTGATGCTATCCATAGGTACTACAGTAATGAGTGATGCTATCCGTAGTTACTACAGTAATTATTGATGCTATCCATAGGTACTACAGTAATTAGTGATGCTATCCATAGTTACTACAGTAATTAGTGATGCCATCCATAGTTACTACAGTAATTATTGATGCTATCCATATTTACTACAGTAATTATTGATGCTATCCATAGGTACTACAGTAATTAGTGATGCCATCCATAGTTACTACAGTAATTAGTGATGCCATCCATAGTTACTACAGTAATTAGTGATGCTATCCATAGTTACTACAGCAATTAGTGATGCTATCCATAGGTACTACAGTAATGAGTGATGCTATCCGTAGTTACTACAGTAATTATTGATGTCATCCATAGTTACTACAGTAATTATTGATGCTATCCGTAGTTACTACAGTAATTAGCAATGCCATCCATAGTTACTACAGTAATTAGTGATGCTATCCATAGTTACTACAGTAATTAGTGATGCCATCCATAGTTACTACAGTAATTATTGATGCTATCCATATTTACTACAGTAATTAGTGATGCCATCCATAGTTACTACAGTAATTAGTGATGTTATCCATAGTTACTACAGTAATTAGTGATGCCACCCATAGTTGCTACAGTAATTAGTGATGTCATCCATAGTTACTACAGTAATTAGTGATGCCATCCATAGTTACTACAGTAATTAGTGATGCTATCCATAGTTACTACAGTAATTAGTGATGCTATCCATAGTTACTACAGTAATTAGTGATGCTATCCATAGGTACTACAGTAATGAGTGATGCTATCCGTAGTTACTACAGTAATTATTGATGCTATCCATAGGTACTACAGTAATTAGTGATGCTATCCATAGTTACTACAGTAATTAGTGATGCCATCCATAGTTACTACAGTAATTATTGATGCTATCCATATTTACTACAGTAATTATTGATGCTATCCATAGGTACTACAGTAATTAGTGATGCCATCCATAGTTACTACAGTAATTAGTGATGCCATCCATAGTTACTACAGTAATTAGTGATGCTATCCATAGTTACTACAGCAATTAGTGATGCTATCCATAGGTACTACAGTAATGAGTGATGCTATCCGTAGTTACTACAGTAATTATTGATGTCATCCATAGTTACTACAGTAATTATTGATGCTATCCGTAGTTACTACAGTAATTAGCAATGCCATCCATAGTTACTACAGTAATTAGTGATGCTATCCATAGTTACTACAGTAATTAGTGATGCCATCCATAGTTACTACAGTAATTATTGATGCTATCCATATTTACTACAGTAATTATTGATGCTATCCATAGTTACTACAGTAATTAGTGATGCCATCCATAGTTACTACAGTAATTAGTGATGCCATCCATAGTTACTACAGTAATTAGTGATGCCATCCATAGTTACTACAGTAATTAGTGATGCTATCCATAGTTACTACAGTAATTAGTGATGCCATCCATAGTTACTACAGTAATTAGTGATGCCATCTTTCGTTTTTACAGTAATTAGTGATGCCATCCTGAGTTACTAAAGTAATTAGTGATGCTATCTTAATGTATGCAGGCCGTTTTTGTTTGGAATTGTCACAAAGGAATCTGTCAGTACAGTCATTTTCTCATTTCTTAATCATATTTATGATTTGATAAAATAGATTAAAGGGTAGTGTGAGCATAGCGAGTCAAAAATATTAGTTTAATCACGTTAGTGCATGTAGTCAAGTATGAAGTTTTCCTTCATTTAGCTCCTGCTACTATTTCATCAAGTTTCAATAACACATCTCAAGTAATAGATACCCCAGTAAATATCTCATGTGAAGCAACTGGACATCCAGTTCCAACTGTATCTATTACGAAAACATCTGGTGCCAAAACAGCAGTAAGTGATTATACTGGTTACAAATACACGATTTTTTTTATAAGCAACTTAGAATTTTGGTCACATTTCAAGTTGGTTGTTTTTCATCTAGTATCTAGATCTAAAGTTGCTTCATGGTTGCTTAATTTTCTTCGATTAAATTTGTGTGATTAAATAAAGTGTTTCCATAAGAAAAGGGAAAATACAGAGAGAAGTCACTATCTTTAATATCTTCGTCGGAGAAGTCATTGCAGTTTTATTTTTTGCGAGTTTTCGTTACTTCTTTTAAGTGTTTTGATTGTTTTTACTTGAAAGAGTTGTTTATACTGACAATTGTACAGAACTGAAGTTGCTTGATAATTCTTTAAATCAAGTTTAGTTGCTTATGGACGGGTTGCTTATAATTAACAATAATTTTACTAATGTTGTGATAACATATGTAACATTGTTTACTTTTGATAGTCTGGAAAAGGAAAAGCTGTGTTAACAATCAACCGTGTCGCTGTTTCTGATAAAGGGAAATACACATGTACTGCGCATAATGGCGTCACTATTGTTGACACCAAGTCGATGGAAATGGATGTTTTAAGTATTGCGTTCTTTGTATTTTTTTATTTTATGATCTTACTGTATTAAGACTTATTTAAGCACACCACCTGTGAAATGCATTTTTTTCTTCTGTTTAGCACGTCCTGCTATTGATAAAAATGAAATAACGACGGCACTCAAATCTGCAGTTGGATTGAAGTTTGTCATTAAATGCTCAGCCAAAAGCAATCCTGACCCTACGGTAACATTGATTAAAAATGGAGCTGCAATGGATGCAGATTCAACTAAAAAAGGTGATACTGTAATTGCAGTTTATGAAGTGAAATCGGCAGTAAAATCTGATTTTGGTGAATATGTGTGCATTGCTACCAATCCACATGGTATTGCAAACAAGACGATTGAAATTATTGCTGTTTGTAAGTTCTATTATTATTATCAATTATAACATTGTTGTTTCTACACTTGGCTGTCTTGAAAGAATATAAAATATAATCTTGAGAACATAATCTTAATTTTGAGCTAGAAAGGTTAAAAAATTATTTTTGACAATTTTTTGTGTTTTTCTTTTAATTTGTTGGCAAAAACAGTTTTAAAAAAATATTGTAGGCCAGTTCAAATAGTTTTATGATTTTGCTCACAATTTATTTAAGCAAACCAGCAAGCAAATCTAAAGTTACAGAGCGACCAACAAATATAAAAGGGCAGGAGTTTCGACTAGTTTTTTTTGTTAATAACTTCGGTGCACTTAAATAAAAATCTAGCTTCCTCTCTGCGATATTTTGTTTCTTGATCCCCGGTGTAAATAACCTTGTTTCTTCTACTTCCGTAATCTTCTCTTCATTTTTATGTTTTAAGGTATCCTTACTTTTGAATTTGATTGCAGGCAAGAGAAAATAACTATAGTCGATCCAACTGAAGGAATAGAGTTCCTTTGTACTCTGTCCACTCTTAGTTTTATTGAACTTTGCTATTTCCCTTTCAAGTTGAGCTCTTAGCCCATTAATTTTTGGTTTGGTTAATTTGATGTTTGTAGCCAAAGAAATATATTAACTATTTCTTTGACGTCTTTTTCGTATATTGTTCTCGCTGCTGTAGTTGCATGCTTTTTTACTGTAAACCTCTTCTTCTGCTTTTCTCATCCACAATGTTTGTGATTTATACGAAATTTAAAACCTTGCTTATGGTAAAACTCTTTTATATGGTTACACGTATAAATTTTCACCCCGGAGTGAGTTCACCCCGCTTTTGCCCTGGGGCGAAATTTCACCCGAGGCTTGTTAAGTATGATTTTAACGTGTATCTAAAAAAAAATATTTCAACCTGCGGATGAAATTATTTTGAAGTATCATTCCGTGCTGAAATATTATCATCGTCCAAAAAAAAATTTTTTCTGTTTTGTAAACACAGTTAAACAAACAACAATATTACTAATGGTAATATAGTAAACAAAATTAAAATTTATGATTGTTCAACTTAATCGTGCTTGTCGATTTGTTTCAATTCAACATTTACTTTGTTGCAGAAAATTGAACAACGCGAGACCAAGAAAGGGGAAAAACAAAGAAGACCCGATAAAAAATAAATAAATATAAAATAAAATTATTATATCACACGAGCATTATTTTTTTTCTGTTTACTTTTCACCTTGGGGTGAGTTCTACATTTAAACGCATTTTTTTTTCACCTTGGGGTGAGTTCTACATTTAAACGCATTTTTTTTTCACCTTGGGGTGAGTTCTACATTTAAACGCATTTTTTTTTCACCCTGAGGCAAAGTTTCACCCTGGGGTGAATCTCATCCCGATTACGTGTAACGGGTCTAACAAAGTTTATCATTTTAATAAAGAAAAATTATCATTTTAATAAAGAAAAATGTTGAGGATACATAGGTAATGTAAATAGAGAAATCCTTATTTCTATTTCCTTATTTTCTATTCCGTAGTTTGACCACAATGTTTTTTAAAACCAAACTTTTTATAATTCGAATCTCTCTAATTTTAATTTTTTGCCATGAGATTTTAGAGAGAGTCAACTGTGTTTTAAAATTTTAAATATACAATTTTAACACCATACCATTGTTGGAAATTACGCAGCCTGAAATGTGCGATATTCGGATTGCGCGAGTTTCGTCATAAGTAAGATAGAGATTGCGCGAGTTTCGGCTAAGTAAACTAGTGATTTTGCAAGTTTCGGCATAAAGTGAGGTAGAGATTTTGCTAGGAAAGGATTAATTACGTTTCATTTGATGGTTGAACTATCCTGTTTATTGTTGCAACTTTTAATGTGTCGTTACTGTGTCTACTTTGTAAAGTTGTGTATAAAAAATATCTAGTAAAATCACACTTGTTATTCAGCTCCCACGGCTCCAGTTAAAAAGAAAAGCGGTGGACTTGGTAACGCTGCTGTGGCTGGTATCATCATCTGCATCATATTAATCATCTTAGTGGTGGTGGATTTGTTTTGTTGTTTTTTTAATAACTGTGGTTTCTCTCACTGTTGTTTTGAAACATTTTGTGCGACTAAGGGGAAGAAGTATGCACCCGCTGATAGAGACGAGGAAGAAATGGAAGAAATAAAACGGTAAGATATTTATAGGTATAGCAGTAATAGCTGTAGTGACAATGGAGAAGTAATCTATCTAATTGATTGGGAAAAGACCCAGAAAATGATATTAGGACGTGTTACAGGATTAGCACATGATATGGAAACCCTCCTAATCGGTTAGTTTTGACTAAAGTCAAGTCAAAGACAACTTGGAATAGTCTGAATTATTTTTAATAATTTTAAGCCAGGAAAAAGATCTGGCGTGAAGTATTTTAAATAACCCTCTATTCAAGAGGTCAATTATGCCACTGATTATATTTGAGATTCAACTGATTAAATTTATCATTCGACGAAACGTTTTTACCAATGACAGAACTTTTTTTTTTTAGTAACACGCAGGAACCAGTTTAGCAAGAACGGAAAGAATTTAAACCAATATTTTTTCAGAGACTGAATGTTAAGACAAATGAGAAAGCACAAGTAAAATGCATTCAAAGAAGCACGCATAAAAATGCTGGAGTGCTGTTCACCGTAATCTTCAATCAATAAATACGTCTTTCCCAAAGTTATTGGTATTAAAATGTCGTTTTGGGACGTTTAAGGGACAAGTAGAAATTACTTTAGAATTGTAACCCGTTTGGCATACCGAAAAAAGGAGAATCGAGGACCCAGAGAGAGACGTAGAGATTTTACTTTTAGTAATTGTTTTTTTTAAAAAGACCACGTAATTCCTCTCTTTTCTTCTTTACAAGATTTTTTAGTGAATTAGGCATATGTAAAACAGGAGTCTTTCTCTGCTTCAGCTTGGTGTGCTAGCTCATCAGAACGTTTAACATCTTTTTCAGTGGACAAAGCTTTCTTCTTTGCTGTCACCTCGACCTGCACCTTAACTGCTTACGCTTACGATTTCTTTCATTCTGAATTCCTGTATTTTTCCGCTCCTCTTATGAAACCACGTAACGCATTCTAGAAGCCTTGACATTTTCAATCATTTCTTTTGTAATTGGTAGACTGATTGGATTGAATTTATTTATCACCATGTAGTGATTTATTACACGAAGAGCCACCAACAATTCTTCCTGTAGGTTTGCAACAAGATGTTCATGACCATGCGACAAAGTGCACACAATCTTTGATACATCATAAACATTGCAGTATTTTTGCTCCGAAAGATAAGTGCAACCCGTTAATATTTATCAAATTCCTAAAACCACTACGTTTTTGGCGAAGAATTGATACAGTTTTTTTGCCTCTATAACTTTTGTAGATACCAACCTAGGGTACAACAAAAGGCATTAAAGCAATCAGAAACGGTGGCAGTCGAAATGTAAATGTCCCCCGTGTACTTTCCTGGTCACTGGCCATATAATTAGGATCGAAACATACTGCAAATCTTACAACAGCACTTTTGATTGGCGACTCCATAAAATTCAGGAGTTTCCAAGAGAGTGGTTAGCCTGGAATATCTTGTTTCGCCTTTTCAATCATGACATTGATTTTTTGCACAGACTAATATTTATGACTTTTTATGCCTTTTTAAGTCCTCCCATTGGGTCCTGGATCTTCCTTCTCCGGAATGCATAATCCGTTTCACGTGTTTTAAATGTTTTAGTTTCTTTTGTTGATACTGATATAATTTTTTAAGTTTAGCACTGTAGCAATTTTGGATAACATATATTTTATTTTAAACTTAATTTAATTTTTCTTTTTTTGTGTTACTTTCCTGTTTGAGTATTTTGAATGGATGTATTACCATGTGCGTTACCAGTGTTTTTTACACAAAAATTTATGACTGAGAATGACTGAGAAATAAGTGCGAAAAAATAACAATGGAAAGACGGAGATTTTACTCATATCTCTTTTTTTCATGAATTAGAACATAAAATGGGTATATCCATGCAAAAATTTTCCAAAATCAATTGTTTTGTTTTTGCGCCCCTTCACTAAGATTCCGGATCGCAATTATTTGATGCATTGTAAAACAAATAAAAATGCTCAAAATAGAACAACAAATGTAACATAAGAACAACAAATGTAACATAAGAACAACAAATGTAACATAAGAACAACAAATTAAAAACAAAAGAAATAATGGAAGGAAACCTGTGGCTAAATTTCTTAGTTCTTACAATAAAATTTTATTTCACTTTAATATATCTATCTGTTGTCTCCTTCTAGAAATAAATGCCTATCAAACCGAATTACATCATTCTTTATAAACCTGATGTGTACGGTTTTTATAGGCAACACGAGGCTCAAATCCTTCAAAAAAAACAAAGCGACTGGTAAGCAACAGTCGGAGTCATCCTGATTGGATAAATATAAAAATAAGAAGAGACCAGGGATTATAAAACAACGCTATTTAACCAGACATATCCTGTTTTAAAAGCTATGTCAGTTTTATCCGAAAAACGTGATTAAATCTGGATTTAAAGCTATGTTAGATAAGCTAGCGAACCGCCCAAATTTATTTCGCTCTTAAATTCCTAGTTCTTGGATGTTTCGCCACGACAAAGAAAAGAAAAAGGTTCAACATAAAATTTTTATATGACATCTGTTTCAAATTTATTGCTTGTGCGACGATTGTTATCAAAATATGTGTTTCAAAAATGTCGCATTGTCGCATGTAGCGTCCAGTTTTATCGCGCTTTTACCACGCAAGATAATTGCTTGTCCGATGTTTTGAATAGCTGGATACGGTTGATTTGCATTTTGGAAGTCGTTCGTAATTTTGGATATGATAAGAATTCCTTAACTAATTTTTCCTGCTTCTGTTGTATCGTACAGCCTTAATAATCACAGTTTCGTCTGTGGAATCCGACGCTAAATCGTCATTCAGATATTCGAGAACCGTCTCTTAACAATAGGAACGTTTATCTGTTGTGTGTGTCTCAAAAGTGACGGATTAATGCTGATGTCTTTTGCGAAGAACAGCAAAAAAAAAGTCAAGAAACCCATCCTTTCGCTATGCCTGTTCTCACTATGCTGAAAAAGATTGCAGATTTCTCGGTAAAAACGAAAAGAGTACTTAATTTTCACTCGTGCGTAATTCCTCGTCTCCCTGGTGCTTTAACAACTTTGAAAATGGTGGTTACCATTTTCAAAGTTGTTATCACGGCTGATATTTTAAGACAAGGTAGCATATTTTGAAGTTCGTTTACGCAACAAAAATCAATGTTTTAGCGGACTTAGGATATTTGATAAGCGAAAAAGTGTCATTTTCTCAATATTTTGGCAAGCGTTGTAGCTACCAACCTCGTTCCCAGGTCAATTTGCCTTGTTCATCTGTAATGACGGCTCACGGGCCAGAGGAGCCTCGGGACGAGGTTGTGTAGCTACCTTTCCACACCAAATGACATTTGGTAAATCTCGGAAATTAACTTTAATTTCAGACTTTTTGGACTTATTTCCTGGGAAGTTTAGGCGACCTCATCCCTTGCTTTTTTGTTGCATGAAAGTTTGGGACTGACTCAACCTCGATCCCAGGGCTTTTTTTTCTCTTTTTGATACATTTCTTTCTCGCTGTCCCCCTTCTTATATCAAAAAGAGGAAAAAAGCCCTGGGATCGAGGTTGGGACCGACTGCAATTTTCTTCTAAATGGTCTATTTTTCAAAGAACGCCGCTGTGTATAGGGAACGCCTTTAGAACGAATAAAAGGTATGCAAAAGAACCAACCTCGTCCATAGAACTTGTTAGACTTTTTATATTTTTTCAGGCCATCCAAATATAAAAAGTCAAACAAGTCCTGGGACGAGGTTGCATAAACTTATTTAGATACAAAACTTTTTAATTTTTGGCTTAGTTAAGGTGTCTGTTTGAAAGTTAATTTCTTTCGAAGAATATATCACGAAAAAAAATTAAACAGACTGACTTCTTACGAAAAATGCGTATTGTGTATTCTTGGCAAAAAAAACGTCAGAAGTAATTATACGTTTCTTGTTTTGTCCGCCAAGAAATCTGAGGGGCGAAGAACCCGCCGCATCAATACCGGGTTACTTACTCAAAAGCGGTCATGTTTACGCTCGCAGGCAACGCGAATGCTGAGTCTACGATACGACGAGAACAAAAGAAAAGAACAGCAGATACAATTACATAGCTATTCAAAAATTAAGCTGAAGTGATAAGAAAACAAACTTTCAAATGGGTCTATTTTTGTTACTACTACCAAAGACTAAGACTAAGAATCAAAGGTTACCTCTGTGTGGGCCGTTGAATGGATTTTGCAGGGTGTTTGTCTAGTAAGAAAGAGAGAGAACAGATTAGATCTGCGAAGTTCAAAAAGTCAGGGAAATAACTAAGCGTGTACTGCTAATTAAGCGATTCTCCAAATTAGGAGTAAGTTGGAAGGCTAACTAGCTAGCTAGATCAAAACCGTGGAGCCACACAATTGATTAATTGTTAATAATGTCAGGGTCTGCAATTATGCAATTTGGAAAAAAGCGCAGGAGCTCTCATTAGTTTCAGAACATAAGTTGCCTATTTTTTTACCTAATTAAGCTATGCAAGCCTTAAAAGCTCTTTGAAGATGAAAGAAGATAACTTTAAGCAAATCTATGGCAGTAAAACAACCATTTAACCAAACGGTTGTTTACTGCCGGCAGATTTTTTTTATTTATTGTGATATTTCTTAGTCATATGCAAAATATGCACATCTATCTATCTAATCTTGGTCACTTAAAGTGTTGTAGCAAATGCTATACGTTGAATATTTTTTTAGCAGGTGGAATTGTAAATTTTATATATACATATATAACCGAAATTATTTTTAAATAAAATCGCAATGCAGATATGCATCCACTTACTGTATTTGCTTTGCAGCTTTTATACTCGAAAGGGAGCGAATTAACTATTAAGTCAGACAGCGAAATTTGTGATTTGATTTAGGTAAAATACCATCTATATTTTCTATTTTCGCAATCAAAATCCCATACTAACCGTTATCTAATAATTACTGTATACTAGTCGTTAGCCCGTGGAAAAATCCACGGGTTCGCCCAGCCTTTTTATACCGCATTGCGTGCGTCTCGCTACTCGTGCAGCTAAGCTACCATTTTGTGTGACAGACAGACAGACGGACAGACGTGTACGGGTATTATAATATAGATACTGTATTTGCACAAATGCAGCTATTTTGAGACTAAACTCTTTGTTGTAATATATATATATACCCCTGCAGTCACTACGCAACTCATTTTCAGATGCTGACAAATTTTCAAAGACTGTGATCTTTACTTAATGTATCACAGTGTCTAGCTAATACTAGACAGCAGGGCAACCTACAAGTAAGACCTAATGCCTGGTGAGTCTTAAAATTCTAGAAGAAGCACATTTATAAGGTCAACCCCTACATGCCTGCCAGTTTTTCCACTGCTAGGCTCAACTGCCCAGCATAATGAAATAATGCCAGACATAACAAAATCTTAAAATAATGAGGTAATGTTTTTTTATTCAAAATATAAACTTAGACAGCCCTGTGAATCCAAAGTATTGGCCGAATGCACAAGGAGGTCAGCAAAGCTGATTTAGAGGCACTTTAGGGCTCGGCACAATATATTCTCCATTATTCTGTGGATTTAAATTTAAAACTTACTCAACTTATATCTTTTGCAGACGTGTTATTCTTTCTATTCATTGATGGGTGAGTTTTTGAATTTTCTATATGATCAGCACTTTTTTTATAAAAGGTGACCAGTTTCTCTTCCAATTTTGGCAACCCCTTTCTTGTTGCTTCTAAGATCTGATAGTTTTGAAAACTCTCTGTTAGTTTTGCAAAACAAAAGCGTGAATTCACAGGGCTGCTTAGAGGGCTGTCTACGTTTATGTTGTTGTAATAATACTTTTAGATGTTTCTGCAGTAGTAAAAACTCAAGCTAAAGATATTTTTTTATTTGGTGCTTTAAAAATGGTTATAAACTGCATAGAAGAGGTGACTGCCTTACACAGTAGCATTTGTACTAAAAATGCATGGGGACAATAGTGGCTATTATAGAGAGGTGACTGTATTATAGGAAGGCAGGTTTGACTGTAACACGGTGAATAAAGTAAAACTTAATCTCTTCATTTTTTTAATAAATATTGTAAGTTAAAAAGGTGTAGCATGATTAAAACTGTATATAACAGAATTGTAGAAAAAGTATTTTTAAGAAAGAGCATGTGCACTTAGGGTTTCCATGGAAAGAGGAAAATAAACCTTCCTAGAAATACCAAATTTTGTTATAATGATTGTTTTGATAACTTCTTAAACTGATTTTTTTTTATCTTAAAATAACATTAGACATGCATTTAGATTATATACTTTAAAAATCTTTCATGTGAATTTTTTTTAGATGTTGAAAAATTATTAGGTGGCATAGGTACAGACAACATGCCAGAAATGCTTCAAGCTGGTAGATTTCGATGTTATCCAAAGATCCTACATTTAGTGTTGTTATCTATTCTTCTTGGAACTTTGGTATATGTGTTTTCAATGAATAAATATTTTTCAAAAGTTGATGTCCAATCTAAAGCTGTTGCACCAGAAGGACTTCGAATTAAAGGGAAAAATTTCACATTTCGAAAAAAGCCATTTAGAATATTGAGTGGATCGTTGCACTACTTCCGTGTTCCATTTTCAGATTGGGAAGACAGGTTGCTTAAAATGAAGTCAATGGGACTAAACACTGTGGATATGTAAGTGTGTTATACTAAAGAAAGGGGATGTTGAGGTGACAGAACGGGGTGATTTTCTAAACATTTATCTAACTTTGTTTTGTAGATACATCCCATGGAATTTACATGAACCAGTTCCAGGGCAATTTACATTTAAAGATAATTTGGATATAGGGTGAGTATTTAAGGGACCGTGTTCTTACATTTTTTTCACATCATTATAGGACACTCTAAAGTGCTTCAGTTAAAATAAAAATTTCAAACAAAGTTCATACCAACTTTTTAAAAAAATGAAAAAAGTTTTTTTATATTAGAAAAAAACATTGACACGGAAAATAAAGTTACTATACAATGTTTCTAAAGATGAAACGAACTTCAAAAGTACTGGCGTAATTACACATAATTATTTTCATACAAAGCAATAAAACAAAAGATTTTAATGAAGTATATATATATAGTATATATTACAGTCTTGGTCATGAATGGCGTGCGATCGCACGTGCACGCCTCCGCACACGCCATGTGAAATTCGGGCGTGCTCTTTATCACACGCCTTGTTCTACTTCGTACACACGCCAAGCAGAACTGAGCTAATCCCTTACCCAAACTTTACCCAATACATAATTGTTCTTCCGTGTTAAAATGTATCTCTAAAATGTATTTCTATTAAATACCCACCTTCATTAAAATTGCTGACGTGAGATACATTTCAAATGTTTTGCGTCGGCATTGCGTCGACAATATTTTTTTTGTTTTTCAGCTGACAAAAAATTTCGTCATTAACCTTGGATTGATCTCCTTAAGACGATGACAAATGGAAATGAAGTACAAGTCCTATTGACCTACCTTCCCGATGGTGTACTTCTTAAGTTAATAGTTCTGTCCCAACTAGCTCTCTATGTTTTAAGATAAACTGATTAGGAAGTAAGTTGTACACGTGCTATTTACGAACTAAAGGTCAGAGCATCATTAAGTTGAATATCGCAGAAGTCGCCGGTGACATGCTTCGAAAATGCTTGTCACAGGCACAGTTCAATGCAAAGCAAAACTGTACAGGAGACTCAATTGTTAGAGTCTTCGCAGAACATCTCTTCTCACAAAACCGAGGGCAGGGCTGACTTATTGCCTGCTGTGTCGTGTGGGAGATAGAACTTCTGGACTTCTTTTTAATACGATATACAATTTTTTCGATTTTTATTACTAAACATATTTCATTTCTCTTTCCCCTTTTAAAAAGATTTTTTAAACTTTATTGAACATGTTTTTTCTTTGGTATTATTACATCACGAGAACATTCGTCCGAAAGCTGTATTGAGGTACAGGACACCTAACCTCTCCCATGTTCTGGTTATATTTAACTTGCATGGGTGCGCACTCTTCTCGCAGTATTCTCTGTGACGATGAAGGTCGGACTGACTTGTGGCATGGTTCCAAATGGTCTTCCGTCTTTCGTTCGAGTCTCAGTGTAATGCACCAGCCAAGCATAAGAGTGTCAGCATGAAGGAAAGGGGCCGACTTTAATGTTCTCTATACCTTACGTTCTTCATAATAACACCATTCATTTAAATTTCACAACAAAATTACGTTGGCAATTTTTTTGCCAACTACTATGTTTCAAAAACTCAGCGCTGCCGCTCTCCTGAATGTAATAATTGCACGCCAAAATCATAAGCTAGGCGTGCGATACTGATCGCACGCCTGTATTAGTGTAGGCGTACGTACCACCACACGTGGGTGCAAATATTCATGACCAAGACTGATATTATTATAATTTGTTTTAAAAATTTTAATGAATTTGTTTTAATGGTTTAGAACAAAATACGGCTTTTTTTGAACTTCATTCAATCAAGAGTTGATGCTTCTAGAACAAATACAAAGTTGTTTAAACTTTATACAATCACGTTTTGATGCTTTTAGAACAAAATATGGTGTTGTTTAAACTTTGTATGATCGCGCTTTGATGCTTTTAGAACAAAATATGGGGTTGTTTAAGCTCCGCATAATCGCGTTTTGATGTAGCGAAACAAACTTTGTTATTGTTATTAAATAAAGATTTGTGATAATATAACGATTGGCCCTTAAAAAAATATATAAAAGAAAAAGGAAGACATGGCATGACATGGCATGGCAAAAAGATTAACATAAAGTAAGTCAACGAAAAAAGCACCACTTAGGAATTTTTAAGGAGTTTATGTTTGCAAAGTTTAGATATCGACATTTTTGGATCTAAAATTATATTTTTGTGACATCATCGTTTACGTAGAATAGTTAAATGTCGTTTCTTCCAAATGTTAGAGTGAAAAGAACTGTTTTAGCATTTTATTTGCAGTTCTATTACATAACTTCTGTATAGTTTGCCTGGTAATTTCTTCTTTACGGTTTATGATTGATTCTATACAAGCATTGAGAATATAGTAACTTTTATTCCATCATCATGGATAGAAATATTAAAGTACTTTTTATGAAAGTAAGAAAGGCCATATGAGTCGTAATTTCTTAAGCTATTTGTGATAAGTGTTATAAGGTGGTTATTTCAAAATCAGGTGTTCTTATTTTGTTAACTTTAATTGAACAAAACATTTAAAGCAAGTAAGATTCAATATCATTTTAACTTATTTGGAGTACCCGAAGAAGTCTAAGAATTAAAAAGAACAGGCTCTTTTAGGAGGAATGTTCAATGTAGTTATTTTAGGAGATTTTTAAAACAAGTGGGCAATTAATAGAACTATTGCAGTAAAAGATTATAAATTTACCAATCTTTTGTTTTTTTAGATCTTTTTTAAGAGTTGTTGCAGCTTATGACATGTGGGCAATTGTTCGTCCTGGTCCATATATATGTTCAGAATGGGATCTTGGTGGATTGCCAAGGTAATGCACCTTATAAGAGTATGTTACTGTAGAACAAATTTAATATTCAGTATCATAGTGGTTGGGCTGTTTTTTGGAAAGTCTGTTTTGCAGGTACTTGGATGAAATTGAAAATTTAGATTTATTTTATAGATGACTTCAAACAATGATATTATGGGAAATGGAATTTCCATAATATTTAATTTTAGAATGAAGAGCAACTTTGCGAGAGAACAAATTGTGGTTTTCTCCCAATAACTCTTTCCTTTTTTTCAAAATGTTGCACTTATCACGACAAGAAGTGTGATTTATCAGCATTTTTTTTTTAGTACTAGGTCTTAACCTTTCGCATTCAAGGTGGGATTCTAGTTTATTGGTTGTGGTGACTTTTTAGATGGGAATTCTGACTCCTCTGTACAATATGAGTATACAAATGTTGTCGAAAGTATATTTTGGCTTATGTTTTGGGGGTTCTATACCTTCAATTTTTTTTAACAAAAAATACTTACCTTTAGTTACCTAAAACTTTGTATTTTAGCTGGTTACTAAGAGACGAAAAAATGAAGTTACGTTCAACATATCCTCCTTTCATGAGTGCTGTTACTCGATATTTTAACAAACTCCTTCCTCTTATTGTCCCTTATCAAGTAAGTTCTTTTTTTTATGTACTGTGAATATTGGATCAAGGTCCCAGGGCGTATTCTTAGAAATAATTTGGATGGGGGATATTGATATGCACAATTATTCCAAAAGATTTTCAATATCATTATATATATAGGGAGAAAAATTCAAAACATTCTTTCCACGTCATTTATTGTCTTCATCATCTATCATTGTCATTATTCACAAATCACATCATAACAAAGCTGTTGCTATGAATCTAACAGTAACTTAATTGCCCCCCCCCCCCCTTGCAACTTATTTGAAGATTTACAGAATTCATTTAGGGGGAGCTTTTTAGAAGGAGGGACCTTAATTAAGTATTTACATAATGTAATAAAGATGCCATCAATACAATGCTCACATTTTATTGTTGTTAAAAAGTTTTAAAATCTAAAACATTTCTTGATCTGGTGCTAGAAATAATATTTTTCGTTTTAGTTTAGTCATGGTGGTCCAATAATTGCATTCCAAATTGAAAACGAGTATGGAGTTTATGGAGAAGATATTGAATATCTTAAGGGTTTAAAAGAAGTAGGTTCTGTGTATATTGTTTGTTTTTTTGTTTGTCATGTGCCTAGATACTTGTAAACATACTGTTAATTTTATTTCATAGCTTTATGAAGAAAATAAACTAAGCGAGATGTTCTTTGTTTGTGATAATGAAGATGGTTTGGGAAAATATAAATTAGATGGAGGTATTGAAAGTGATTAGATTTTGGTTTGTGCTTGATATTTCCAAGTTATATTTTAATTTTTTGCTTTTAATATCAATTATATAATTATAAAATTATATTATAAAATTATTAATATTATAATTAATAATATTAATATTATTATTAATATTATAATTATAAAATTTTTGAAATGAGAGACACATACGTATGTTAAAAATATGTTAAATATGGCTCACTTGAAAACTCGCCAATTAAATTTAACAGCCTGATTATTATTAGACCATTTTGGTTAAAACAATAAGAAGAAAAAATTCATTTTATTTCCTTTTAGTGTTACAAACGATTAATTTCATGTCGAAAAACTCGAAACGAATGATGGACAAGCTGCTTGAATTCCAGGTAATAGTAGAATGTAATTTTTTTTTCAAAGAACAATCAGGCTGAAATGACTGAAATAGAACAAAATAAGAACAATAACAACGTTGAAATTTTATTTATTTTTTATTTTATCCTGAAAAGACACAATAAACATGGAGTATTACATTTTTGTATATATGACTCGCATGTATATCATTACATAGTTTGCAAAAAAATACTTAGATTTTCAAAAAGTATTAAAGAAAGCACAAAAAATGACATAGAACAATTCCTGGCTGAACTTAATAGATTCCCTGGTTCTTAATGTAAAGTAGTTTATCCAAAACGTGTGTAATCTATAACAGTTTGTAAGTGTTTGGAATTTAGTTTAAATGTTTTTAACAAGATCTAGTTTTATATTGTGAAGAGCATATTGAAATATTTGTTGTAAAGATTGAGAGGATTTATTGCAAGTTTGTTTTAACTCATTCTTATCTGATATACATAATGAAATCGTAGTTATATTTTCCTGACTGCAGTTCATACTAATCTTATTATTATTACTTATTATTTTGGTAAAACTTGTTGAATTAATAATAAAAAGAAATATAAAATATTACATTGTTTTTTAAAATAATTATCCAAATCATGATTGAAACATCTAATGTGACTTGCTACTTTTTACATGTTCCAATAAATAAAAATCGTCTGATTTATTTATTTATATATTTATTTATTTACTTTGTCAGCCAGATAAGCCAATTTTTGTGACAGAATTCTGGGATGGTTGGTTTAATCATTGGGGTGAAAAATATCACAAAGTTGATGAACACAAACTTGCAAACACGTTGAAAGAAATGTTACAAAGAGGAGCTTCGTTCAATCTTTACATGTGGCATGGTTAGTGTTACATTTTTACTGGTGATGTATAGGATTTGTTGATTCATGTTTTATGTTTTTTATAAGCATCACCTTTATAAGCATCACCTTTATAAGCATCACCTTTATAAGCATCACCTTTATAAGCATCACCTTTATAAGCTTGACTTCAAGTGAGCAAAATCTAAGGATATTGTAAGCAGCACATTCAATAACATAAAATGCGTACACAAAAAACTAGAATACAAGTTTAAAAAACAATGTTTGATGAATGCAATGTTTTTTTCGTTTTCACTTCATGCTTTTTGATTTATTTGTTACAGCTGATTGATACCATAATTGGCTGTTAATTACACACTTTTTTTTAAAAAAAAAAATTGTAACCAGGCTGGTCATTATTCTTAATTTTTCTATTGTTCTTAACCAAAAATTTATTGTTTTGACCTAAAATTCCAACCTGATATCTTTAACAGCATAATATTTATAATTTATAATTTATAATATTTTGAGAGATAAGTAATTTATTTTCCAACAAATTTTAAAAACTCCAATTTCAATATTTTTGCCAGGAAAACTGTTCCACAATTTTTTCCACATATTCTACATATTTTCAGGTGGTACAAATTTTGGTTTTATGAATGGTGCCAATGCAAATGATGACGGTTCAAATTATCAATGCGATATCACAAGTTATGGTAGGTTCTTCACATACTACTGTTTTATGTTTAAATTATTTATACTTTGTTCGAATAGAAAGAAGTTCATATTTTCGAGCAGTCACATGATTAAATTTTCACTGCGCGAACATTTAAATATATGGAACTGTAGATCTATATATTAAAATGTTCGCATTTAACTAAAAAACGCTTGTTCTTTTGTAGATTATGATGCTCCTGTATCAGAAACAGGTGTTTTACGTTCGAAATTTGAAACTTTAAAAGATGTCATTAAAAAGCATTCTCCTCCAGGGATAGGTATGTGGTTCGTACATCTGTTGCTGCGACCTCTCTGATTGGTTAATTAGATTTTCAGAACTAACTAAAAAATTGTTACTTCTGACGAAAAGTTGGATGTGTTATACACAATATATGGAAATTCCATAACTTAGTTTCAAGTTAGTAGCAGCGAGGGTTATTTTTTTATCACTAGAATTTGTCAATGACAGAATCCACGAGAATTCGCCTGTTGCTACCCACCGCTACCCTTTTGCCTTACAGGCAGGCAAGCAGGCATATATGACGAGCGTTATTATTTATAGATTGTAAGTTACGTCATATTTTTAAAAAAAGCTCAAATAAAAATCATATTTCGGAACTGTTGTCATCATAATAAAGTGGTGTACAACAAAACGACCAGATTGTGCATAATTTTTTTTTCGACGTTGGTATGAGTATGGTAACTTTCCCAAATAATGACAAAAAACAAGTCTCATCTGCGCTCCAGTTTGCTACAGAGTCAGCTTAATTTTAGTTGTTGTTTTTAGTTTGTTGTAGTACTCAGTAGGTGGTTTTAGGTCATTACATAATATTTTAGTAAATATCATTTAGTTTATTGTTCCGTATTTTAGTAGATTGTGTTCAGTCCATCGTGAAGAATTTCAGTAGATTGTGTTCAGTCCATCGTGAAGAATTTCAGTAGATTGTGTTCAGTCCATCGTGCAGAATTTCAGTAGATTGTGTTCAGTCCATCGTGAAGAATTTCAGTAGATTGTGTTCAGTCCATCGTGAAGAATTTCAGTAGATTGTGTTCAGTCCATCGTGCAGAATTTCAGTAGATTGTGTTCAGTCCATCGTGAAAAATTTCAGTAGATTGTGTTCAGTCCATCGTGAAGAATTTCAGTAGATTGTGTTCAGTCCATCGTGAATAATTTCAGTAGATTGTGTTCAGTCCATCGTGAAGAATTTCAGTAGATTGTGTTCAGTCCATCGTGAAGAATTTCAGTAGATTGTGTTCAGTCCATCGTGAAGAATTTCGGTAGATTGTGTTCAGTCCATCGTGAAGAATTTCAGTAGATTGTGTTCAGTCCATCGTGAAGAATTTTCAGTAGATTGTGTTCAGTCATCGTGAAGAATTTCAGTAGATTGTGTTTTGTCCATCGTGAAGAATTTTCAGTATATTGTCGTTTGTCCATCGTAAAGAATTTCAGTAGATTGTGTTCAGTCCATCGTAAAGAATTTCAGTAGATTGTGTTCAGTCCATCGTAAAGAATTTCAGTAGATTGTGTTCAGTCCATCGTAAAGAATTTCAGTAGATTGTGTTCAGTCCATCGTAAAGAATTTCGGTAGATTGTGTTTTGTCCATCGTGAAGAATTTCAGTAGATTGTGTTCAGTCCATCGTGAAGAATTTCAGTAGATTGTGTTCAGTCATCGTGAAGAATTTCAGTAGATTGTGTTTTGTCCATCACATAGTGTTTAGGTTCCTGTAACCACTGTTCTGAAACCAAAACAGTGGTTGAACTGTAGTGAATGACATGTAGTGCAGCTTTAACACTGTTCTGAAACCAGAACAGTGAAAGCATAACTTGGTATTGACATTTAACCAAGAGATTGTAAAACAAAAACTAGCCGTCTGGAATTTTAGTGACTATCCTGTACTGTTTTCACTTCTTTTTTGGAACTCGTTATCCAGATATAGCAAAAAAAAATTTGTTCATTTTGCAGACGTGGCAGTGTTATTGTTAGGTTTTTTTAGCATTAACAGTTTTGAAAATACGTTGTTATATTAAGTAACCATTTTTACTTTCATTCAGTTCCAAAAATGTTGCCATGGATACCAGATCATGGTGGCTACACAGCATATGGTAATATTCAAAATTTTGTTTTTGTTTAATTTTTATTACCTTTGTTCATTAAATATTCTTCATTAAATACACTTCAACCAACAAGCTCGATAGTGACTTAATAAGACAACTATGTAAAAGCATCAATCTTATTCTATACTGAGTGTTCAGCATAAATGGTATGTTGGTCATGTTAGAGATGCTGTTACGAAGCAGGCACTACCCCTAAGGAGTATGTGTGTTTTAATAGCCTTCCTATTTTTGTAGGTGATATTGAATTCAGCAGCTACATTCCATTAGAAGATATCAAAACGAAGAACCTTATTGTAAGTTGTGAAAAGAAACGCATTAAAAAAATGCTTTGTAGTAGTCACAGTCAATTTTTCTACATACATTGCCCATATTCTACAAACATACGATTTCCTGTTTTTCTAATATATTTTCCCCTTTTGTGTGATGTAAGAAAATGACGTTTATCCAGGGGGCGTTGATCCAAGGGGTGTTGATCCAAGGGGGCGTTGATCCAAGTTTTTTTAAGATTTATTTGGGAATATGTTTTAGTCTGGGTGTTTATTTGAGCTTTAAAAGTGTTGATGTTTGTTATTAGAGTGCAATTTCGCGCCGAAATCCTTGCAGTATGGAGATGCTACCAATAAATAACAACGCAGGTCAATCTTACGGGTATGTTTTATATGAGAGTGAAGTTCGACAACCAGGAACATCGTTGATGATCTCAAAAGTGAAAGATTTTGCTGTGGTGAGTGTAAATAGAATTGTCGGTCGTATGTCGGCCCTTGGGTTGCTTATTGTTCTCTTAAAAAGTCATGCAATTATATAACGACCTTAAACAAAGATTTAGCAATACCTTACGTATTTGATTCCTTACGATTAAATGAAATTTTTAAAAAATTACTTGTTGTGAACTTGTATTAAAATGGCGAGTGTTGTTGATGCAAAGGTTGTTCGCGTTTCAGGTTTTAATTAACGGTCAAATGGTTTACACAAGTAGCAGTAAATTCGAACCCAATATCAAGGTCAACGTTGATGGACATTTTAAAGTGAGTGTTCATATCTTTTATTTCAATCGCTAGTAAGTAGGCCTTATAAAGATCACTGTTTGTTCTTACTTTACCTTTTATACCAATCGGTTTGCGGTCAGTCATGGACTGCGAACAATGATTTTACATTTGAAGTGTGTGTGGATAGGAAGAGGAACTATAATCATAACTGCAATCAACAGTATTAGAGACTGGTAAATGCGCTATGTATTAAAGACCATTAAATGCGCTACGAATTAGAGACCATCTCTATTAATGAACTAATTAGGGGGATATCTGGGATCTAACACACTATCAGGTACCGAGGATGATACCGAGGGAAAATGAAAAGGCGTATGTGTGACGCTTCTTTCCCTCCCTCTTGTGTTCCGCTGTGCGAATCTCACAACTCCATTCACCTCCTCTAATAGAAGTTTTGTGCAAATGCGTATGCTTAAAAATTTCTTTAGTATAGGCTAAAACTTTTGTGACAATTAAGAATTGATGTATGTTTTTTAAGAGTGGCGCTGTTAACACGATTCAAATACTCGTCGAAAATTCTGGCAGGGTAAATTATGGGAAAGATATAAATAACCAAAGAAAAGGTAGCTATCGTCGATTAAATTCGATTTTTTAAGAATGTTTGTTCACTTTCTTACACGTTATCATATTACATGTTTTTCAGGAATTCTTGGAAAGGTTGAGCTAGATAATAATCCCATATCAAATTGGAAAATTTATCCATTAGAATTTCATTCCGATTGGATCACGAAGTAAGGAAGAACTAATTTCTTTCTTTCTCTATTATATATTTATTTCTAATTATATATTTGTTTCTATATTATATACTTGTTTTTATATTATATATTTGCTTCTAATTATATTTGTTTCTATATATTACATATTATTTTTAATTCTGCTTACCATGCTGCACATTTTTGGCGATAAAATTGCTTCTTATTTTTGTGTGTGTTTTAAGCCCTGTGAAGGACACCAAATATTCCCCTGCAAATTTCGTGTCAAAACAGCGGCGTGTAGAAATAAACCGCAATTCAAGTGATAGAAGACAACCAAGAAAAAGCCATTCTTCAAAAAAAAAGTCTCCCTTGAGCCGATAACGAAGATGCGAGCTATCCGAGTCTCCCTTATAATTAAATTTTATAACTGTTAGAAACTTTCTTGATAAATTGTAAAATTGTTTCGACTTTTCCAGTTACCCAGGTTTATGTTTTTGCGTAAGTGGTTTTCGCGACAAATATATATACAAATATAAACTTTGAACAAATTAATTAAAAATACAATCTCTTACATATACATCATCATCTTTTCCAGGTTATCGAAAGACAAGTCAGCTTGGAACACATTCGACACGAAAGGTAAAAAGAAAACATCTCAAACGAAAGTACCAACTATATACAGAGGCAACATGTTCGTCCATAGTTTTCCACGTGATACAATCCTCCAGCTACCTGTAAGTAGGAATACATACCTTTTATTTTTTGCAAAACACAATAAGATAAAAATATTTGAGTCGTCGAGTTTTATGTTAAATGTCTTTTGTATGTGGAGGTAAATTCTGACAATTTAAGAATGTTGAGTTAGAAACAAATATAATACATAAAACTTGTGCCACAACCTTCACCTATTTTCTTTAAACTTTTCAGATCTTCCGATTTTTCAATTTGTGAGCCTCTCCTCAAATGTGAATCTCACTCTTTTAAAAACGCTACGAAGTTATTATTCAGTCTGACACCCTCCTTGCAATTACTTGTTCCTACAATTTTCAGGGAACTTCTGTGTACGGTTGGAAATAAATTGTGCAAATATTCTTAAGTTACTTACATGGTAGTTCACTTTCAAATGTTTTGTAGGTCGTAGTATTTTATATAGTGACAAACGTCGAATTTTCTGCACCAACAAAAACAATAAAAGATCTTACAATACCAGTCTAATACATCAATTTTTTTGTAGGGTTGGTTTAAAGGCGTTGTGTTTGTCAATGGGCATAATATTGGACGATATTGGAACATTGGTCCACAGAAAACATTGTTTGTGCCCAACATGTGGTTGTTTCGAAAAGATAACACAGTAATTCTGTTTGACTTGCATGGAACTCCTACAGTGACTAGAGACTATCCTACAATTGAGTCGACGTATGAACACGACTTAGGTGAAAAGGATGCTGTTGAATTCTTGCTTTAGTTGCACCTGAAAAAGTGGGTGCTTACATCACATATTACGACACAACGCTCCCGCGTGTCTCGTAGTTTTTCATGGAAACGAATGAAACGTCACCTCTTTAATATGGTATGTGGTGCTTGCATGAGAGACTATGAATCCACGAAAGCAACATTTACGCCATGTTTCTCAAACTGATGAAAATGTCAAGTTTATCTGAAACATTACGACGTAGGACATTTATCATCAGCATCAGGGGATAAATTCTTTGAGTACAAAATGAGAAAAAAAATTTCAACAGGAGCCAAAAAAATAAATATTGTTTTAGTCCACGGATATGACTATCCGTCACGACACGGAAATAAAAAACGTCATTTCGAGTCGTGTCGGGGCGATTTGAAATGTCGTTTTTTATAATTCATAAAATTATTATTTTGACGTCACTACAATGTTGTATACATTTCTTTTATAAGAATCAAAAGAAATTTGACTTCATCTTTTTTTTTGTTTTACAGACATTTACATTAAATTTCATCCTTAATTCCGTCTTTCTCAGCGTCATTTGTTCTATTTAAAAAAATTGCACCGTAATGTAATTTAACAGCAACAGAATTTTTCCAAATATGCATGGAAAAGACAAAAATGACGTAGGAGATGATCCTTTTTGCTTAATCTTTTTATCGAAATATATTTTCACTTAATCTAAACCAGTGCTTATTTTTTAAAAATTTCTGACGCGCTCCATATTACTTATTATTAATATGCGCAAAATATTCGATCCGCGTATTGAAGGCGATTAATTACAAGCTTTTCATCATTTTTGCTCACCCGCGTTAATTAGAGTAATAATTACGATTTTTAAACTGAAAGTTGTTTCAGTTACCTTACTACGAATATTGTATGTATTTATTGATTGTATTATTTATTTCAAACATTAAAATTTTCATCTTATTGTCTTATTTGTTTTGTTCTGACACATTGCAACCTCGTCCCCCGTTTACTTCTAATTGAGGAAACGCATAAAAACTTTTGCGAATTAAGCCACGGGTACACGAGACAATATTTTCAGGCGATAGTAACAAATTTATGTTAATTACTATCGCCTAAAAATGTTAACTTGTGTCGCCAGAGAAGCTTTTTATTGCTTACAACATTTTTTTGTTACTCGCAACATTATTTTTGTTGCCAAAAAAAATGTATGTAACAAAAAACGTTACCAGCAACAAAAAAAGGTTACGCGTATGAATATTCTCCATCTCGCCACTTGCTGTAACAATTCTGATGCTACACTTTTACGCGCGACCAATCACAATGCAGCAATTTTGCTGAATGATGTTGCATTTGTACAGATGTGACAATAAAATTTTCGGGCGCTTAGTAACAAAATTAAATTTACCATCGCCTGAAAAAATTGTCTCGTGTCCCTGTGGCTTTACTTTAATGTCAGTATTTTTCGTCAGTAGACATTTTCGTAAGTTGCGCGAAATTTCAAAGATCAATCAATATTAAAGTTTTTAACGCATCAAGATGTACTGCAACCAAGTAGATAACTGCGAATCCCAAAACATTTCACATTTAGTCATGGAGGTGTATTTTTCTACCACTAAGATTTTGCTTTATGTGGTTTTTTAGCCAAAAACTTTAAAGAGAAATTATTTTCGCGAATTAGTCAAGAAAAATTATTGTGGGAATTTCATTAAAGTAGTAAATTTTTGAAATCAATAATTCGTTTTACGGTTCCGGTTCGTATTTTACCGAAATTTTACGAGCAACACATTAGCAATGATTTTTCCTGATTCAGCTGACATATATAAATAGTTTTGTAGTTGTGAATATATCCTTTATAATTTTTATTTCTTGTTTGATACTTTTGATCTTGCTTCTTGATCCCTCTACTGCTGTTTTTATTTTTGCTCCAAATTTCTCTGGTCTGCAATATATGTGTAAGATGCGGACCGGAACTGAGACCTTAAAATAGTGCATTGCGAAAGTTTGATTATGCTAAATACAGAAAAATGTTCGTAAAATTTATTATCGTATAATACTCAACCTTTAATTGTCAAAGTCTATTTTAGAAAGAAAAGAAAATTGGTTCTCGAGAGCGAACGTTACAGATTAAGTTAAAAAAACTACTCCACTAACATATCCTATCCTTTCCGAAGTTTTCATGCCATTTTTTTGCAGCGCAAAAATCTGTGTTGTACCAGTTAACTACGTGAATGATAGTGTGATCAAAGTTTCCACCAGAACGTTAGAACACGATAAAACTTTTAATCAAAGTTACTCTTTTAGCAGGTCTAATTTTTGGAGATTTGAGGAGTCACTTCTTAGGTATCACAAACATATTAGCGTATTTTTTACGGTGTGATGGTTTGCGAATTTAATAACCCGCAAAAAATGTCAAAAAATCGCAAAATTCGAGAAATTAAGAAAACCTTAAAACCGCAAAGGAGAAAAACAAGCAGCATCCTGTTGTTCGTTAATTTTAAGATGTATTTTGTCCGGAGATGGTTTCATGAGAGAGCACACAATTTTGTTTGAAAGTTTTATTTCATTCAATATGTATATACAGAGGAAAGGCTTGTTTAAAATTACAGAAAATCAAGGGATCAGTCACACATTTCGTGGCCTTTCTCAATTTTAACCCACCCTCGTACCCAGTTCATCTAAACACACGTGACAGTGAAGTATAAAAACAATATTATGATGTACTGGGGACGAATACACAGATTGGTAGGCTCGCGTATATGAAGAAATATATATATACATGTGTGAGAGAGAAAAAAACACGTTTTCTCTAAAAATTTGACGATACATAACCATTGAAAACAAATAGTAAAGCATTTCAGTAGCGTAAAAATGGACCTTTATTTTAAGCATATTTGTATCAACCTGAACATAGTACTTAGCAATATACATTAATAGAAATAGTTAAACACAAGACGTTTAGATGTCGCGTCTCATCGTGTTATTACGGGTGTTATATGACTATATTTCTGATGCTTTTTACGAAAAATACGAGCGTTTTATACCAGATCTTTCAAACCCTCAGTGAAATTTCAAAACAGACACATTTGTGATAGGTTAAAACTTTGACAACCACATTTGTATATTCAATTTAAACTTTAGTAAAATTTAAAATCGTACTAACAACAACTGTACAACCTTTCGCGTTCTTCAAACACCAAAAGCAACGTCGACATATCATTAACGTGCGTCATTTCGCGACAGGACCAGCTTACTCCATGGAGATTAGACACAACACAACACCCGTCATTTAGTTTATTTGTATTAAATTATCATGACGCCGGTGTTGTGACGACGGCATTCGTCGTCTGTTGTGTAGGTTGGGTATCTTTAGAACCGCTAGTTGCGTTAGCACTAGAACTTGTCGTCGACGCCGTCGTGTTGTTCGCATTTGAGTTTTGCTTAACGTGATCGGGTAGTAAAGTCGCCTGTAACGAAGGTTTCGACGACAATTCTAAAAACGATATATAACAGAGAGGAATATAAATTTGAAACTTTGGTGGAAGCGGCGTATCCCTTAAAAAGACAAAAATATATGACTTACCCTGCGTTGAGAAATTAAATAATTTTGGTAAATCTTTTCCATTCGGAAGTTTGATTCCCGGTCCTCGGAGTTCATCAAAAAAAGTATGAGCGCAAGCTTCAAGTGGAGACAGCCTGTTACCAGGAGTATACTCAAGCAATTTCGAAGTGAGAGAGATGGCATCTGCAGGTGTTCTGGTGCGAAATACCTAAATCGTAGAGAAGTTAAAGTAAGTTTTATGCAGTTTGACATTCTCGTCATAGGGGATTAAAGGATTGAAATAAAATAAACTTGGTTTGCAGGGTGACCTAGCATTTGTAGTAGCCGATGACTCAAGAACATCTAAATCCATCAAACTATCATTTTTTAAATTATGGTCGCATGTGTTGGTGTTCTGTAATAAGGAGTATGGATACTAGTTATCAAATATCAAACTCTGAATTATGGTATGGAATCTGGAGAGAATAAGGTCCTTAATCGATGCCACTGATTTGTTCTAGATATTAAATTCGAAAGCATTCGAAGTAAGATTGTATCGATAACCAGCTTAATTTGTGGAAATAAATGAAAAGACATAGTAGTTACAACCACTACAGGGGTATGGAAATGTAATGCTTTTGACTTACCGGAAACTAGAAAAATTGAAAGTCTTTTAGAGACTGATAAATAATAGTCAAAAACACGTTACTGAGAGTTGATGTAGAAATTTCATTCTTTTAATTTAGAGTAGTTTAGAGTGAAACGATAGCACTTTCTGTTGAAGGGAAGTAAAGGAAAGTTTAAGAGAGTCGTAGCCACAAAACAATTGAACTTGAGACTGAACACATTTAAAACCTATTCAGCTTATCCTATTATGCAAGTACAACTTACCCTTGACCATGGGTGTGGCTTGATTTGAGGGAATCTAAACTCAGTGTAATGTTGGTTCATCTCTCTGATCTGTTCTCTCGTTGGTGTACCAAGAACTTTAATTATTTCAACTAGTTGATCAACTCCACTATCGCCAGGAAAGATGGGCTGACCAAGAAGTAACTCTGCCAACACGCAACCAGCAGACCAAGTGTCTAAAGTATAAAACTTTCAAAATAAATGCACCTAGCTTAGAAATGCTTCATAATAAAAAATAAAAAATTTTAGCCAGAGGTTAGTTATGTAAAGTATTTCTACATCGATCCTGATTTAGTAAAAATACGTTGCAACAAGTATTAAAAAAAATAGCCGACTATCCTACCAATATTAACTGTGTAATCTGTAGCACCAAATATTAACTCTGGAGCTCGATAATAACGTGAACAGATGTACGCCACATTTGGCTCACCAGGAACCAAAACTTTCGCACTAAAATCCAAAACAAATAACTTAGTGATTACCACAAACAAACAACACCTGATAGGTGTTCAGAAGTAGCGCCATTCTGAGGGTGGTAAAATTTATAAAACAAAACCCCAGCAAATCAGAATTAAAGCATCATAGTTTATTTATAAAAAAAAGAATGAAAAATTATCCGACTTTGTGTGGAATTACCTTGAGAATGGGTGGAGCTTAAAGGTTTTGTGTAGACTTAATTTTCAAAATCTACTCCAGACAAAACTGTATGCTCCCAATCGCACTATAAAAACACGTATTTAGGCGAACGCGTTTTAGTCTATCATTGATAATAGACTCAAAAATACTATAAAACACCAACCTTCCGAAATCACAAAGTTTCAACACAGCTGTATCTGGATCCAGCAGAAGATTTTGTGGTTTAATATCACGGTGACATACACCTAGTGAATGTATGTATGCGAGAGCACGAAACAGCTGGTACATGTAGAGCTACAGAGAAAACAAAGCAAATAGAAAAAATATGAAATAGTTTTACACCTAGGATTTTAAAAAAATACATGAAACAAATGGACTCACTTTTATATATATTAGTGGTATGGTTTGTCTGTTCTTGCTGTAATGTCTTGCAACACGATATACAGTTTCTGGGACATATTCTAACACCAAATTTAAATAAACTTCATCTTTCTAGAAATAAAAGTGTAAATAAAAGTGTAAATGCAGTATTTTTAAATGTAGTACTTGATCAGCAAAACTCGGCAAGGAAAATCTGATCACTATAACAAATAATATAGAATCTTTAACAAAAAAAGATCTGGATTAGGGTGAACTTAAAACTATTCTTGTTTGCTCTCACCCAGGTGAGGGTTTTTATTGTTGAGCCGACAAATGTGAAACAACATATCTATTTACCTTTTCACCACTTGTATAGAAAAAATATTTGAGTTTGACAATATTACAATGATCTAATTTCCGCATAATTTGAAGTTCGCGATTTTTAAATCTTTTATCTTGTAACACTTTTTTAATTGCAATCATATCAGTCGAATCAACTATTTTGGCTTGGTAGACGACACCGAATGAACCATTTCCTATCACTTTCGTGTCTGAATAGCTAATCTCTTCCGCTTGGTCTGGATATGAACCAGTGGTAGCAAATACACTTGTAATCTTTCCTCCATCTTTATCTCCTGAAAAGAAAAACAGAAACCTAAGAACTGAGAATTTATCATCAGAAAAACCTGGTTTCAAATTAAAAATTTTACTACATCTGAAATCACTGTTATAACAGCAAAATTTATGAATAATCATCCTGCAAGGGATGGTCATTGTATCTTAACCTTACATCACCTAAATTAATTTATATTCAACTTTAAGAGTTGTGCATTAACAGTGTAGAGTTTTGCTCTACACATATTCCATGATTCATTCGTAATGCAACTCAAAAAAATTAACGCAGTATCTGGCAATTGAACGTATGTGCTCCATTATGCCTCTTGACAGCATTGTTGTGCTTCATTGATCACACCGATAACTAATTTTAGCCCTTGCCTATCTCTGTGTTTGAAACAAAAGGATCAATATATATTTTTTAAATAGAAAGCAGCTGTTGCTTATTATTTTTTTTTATTTTTGAATATTTTTTTGAGTTATGGTCGAGCTCTATTCAGGTTCATAGACAGACACAATTACTGTATTATGATGCAAGGTATTATTTTTAATACCTGGTCACAATGTGTGAAAGCATACCAGTAAAGTAATCAATGGATGGCCTAAAAATAATGATCTGTCCTTTTATCCTTAAATTTTCTTAGTACATTATATTTTTTATTTTATTATAATTTCTGTTGTCTGATCGGCATAAATGCCTAAATTCTGAAACTATAGCTAATACATAACAAGAAAGACATTCGTCTTAGACATCTTTATACTGATTCCAGCACTCTATCGTTATTCTTATCACTCTCCACTTTCTTCCTTCCAAAGCATACAATTTAAGCAAATCTGCCAGCCTAAAAACACAACCTGTTTATCCTAAAATTTTCTCATGGCCTACTACAGGTATAAATCTTCCCGTGATTAATGGATGATGGCAGTAAATGACAATAACACAGCCTTCGATGACCATCTTAACCCATCATATTCATAAAGTTGGGTTCAGTAAGTAAGCAAACATTTTGGTTCTTACGAGTGCACTAAATTTAAGACATTGGCAACATTCAACTTTATGTAACATTATTTACTTCTGACAGGCCCTTCTGGTCATGTTAAAGCTTCATTAAATGTTTTATTTATTATGCGTAAAATTGTGAAGAACATTTACATGCTACATTATTATAAAACTAATTTTTGCAAAAATAATAAGGTCATAATAGTTTTTTAAAATTTTCGAAATTAATATCGGAACATACTTTGACTGTTATTATTAACTTCTTAACATGCACATCATGTGTCATTGTATAATTAAATGTGTTTTCTTCTATATTGTTTTTCAATCAGTCTAGTTGTGCAAAATTTTAAACCAATTAGGTTTTCTAATATCATAAACTTTTTCCTTGCAAAAAATGCATTTTAACAAACTTTTTTGTTAAAATTCTTGATAAACTTTTCCTAACATTAGAAACTGATTGATGTTTCTTAATTTAAGGCTGATTTTTTGCACAAAAATACAGACTTTTGTGACCTGCAGATAGATAAAAAACCCTACATGACTTGATTGCAAAATTAGTAAAAGTGACATGTTATGCCCACTATGACAAGTATGTCACAGCCAGTTTGCCTAAAAAACGAGTGATAAAACTACTGTTGTGCTCAATGTCAATAGTCTGACCATGTATCAAACTGTGAAAGTTCTTAAGAAAGAAGGATATCTTCTTTCTATTTCAAACATATGCGAACTTTGTCTTATTATATTAATTATTATACACTGGCCTTAAAATATCTCGTAACATGTTCAAATTAATAATCCTTTTTATTCAAGCTGAAGAACTTTTGTTTTTACAAAAATGGGCTAGTATGGGCACGCTCTATAGGGAAACATTAAGCGAGTGCTGAATCACACACATACATTTAATTTCCTGATGCTTTTGTATTCTTACGGAGCTTTACTATCTTTCTCAGCTACTCCTAGCTTGTTATTAAATATATGTTTAACCATTTCCATTAAAAAACTTTTTTTATATATAAAAAAGCAAATGGAACACAAAAAGAGCAAATCGATACCATCTATACCTATATATTCCGAACTGAAGGATTCTTGAGCACTGAAAGGTCAACAAGAGCTACCTACACCTTATTATTAGAATAACAGAACCCTCTAAAAATTGTATGGCTTAGCTAGCTATTTAGCTACATTATGCTCTTTCACTTTGAACCATACTAATGTTTAACATCATGGACATATAAAGAAGCAAATAAGATGTGGTTCCTATGGTCTTAGTAAGTAAGTAAGTAAGTAAGTAAGTAGTCATTTATTCGGAATAATAAATTTACAAGACTTATTCATTTGTAAGGATAACAGCAAAAATAAAATACAATATAAATATAAAAATAATGATATCCACACAACTATAAAAATTATCCAGGAGACCACACTATAGCATAGCTAGAAAAATGTGAGGCCACCTTTGATTAAGGAACTATATGATCAGTGACAATTTAGGGATATATGAAATGGGGTATATATCAATTAAATAACCAGGAAAAAAATAAATAAATAAATAAAAAACAAACAAACAAAAAAACAAACAATAAACAAAACAAAAACTGAAAACAATTGGACACACATTTACACACACAGAACCAGCACATTGACACACAACACACGCACACATGACCCTAGTGTAATGACAAAAGTTTTAAACAATTGGCTTGAAATAAGCAGTTTAAGAAATAAGGAACTATTGTTGGGTATAAGATTGTAAAAAAAATCAGTTAGTTTAATCCTTAAAGCATTAGATGATAAATCGAGGAAGGATAAGTTGAAATGTTGGATAAACTTGTTCCATGATCGAATGGATTGAAAGCGAATCGAATTTAAACCGTAGGATACCGTTTGAACAGAAGGAACACTTATGAGACCATTACTATATCCACGAGTACCGTAGTTAACAGAAAAATCAATACCAAAAGTTTTAATGACAGAGAATGGAAGTGTGTTTAAAGTAATTTTTTTAAGAAATAGGACATTATGAAGGTGGACATAATCATGAAATTTTAAGATTTTAAGTTGGGAGAAAAGTGGATTTGCATGAGAATGAGGATGTGAAAAAGTAATAATACGTAAGGCCTGTTTTTGAAGAGAGGCTTATATAAGGCTTATATAAAAACAAAAAACAAATGTGCTTAAACCCTGGCAGGGTCTGTCTTTAATCGAAGAAACTTTCCACAATTTTTGGCCTTTTTTGAGAAACTTTGTCTTGCGTAACTTTCAAAAGTGACGATTTGCGAAGAAAAATAAATAAATCTTGTCTTCAAAGTCTACCCTCGAATTGCTAAACTTCCTTCAAAACTCAGAAAGCAATAGCCAAAAGTAAAGACAATGTTATGAAGGCCTGGGTAATATTGACAAAATGTGATTCTGTTTTATGATATTATGATTTTTAATGGCGAAATGAGCATATATTAGCCCCCGATTTTGACTCCTTGTATATTTAGAAAAATTGTCTTTATTAATAGGACATTGAACCTTATATCTCTAAAGTCAATTTGTGGCCAAGCATAGTGTAAATGGTATCACAAACAAACTTTGTGGAAAGTTTACAGTATGTATGTTGTATAATTATATGATTATACACTCATACAGCTAAATACAAGGTAGAGATACTTTTTTTTTAAATTTTAACTTTTTATTCAATATCGATCTACCCATAGCCACCTACATATAGTTCCATAGCATTTTCTGCATCGATAAAAACAAATGAATAAGAAACGGCTGATTAAAAAAATATTAAAATTTAAAACTAATATAGGCTAACTAGCAGTACAATTGACTTTGTTGGCACTGCATGGACACATATTGTACTGTACAGCTGTATGACCTATAAGTCAACAACACACTACTCCAAGTTCATTAAAAAATAAAAAGACATTGATAATGTGAAGCTTCTAAACTTGGAATAAGTTGGAACTACTGAAGTTATTGATCTACCAGTGTCTTATAAATGAATGGACGGTTCTACACAAAATCTATTCCTAACTCGTGAAACAAAGTTCAGATTTGTGTCCATAAACGTTCACAATCCTTGGTTGTTACATATGGGTGTTTTCTCATTATAATTAATAATTAACAAAACAATTTTATCAACAAAATAAGTGTCAAAAGTAACATCAGCGTTGGGTAGAATTTTTCAGATCGCGTATGCCAGCTTTTACCTGACTCAAAGGTTCCCCCTTGCTGAAAACGTCTGCATATAAGAGGGCAAGCTCAAGCAACAATTTGAATAAAATTTGCCTTTGTCATCCGACAACTCCTGAACCAATCAGAATTACTCCCAAAATGCAAAACAGCACTTTTAAATTCATTGAATTGGCCACAAAAGACAACCTTTTAAGTAAACAGCCAATTTGAGAAATTGACAAGTCATTTTGGGATACAAGAGTCTATGAACTGCTGTCAATAAATCATTAATAAACACTCCTGCCAATAGGAAAGGCCTACATAATCTTTGTTAAAGGGGCTACGGAACAGCTGTTGGTTTTCGACTTTAGTGACTTACACAAAAGTCGAGCTGATGGCAGCGAAAAACAAACTGGCTATTTTTCCGGCATGTATGTAATTTACAGACTCGAACATATAGATATATCTAGAATTTTTATCTTCTCCAGCCTTGGTCATGTTTTCATCCAGAATGAGTCTTGCTGAAATATTTCTTTGTAATATACTTTCGAAAAAAAATATTGAACCAGCGAGCAAAGTGCGCTGTTAATTGCGCAAAACGCGTTTGCCGGATTTTTAATATGTGCGCGGGATAGACGGAATGTGAGCATTTTAACCGGTTCGTAGCCCCTTTAATAGACGAAGTGACATTAACATACTATATACGTGTTTTTTTGACTTAGTAAGTTTCTATAACGTTCTAAGATAAAACATTGGTGCCTTAAATTACAACGAAAAAGTATGTTTTTTCAATTAATTTTTAAAATAAATGGTTTTATAAGGCAAGATTTTGATTTTTTTAAAAACACTGAACTCTCCTGACAAGCCACAATGTTTTTTTACAGTTTTCTGGCGAGTCAGCACACTCGTGTACCTGACTGACAGATATCAAATAAGAGTGAAAATATTGAAGTAAAAACGATCTCTATTTCACGATTACCTGTATGAGCGGCTATTTACCTATCACATAATTATGCTGTATTGGCTATCTATCATATCACAGGCTTATTATAGACGAGTTTCATTATTATGCGTGCAGAGTTCGAATTAGCAGTTCGCAATTCGCAATTTGCGAATCGAAATGCCATTTTTGCGAATCACTTTGTGAAGAAAATGATAAAATTGCAAATCTAAATTTTTGTATCACCTCGTCTTTTTTTGCGATATTAAAACTTAATCATTCCTTCTTTTTATTTGTTGTGTTTCCATTTAATTCTTATGTTTTGCTTGATTATTTTATGCCGGGAGAAGAAATAATAAGCCTTTCCGTTAGCGTATTTCACTTGTACATATTTAATGAAGTTTTGACTGAAAATATGTGAGCCAGTTTCATAACATTTGCTTCTGAAAAGCCGTTTTTATTATAAGAAATTGTTAATAAACCTTTTTTATCAAGCGCAGCTCATTATAAATGATTGTAAAATATTTACATGTTAATTTATCATAAGGCCGTTGTTTAGACAAAATTATAAAGTCAAAATGTTTTTTTTTTAGTTTTTAGTTTCAATATCGGCAAATAGTTCAATTAATATTATTAACTTCTTTTGAGTAAGTTACGTGCGCATAATAGAACAGGTTGAAAGTGTTTTTAACAGAAAATCAGTGTTCTTATTTTCAGTGCAGTTAGCGTTAGAAAATAAGAAACAGCATTTTACTAAACGACTCATGTTTGAAACAAACATATTTTTTGTGAAAACAACTTTAATCAGTACATTGTATTTAACTTGCGTTGTAATGTTCACAAAAACTGGTTAAGAAGCTCTGAAACAATAATTACATTTTGAATATTTTCTTACAGCATGCTATAAAAATAAACTTATTTCATTTTTGCAACATTATTTCGGCTATCGGAAACAAGAAAGTTAAAACTGAGAGAGTCGCTAGCTCAGACGCTTAGTTCTCGTGTTTGGGGTTCACAAGTTTAAACGTCCCCCACTTGTCTCAACATAAAAAATAATAACGCAGGAAAAACAAGTAGCTACTAATGAACAAGCCAATGGTCATTGATCTACGGTGTTCCCAGGCCCCATCTAGTTGGTGGTTTATTTCGTTACAGAGTGCCAAAATTTTTGTGAACCGACTTTACTTTTCTAATTCGAACCCTGGCGTGTTGTTTATAACTCCCAGACCTCATACGCAAATCGACAGGAAAAATATATAGGCGGTTAGCTGGAAACCAGTTCATTCCAAACTTCATTTTCAGGTAGAGGCTTCTTTTGATCTTTAAATTAAAATATAGCAAGCATGTAGTTCGGATTTAGATTATATAGCAGTGAATCATAATTTAACCATTTTTCACTTTTTTCACCTTAAGTTTGCATTTGTTTGCCTGTCGATTTTTCTGATTTTACGCGCACTGCAAGAATCCTTTAAAAACGTAAACATTGAAACTCGTCTATTGGTTCTCCATGCGACTATTAACCCTTGCCCATGAAAATTCATATCTTGCATGCATATGATTGGGACCTTTTTAATACTAACCCGAAATAAGTTAGCATAACAAATTTAAATAAAACCAACAAAATATCAATGAACATTAAAAACAGTATGGATAGTAGCTCAGCTATAAAAAACTAATAAGTTTAGTCAGCAAGCTTGCGCTTAGCTATAGCTTTAGCTATAGCTTTAGCTATAGCTAGTTATTTTTACTCACTTGTTATTCTGAAGCCTCCGTTAGACCCAGCCGAGGAACCCCTTCCAGTTGGGTCCACCAATGATGTTGTTCTTTGTCTTCCTGACATTTTACTCGTAGTTTGGTGGGGTTGGATTTTGGAAAAAGATCTCTTATATTTTTTCTGTTACATCCCCATAAAAGCTAAATTGATCCTTTACTCTATACTTACATTTTACTATAAAAAAAACTAATACGATTTAGCGTGAAACTATTTAGGATATTGAGGACTTTGATGCTACTTTACTTAGCTCAAACATTCAGCAAACATTCAGAAAAATCTTTTTCAATGTCACAGCCAAGAAGTCGCTACCAATGATGGCCGATATAAACTTGCTTATTTTATTATGGAGATAAGCACGCCGCATAGCTATAAAAGAGAATAACATAACTACGACCTGTCTATATAATTTTTTTGCTGATCTATTTTTCTTTTTGTGTTGATGTTGTTATCTGAAATTGTGAAACTTAAATATCTGGCGCAAATTTGAAAGGACAGCTTAATTGTTTTAATTTCCCTTTCAAAAAATTTTAGCTCCAAATTTAACTTAAAAGAACTGAAAATGTAAGAAACATTCTCACACATTTTTTGTATCCTAAACTTTTATTTGTAGTAGAAAGAATATCTGGATTGCTGCGTGTGTGGTGAAGAAGAGTAGAAGTGCGCGTTATATTTTAAAAGATATTAAAAATGCACGCTGTTTATTATTTTTATCTCCACAATAACAAGCCACTATAGATATCCTCATAACACAATCCGGCTTACGGAAAAGTAAATATAGCGTTGGTTAGGCCATTGGAAAACCCCGTCAAAATGGTCACACTTCCCTTCGTTATCAGTGGGTAAAGTTTTGATAGTTTTTTCGTGTTTTTAATTTACTTAATTAATTAATAAAATGAAAAACTTTGCTTGTTTAAAACTTTATAAAGGAATGAAAAAAATTATGTTTACCTCTAGAAAGACCTCCCATCAGCTTCGAGTTACTTCCATATTGTTTTGCTTTTGTGTTCGACGTCTTATTATACGCTTGACTCATGAAGACGATTTTTTTCTTTACCAATCATGTAAAAAGTTTTTGCTTATATAATAACTCCATTAATACATAAAAATAACATCACAACGTCCAAATTGTATCTTACTTTCTTCGTTACTTTTTTTATCGCCACTTTTTTAACGGAATAATAATTCAGTTTACCTCGTCGATATTTTGAAAAACAACACAATTGTCACTCAAGTAAATTCTGTCAACTTATGTTTTATAACCATCGAGCCACAACAAAGGATTCGACCACAATTAGCAACGCTGCATACAAACTGCTACAACAAACAATACAATCAAGTAATTATTTCTCCAACCCAATTATGAATTTAATGATGTAATATTCAGTACAAGAAACAAATTTTCGGGTCTTATAATTCATAGCGAGATCTGTTTGGGTTTCAATTCATTCTTAAAAGGAATACTTAAATTCCTACAGTTTTCATGAACGCTACAATTAGCCTGAGTTCAAACAACAACAACAAATAAGTAATAACAACAACAACAACAACAAAATTCGCTCTGTGAACACTTACACAAATTATGTATCTGGTTTGGGATTTGTGTTGAAGTCTAACGAATCTCGGAGTAAGTACATACAAAATGGAGTCTTTTAGGGGTTTTAAGTCCAATGAATATAAAGAGGATTTCCACAAACAAGAAAAAAAAATTAATGACAGTGTGTATACAAATAAAGATCTCACAAAATTATTTTCTCAAGTTGTTTGTAATATTTCTCAGATTTAGATATTTAGATATTTTTTAAATCTTTTTAGAGATTTTATTTCTTGCTTAGCAGCTGATTTTTTTTCAAATTCTTGCTCCTTGAGTTAAAAAAGAGTACAAAGTTTTTCAATATAGCAAACTAAATCAACTTTGTTTTCGTTTCACTGTTTTTATCACCTGCAACAATTACTGGACACGTATGCAAGACTTTTGTCCCTGTTTCATTAGGACAAGGCAAGTTCGTAACAAGAGGTAGAATGAGAACTGATAAGGAATATCATAGAAAGGTGGGTACGAAGTTTATTTACACCTTTTCCTATTACGTTGTTGCTGAAATTTTTATTCAACTTCGTTACCAGGCTGTTTTTGCATCTTCTTTTGTTTATACTTTTGTAGAAAGAAAAAAACTGTGGGTAAAAGATAATTATTCAGACCGTTATAAAACGCTCCAGAACTGCACAGGAACAACCCGTCATGTTATTTTTTTTATATAAATTAGTCATTAAGCAGAAACATTGACAAGTAATGACAGTTTAATAGTATCATTAAGTTCGATGACATTTCCATAAAAGTGCTATTTTTTAAAACTATATTATTCTCAGGCGAAATTTATTTTAATGTTTTTATGAGAAGTAGAAGTTAACGGCATACAAGAAGAATAATTCCCATAAACTCTGCTACCATACCACAGAAGAAAAAAAGATTGGTTGAGTTTTTTCTTAGTTGTGGACTTAGCAAAACACTTATAATTTTAGTACATCTTAAAAAAAACTTTTGTATTCGGTGAATTGCAGACCCAGTTTGCGTTTGTTGTAACGGACGCATACTTTGTCTGCGGTAAGACTTGAACTTTTTAAATGACATGATTTCGATGCAAGAGTAAGATGAGATGAAAGTAGTGCGTCTATGTTTGTATAAACACAGTGATTCACGAAGGTTTATTGTTTCTATGTATACTTTATTTCCAGTCTCTCACTTCATATCAACACAAATTATTAACTTTCTTAGTATAAAAAATATAAGTTGAACGCCTTATCAAATCACTTTCAGACAAATGGTTTCATAAAAATACTAAATAGTAACTGGTTTTGATGTCAATTTTAACCAAGCGAGGTTGTAGCTAGTTTCCAACTTTTTTGGAACAACAACCTCAATCGCTTATTCCAAACACCTCCTACTGTTTTCAAATTCTCGCAATATTTATCAAAAAGATGAGAAAAAAAAAAAAAATACATCAAAGAATTTAAAACCACAAAATTAATTTAAAAAAAATCAAAACAAGTATGATATTACATTTATTTTTCTTTCTAAATTTCTTTTTCTTCTTCTTTCTCTGTAATCTTCAATTTTTTATTGCGTAAAAAACTGAGAAAAGTATTTACAAAAGAACACAAACATACGAAGATGAAATGTTAATTTGAACTTCTAAACAAAACCCGACCAACTATACTTCTTCAAACACAATATGCTTCTTCATTATTTATAGTGTAAGATGTAAAAATGTGATTATAATGGATATACTGATAAAGAGAAAGTAGAAACTGCGAGTTTGTTTTTGTTAGCAATATTGTATAAACGTATTTTCACGAATAAACGCCCTTTCATCAATAGCCGCTCTTTTTGAATAAACGCCCTTCTTGAATAAATGCTCCACTAAGAAACAATTTTTTAACACTCTTCGCAAACGCCTTCTGAAACAAGACATCAGTTACGAAAGCAATTTCGTTCCGAATTCTTCTCTTTCTGTATCTCTGTACTAGTAAAATTTCTGAAATGCATTGTCATTATTATGGACACGTGTATTTATTATTTTCGCTTACTTAAAGCAAAAATTAAAATGTTTCATCTCACTTTTAGAACGCACTTCTCAAACAAACGCTTCATATTAAAACAAACATTTTCTGTCCTTTATTAAAAAAATACGGTATTCGCAGCCGTCTTCTCTCTTCCATGGGAAATGTATGGGTAGACAATGCGATGCCTGTCCCGCTTTTTGTAACCATGCCTTATTTAGTGCGTTTCCTTTCCTCATTAAAAAAATCAAAAAATTTTACAGGTGGATTTGTTGTTTTTTGATGAGTAGAATTAAGAACGTGTGCTTAGAACTAAAAAGATTGTTGCATCCGTGTGAGAAAACTATTCCATGTCTACACACCCTATGATAAACCCTGATATTTTAGACACATGCACGAAAAAAATATCACATTTTTTGTTTCGTTATATTTCAAAATTAATTAACGTTTCTAACACTCATCAAAACAGTTTAAATCGGTTTATAATCCAACTTCGTCTCCAGTTTCTTATTATCACTCAACTTTCGCACGGCTTTCATGAAATCTTCTTGTATTACGTAATCACGTTCCGCGCGGATAGCGAACATACCTGCAAATAAATGAATAAAATTAAACATCGCTGCACGTAGCCTCACAATAAGACTGCATATAACATATTTACCTGCTTCTGTGCAGACATTTCGAAGATCGGCACCGTTAAAACCATCGGAAAGTTTTACAACAGCTTCGTAATCTAGAATAAAATAAAATTACGAAGAGTATAAACAACCCGCTTGAACTTTGACTGAAAATCTTATCTTAACTATGAACAAATTGAACATTCGTTACAACGAAATTTTCCGCATTCTTTTTTCACTGCATCCAAAACAAGGGGATACAAATCGTAAGCATTTTTACATTGCAAGTCATTTATATATCTAACTCAAAAGGTAATCAGTGTTTATTTGTCCCCTTTATGTCAATTAATACTTTTGCTTTGAAAGAAAATTATTTTTTTATAAATTATTGCAAAAATTGCTCTGCAAATACTATGTTGTTAAAATGTAGTCGGTAAAAAGAGACTAATTTTGTGCAAGTGATAATTTGTCTGACCTAGCTTACCTTTTACCGATAAGATGGATAATTGAACAACAATTTGATAAAACGTTTTATTTCTTTTCTCATTATGTTATTATGAGATGTCTGCATAAAGTTTGGAGAAAAAGGATATACCTATTTCGCCATGCTTTGTGATTGGACCAGCGTGAATCTTTAAAATATCCATCCTGCCTTGTTCATTTGGTAGGTCAATATCTGAAGAAAATAAATTTTCAAACAAAAACAAAATTTAACACTGCCCTTAAACATAACAAATACAATACGATGAATTTAATAACTGATATCGCGGAGAAAAGAAAAAGAGGACTGAATCTGCGTAGAGCATTCCAATAAAGAGGGAAATACGTCAGTAGCAGGGGTAAAATAATGTACTGTCTAACGTGAGAGATAAACGACTCCGTAAAAATATTTGCATGTATGCAGAGTCGTTGATCGTGTTTACTTTGTACACCTGGTCATAAGCCTATCACGAAAGTCTCTAACGAAAACCTTGTCGTGTAAGGTTTCTTAAATTCTTAAAGGAGTAATGTTCGCGAGTATTAATTTGGATAGAGTAGACACTACTACTTTTCGTATCGTAATTTGACCACGTGACCGCATCCTGATCACATATGAAAAACACACCAGCCTTTAAACTTGCAGTAATCTTTTTATCTGCTTTCGTCCCTATCGTCAAATCTTTTTGAACAAGTGTTCTATGACAAGTGTTGCACTTACGTATTTTTCTATCAAGACGCCCCGGTCGTAACAAAGCCGGATCAAGTGTGTCAGGTCGATTCGTAGCCATGATCATTTTGACTTGTCCAAGAACATCAAAACCGTCCATTTGATTAAGAAGCTAAACAAAGACGATATAGGGGGTTAAGCTTGGTCCTAACTCCAGTTAAATTGCGTTAACTCACGTTAATTTTAAAGCGTTTAAAATTAGCGCCTAAAATGTGAACGTCAGCAGGTAGCAAAATATAAAAATTAGCGCAAGTTAACACCTGCGCTAATTAACAACTTTTTTTTGTTAATTAGCGCGCGCGTTAGTCTGGTGGCAACATAACATCGAAAGGATTCTGTCAAGTATGCTTCAAATTTTTAAACTATATAATAATCATTTTTAAAGTATAGAAAATCCAAAATGACAGCCAACAAAACCACATCGTTGCAGAAAAAGGAGATATTAGCCGGTGGAGTTTGGTGCTACCCATGTCTGTTTGACATAAGTGTCAAAGCATATAAAGAATAAAATGTTGTGTGTAATGCATGAAAGTTTGTCCCACTGAAAGTATTGGATACTGATCTTAGAAGTAAAATAAGTATTAATATTTTTTCTCTGTAATCTTCCAAACAGTTGAAACAAGAGTCTTGTTTTGCGTTATATACTAGCTATCGTAAATGTGAACATAAGCAGGTAATGCTTAATAACGCATGCGCTAAAAACGTACACTGAAAGTTAACCCGAGTTAGAATAACACTATCGCGTTTACAGAGTTTTAAGTGAAGAAAACCTCCTACAGCCGACAACATAAATTATCACCTCAAAAACCTATTTGTGTTAATAAATCTGCTTGCACCAACAGTTTTATCAATTTCACTGACAGATTTTACTAGCAGCCATGTGTAACATTACTAAAAAGATTGAGAAATTACCTCCATAAGAGTACGTTGGATTTCTCTGTCAGCAGATGTACCTTCTGAAAATCTTCGACCACCTGCAGAAAAAAAGCATGCGTGAACAATGTAGGCTGTGAAGCCATGTACAACTGATGACAAGATTTCGAAAATCAACAAACTCACCAATCGCATCAATTTCGTCCATAAATATGATACAAGGTTGATGGTCTCGAGCATAAGCTAAAAAAAGTTTAAAAAAATGAGCCTATATAGCCTATATAGCACTGACTCTAACGGTTTAAATGGACCACCATTTAAACCGTTAGAGTCAGTGCTATATAAGTTCGGATTCGTTGTTCTTGTCCAGAGTAGATTTTCATGACTAACCAGATACTCCAACTCTAGTATACTTAAAACAAACAAATTTCTTTTTATAAATAAACAAGGATTTCTTACCAAACATTTCACGAATTAACCGTGCACTTTCGCCAATATATTTGTCAACGATAGCGCTAGATACGACCTGAGGGAAAAAAAGACATGGATTTTGACTTTCTCATCACAGTATAAATTGAATCATTTTTTACTGGTGAAAAATGCATTGAGGGGAATGCCAAAATGCTCTGCTTCATACGAAAATCATCTACCTTTAAGAAATTACAATCCAACTGGCTGGCAACAGCTTTTGCCAGTAACGTTTTACCAGTACCTGAAAACAAACGAATTTTTACTAGATTAACTTGAAAGAAGGTTCTTATAATATAGAAAGATAACCTGGTTAGATCTTGTACATTCTGCTTACAACGGCCTAAACCTTAAAAAAAATTCAGATAAACAGTGAAACATGTAAAAAATGCTGAAGAATTTACCAGGTGGTCCATACAGCAGACAGCCTTTAGGTGGTGCAATACCAACTCGTTGAAACAATTCAGGATTTATTAAGGGTAACTCGATAACCTAAAAAGCAATCATTTTCGTGCAACAGTATAAACAAGGAAGATATTTTAGGACAGCAAAAATAACTACAATACATACCTCTCTTAATTCTCTAATTTGTTCAGACAGTCCACCAATTTGACCATATGAAATATTTCCAGGGTCTTCGTGGGACATATTGTAGACAAGAGGATCGACTTCCCGGGGTAACATTCTAAAACAAACATTTATATAAACTGCAATACCTTCAACATGCACACATGTGCAACAACACATCAGAAATACAGTTCATGTGAAGCTCATATTGTACATGATGCAAATAAATGGGGCTTAATTGAAAAAAAATTGAAAAAAATTCTAACAAGATTCTGCTTGATATCATTTCCTTATAGAAAATATACAATATTTATTAACCTCATAATTGTCAATGTTGTCATATCCAAAGCAACGCGAGTGCCTTGTCGAAGTTTAGCTTTGTCAATTCCTCTTCGAATACCAACAACATATCTCGGTCCATTTGTAGCTTTTACAATGTATTTTTCTTCAGTTAACTGCTTCAGCACTTCACCGACAATTTGTCCAACACTTTGAAGAGCTTTTAAGTTATTTTCGGATTTGTCATATTCACGGGTGAAATCTTTGAGCTGTTCTCTCACTAATAAAGAAAATGTTAATCTTAAGCACTTTGCATATTGCTAAAACTTACTTATTATTTAAAATATATTATACACTTTTTTATAAAGTAATGTTCTAATGGACTATTTTGTGGGGAGATTCGAACCTAAATGCTCCAACTTTTCTTTTTTCTTTGGTAATTTGAAACAGTCAGATATGAATCTAAATGCATTCATAACAGCAGTACTAGGTACTTTTTAAAATTCAAATATGACAGTCAAGTCCTTTTTTCTCAAAAAACAATTTCTTCAATACATTTTTGTGGTTATTGATAAAACCCTAACAGTGAAAAAACATATTGTTTTACATTCGTTTTATAAACATTTTAAAACAAGTTTAAAGTAGCATGATCAGTGAAGTATCCCATGGTATTGGTAGCCAAATTCAGACTCCAAAATAACAAATATATATAACTTGTACTTTACATTTTCTAACTTAGTATAAGGGGCATTTGTAACCCTACAGAAGCACAATTTTCAGATTAGACACTGTTATAAATTTTGAAATAAGAGCAAGTTAAAAAAGTGGGGGGGGGGGTCAACCAAGTTAAAAACAAGTTAACCCTTATGATAGCCCTGGGTTAACCCCAACCATGTGAGGGAAATGGGGGAGATGGCACACTTATGGGCCGTTGGATGTTGCAGGGAGTTGTCTGGTAGAGCGCAGACTCTCAAAATGAGCATTAAATACTCCAGGACCCCCTATTCAAGCCATGGTCCCTCCTATCAATAATTTGTGAGGCTAGCCAAGTAAAAAATGGACATCTATTTAAAAAGACTATCTGAAAAGTCTTAAGCAAAAGCAAACAATTTAAATATGTAAAATTACTTGAAGAACACAAAGGTTAAAATATGATTGTTGTCATCATAACAACGGATGACATCATACCAGAATACAAACAATATATATGCTACAAAAATTTCAAAAATTGGGAGGTCCTTTTTTTTACCCAAGAATACCCAAGAATGCCCAATAGTGTGATCCCCATGATACCCAAAGGACAATAAAAATAAAATATGGTTTCAGTTGTTATCCAATATTCTTTAGCCGCTTTTACTTAAACAGAGTGCAAACATACACAAAGAGACAAGACAAAAGAAACGTAACAAAATGACAACACCAACCTTCTTTCAGTCTTGCTTCAACTTCGCGATGCTCAAGCAATTTCTTTCGATAGTCACCAAGAATTCTATCTCGATTATTCACATCCACAGTCATTTTGAATTGTTTTTGTATTTCCTTATCTTAAAAATGGAATTTTTTCAGCAATTTATGTTAATTTATTTATATATATAATTTGAATTATTCAATGGTGTGATGGTAGGTATAAACATGATCTATAATGCAACAACAAGCTGCATTAAAATAAGACTTAGGAGCACAACAGTAGGATAACAATTACAAACTTTAATGGAAAAAACCATAAGACTAAAATTATGCACCCAGGCAAAGGTACCATGTACTAACTTTGCATTTTTACAAGATGAGTCCAATATAAAGCTGTGTATAACGTGGAACATCGCTGACAAAATGATTGAAACTTAGGATTAGGATTTATAAAGATTTCACACTCATGGTAACCTAATTGTAAAATTTTAACACCATTTTAATTTATTCACCTTCCTCTTTCAAAACCCCTCTCTTCCTCCTACAATTCGGGTTATGACATTAGATTTGTTGGTGGAAACAATACAACATATACAAGGTATTATAGTGGCTGTAAATCCCTTATAGCATAGCATCTCTAAGCTATGTAATGATGTCACAATCTGTCATCAAAAGAAAAAGAAAACATTTAATCTGTCATTACAAGATTTTAAACAACAAGGTATCATTTAACACAAGAATCCAGTGTGTCATATTTTCCAAGCATAGCATATGACTCAACTTCATTATATATTGAATCTTTGAAAGCCTCGTTTTCACAGTGTAAAATGTAGGTAGATTCTTGAAACACTTCGCTATAACTTGCAAGTTTGAAGCCCAACTTCATAAACAAATTTATACTGCTCTTGTTATTAGAACCAATTTTTACAAGATATTTATTCAAACCCAGCATTTTGTTCCCATAATACATCATCATTTTAGCAGCTTCTTGTCCAAAGCCCTTACGCCTCATACCTACTTCAGCAATCATAAGTTCTACTTCTGCTTCCTGTCTGTCGTCGACATTGTTCAAATATAGATTCACATCTCCAATCATAGTATTAATTTCTTTTTCACCTACATCATCTGGACCATTTTCATAAAAATTCTTATTTAAAATAATGAATGTACATTTATCATCATCAAGCCACCATGACTGCTGCATGTTATATTCTGCCTCAAGCGTCAGCGGCTCTGAAGCTGTTTTTTCCAACAGTTCTGGAGAACTCATCCATTTGTGATATTTTTCCACATGATGTTTCTTGTATGGAACAAGTATAATATTTTTTCCAATAATTACAATATTTTCATTGCACTTCATCTATGTGTCACCATCACAAAGCATTTACATGGAACAACAGTTTATCATGCACTTAAGAATACAGTATTATGACTAATTGCCATTGATTTGCTAATACAAACTTGATGGCAGGTCAAATTAGCCAAAACAATACTTCATGTCACATTTCTGAAGTTAGCTCAATTAAATGTGGCAAGTGGGTCCACAAGGAACCGACAATCCTTGGGTTTATATCTCAAGAATATATAAGTAATATAATGGATTGTGCAAGAAAGTCATATATATATTGTCAATAAATCCAAACATATATTGACTCGATTTAGATACTTAGATATATAAAGTTAAACTTTTTAGTTATGGGAAGTATAAGCTTTAAGATCTTTTTAAAATAGCTCTAGCTAGCTAAGTTAGCAAAATATTATGCTCACACAGTATACAATGAAACAGGAAGAAAATTTAGAAAACAAAATGTGTGAAATGGCTGTGTCATATTAGGTGCGCGATCGCGCGCGCACCTTGGCATGCTCCTAAAATGTGTTAGACGAGTGAAAAATAACTCGCCTAAAATATCAATTCATTCCTTACAAACGTGAACAATCACGCTCCTAAATAAAACTGTAGTGAGTAATAGTTCTTGGAAATCACATTACGGAAATAAAAAAGCAAAAAACATGGGAGAGCAAAAATTTTCTTTTTAAATAAGGTCATGCGACGTCTAGAATATTAAAGAAGAAAAATATTTGCGTGTTCCAAAGTAAATCGGTAAAACTTATTGATCACTTTTTATTTTGAATAGAAAGGTAAAATATATAGGTAAAACCCATTGATCATTTTTATTTTGAATAAAAAGGTCAAAACGGTAAAACTTTTTTGATAAGAATAAGAAGCAGAAAGAAATTTCTTTAAAGTACAGAACTGCAAGTAGCGTAGACAGATGGCAACTGTAAAGGGAAATTGTTTGGCCTTAAAAACCTTTTTAAATTATAACATGACAGATGTAATTGGCTATAAAACCATTGCCTAATAACAACTAGCCTAATTAAATAAATGTAATTGTGACAATTCGCATAATACAGTCGCAAAAGTCTGACTGAAACTAGTGGTACTCTTACCAAACTTTTTGTTGTTGAGAAATGGGGGTAGACACGAAAGGAAGGTCAGTCAAAACCCCTAGGATACTTTTTCATTCAAGTTCGAAGTGGCCACGCCTAAGTTCCTACTACAGGCATATCGGCTGGTGGCGTTATGGAACAAGGTTGAGAAAGTTTGGAACTTTCTAAGGGCGCTGAACTTGATGAGTAAAGGGTCTGTTCCAAACCAACTTCCAACTTCTGCGCGACAGCATTTTGATGGCTTGTTTTATTTAGGCAAAACCTTTCCATGTTACGTTACATGATCGCGTACTTATTTAGAGGCCTATTCGTAATCACTCGTCACCATGCGCCAAATGTACTCAGGCGAGTGATAAATCACGCACCAAAATCTTTAAAAACATTTTTTAGGTGCGCTACATACCACGTGCCTGTATTTTTTTATATGATGCAGCCTGTATATAGTAGTATATAATGCTTTAATCCTTTCACTCCCAGCTATTTTTCCCCTATATTCCCAGAGCATTTTCTTTGGAATTCAACCTTACTAACTTAAATATTAATATCTGCAAAAGTATAAAAGGAATCATCATGAAATTTTCACCCTTTTGTTGTTACATAATTTGGAACAAAACTTTCAAAAAAACAAATTAAAATTAAAATTTGTGACATCACAATCTATAAATAGATCCTTACATCGTTATTGAAAAATAACAAATATTTGTTTAGAAATGGTAAAAATCAAATTAAATTTTTTTTTTCAAGACATAAATCAATTAGATATATATAGTTGAGAAAATCTATAAGGTAACATAAAATATAAACAAGAAAAATTATAAAAACAACATTTTTCCATGATGGCGGTAAATGTTTATGGTACCTGAAAAGGCTAATTTTTTGTATAAGGCCATTTCTGCCCGAATTCTTATCAAAAAAAGCAAATGAAACAAAAGAAAACATCTAGAGTGTGAGTAAATATGAAATAATACTGAATAGAACCAAAAAAAGAGAAAAATTTACATCATAAACAGTACTGATGACGTCATAACTTTTAAAAAGTCCATAAAGGTGACAAAATGTATGCGTATTGTTTCTACATAATATTAGCAAGAACATCCCTTTATTCACCAAAATGCTCTTGAGTATGATAGATCTCAAAGCATTTGTCAGGGTGAAGTCCTGGCTGTGATGGACACTTTTCACAAATATAGACAGTCTTCAGCGGACGGCCTTTATCGGTACGCTTATTTTTTGCACAACAGGGAAAAATTGCGGGTTTCTTATCACCCGCTGTGCGGAGGACTGGGAGTGAAAGGGTTAAATAAGCCAGTAGAAATGAGTTGTGAATATTTATATACAAAGTTCCGTATATGTGTTTGCATGCTCACAGGCAAGAAAAGAAGGATCACTTATGCCAAATTGGCTATTGACATTAATTTATAGATTCTTGGGAATACAAGATTAAAAATTCACTGCAATTGTGTTTTTTTATTCTCTTATAAAGAGCAGGCTTTTCTAATTTTAGCATCAATTTTCTTGAAAGTTGCAGTCTGTTGTTTATATTTTTTGCTTGTGCATATGTGTGCACATGATGTCTATTGTTCTCAATGCGAAATTAAAACAATGAACAAATTAAAACCACAACTCATTTAGCTATATCAGCCAGGGAAAACTGCTAACTAAGAGTGTACTGCTAATTTGACGTACCACTCCTAATTTAGAGAACGCACCAGCTTAATTTGGTTAAACAGTCTTTTTCATGAGGCGTGCGATCGCACGCGCACGCCTAGACACACGCCTAAATCGTTTCAGGCGTGTGATTAATCGCACGCCTGAAAAATAAATATTGAGTTTTAAAAATCAACCTATAAAATCCATTTTGTAGCGTGCGATGGCAGCCCTCAAAATAATTTTTGGAGACTTGTCAGACAAAATGTCCGCCATATTTCCAGTTTGGTCGGACATGTTCGTAGCTCGTTTCGAACTTTCGTCGGACAAAACGTCCAATAGATTTCCGTCTTGGTCGGACACTTCCACTTGCTTAGATCTCAGAATTATTGAATAGTCCTGGTCCTTTTAATCCAGGAGCAAGCCTATTCATAGCCAACCGGACCATCCTAGCTAATTCACCGACTCCTGACTTAGTTAAAAAAACTATGTAGACATAAATCTCACTTACAGGCGGAACAGACATTTTATCATGGATTTAATTGTAGATAATTTCTTCGTTTGACAAAACAATTGGAGACCATAGCAGGTTCGAATTTAATTGATTGTTTTCTTTATGCCGCAAGTGTTATTTTTATTCAAACAATTTTAAAAACGAAACCCACGTGCGGTATAATTTTTTTTTCTGTATAAATGTTGTTAAATTGTAGCTGAACTTTCTGAATGAATTTTGAAGTTTTATTTAAGCCACGTGGATAAAGATTTTTTTAAATTTGAAAACGAAGCATATTTTTGCCTATTTGCTTGTGATGACCTGCAAAATAAACAATAAATTTATGAAAATGACAGTATAGTCCTGCATACTATTTCGGACATGTAGAAAAGGAAGTTAAGATTGAGAGAGTCGCTATACGTAGACGCTCGATCATCGTGTTTGGGGTTCACGATTCAAAACGTCCCCCACTTTTCTACCACAAAAGGAATGCGCAACAAAGATTAACCTTGGAGCCTGTATCGCACACGTAACATCCTTTGAACGTGCGTTTTACATCGCATGCGTTACTTGATTTACATGTGCGAATCATCGCACACCTACTCAAATATTCCTGAAAAAGACTGTTAAATGGTATCTATAAGCTACACAAAAAAATAAACATAAAATAAGCCCAGATAAGCCAAAACCGCGTTCCTTTCCAAGGTTGCACGCTCTAAGAAATCGATGATGAGTGATCTGTTAAGAAAATCAAAAAATTTTGCTGGAGCTGATATCAATAAATAACCATTTTTGATTTAATGCAAATTTGGCAGATATATGGCACATTAATGAGTTATCTTGTGCTATAAGATAACTCTATTAATGTGATTTTGGAATGCGTGAATATTCACATTAAGGATACGGTAACCCCCTGAGGCACATACTCAGCATATTTAAAATATCTCCTCTGCTCGCTATATTAACCCTAACAAATATATATATTCTGAAAACCAAATAAATCATCTCTAGAGTGATGATAAAGTGTTTCTATAAAAAAAATCCAAAAAGGAGAAAAACAATTTTATACAAAAATTCACCCTTCCAGTTCATTTTGTCGAACACTCCCCTCAGTAAAATTTTTGTTCGTTGAAAAAAATATGATTGCGAAGCTCTTATTCAGCTCTAAAAAACTTTGCTTTTTTTACTCAAAAAAACACGTGGTTCCAAAAATATCGCATATTTTGTGTTACAATAGCTGTTTTATGAATGATTTATCTATTTTTAAGCATGATAGATCAATAACTCGATATTTCCTCACTTTCTGCGTTAGAAAAAGCAAAGTTTTGTAGCCAAAGATATAATTGTCACAACAAACTTGTTTTCGTACAATTTCGACAAGATGGAGGGGAGTGTTCGACAAAAATATATACCGTTACGACTAAAAATTTTATTTCGAGAAAAAGCAAATCAAAGACCTTTGCTTTTACCTGCAAGAATCATGAGGAAGGAAGGTTACACCCACTTAAACCTTATGAATAATTAATAACTCATGAATATTTTATTTAAAATTAAAGGTAAAGTGTTTTCGTAGAACTATGGGTCTAGTTATTGTTAAACAGAAAACAGGATAACATAACATACCAGGATAAAAACGAAAAAAATAAGGAAATAAATTATAAAGGTATAGATGATAAATAATAATATATTTGTATAGATTATTAAAGTGTGAATGTTTCCTATGTTATATGTAGAGATGCAATTTTTTATTCGTTCTGCAAAAACTCTCTTTAATTATTATACAGATTAAATATATTTGAGGAATTTTAAATATATTTGAGGAATTTTAAACTTTGAGCACACTGTTGAAAACACTAAAAGATAAAAAATATTTTTTCTCATTTTATCCCTCTTAACAATAAATATTTTTGATTCTTTTTAAAAAATATCAGGAAAATATGCCAAAGAATCAAAATTAAAAAAAATGACCCTGAAGGGGGTTACCGTATCCTTAATGTCTTGATTATAAGATAACTTGAGTTATCTTGAGATAACATATTACTGTGATAATTATATCTTTAGTTTGTAGTTATTTTGAGTTATCTTGTATTAATGTGACTTTGGAGTGCCATAGATTAATCCTAATTTGGCAGATAATTAGGCACCAATAGCACAAAATCTGTCAAAACAACTAAGCTCCCGCGTTTTTTTCCACATTTGCATTATCAGACCCTGGCTTTATTTACACAGGTAAAATAATTGCTTTGGTCGCTCGATTTTGTACCAACTAGGCCCCCAGAAATTAATTTATCCTAAATAGGCGCTGTGTGGCTTAATTAGTCTTCTGTCTTACGTCTGATTTGGAGATACACGGAATCACAGTCCTGATATTTACTTGCGCGCGCGCCATCTAAGTGATTACATAATGCCTGATGCGCGCGCACATTTGGAGGTAAAAATGTAAACAAACCGAGCAGACACGACCTCCATTCATGCGCACGCATCTTTTTGGGATAGCATTACGTAATATTATATGATGCGTGGTGCACAGGAAAATTCTCCTAATTAGCAGTACACTCTTAGTTAGCAGTTTTCCCTGACTGTATATGGTGTAGCTACATATTAAACTATGGCGTGTTATGTTGGCCATACCTGAAACAATTCGTACAGAAGGTATATATATAGTGTATAAATGTGATCAGTTTGTGTACATAACTAACGTGTGTTGTGCATATATAGTAGAAATTGTTAAGAAGCAAACTTGCAAGCAAATATATTTTGAAATATAACTTGCTAGTAATAGCTATAGTGAGTTACCAAAGCGTAATCAGTATCTAAAACATCTTGAAGAATAAAAGTTAGAAACAGAAGAACGTTCCTAAAGATTGTTTGGCCATCCTTTCCCTTTTTCCACTATAACGAAGAAACAAGAACAACGGCTGCCATTATGGGTTACAAAAAAGTGCTGACTTGAGGCTGTCTCGCTAGCCCAAAGTATTATTTGCAGATCAATATTTTTATATAACTCTTATTACTAAAACTCAAACTAATTTTGAGCATGTTTTATTAAACTTTATCGAATCTTCTTATCGACTTTCAAGAAAACCTGTCCTGTAAAATTATATAGAAATTTGTACCCACAGTTATTGCCTAATAGACTGTATAACATGGATAATCAAGACAACAACAACAACAAATCTGAACGGCCATTACAGAAGGTGGTGATTTCGTTGACTAACTTTTCAGGAACTGATGTGCCAAAGAAAGGGTCAACTGCTTCGATTTTAAAAGATTTAAAGTCCACAATATTTAAAGTAAATCAGATATGCACGGATATGGATGAACCACTCCCACCTAAGCTTGACCAACGAGCTGTTCATGGTATCATTTCAAAGGGGTACATGCATAAAAATAGCGTTGCTGCAGAAACTGCTGATCCACGGGATAACATTGATTTCAGTTTTTTTGTGAAGAAAGAATTGACGAAAAAAGATATCAATGATCTATCAGTAATATTTGAGATATTTGCGTTGAAAAGTTCCGCGAAGATTTCTTTTATCGATCTTCTTAGTACGATGGCCCCTATGGCTCACTTCTCTTCTTAATAAAAACACTTCTCTTTATTCCTCCGAAATCTTCTCTTCCGTTCGAAACACTTCTCTTCTGTTCGAAACACTTCTCTTCCAAAGTGAGAAACACTTCTCTTCCATGAACTCAGAAAATTCCCAGACCCAATTCTGGTCCTGAATATTGATGGAGCTGGATTTTGATAACTCACGTTTTTGAATAAATGACCAACCACCCTCATCCCCAGGGTTTTTTGCGTTTTTGATATATAAGGGAGACGGCGAAAATCCCTTCAGACGAAGGTGAATAAATGACATTGTGGTATCTGTTTAAGGCATTCGTTTATCTTTTTTAATACACACGTTTTTTATAAAAACAGCAAAATTTTAACCAGGCTGTTTATTATTCTTATTTCTTTATTGTTCTAAACAAAATATGTATTGTTTTAATCTAAAATCTCAGCCTGATATTCTTATAAAGTACATTCATGATAAAGAAAAAGCATGTAGTTTTCTTGGTGGAAACTACCATGATTTTGAGGACTCTGGGCAGTCATTTATTTTGCCATTTATTGTGTCTTAATAAATAAAATTACCTATTCTGCTACTGATCTGAATTAATTTGTGATATTATATTAATCATGCATATGCACCGGAGGGACCTGCTACAATAAGCTATTGGTAAATTGAACACGTGTTAATCTCGGATCCGGGTTAACATTATCAAATTTTGAAAAAGAAAACAAGGAGAGAAACAAAGATTTTGAGAAAAATGAGTGGCATATTTGGATTTATCAGCAAAAATTATCCAACATAGGAAATTTAGAATGCCAAAAGATTATTAGAACAGGATTTATTGTAATTTAAAGTTTTTAAATTTTATAAGAGTTTGACCATAATATCTAACTGCAGTGAAAAATTTTCACTGCAGTTAATTTGTGTGGTCATTTCTTCATAAAACATCAAAAGTTTGGCTACTAATAGAGGCAGTTGTACTTAGTGAAAATTTGCATGTTTCCATAAATTTTGGTGCTGAATTTAAATATGTTGGTCATTTTTGTTGAAAATGAACAGAAAATTTCAAGCATGTTAACCCGGATCCGAGAATAGCAAAGTATACTTCTTGCGAAAAGTGAAAAAATATACAGACCATGGGTGTATCGCCGTCCGATATGCAAAAAGAGACAACATGTCCTGGGATCGAGGTTGGTGAAGAGAAAGTTTCCGACCACATGCAGAGAAGTGTTAAGTGCAGAAGAAAAGCGTCAAAATGCAGAAGAGAAGTGTGAGAATACAGAAGAGAACTGTTTGAATCATAGAAGAGAAGTGCTTTTAAATTGGAAGAGAAGTGAGTCATAGGGGCCATCGTATCTTAGATCCTTACGATTTTTGCGATTTAATGTAAACAACAGGAAAATAAGAGAAGTGTTACAGAATCATAATTTACTCGGTGAAGATAGTTTTGATTTAAATGCTTTCTTAACATGCGTTATTGAATTACAAAGTCAATCAAGGGATATTGGTGCAGAAATATATAATGGATTCACAAAATTTGATATAGAAAACAAAAACGTAATAAGTATACAAAATTTAAAATTGCTAAATCAAAAACACAATTTAGAGCTTTCTGAACCAGAGTTAATGGAAATGATAGAGGAAGCTGATGCAGACGGTGACGGTTTTGTTGATCGATGTGAATTTGTGAATGTGATGCAAAAGACCAACTTATTTGGATGTTTATAACAAGATTTATGTGATTGCACTTATTTTTTTATAAAATTATTTAAAACTTTCGCGAGTTTCGGGTGCGATCGCGAAGTTTCCCGCAATATAAAAAAAGGTATGCTAACGTAACCATAAATACCTCAATTTTTGATTTACGAAAATTTATTCTCAGGGAATGTCTGATTATGAACTCGGAAAATTAAATCCTGCGGAAAATAAAAATAAAAAATTCTTATAATATAGCATATTTTTTAATTGCTCTATCTGCATGAGTTATTGTTGCCAAATACAAATATATAGCCATTCGCGAATGTTCCCGAAATCCCCCTTTTAAGTTGTAGTTATAGAATTGTGGCTAGTTATTGCAGCAGGTCAACTCCGTACCTCCAAAAATGACAATCTTTTTAATGATTTTAACATTTAGCTATTATGCAACCTCGTGTGTGCATGCGAACGTGATATAGAAAGTTAAACCATGTTCTGGTACATTTAAGAATGCTCTGTATATAAACTATATATTTTTCTCTTGGATAGTAATCGTTATTTATCGAATGCCTATGTTTGCGTATTAACAGCATCTAGAGATATTCCTTCTCTTTGTCTTCAGGAAAGGACATGCAGCTTATTTTAACCATATTGCCACCTTTAAAAAAATATATGTTAGCAATCAGTCATTTACAAGATTTCCTATTTCGTCATTCTGTATACCTAAGCCTTTTTTTTTGCGTTTATTTTGAATGAAATCTTTAAGTTGTCCCTTTTGTGGAAAAAATGCTTCCTTTATAACTTGTACTGGATGCATATGGTTTTTGTTTCTGTGTCTGCGAGAAGAAAACAAATGATCTCCACTACCCGAATTTTCTCCCAATTCTTCATCTACCCAATTCGAATCTCTATCGAACACATCAGGCCCGCCTTCGATTTCATCATGTTGAACTAATGGTCGATCAAGTTTGATGATATCTGCAATTCCCAACGCCTGCATGACATTATCAATGACATCAGGTTGATCTAAGTCACTGGAAAGTTTTGCTAAGATAGCAAGTGCGTGAGTTCGACGATCCGTCCAGTCATCGGCGTCATTTTCTTTGATCGGTGTTACCATGTTTGAACTTTTATGAAGTCGTGTTTTTGTCGTGTTATGTTTCTGAGTGGCGTTTTCTTCTTTTGTAGTGTTGAGTAATTTTAGTGCGGGATCTGTTAATTTATCTTCTTTATTTGCAGCTAAACTCCAATTATCGGGAGGTTTCAGATTTTTCACTGTTTTATTAGCTGACTTGCTCATATTTTTATTTTCAGATTTTCCCGGCTTATAATTTACACCAGCAGGCCTTTTACTTCGATCTTTTTCGTGTCCTTTTGGTTTATCGTTTGGAGTTTCCTCGTTGTCTTCGTCTACCTCGCTTGTGATTGGTCGTAACGAAATTCGAAGCGGATCATACGAAGCCTTCAACAGATCCGGGTGAGGGTTTGGGTTTATCGTGTGTTCGGCGTGTATAATTCGCAAGTTTTCTTCGAGTTCATCGTCTCCTGTATTATTACCCTCGTGAGCCTGTTGATAAACAGAAAGAACTTTTTTAGCCGGGTGTGGATTATCGCTTTCTTTATCTGCTGGTCTGAAATTTAACTCGTTAGAAAATGAATCATTGACCACAGCTTTCTTTTTTACTCTCAATTCACTATTTCTTTGGTGAAATCTCTGATCTTCAAGAGTTTTCTCTTTCATCCTTTCCAGCAGGCGATCCAACTCCGATTTATAAGTGCGCTTCAACTGAGGTGCGGGGAAAGTTATACTCTCCACAGCAGATGCTATTTTATCTCTTAAGTCATAATATTTCTTTTGTCTAGCAGTGATTGGTTTTTTACTTCTTCTAAGCTTTGTTCTTGTACGGATTTTATCTGCATTTTCTTGAATGATGGATTTTAAAACTGAGTTGATATCGCTTCGTTTTCGAGTCGATATATTGTGTTCGCCTTCGAAACGTTTTAGCTTTTTGTACTGCTTGACGAGGCGTTGGAGGAGCTCAGTTACACCAATTTTGCTTCTTGCTAAAATGATAAGAATTCTAGGGAATAAAAACGAAACATTGGGAGTAAAACTTCAAACGGAATGATAGCAAAAGAATTATTTCCTATCGCTGTACCATGCTCAACAGACAACAGACCTTTCATTAGACGTATTGAGTAATTGAGTGTCATTTATGATGACACCGTGATGAAGTGTAGTTGAAAATTACTTTTCCAACCAGTAACTTTTTTGCAAATTTCGATCCACTTTGCGAAAGTTAAAGTACGCGCAAATTCTTATTTTATTGATTTATGAAGTTTTGTCTATAAATAGCAAAATTGAGAAAAAATAGAATGTTCTAAATATCCAAGTATCTGCTGTTTTATCTTACATACGTGTCAGTCATGGTTACTTTAAATACCCCATTGCAAAATCGTTTCTACATTCTGTCGAATTCACCAAACATTTTGTTGATGCGAAAAATCGTTTTTGTTGACCAAATTGCCTGTTCACACACGATTTTTACACTTTAGGAGAGGAACGTTGTTAAAATTTGACGCGGTACAAAAAGTTGATTCTCAAGTCAATTACGCAACCAATAACAAAAGTTGGCTCTTAAACTTCGCGAATTTCCCGTCTTGCAGAAGCTCTTCATTTAAAGATATGCAAACAAAATTAGACAATATTTGAAATTTTAACTCATATTTTTAAATAGAAATAGCACTAAAAGGTATTTAAGTATTAAAAAGAACAAAATACTCACACGATGCCGCATGGAAACATAACACACAGAACAATAGGCCATACACCAACATCCAGAGTAACCGACGCATGGTGAACAGAAGATTCTACATATTTTAAGTACAAGTATTATGCAAAAAAATTGTTTTTTCCAGTTATACTTTATTTTGATTTTTGAGTACAAATGTATAGAGCGTAAACCTCCTGATGGGAAAATAGCTACACCTCCCGTGGAGGTTACATTCATACGCACAGTTGTCAAATCACTTTCAGTATAAAAAAATTCACGAGAAATTACTTGAACGAACATGAAGTTCTTGTAAAAGTTCTGCTAGTAAGCCAGGCAATATGAGGCAGAATGGTTCATTTATTGTGAAAAGTTTTCATTGCTTTTTTTATGCTCCTAGATATCTCAACTTCTTGTTTTAGACAATATACGTTACTTTTGGGTTTTGTAGGGCGTTATTGTTATTGGGGTAACCAACTTATTGTTAAAACATGGGTACTTTCTTCAAAAAGTGCTGACTCAGCAAAATTTAATTTTTTTGCTATTTTTTAACGTAAATTTTTAAAAACAGCTCTCTTTTTCTCTGCTAATTAATTGAAATTCATCAGCATTCAACCTCGATGCCAGGGCTTTTTTTCCCTTTTTGTCACTTATATCAAAAAGAGAAAAAAAAGGCCTGGGATCGAGGTTGGCAACAATTTGACATACAATACCATCTTTTCGAGCTCTGTCCAGTTGGTACATACAAGTAGTTTTTCTTAAAAGAAAGATAATAAGGGTGATCGTTCTTCTAAGTCATACTGCCTTGTCTATGCTTCGAGGTCTATAGGAAGACGAAAATATTTCTAAAAATGAATTCACTTTCAAATTTTTTTAAATTTTCAACGTACCATTTTTCGCGAGTCATGGGCGATCGTTAATAGACCTAATTATGTCAAACTCAATTAAAGAGGTGGATACTAAAAATGATTCTCATCCCTAAGTTCCTTAGCAAAAGGTAGAACAAATTACCTAACTTCGTAAATATTTCTGTTCGTTAAATGCCTCAATTGCGAACTGAAAGTTACGGTCAAACCCTTCATATAGCCGAGCTTTCTAAGAATAGCCTCGTTTTTAAAATAATTATTTTCTTCAAATCTAAATAAAATCCAACTAGAATATTATATTGCTCTAAAACCTTCAGTTTTGTCATGATAATTTGATATTCTATCTGAATAACCTTATTTGAAGAGCATAGAACCATTATAAAATTTTGGAGACGTCATAATTATTATAATTTATGAAATTCGGGAAAGGTGTTCCAGCCGTTTTATTTCGAGAAATACTTCCTCTTAATTTGCGAGCGTAGCAATCGACCAATTTGAAAAAATATTTTTTTATATGAAAAGTATATAAAAGTTGAGAACGGACTCGTTACATTTTTGGGCTTAAAATAAAAATAATAAAAGTAACAGAATAATAAGAATGAAAATTAGAGAAAAAAGTAAAGAAAAATTGAATTATGTTACATATTTTTGTTCTAAACAACCGACTGTAACTTTGAAATATACATGTTAAATAAGCATAACCACATAAATGAGATCCTCATTTTATTCACACGAATACTAAAATTACACTAAAGTGAGTGCTTAGAACATTTATTGTCTGTTTTCTCATATTCACGTTTGCGTCCGGGTGATATTTCGATCTCGGCTCATCAGCCGTGTATAGCGTCATTAAAGTGATTGCAAACTTCGTCTCCAAGTCGCCACGGTGAAGCACAACGGTGGAGCATAACGTGAGTGTGGGGCCAGTCTCGTAAATTTACGTTACCCCAAAGCATGCGGTAGTTGAATTACTTTTTTTTAAAGAAATTTTTCATGGACGATTGATGTTTCGGCTTTCTCAAATGTGCTTTAGTTTTGGTTTCAAGAACTTGTTCAGTTTTTTTCGTTTCGTTTTTCTTCTTCACAGGAGAATTATTGTTCCGTTGCTCGTTATCGCTCTCTTCAGAGTACGACTCGCTTTCGTATCCCTTTTGTGTCACTAAAAATACGTGTAAGAAATGCCTGTAATTTCGCGTAGATTTTAGTTCAAGGCTCACCACCAAAGTTACTCTCACTATATTGCAGCTTGGAGGATCTTATTATTTCATCTACTTACCCATAAATCCGTCTTCATCAACAAACTGTTTTGATTTTAAAACTTTTCGCCGCTTTCTTCTCTTCTCATTCTTGGTTCCATTTTCTTCAACATCAACGGGAGAGGGCGATTTGTTCGTTGGTTCTAAAAAGTGAAAGGTAAACAAATGTTCTTCTTATCGTCCTTATTAACTTATGTAGATCAGTGCAGGCTCAGTAAAAAAAGGGCTTGGGGAGCATCACAAATGCAATGTCCTGGGTGAGTTTTAAAGTCGACCCAACAATTTTACATAGAGAGTTACATTATGTGCTTGTAAACAAAGCTAATTTGAAATAACAATAAGGATAAAAACATTACGTTTTATACATAAAAGAGTGAGCTGGGAGGAAAGTATGAATATGGTAGCAAATGATATACATCTTAGTTCAAGCACTGCTCTACGGAAAGCTTGATAAGTATGTCGGTAAACTAACTTCTTTGCCAAAATGCAACCCTTTTTTAAACTTAAACTGGCCAGATCTTGATGAGAAACCTAAAAATTTACAACCTGTTTTTTAAGCACAATGCATATTATTTTCAACCTCAGTATGAAAACTCATGTTTTAGGCTAACAGTATGCTTTGGAAACATTTTAATTTTCGAACACTGTCAAAAATGATTTTCGAAGACTATGCGTATGTCAAATTCACTCCATGTTTCAAAAGGCCTCTTCCTGCATTTCAGGTTCAATGCTGATGCTATATTATTTGGGATTTCCCTGTTACAGTATGCTTACAAGCAAGAAACATACAGAAATTATGCGTAAACGCAAGAAGTTTCTAAAAAAATAAAAATTGCCAAAATGCATAGCTTCGTGTGTGAACTAGAAACCAAACGGCGAGAAATAGCAAACAACTCACAAATGTTTTCGCCGCAGACACGATTTACGATTCAAAAAACCTGAATCCTCCAAAGTAATGTTGTAAAATGCACAAAAAATTATGTAGCAATTTTTCCTTCCGCATCAATTAATGAATTTAAGTCAACCCAAATGTAAAAAACGAAAAAATAAGCATTTATCTCCCTCTATTTTCTATCAGTGCGGAGTGTCCCAAAATGTATTTTTGCGATTTGCAGAAACTGAATAAATATTTTAAATTTTGGAATTAAAAATTTCGGACAGGTTGTCACTTTACCCGAGGAACTACTTTTAGAAAAAAGTCTGAGGAGATTTTTCGGAAGTAGCATTCCTTAAAGTTTGTTTTTGCGTAATGGATTCCTGATATCATCCACAAACGTTTTTATTTAAATTTATAATGCTGTATTTTTCTAAGTGATTAGTTCTGATCAGAACATGGGATTCGAACTGTAACGTCTTTTGCCCCCTGGGTTATTATAAAACTACAACTAACTCACCGGTGACGCTCTCCTCCTTCACTTCTTTTTCTTCACTAGCTTCCTTTCTTCTCCGCTTTGTTTTTCTTTTTTCAACTGGCTCGGGCGTTGGAGCTACAACTGAAATAGAAATGACATCATAAGCTCAGACATTTCACAAAATATATGAAACTATTCATGAAACCATAGAAAACAGTTAGAGCGTAAAACTCGCATTCGTAAAAGTTCATAAAAGTTTGTATTCTCTATAATGAGCATCAGTAATGAGTTTACTTTCAACAATACGATAAAATCCTAAATACATGCTCGCTAATACAATTTGTCAGAAACATTATGGACAAAATTTTTATTTTTAGCGAGTGTAAAGGTTGTTTGTCTTTTGAAAACCTGATATCACTTTTGACCAAAATATTGCCGAAAATGAAAGCTGCTTTGTTTTTGAACAAAATCAGTACAGAGAACAAAAAAAACGTGTTGAACACTATGGTGATGACAAAACTTTTGATTTCTTGCAACCAGAAATACCAGTACCAGAAATCTTACTGAAAGTTATTGAAAATCTTCGAGAAGCCACGAAAAGGTGGGACAAATTTTCGAGATGGAACAAAAATTAGATATAACTAGCAACTCTCAAGTGAGTGAGTCAAATTAAAAAATAGAAAATGATCTCAAAAGTTCCACACGTTCCCACTTCCTGTGGATTCTGCTTCCACGACTCATAAAAAATTAAAAGAAGGTAAAATTTAGAACCTAACCATCAACATCTTCATCTTCATTTTCTTGTGCAACGCTATTCTTCTTTTGCTCTTTCTTCTGGTTATCACTTTCGAAAAGAAAATAATAATTTAAATATACAGTGAAAAAAGTTATGTGCATTATGCCAGAAAAAATAAAATTTGCTTCATACCCGGAAAGTTTTGAATCTTTCGTTTGATTTACAAAATTTTCAAAGTCCTAAAACAAACAAAAAAGGAACAAGGCTATTTTAGAACGAATACTATGACACTTTTCTGTCTCGATGAATCAATTTTATCATCAATCAGCTCATGGAAAGGATCAGGTCATGGAAAGTTCCACTACACACTCGAGAGAAATGTGTTGGCTCACTGTGGTACTGAAGTAAAATAAATCTCAATCGATAAAATTATTAAGACCTCCATCGTAATTAATCATCCAATAGTACGTACTTGCATGATGGGTGTGTCCACATGAACAACTTATACAAATCAAAACTTACCTCATCTGATTCACTCTCATCGATAACACATTTTCTAAACAACAACAAACTTATTTCATGCTAGCCTCACATTCACATTCAAATTGTTTTCCATTTAAAAATATACCGTTTTTTGGATTTTTCAACTTTTTTTGGATTTTCTTCTTCTTCTTTTTTATTTTCTTCCCCATCTTGCTTCTTTTTCTTCTTCTCGTCTTTCGAATTACTTTCTTTCGTTTTAACTTCATCGATTTCCATTTTGGTAGCCACATTGGCGTCATCTGGTAAACTCGAAGTTTTTTTAACATTTTCTTTCGGTTTGGCTTTTAAGAAAGAGCTTGCAATATTTGCTTTGTCTGTTTTTTGTTTTGTTTTTACTTCGGTTTGTTTGGGTTCATTTCTAGTGCCCGACTTCTCTCCTGTTTGAAATTTAAATACATATAACAGATATAAAGTTGTTTAATCACTATTAGTTCAATGGACGCGCACACAAGTCACTATTTTTAAATTTCTGTGAAACTAACGCTAACAAAATGTTGACAGCTTTACAAGTTCAATTTTAAACTTGGTAACAAAGTAGCTTGGTGTTAAAATTAAAAATTATTATATATACGAAATTATAATATTATGATCACCAAAATCTTTTATTTTCAAGCGTCAGCCTTGTCATTAATCTGCGATTTATTAATATTCCTTAGTCAAGTTGGATCAGTTTAGTCAGTGAAAAAAACTAGTCTCTTAAACAAAACCCACTTTTTACCTGGAAAAAAAGTAGGGTGGGAACGCTTATCACACTGTAGATGATGTCAATAAATAAAGTATCACCTACCTGCAGGTTTCTTGTTGAAAAACGACAACGGTGGAGATTCTTTTTTAATCTCCTTTTTCGTTTCATGTTTAACTTCACTTTGCGTGTTATTTACAACCTTGTTTACTTGCTTGTTCTGTTTGTTTGTTTTAATTGGTTGTTGACATTCAATCGAACTAAACTTGTTGATATGAGATAAATTTTCTTTCGTGATGTCGACATCAACCAAATATAAAACTTCAGGATCCTAGAATAAAACAGTTGAAAATCTAAAACCTTTTAACTTCTTTTTGTTAAAGTAGAACTGATAGCAGAAAAATTTATATTGTTCAGACACAAAATAAAAAGGATATAAAGTCTGACATAAGCATATATTCACAAGCTACCCTATGATTCCCATGACACGTGTTCTGGAAAGATGAAAAGTACAGAAATTAAAATGATGAAATTAAAATTCCTATCTGACAAAATAATACATACTTTAATCTCTGCTTTCTGTATGCTGTACACATGACAACATAAAAGTTCACTGAATTCATTTTTAACATCTGAAATAGAAACGAGGCAGATTTGCTCACTAACTGTTCCAATTGATTTTAAACACTTAAGAATATATATCCACCACTGGCATACTATTTTATAAGAGGCGTATGATAGCATGTGCAAATTTCAATGCAACATGTCTTATACATGTACTATTGACTGCACATTTATATTTCATAAGAAGTTAACTAGCATTTGGTTGTTTAAAGCACTTGTAAATGTATTTTCATGCTATTCTTTAAAACACCCACTCAATTGTTTCTGTAATATTTAATATTTAACTAGCAGGATTCATTATTTTGTCTCAAATATAAAAAAAACATTTAATTTCCTAATCAGGCTATAGAAATTTTTTATGAAAAAAATATGGTTAACTATCAAATAAGCATCAAAGGGGGCTGCTATTTAAGGCTGGAAATTTATTAAATTAGATGATTTTTTGCAGTACAGGGGTAGGTATTTTTCTTCGAACAAAATCTATTGCCACAAAAAACTGCCAAAAAACATCAAGGATAAAATAAAAAATATTTTACTCATACAGTGTTTAGGTGACAGTGTTTAAAATGAAACACAAATCGCTGATTAATGTTGATAGGGTGCTGATGTATTTTTGTTTCTACTGATGCCCTCTTATTCAAGCTTCACTTTTATCTCCTGTGTAGTGTGCTTGTTTAAACCAATTGGTTAATAAAAAACAAATTTGACACTGGCGATACAATTAAAAATTACCATTTAAGATGTAAGGCTTTTTCAATTATTAAATTTTAAATTCAGTTTGTCTTCAAGTTTTCATACCTTGTAATGAAACAGAACGTGAAAGTGTATATTCAACACCCTAAAAATACAACAAAGTAGATTCAGCTAAACAAACCAATATATCTTACCAATCCCTGTGAAGTTTACAATAGATGATGTTATACAAGTGAACCATAAAGTGATAAACCTATCGTAAACAGAGTGTTGATTTCTAAGATACATCGTAAAAAGGGTGTAGTGACACCTGCTGTTTACTAACCTTGCATAATCCAATGTCTTTCCGTCCACCCACGAAGTATACAACATTTAAAGGAACTTTTGAAGAGTTTGCATATTCTTCCAGTAAGCTGCAAGTTTAAAAATATGTCTATAGATGTATACATAGAATACATATACAAAAGTGACAAATATTATCAAATACAAACAGATATATATTTTATATAAACACTTTTGTATTAACATCTTATTATTTTAATTCTCTCTAATTTATTGTCGTTCAATTTAATACTAGAACATTCAAATTGCAGTTGAATATCAATTTTCACTTATTTTTTCACTGGACTAAAACAGACTAAAGGGATTTTATTAGTTCTGTTGTAATTATATTTCATTTCTTCAACGAATTAAATAAACACTTTACATTCTATTTATGAGATGCTTGTTGCATGGTAACAGTGAGATGCTGTTGCATGGTAACAGAACTTCTAAATTCCTTAAACCCTATGCTTTATAAACATGTACAGAGTAGTTTTGAGATTATTTAACTTAAATTCTTAGTCCAAATAAATGCATACAGGTTAAGCCTGATACATTATGTAAATCGCAATATATTCCAATATTAAAGAAAATTATTAGACACATAATTTAATCCCCTAATACATGTTGCGAAAAAGGTGTTCCTTCAGAGTAATATTTTGGGTAGGCGTACAGTAGATTGCACACTGCAATAATTCTGCATGTGTGATGGGCGCGCCATCTTTATTTGTACAACGTAAGAGTAGTAACAAAATTTCTTTACTCCTTTAGAATTAACAATTCCTAATTCTCAATTTGCGAACCTAAATCCTGTTATTGCAAATCAATTTGCGAAGAAAATTTAAAATTACGAATCAAATATTTCCATTAATTTCTTATTTCCCTTATCTTAATGCTAAGTGACTGTTAATTTTCCTGTTTTTTCGAAGATTTTTATGTTGATAGCAGAAATAACACATTTTTATTAGCATATTTGAGTTGTAATCGTAAAAAGGAATCAATGGCAAGTGGTCTCTGAAACCACAGTTACAAAGTAGTTTACTTCATTACAACAAATGATTTTTTGTGAGCTAACTTTAGATTTCTAATTCGAACCCTGCACCCATATACATTATAAAGGAGCTGCTGTTTTCACACCACAATCTGCATGGCCAGGACCAGCCACCTTTATACATCAAGTCACAAGTAGCGTCTCTAATTAAACTTTGTGGGACACAACTAATACTTAATTTTACATTACAACACAGAAAGTTAAACAAATGTTAGTAATGATATATACTTGTGTTGTTTACAATGATAATGAATCGCAAAAATCATTTCGTTTAAGATTTAAAAATTGCTGTAATTCTTTTAAATTCTTCAAAATAGAAACATATATACAATACTTGAATATTGTCTTATTTTTATGAAATGAAATGCACCATATGTACCTATATAAAAATAATAGCCTTACCTCCTTTGGAAATTAACAGAAGGTAACTTTAAAATGTTGAATAAATCTTATTAAATATTCCCAAACTTTTAAACAATATTAAATAACTAGTGCAGCCACAAATAATAACAAAAATTAAATAAAGGTTTTAAAAAAACAAATTTTAATTTAAGTTAAAGACAAAGGATGAAAGCCTTCTTGAATTGTTCCATGACACACATGCCTCTCACAAAAGGATCTGACTTTACGATACAATTTTGTTATTTTAGAACCAAAGAAAGTAATATTTCTAGCTTATTTCAATACTGCTTTTTGGTGCTTTTTATAAAAAAAAACTAAATAAACCTGAATACCGTAAAAAGACGCGATTAAGTGCCCCCCTCGAATAAGCTCTAACAAAATAACAACTCTTGTTACATTTACTTTGCTTCTATTTCTTCTTTCTTAACACAAGGAAATTTCTTAATTTCAATGTCAGCTGTTTCAATGTCAATTTTGATTATCTTTCTTTTTCTTCAAGCTTTTTTTTCAAGACTTCTGCAAATTTCTTGTTATCTGTGGTTGCCTTATACTTGGCCGGAACTACCAAGCCAATTTCTCTTTTTCTTTTACCCGTGACCTTGGCTTTCAAAGAATTATTGTTCTCTCCAGTGTTTAGAAAATTGTTTAATAATTGTGATATTTCAATTGGTACATGCCCAACTAGCATATCTTGATCTTCTGCTCGCTTGTAAATACCAAGTGCAAACTGGTCATATGTCAAAGCTTCATCTCTCGGATCTGGCTTGCATTTGAGTTCTTCCCCAATAAACAGTGACCAGTTATCTTTGTAAATATGATGACCACGAATAGGTCCTGTGAATTCGATTTTGTACAGCATTTCATAGCTTAAAGATAAATTCCTTGCTCAAGCCATTTTCTTCTTCTTTCAAGCGCAGCTGAAGGAAAGAATTTTGAAGCCCATGCAGTGCTTCTTCCAAATCAACAACAACAAAACGTTTCGAATGATCGAATTTTTGAATGCCAAGAATCCTGAAGACGTTGCAGTGTTTTTCACTTTGAAAAAATCAAAGCAAAGTCTTTATCAAAACACTGTTCAAAAGACAACGTGAGCGTCAATATGGCTACTGCGAAAGAAGACGATTCTGCTAATTCTCACAAAGGAGAAACTCTTATAAGTTATACAGCTGAATATATACCCCAAGTGACAATAATTTAATAAGCACCCCCCTCGAATAATCGCCGCCCTCGGTTAAGCGCCCCCCCTAAAGGTCGAAAAATTAATAAGCGCCAGGGCGCTTAATCGAGTCTTTATGGTATGTTATTTAACATTTTTACAGCCATGTTTTTGTTTTATGGTCTTACTTTTTACTGAAGACAATCTACATAAAAAAAATTGGATATGCCACTGTTTTCTACATACCTTTTGGATTTATTGACATGAATTGACAATGTTAAACTTAGCCATTTATATGTCAGCTGAAAAATAAAAGATACAACAAAAATTAGACAAGAAAAAAAATATTACCATAGCGAACAACCAGTTATAAGTCAGTTTATATAAATTCTGCAAACATTAGAAAGCAGTGTGGTTGACCTGTTGTTTAGATGCATATATTATGGATAATTTTATACATATAGGGTGGCCACAGTCTTAAAAAAATTACAGTTGCAGAAGATTTTAAGAGACGTTTTAATTTCAAATTTTAGAAGGAAATGAAAAGAAATTTCATGATAAAGAATAACTACATGGATAGAAACATGCAAGTCAGGATAAACAATTTTGGATTTTGGAGGAATCAAAAATTTGGGTCTAACATTTAGGTCACTTTAGAATTTTTAGGAGGGTCTCTATTTTTAGGTTATTTAGGAGATTTTAGGTGTGGCTGCCTAGATAAATATAACATAAAAAAGGACATAAATCAGTCAGGGATATCCTACAAACATGGGATACTGTGATTGTGGTATATTCAAAACCTTTTCCTTCTAAAACAAGGCATCCCATGCATTATTTTTTAGCCTACAAAAATTTTTATCTTTAAAAAATTTTAATGCAAAAATAACACAAGTGTTTCAAAGCTATACCAGAAGTTATATACGGGAATCACAGTCGCTGCTGAAAACACAACAGGAAGGTTGTAATTTCTTTTTAGTATTTGGTATGAATTACATCTCAGAAAATCCATCTTGTCATTTTAAACTAATGACATTATATATTGATTCCTACTTCATATCTCGCAAACACAAGTTACTATACCACAATCACAAAATTAACATTTTTAAAAAAAAATGGTATCCCACAATTGCATATTCTGCAATTGTCAAATTTTTTCTGACTCGTGTTGCTCTGACAGTGTCAATCGCTGATGGCAACATTATATTAAAAAAAAAATCCTACTGATAAATATTTTTTTAGAGCAAATGTATACAGTATTGGAAAAAGGTTGTTTAACATCGCGCTTCGCGTATCGCGACGGTATTCTTGATCCGCGATAGACGTTTTTTTACTTTCAAATTGTATCGAGAGGGCTTCGCGATGCATCCGTCTCATATCATTCTCGAAGCTATCAAGGCCATTAACACTTTTTCATAATAGAACTATTTTAAAAATAAGAGTGTATTCAACAATGATGTTTAAATATAATTATACTTCCTTTGTGTTATATTTTTTTAACTTTTTAGATCGCATTTTAAAAGTTTATAAACGAAAAGCGGCGATAGAAATGCTTTTTTAGATCGAAGTTAAAAAGTTTATAAACGAAATGCGGCGATAGAAATGTTTTTGAAGATCGCATTTTAAAAGTTTGTAAACGAAAAGCGGCGATAGAAATGCTTTTTTAGATCGAAGTTAAAAAGTTTATAAACGAAATGCGGCGATAGAAATGTTTTTTAGATCGCATTTTAAAAGTTTAAAAACGAAAAGCGGTGATAGAAATGTTTTTTAAGATCGCATTTTAAAAGTTTATAAACGAAAAGCGGCGATAGAAATGCTTTTTTAGATCGAAGTTAAAAAGTTTATAAACGAAATGCGGCGATAGAAATGTTTTTTTAGATCGCATTTTAAAAGTTTAAAAACGAAAAGCGGCGATAGAAATGTTTTTTAAGATCGCATTTTAAAAGTTTATAAACGAAAAGCGGCGATAGAAATGCTTTCTTAGATCGCGTTTTAAAAGTTTAAGAACAAAAAGCGGCGATAGAAATGCTGTTTTGGATCGCGTTTTAAAAGTTTAAGAACGAAGAACGGCGATAGAAAAGCTTCGTTAGATCGCATTTTAAAAATTTAAGAACGAAGAACGGCAATAGAAAATGTAATGCGCTAGAATTACTTTAATAAATACGAAAGTTAAAAATTTTCTTATAATATACACCTATTTAAAATTAATTAGGCACATGCAAAATACTTGTGTGTTATTCATACCCTGAGCGTCAGGTGTATGAGAGATGCCCTGAGCGTCAGGCGCATCGACATGTCCTGAGCGTCAGGCACATGCTAATTACTAGTGTTTTTATTCATACCCTGAGCGTCAGGTGTATGAGAGATGCCCTGAGCGTCAGGAGCATCAACATGCCCTGAGCGTCAGGCGCATGTTTTCTATTCAAGTGCTACTGATTGAGATGCCCTGAGCGTCAGGCGCACCTCAATGAGCGTCAGCAAATATGGTGAACACATGTATACACGCCCTGAGCGTCAGGTACGTTTTTCAATGACTTGTATCAACACATTACTTGCCTAAACGGCTGACGAAGGAGGCCCAACACACCCACCAATTAAATTAGAGGATACCTACAGACTCGTTGATTCTACCTCTGGACTAAAACCCTGACATAACATGAGCCAAAAGAAATACCAGGGAAACCTTGAGGCAGAAGCAACTGTCTGGTTGTGTTGTGCTGCGCGCTGCCATAACAGCTGTGATGATGCAGTTGTCTTTAGTTGCATTAGAGACATCCATGATATTTCGATTTCGATTCGATTCCATTGCACCACGGTGATAAATTGAATTGGTATCTCCCATCCACCACTCGTAGGTGTGTTGATGACATAAAATAAAGAAAAAATAGGTGAAGAAAATCAATATATAGAAAAGGGTGGGAGGGTGGGTAACTGTAAGCTGTAAGGTACATCTGAAGAACTAGCACAGTGTGGGGTGTTGGGGTTTATATGCAGCCATTAATAATCAAGACCTGGGTAGGGTCCAGTTCCTTTTCAGGCAAGTGAGACTACTATCCTGGCAACCTTTAAGATCAGGTCTATAGGTGGAAACCACCCCCCACTGTGCAAGGCTCTACATTGCATCCTCAATGACTAAGGTAAAGCTAATGTATGCTAACTACAATGCTAAAGAACTGTACTTCTGTCACCACAATTAACATGAGCAAAACTTGCAGTTTAGCTCCATTTAATTGCTTTGGGTTCCAGAATAATAACACAAAATTGATAGAAACAATGTATTTCTATTGGAAGGAGTAGATACAACACGTTCAGTATGCATAGACTATTTATAGAATGTTTTGGGGAATGGGTGGGAATGCAGGTGCCTCCCTCGTGCTTCGTCATATGCACAAATATATAATGCATATCCTGAGCGTCAGGATATGCATTATAGGTGTCTTCATGCTCTGAGCGTCAGAAACATGAGACGATGGTGTTTTCTTTCATACCCTGAGCGTCAGGTGTATGAGAGAATTGAACAAATATATAACACATATCCTGAGCGTCAGGATATGCATTATAGGTGTCTTCATGCTCTGAGCGTCAGAAACATGAGACAATGGTGTTTTCTCTCATACCCTGAGCGTCAGGAGTATGAGAGAATTGAGATGCCTTGAGCGTCAAGTGCATCGGCATGTCCTGAGCGTCAGGCACATGCTAATTACTGGTGTTTTTATTCATACCCTGAGCGTCAGATGTATGAGAGGATGAGATGCCTTGAGCGTCAAGTGCATCGACATGCCCTGAGCGTCAGGCGCATGTTTCCTATTCCAGTAATGATTACAGTACACATATCTACAACTACATGTCCTGAGCGTCAGGCACATGCAAAATACTTGTGTGTTATTCATACCCTGAGCGTCAGGTGTATGAGAGATGCCCTGAGCGTCAGGCGCATCGACATGTGCTGAGCGTCAGGCACATGCTAATTACTAGTGTTTTTATTCATACCCTGAGCGTCAGGTGTATGAGAGATGCCCTGAGCGTCAGGAGCATCAACATGCCCTGAGCGTCAGGCGCATGTTTTCTATTCAAGTGCTACTGATTGAGATGCCCTGAGCGTCAGGCGCACCTCAATGAGCGTCAGCAAATATGGTGAACACATGTATACACGCCCTGAGCGTCAGGTACGTTTTTCAATGACTTGTATCAACACATTACTTGCCTAAACGGCTGACGAAGGAGGCCCAACACACCCAAATTTCCCCATATTGTAAAAAGGAACAACAAGAAAAATACACTATTTGCTACAATTCTCCAATTTGACATGATACAATGCAATAACACAATACTAAATTCACGTATATATTCGACTGGCAATGCCCTACTTTATTGCACCAACACTCACAGCTGATATTACATAATAGTCACTAAAACATGCGATAAACACTTTGTGGATTAATATGAATAAACCAGCCATTTCTAACGAAACATAAAATAATAATGTCAAATGATTTATTTGTAAAAATAACAGGTTTTTGTGCAACAGAGTAGTCAGTTATAACACTCAAAAACTAATAATTTCCTTAAGGCTACACTAGACTGGTATCCTCTCGTGATTCACTAGTCTCTGTAGTAAAAACGGCAACAACAAAAAAAAAAGCCCATGTTAAAGTTCTACTGGCTAAAACTGTAGAACAATAAAGAAACTGTTAACGTTAAATAATATCAAGACAAATTAAATGTGTCAACTAATTACACTGAACACACTAGAGAGCCCTCACATTCCATAGCCTAGTGATCTTATTAACACTGGCAATATTAGTACACCAGTTTTCTAAAACATTGCAACTTAAGTGAATATATCTGCAATAACAATCACTAGACCAACCTTTCTAGTAGTGTGTTACATTGAGCATGGCACTGATATATTTCCGGGTCACAAATTCACCGCTTTGCAGAATAAACCAGGGACCGGGAGCCAAACCGCGAAATGAAAAGTAATGAGCAAATGCATTTCTGGGACAAAGGCGTCCACAAATCTTGGCTAAACAGATCTTACAGGCTCTTACAGACTCTAAATGGAGTTTTTTAACTTGATGTGAATGTAAAGAATATTATTGTCCTATGAACTAAAATCATGCGGTGATAAGTGTGTAAGAGGATCCCATTTGTGTTTGGTAGGAAAGATGTACTCTGATACTGACAATGGTCAAAAATGCCAGTAATACTAAAGTAATGCCACAAAGCTTTATTGTAGTTAGGAAATTGGCTATCTCCCTAAAACAACAAAATTTCTGATAGATGAGCTGGAGTAATTGGTTGGCAAAGTACAGTATGGTAGGCAAACTTCTCTTCGATAATTTGAGGCTGAAATGTTTCTTAATTTTTCTTATTTGAGCCCGAAAAGTTTCTTTAAAAAAGTCTTTTATTTACAATGCTTTTTTGAGATGGAGGAGGACGACATTGACGAGAACATTTTTGATTTGTTTAAGATGTAATCTATACATTAGTTTGTTATAAACAGATGCATGTTTAAACATCCACTTTACGATACTCTCTTTATTCTGTCCCCCCCTTTTTTTCTGTTTCATGCAAATAAGTCTTCTTAATGTTGGAGATTTTCTCATCCTGCTGAAATTTCTTAAAAGTATTTTAAAATTTTTACTTTCTGAGCCCAAGGTTTCTTATAGACTGGTTTCTTATAAAAAAAAAACATGTACCACGCATAGTCTATTCATATTTGGCATGGTGTTATGACCATTAATAACGCTGTCATATTGGACTCCAGCGAGATAAACTTTCATGGCATTTATTTGACCATTGACACAAGAGGGAGGTAGCAAAGAGTTTAAAGTTAATTCCTGAAGTGGAAATAAGCAGAATCTTTTGTATGCACAAAAACCAATACTTTCATAAAATTGTTTGTAAATTTAGCTTCTGTTTATTTCTTGTACTTATATATATACTACAAGCTTTATGTAAATATTTAGACTGAAGATGACATTAGAGTAGGTCACAACATGTATCAATTAAAGAAATGTGAGATTTTATTAAATTCGTAGTTTTTATGTTTATAATGCAATGAACAACACAAGTCATAGCACAAGAATGGCCTAATCTAACAATTTTGGTAAAAGAAGCACCAGAGGTGGAATGCCAACATTGTAAATTGTTTAATATACATTTCCTTTCTTTTAAAAAACCCCCGTCACTATGGATGTTTCCCAATATAGGATATCGAAATAGAAAATTAGAACCATGTTTAAATTTATTTCCTGATATCCAAACACTCAGCGATCTAATTTATATGATTGTAACAAATTTATGTGATGATTGCAAAACAAAATTTGTATTTATTATTCTCACAATCGAGTGAACTTTGTAAAAGCATGATAAAGTTAACCTACTTGCAACCATGGATGTTTGCTAATACAAATAGAATTACAAGGAAGCCTGTCTAGTTTTTACCACCAATCACTTAGCATCCAGGGACCTGCCAATAAGGTTCTGTTCTAAATTGACAAAACGTCATGCACCTAGGCACAAGAGTAGCCTAATCAGACACCAAATTCGCATTCAACATCGATGTTTGTTAATGTGGCTGAAATGTTTCTTGAAATTTCTAATTATTGTTTAGATTAAGTCATCTTGGGAGCCAAACTCCTTTTTAAGAGGCTATTCGTCTTAAGAATCCATCATAATGGCAACATCTTGTTTGAAGATACTCAGATTGATATTAAGCTATTTTGCTTAAAGTTTCATTTTTGTGAGAAATGTGTTCCTTAAAAATTCAGCCTGGTAATGTTTCTTAAATATTTCTTAAATTTTTCAAAATTTGAACCCAAGTGTCTTAATAAATTTTTATATAAGCAATTAAAATTCTAAAATGAGGCTTAAGGATGCTTATGAAAAACATGATCAGGCCCAAAATATGCTTATTGCGTTCATCATCATTAATTACAAATTAAATCTTAACACATACTGGTTAATGCAGATATAAGGAATAAAGAGAAAAACTTCTCACAAAACAAAACATAAAAACTTAAGAATGTTTCCTTAAGCTTTACATAATGCTTAATATATTCTTAAATGACTAAATTTAAGCCTATGGATGCTTATAAATGTCATGCTCATATAAATAAAACATGTATAGGAATTGGAGCTTCGCATATAGGAAATTTTTATTTGTAGTACAACGGCTAAAGGAATTCTTAATAAAACAGCTTATGTATAGTCGTTCTAACCTTAATTCTAGGAATTGCGCATAGGTTGTAAGAAAAAGTAGAATTCATTCTTTTTTAAGTAAGTATATGATGATAACAGTAAACAGTAAAGCTAGGCAACACAAAGGGGAATGTTTATATGCGTGTGGACCTAGAAATAAAGCAAGAAGAGCCGCAACAACGTATAGGTTTGCCTGTTAAATAAGGATCTGATAGGTAATCCTACCTACCACGACTCACAATGTTGGCCTTTGTAGCCCTTTTGTAGACCTTACTACTATTACTTATATTAAAAATGAAAAAGGATGGTAAAATAAAACCACAAAATGGAACTTGCTCTACTTGCATAAAATCCATAATGGCTACTAGAATTGCATAACTTATTTAGATAACTAAGATTCCTATTCCATAATGTCTTACTCTGCCAACCAGACTGTTCAGAAAGAAGTGTGCTATTAATGCTATGCTAGGGCCCACTGTTGCATAAGACATGCCCTTTGCCTTGTATAGTTTAAAAGTGACATTGCCACAACTCTCCTAACATAAACAGATAGTAAATAGTATGAAAAGAACTGACCTGGCAATGCAATGTCTCTTCTGATGAAATATCCAAAGCTTTTCATCTGATGCCTCCTTGTGCAATATAATCCAATTATTAACTGTAAGCTGTAAGGTACATCTGAAGAACTAGCACAGTGTGGGGTGTTGGGGTTTATATGCAGCCATTAATAATCAAGACCTGGGTAGGGTCCAGTTCCTTTTCAGGCAAGTGAGACTACTATCCTGGCAACCTTTAAGATCAGGTCTATAGGTGGAAACCACCCCCCACTGTGCAAGGCTCTACATTGCATCCTCAATGACTAAGGTAAAGCTAATGTATGCTAACTACAATGCTAAAGAACTGTACTTCTGTCACCACAATTAACATGAGCAAAACTTGCAGTTTAGCTCCATTAAAAAAAAAGATAAAGCAGAGATGTGTTTGAAATAAAAAAAACTTTCTCTCTATTCTCATTAAAAAAAACTTTCTCTTTATTCTCATTATCACCTACCATCGCGACACATCGAGACGGATTTAGTCACGATACTAGATTCTCGATAGATCGCGACAATTTATTTTAATTGTTTCTTATTATTATAAATGCGGTACATCGCGTATCGAGGGAGTCCGCGCACGTTGCGCGCTCGATATGTTAAACAACCTTTTTCCAGTACTGTATATAGTATAATAAATAATCTTGCTAGTTGTAAAGCTACCTTATTTGGCAGAGCATATTGCATGAACTGTTGAGAAAGAAGCAGAGAGTGAACATCAGGTCCTAAATTGAGTTGTATCAGTGTTTTTTAAATTTATCATTAAGCGTTGATGCCACCAATTTTAAAAGCTTGAATCAAGTACACAAAAACATAGACCAGCAACGCATGCTTAAGTAGTGAATCTCATTATTGTCCCCTAAGTGCTATAAATAACATTGTGACAAAAAATATGTGATTTGCATTTGCTACACATTGATGTTACGTTGAGTATTTAAAGTTAAGTAATCGAATTTAGGGGCTGTTGACAAAAATCTTTGCCTTTTTTTATCAGGATTTGAATTATTGATACTTGGATACTTGGAGGCCTCCCTGATGTTTTTGGCCAAAAAATAATAAGAAGGAGAAAAATTCTGAAAACAGTGAAAAACATCCTCAGGCTCTGCACCTATAAATACCCCTCCTGTAGCGGATAAAAGTTCTTTTAACAACTAAGAATAGTTCTTTTTACCTGTTTGTATGGTAGCCTATTTTGAAAACTGGTAACATGATCGTCTTCTGACAAACTCAACCTCTCGTCACCAAACAAGGACCACTCAAAACAACTTCTTTTAGTAAGATTCTTAGTAGCAATCAATATTGACTAATAGATTAGTTATGATGTGGTCTAATGTTTTGATTGTGCATTGAGAACAATGACCATGTGCATGCATATGCACAGGAAAAAATATTAACAACAGACTACAAGGATCGAAGATATTAAAAGTCAAGATATTAAGTCAAAAAAAGACCAATGCTTATATTATTACATTGGTAAAGTCTGCTCGTTTTTTTGAGGTGGGAGGTCCCCTTTAAACCAATTACAGGTCCGTATTTTCCAGGGTTGCCATTATGATTTGAGGAAAACCACACTCACGCAGCCACTTCTTCATAAAATAGGGGCTGAATTTTTTACAGAATCTTTGTTTTCTAACTTTAAACCTGACATATTGTGTAGTTTTAGGTGAGTTTTTGCTACTTTAGTTTTGGTTAAATATAGATACTTGTAGTTCTTGTTTAATTGAAGCATCTCATGTGAGAGTTTGACGTGAAACGTCTATGTTTTTCCTCAACCGAAAGTTGTACCACGTGACATTCCGACCCAGAGAAAAGCCAACCTGTTTTGTTGCAAAATGATGTTGCAGGACCTTGGATTTGGCTAGCTACATGAATTTGCTGGCAAGTGGCCTTGTGCTTATGGAATTCCCTTTGGTGCATGGTTTAGTTCACAACGCAGGTATGTTTAGCAAGTGCCTTTACTACCAGAAGGTCAATCATCATGCCATGTGTGGTAAATTGGGTAGGCATTGTTGATTAACCTAATATATGCATTTAAAACACAGGACCCACATTCATAACACTGTTCCCAACATTGAAGTGGCTGTCCTGTAAAAATATTAGGAATAATAATATGAAATAAATCACACAAAAACACAACAAAGAAACCTCCAGCAGTGTTTTTGCAAAACATTTACAACACAGCACCCACCACTCTGTTTTGATCATTAACATATTCATCTATATTTTCTAAAACCATTTGATCTTCTTGATCCATGACATATAAGTAGGTATAAAACCTGTTTTGACAGCCTTTCTCCCGCGAAATTGCATAGTGTACACATAGCACCAAATCTTTTGATTGTTTTAAGCGCCTGGGCGTTTAATAAATTTTAACAGGGTAACTCTGTGGTGCTAGTTTTTTTATTCTGAATTCGATTCTATACGCATTGCCCCTTTTGTTGCATGGTTGTGAAAAGGGCATGACTGTTTTATCATGAAATTTTGGAGGTCTATACAAGAGATGCTAATTTATTTCAAGCTCATAAGCACATCAGAACAAAACGACAGTAGGAAGGGCGGGCGGGCGAGGCGGGAAGTGTCTGCATATTATCACGTGCTCCATTTCTTGGAAATTCGTACACAACAAAGGTCCCACAACAAAGACGCGATGCTGGTTCAGCAAACCATTGAGCAAGTTTTTTCAGGACGCATGTCTGCGCGGTACATTCCTATTCAATAAGGTAATAAGGTAATTAAAAACTTTTTAGTAGCTAGCCGTATAGGTAGCTAACTGAAGATTTATGTTTGACTTATATATTGCAGATAAATGTTCCTGAGAGTGAAATAATCAGTTTTATTATTGTAGGAGTTGGATTCAAAAATAATCTCAAAATGGTTTTCCAAATGCAAATGTTTTGGCTGATTTGTTTGATTCTGTCATATCTACCAGCAGGTATGTTAGGTTTTTAGGAATGCAGTCGAAATTTTTCTCAAAATGCTTTAGGATGCTCAAAATAGGCTTAGGATGCTTAATGGCAAAAAGATTTATTGGAACATGCTTATAAAAAACAACACATGATCAGGCTCAAAATATACTTTTTTGGAAAAAAAAATATTTTATTTGAATTTTGAACATCAGTTATTACAACTTAAATCTCACTACATACTGGTTAATACAGACAAAGAATAAAATGAAAAACTGCTCATGAAACAAAAAAACATTAAAATTTCACGACATTAGCATATGCTTAAAAAATGACCAAATTTAAGCCTGCAGCAAAAAACATGTGTGTGAAAAATACTAATTACTAAAATACTATGTTAATAATTTGATAATCATTTACATTTACATAACAGGTCCATCTATATATTTAGTACAGGCTGCACTTTATCATTAACCTTCTTTTTAATTTCCTAACATTTAATTAACCACACGTCAACACAAAGTTTTTTTACTGACAATATCCACCAAAGTTTTAAATGCTTTCTCCAAATCCAGTACATTTTATTTTTTCTGCTGAAATTGACTTGCAACAGAAATTGTATTATTATAGGCCCTCCATGATTTCATCTATATGCCCAACTAAGCATAACTACTCTTCTCATTTTTTGTTACAATCAAACCTGCCATTACTCTAGTAAGGTATGGCGCAACCCTGTAAAGTTTGTGTATGAAATAATGACATTGTTACTGTAGCCTTAGGATTTTATGTAGCACCATATGTCACCTGAGAATGAACACCTGTATAAGATGCCTGTGTTAGATGACCTGTCTTTTAAGCATTTTGATAAACGACCACCTGTGATGCAACCAGAAATCACTATTTTTTATCCTCTATACAGGAAAATACCTGGATAGGATGACCATTGTGTTTTTATGTTTGCAATTTCAAAAGTCTCCAACTTTTCTACTGCAAAACGAATGCAAAGTAAAGCGTTTACATTTACATTACAGTCTGCAAAACTTGGAGAACGCAGCACTTGCATAATACATATTAGTTTCCTGCATTCCACCACTAAAACGAAAACAACCTGTACTGAAGTGTTTTATCAGACAAACACCTGCTGAAGACAACCACTTTTTTAAGTCCTCAGAGTGGCCGTATTATACAGGTTTGACTGTAAATGCTTTATAAATTTTACATATATGATAATAAGATTTTTTTTAATGTGCAATGATTCACCAAAAATGACATACACTGAAAATGAAAATTACTAGTTTTAGCTTTTGCACAGAATTGCTCCAAAGGCAAATGTTACTTAAATATTTTAGCAAAAGCTGTAGCAAAATCAATACACCTTCAGGCTGTCCACATAAATAAAAAAGTATTTTTTCTGTCAATATTCCTGTTACATACAATAAGAAATTTATATCTAGGGACTTGTCACATGATCAAAAGTTGTGTGAAAATAATTTTGCAATATTTAGGCATAGTCTAAATAGTAACTTAATGACATCATATTAATTTAAAAATATTTGAATTTTAAACTTTTAGTCTTTGGTTTGTTGCCCCTCAAGGTTTGAATATTGAAGATTTAATACCTCTGAAGTTATTGATATTTAAAGAGCACTTTAAAATGGTCACTTTACTCCTATTTTTCTGTATAAGAAAATTTTAAGCCTCCACCTAAATTTTAGAAAAAAATGTGACAAAAATCATTTTAACGCCAATCATTTATCGTCATAACGTTTGATAGATTTGTTTGTTTTTAATGCCTGACCCCTTGTCCGAATCATAATACATTGCGCTAGATCATACTGCTCCTATTACAAAAAATAGTTACAAAAAATCACATACATATTTATTTATTTCTCTTAAATGGATCATTATTCATTTCAAATGTGCTTGCAAACATTTAGAAATTATATTTAATCACTCTATTTTTCCTTATTTTTAGTTATGGCTGATGATGGTGGTATCCCTACAACCACAATTATAATTATAGTTGTTGTTGTCTGTGTGGTAGTTATAGCAGCAATCATTGTCTTTTGTCTCAAGTTTTCTCAGGTATTTGTTAATAGTTCTTTCAACTAGCGTGATAAAATATGTCATTTTTTTACAACTAGCATTAGAATGTGTAAAAAAATAAATGGTAGTACAGGAAAAAAAACTGGTAATACCGTAATTCCTCTTTTTAGTCCCCTCCCTTTATTTAGCCCCCCTTCTAATAAGCCCCCCCCCCCCCCTCCAGTGACTCAAAAAGTTATTTAGCCCCCTCCCTTTATTTAGCCCCCCGTCTAAAACCTCCAGAATTTAATAAGCTCCCTGGGGGCTAAAAAGAGGAATTACGGTACTTGTGTTTTCTAAGAGCTATACTATTTGTGACCAACATTTAAACTGGTTTTCGGCCTGATTGGTTAGCACTGTAATGTTTTGCAGACCAGAATATATGAAGCAGCTCCTCCATATACTCCCCTCTACAAGTAAAAGTCACTCTTTTAAAAAACTACTTGTACATGGGATAAAACTGAGGAGAGGGTGGAAAAATTGTATTATACATCAAATTTACTTGTCGTTTTTCATGACGGAATACTTACTAATGGCAAATCATAAAATAGAAAACCATACCATTTTGTAAAATAACTTTTTATCCTCTGTTAAATGATTGCATTCACTCTTTATTAGCTTTACACAGAATTGCTGTCATTAGCATTAAATTTAGGCTGTCTTCAGCATTCAACAGGCTAGATCTTTTTTTAATCCTCTCGTCGAGCTTTATGTGTTGCTACAAGTATTTTTTCAATGGATTTTTTTGGTTTTTTAATATTCTGGTCTGCAAAATATCACGGTTCCAATCAATCAGGCCTAAAACTATTCCGAATCTTGGGACACTTGGCTTTTAAAAAACAACAAGGAAATTTTGAATTTACACCTGGGGTTTTTATGTCAAGGTATTTGAACTGTTTCCTCCAAATCTTGTCAGGATAAATCTTTTTTTTTGGCGTAGAACCAATCTGATACGAGACAAATCGCTTACGTTTCTCAACACCAACATCAGTCATTTCTTCCAACTGAGAATCGCATTGCAAATTTACGAAAGTACTTACAAAGGGGTAATTTCCCTAATGGTATCAACTGGCGACACATTGTTGATGATCATTGTGATGCAAGCGAGGACGGTAAAAGTCAATTCTTCAAAAAAGATATGGTTTCAGCGTATTTAAAACAAGCAGCGAGGAATCCTGATCGCATTTTTGAGGATGATAACGCAATTATTTTGGAATCCTCTTTCAATGAGCCAATTGGATACGACAAATCTAAAGACGGCATGAGAAATATTGATCTTTACTGTATTCGAGTTGTTTTTAGCAGCGACAACTTCTTTATTGTAACTGCTTATCCAATCAGGAAAAAGTAGTTGGTGTAAGGAGATATTGTGTCTTTGTGAATAATTGTGGCTGGTAATAGGTGAAGGTAGTAGACGAATACATCAGGATGCATCGAGGTGTGATGGTTTAGTACTCTGTAAAAAGTTTAGTGTTTATGGTTTTGCCAGTTGTAATTTTGTCCTGCTCTGTGTATGCACTTCATTGACTATGTAAACAGGATAAATAGAGAAACATTTTGTATTTATAGAATCCATGTGAAATTTTAAGAAGATAATTTTAGTTGTTGTATGTTCCATACTTTGTAGATATTTTTAAGATTGTTTTGACTGTGTTATGTCTTATTCGTTGTAATCTTTGCGCAAACATTTTGAAAGTTGGTTGAAATTAGTACAATTTTCGAGTTTTGTTTAAATATGCGTCAAGTAAGAAATATAAATATATTTTTATGTACATTGAATATTTTAACGAAAATTAATACAAATACAATAATTTCACAAAGCCATAAATAGTTTTTAAATTTTTTAGATTTTTTTTTTCAAATGTAGTTTCTTTACAATAACATTTGGTATAAAAGAGACCATCGCTTCTTTTGCCTCAAACAGCCTAACCATAATATTTGTAAGATTTTACCTGCATTGCAGAGCGACTCAAAAGGAGATTCTTCTATATGATTTTTTTTCTTGCATGAGCGGATAGTTCTTTGCTGAAAAAACTATTGTTTTGGTTGTGGTTTTGTCAGAACAGAACAATACAAATGATTGTGTAATTTAGAATGTACGTAAAACCAGTTATCACTTTTGTCCGCTCATTTTTGAAAAAATATTTATCAATGAAAATTCTCATTTTAAGTTGTTATTTTCTTCTGTGGTTAGAAAGAAAATTTTTGTTTTACGTATTTTATATATGTATATGCTTGTCGAGTAAAAGATTTTCTACATTTTAGCTGGCAAAAATGATCAGTCCTCGAGCCGATATTTGGCCACTCTTTTATCAATAGTAGTTTTGTTCTACTTTTTTATAGTTGCATATTTAGAGATTGTAAATTTTAAAACCACGTTTTTAAAAATATTTTAGAGAATTTTTATTTAAAAGGAAATTTAAGCCTTCGGAGAAACTAAGTCACTAATTCATTTCCTATAAAAATAAAAATTCCAAACTTTTATACTTTTTAGAAAAAAAGATTTGTTTGTTTATTCTGAGGAATTAAAACTATTTTATGAAGATGAATAGAGATGTAAATTTTTTTTCCTGTTTTTGTAGAATTTCTTGGGAATACTAGTTGTATCATCAAGTTTTAATTGGTGCTTATTGAACTATTTGATTGTTTTTTTTGTGTCGACGACGGCTGTATTTCTTCAAAAAAATTTCATAAAACACGTGTGTGAGATGGACATTGGACACGCTTTACTGCGCAAGAATAAAACAATTTAAAAACGTGATTTTATAAAGTTGGCGTGCTTGGGGTCGAGAGAATTGTTTTAGAGGATTATATCAGGTTTTGTAGTCTGGAAAACCTGGAAGTTTAGCTCTAGGAAAATCTGGAAAAAACTAATAATTGAGATTTTTGATTAAGGCAAAAACTTGTTTATGTTTGTTATCGTAAGAGCCACCTTGATAATGTCATGTCCTACCTGCTAAAATACCGGCATCCGATTATACATCTACCATTGACACAAACATTTTTTTACGCCGCTAAATGGGGAAAAGGTGGAGGAGGAGAAACTCACGAAATAAAGGAACTTCTTTTTTCCACGTTGCATGAAATTCAATACCTAAGATAATAACTGCAAAACTGAAATGTTACAACAGAAGAAGAAACAATATTTGCGGCCGGTGTAGACGGACCTTTAGCATAACCTGCCGATCTGCTAAAATTCATGTCATGCGTGATGGTAAAGGAGAAGTCGAACAATGAAAAAAGTTGACAGTAACTAGGATGGTTATTTATGAGGAGAAAACATATTAGGTTTAGGTAGACATACTCTATACTTCACATGGTTTTGTATCATAGAATGAGTTATTAAAATTTGTCTCTTTAAAGTACTTGAACACCACATGTTTCTCCATGGAGGTATTATACCTTCATGATTTCTCACGCATTTAGTAACGTTTCCAACTGAGAAAAATAAGAACAGACATTACTTACATAAACCGAACGAGCAAGAAAACAAATTAGAAACATGTAGCAGTAAGGGTATTACAGACCTTCCCATCTTCCATTCACGTTTTCTCTCAACAACAACAGTTATATAGGAACACTTCTTCTCGCCAAGCATGTCTAAATGACGAATGTTATTTTGCCTCCCTCCATTCTCAAGTCGGTCATCCCACGTTCGTTATATAAATACTTGATAATCTCTACTGTCACCAAGCTCTTGAAGGGCGTACTCAAAGGTGTACAAACAGACATGGCACGTAATTCGTCATGACAACAGCACATAGTTAAAATTGGTTTCCAATGGTTTTACAACAGAATTAAAACACCAGTACAAAGGATTTTTTATGAAATTTTTATGATAGCCACCGGTGTCCATAATAAACTTTCACCACTCAATGCTGATAGTATAAGTTTCATCGTCAAATACATCTATCGTCAAATAAATCCATCAAAAAACTACGCCTCGGGCTTGTAAGCATACGTCCTTCAGAATTTGCATAAATAGATGTTTCTTTTCACAACAAGAAGTTTTCTCATACATGTGTATGCGATCCACATAATTTTTAGATGACGGTACATTATTTTTGATGGTCTCTAAAACGTACGTGGTTTTCAAGAATTACTTTACTGACATTGCATTTTCGAAAATAAGTTTTTATTACCTGTTACTTACTGTGAGGGTTTTTTGAAAATGACAATTATTTCTCAACCTCGTCCCAAAGGCCCCATTTTCTACAAACAGATAGTTACGACCACATAGAAGATCCAAAAGTTTATTTTTAGTGATCTCATCCCCAGGACTTTTTTAAGTTTCCTACATCTGGGTGTGTCCAGCTGTGAGAAACCCAAAAGCCATGGGGACAAGGTTGTTTAGTGAGCGCATTTAAAATAAAATAAGAAAAGAAAAGAAACAAATGATTTGATTTTAGGTTTTATTGTCACTATGTTTTTTTTGTTTCTCCATTAACCAACGCCCATTTTGCCTTAGTTTCTGAAAAGCTGGTTGCGTGTTTTCGGGGTAAATACTTTAGCATATGATTCTTGTAAATAAGTTCGTCCTTTTCATTAATTTTAAGCGCGTATTTAATTTTGTTTGTATAATGTAATTTAGACAGAAGAATGTTTACATAAAAAATCTTTCTGTAGCCGCCTAATAATTCTTTGTTGTGCGCGTTGTCCGTAAAAATGGGTGGAGTCAACGAAGTTTACAGATCAAAAATATCCGAAAAAAAAAAAATATTCAAAAAATCACACAATAAGTCAATTCCCTTCATCTTCAATAAAACATAGTTCGTGACATTAGTTGATTTAATATGTTATTTAAACTTGTAATTCCTTCTACAATAACACATATTTGTTCTACATCTAGCCCGTAATTTTAACATTAAAAATTCTATTTCAGAGAAATAATAACATTACATACACAATAGACTCCTAACACAGAACAACATCTGCTCAAATTGTTAGTAAAAAATACTCAGTCGCAATTAGAAGGAATGTTTACTTGCCTTCAAGTAAGGGAAATATATTCTTTATGTTCTATATATTGGACTCTTTTCGCTAAATTCAGAATGGAAGACAATGTTACGAAAGTGATCCAATGTCCAATTACGCAAAATAAGTTTCTGACGTCATCGCACGCAAGAATTCATCTCGTTGTTGCGATTGCGATCACAATAGCATGTGTAGTTGTTGTTATTTTTGTCAACATGTTGTTTATCGTGGCTACTAAAATAAACAAGTCAATCCGACGCTCAGTAAACAACCTGTATATACTGTTATCCGTTTCAGATTTATTTCTAGGCTTAACATTTCTTCCGATCAATGCGGTGCTTCTGCCTGGGTATTACAGTGAAACATTGAATTGCAATGTACTGCAACTAAGATCAGTGTCATCTCATATATTTGCTACAACATCCATTTCAGCGATTGCTTGCATAACTGCAGAAATATACCTAGCTGTACACCAACCTTTAAATCATGCTGCTAGAATCAGAAAAAACAGAATGTGTCGGGTCCTAGTTTCCATATGGATTGTATGTATCTCATTCGCATTGATAGCCAACTATGGTTATGATAAGTTGTACGAAGCTTATAAGCTTCTGCAGCTATTTATGGCGTCGCTGTGTTAGCTCTGATGATCTTTTGTCAAGTGAAGATAGAAATGTACCTTCGGAGTCATCAAAGTGTATCGAACTGTCGCAACAAGAAAGCAACAAGAATTGTCAGACTTACCTTGTTAGCTTATCTTTTCTGTTACTTGCCAACGGGTGTAAATCATTTTTATTCTGGCACGGTGGGTGATACAGCTTTTACTGAAACGTATATCGATCCATGGTGTTATTTTTTGGTCGTATTTAACGCTGTACTGGATACGTTTATTTACGGATTTCGTTCAAAGAATGTGAGGAAGGTGATAAACAGACCATTTTCAACGTAAAGAGAATAATTGTTTTGAATCAAAATACTATTTGTAAATATAGTACACCAGTATCAGTGTATTTGCACAATCATATAATCATTAGTCCGCTTGTTCATTAGTTGGCTTACCCCATGGAGGTATATTGGTCTGAGGTCGTAAGGTAACTAAGACACTGCTTTCCTAATCATTAATCACGACTTTGGATTATCATATACACTCTATTTCCTTCCATCGCCCCCCCCTCTCCCTATTCCCTTTTCTTTAAAATATGTCAATATTTTACTTTTCAGTTAGAAATTTCTGAAAAATGACTTTTTTTAACATAAAGAGGATAATTGATTTCCGCCGGCCAAGGTGGATTCTTTAAATCACCTGGGAAGATAGAGAGAGAGATAGAGACAGCGCAGGATAAAGTTTTTACTCTGGCCCTTTTATTTCCAAAGAAAAGAAATGCTGACTTTTACTTTCTTAAAAGCCAATAGAAATGCTTCATTTTATTTTCAGCTAATAGGATCTCAAGTTGTAAGGAAATTTTTTTATTTTTTTTTTAATGAATACATTTCTGCACATCGACATTACATCGCTATTCGTCAGAAAATTAAAAGTATAAAATATAAAGTATATAAGTTAAAAACAGGTTAAAAATAGAATAATTCAAGCATTAACAAGTAAACATGATAAGAAGGAACAGAAAAAGGCTGGGAGGATAAAAGCAGGATAAATCTACGACAAACGGGCTAAAGCATGTCCCAATAAATATTCCTTCACTTTAATTACAAACTTATTAAAAATTGCTTCCTCTCGTATATTCTCCTTCCAAGATAACTCCATTGTTTATTCTTCTCGATCGAGTATTCCAGGTTCAATTCGAGGTTGAACAGGTCGAAGTTACGGTTGACGTTTGGAACACGAGAATATTTTGGATGCAAAATAAAATGTTCGGTTGTGGTTGTTGAGTTTTTTCATGTGAAAAATAATGTATATATCTTTTAAGCTAACTAGCTAGTTTATTTGTTTGTTTACTAGGTAAAAGCTAGCTATAGCTAAATAAAATGATTTCAATTTTATGTGGTTAGTTAGCCTCACTAATTTCTACAAATTAAGGACCACAAAGAAAGGTGGCTCTTCTAGAGTGCTAAGCCACACAGATCTCTAGAATTTCTGCTCAACTAGAACAGCCTTATGTAAGGATCAATCCCAGTTATCTGCTTTGTGCCCCTGTGCTGTACATCGCGGTGCGAAGTCTTGGTTTAGTCGGGTCACACAAACTCTAAAATAATTAAAAAGTTTTAAACTTGAACATACTGCAAAATTATTTTCATATCGTACTCCCAACCTGATAATAAAAAGTCGTAAAAATCGTAATAAGACTAAAGTGTGTTGCGGGCAATGTAACTAGCTATATTTTATTTTTAATTTCAATATGTATATGTTTCAGAATACAAGTGTTTTCATTGTTTATTTGTTATTTTATTTTCGATTTTTTCCGATTTTCAATATTTTGATGAACGTCATGAAATAACGTTTCTTTTAAAAAGCCAATATTTGACCCTTGCCTAATGAGATATCGTGTTTAAGCGAAGTCTTTAATTTTAAAAAAATTGTTAAGCATTGGTAAATTCTAAAAACTAATCATCCGCCTGTGCAAAAACTCATGCGAAGTCGCATGTCGCTGTTGCTACCCGCAGCTATACCATTTTTGGTACAAGTTGAAGATTTTCTTTTTGTCATAATTTCGCAAAAGGTTTTTACTAGCATGTGGTTGGAGTAAATTCTTTTTGGGGGGATTTGTTAAGAAGGAGGTCACCCATAAAAAAGGGATATCCCGTCAATGGTGCACTGAAAAAAGTTGCTGCAGTTTTCAGAAAGGTTGGCTCTTCTAAAAAAGAATCCAATGTAGCTACTATGTATGTTTACTCTGTTATCCTGCATCTCTGTTATTGCAGCCTCTAATAATGCCGCCATTTCTATTTGAAAATAAAAAGTCATGAAAGATTATTTATGTTTCACAGAGCGTTTTAAAGTGACTTTAAATTACAACATTCCCTCTAAATATCCAATCAATCGAAGTGCAATAAAAACTATAATTGAAAAACTTTAATCAGACACAAGAATGATAAAATTAGAAATTTTATTTGTCTCGTGATCGCGTTTTACTTTTAGAAAACTTTACCAGTATCGATGTCAACAAAGCGAACCAGCTCTACTAGGCTGACTTTCCTGATCAAATCTTTAATTACAAAACTGATAAAATATTGAACTACTTGGAACTTTGAATATGTTCAAAAGTATTGGATGAATTGTGTAAAAATTATAATTATAGTTATTATTTATATTTTATGTAGTTTGTAAAATGCTAGTTTTATTTTTGGTATTAAGTATTTACTGTATGGTATGCCTTCATCGTATAGATCTTGAAACGCTGATCAAGAAAATGTATAGGATCATGTATCTTTGACAAACGGTTACAGAGATATTGGGGTTTGAAGGTTTTTGATGACGTCATTAACCCGTCCATTCCGAAACGGATTCGGGGATCCAGGTTTGGGAAAATTACCCAAATTGGTCCTAGGCGGTCCCTAGTTAAGATTGACGTCACCACCTCGTTTCCAAGTTATTTGGCCTCAAAGTTTTAAGTGCACTGTAATGGCTTCATTAATTTAATTTAAGACATTGACGTTACATTCATGTTATTACGTTGCGCCGTAACGTCAGAAAATTTAACATTTGAGACATAACTTTTTCGGCGATATCAAGGGAAAATGAACACATCCACTTTGCCTGTTACAGACACACAGACACACATACAGACACACTCTCCGTATTATTATAAGAGACTAGTCGATAAAACCCGTGGAAAAATCCACTGAGGCAGGCATAAAAATGAAAAAAAAAGCGTGATTTGAATTTTGATGACGTCAGCAACTCATCCACAAAAAAAAATTAGAACCTTGATTTCACGTTGCCTCTATTGTGCACAGCTTAAACTGCTTATCAAGAAAATGTATATGATGATGTGCTTTTGATGAACGGTTAATAAGATATAAGGGTTTAAACATTTTGCTGACGTCAGCAATGCCCGTCAAAACCAAATTTTTTTTTTAGAAATTTGTATACCCGTTGCCTTCATCGTATAGATCTTGAAACGCTGATCAAGAAAATGTATAGGATCATGTACTTTTGACAAACGGTTGCAGAGATATTGGGCTTTGAAGGTTTTTTAATAACGTCATCAACCCGTCCATTCCGAAACGGATTTGGGGACCCAGGTTTGGGAAAATTACCCAAATTGGTCCTAGGTGGTCCCTAGTTCTACGCGGTGAAAAATTATTGACGTCACCACCTCGTTTCCAAGTTATTTGGCCTCAAAGTTTTAAGTGCGCTGCAATGGCTTCATTAATTTAATATACTTTCCTTTGACGTTCATATTATTTTAACGTTAAAAGTTTGGTAAATTACAGAACAATTTTATGGGCGATGTTTTACAGACTTTATCAAAGAAAATAGTGAAGAATATATCGAGTTTGCAAAAGTCACAGACAGACAGACGGAACTGGCGTATTATTATAGAGACTAGTTATTTAAACCCGTGGAATAATCCACTTAAATTTATTTTATTCGTTCGTTTTAAACGAAATCTCGTGGAGATATCCACTCAAAAACATTTAAAATTTATTCTATGTTTCTGATCATAAAATCATTTGTTGTCAGTTTCATTTTAAAGACGCAAACAATTAAAACTTTTGAACGAAATTGACAACTATAATAACAACGTTAATTGCCTGTGACTTTACTCGTATAACAATTTATAACAAAGCTCCCGTCACGGTAAATTTAAATTCGCATGCAATAAAATTCCTAACTAATGAAATCACTTTATTTTATCACATGATTTGTTTTAGCCAAACATCGAAATTCTTTGTTCTTTTCGCCAAAACGTTTTGTTGTTAATTCCATTCAAGCGGGAATAAATAAAACCAATATGTTTTTCATATAACAGTAGACAATAGACACGTGCTTAAGGGAATAATAAAAATTAATTACCCGTGACTTTTGTGTAATAAAGTTTACATCATTACAGAAAGGTTTTTATGAGAACAATAAAATAAATTAACCATGACTTTTTTAAAACAAAAATTTTAAATCAATTTGAAAAAGCACACAAAAGACAGAATAAAAATAAAAGTTTAGCAAAAGTGACATGTTACCGCGGCTGTTTCTTTAGAAAAAACGACACATCCACTTTGCCTGTTACAGAGACACAGAACTGGCGTATTATTATATAGATACCCTCTGGCTCCATTGTCTTAAAAACCCCGAACAACATGAGTCCAAATTTTGGGAAAAAAAGAGCAATAGGATGTGAATTCTTTTGCAATTCTCACTGAAGCTACCAATAATAGCTTTTTTTGTGATCGTTTTTTTCACGTATAATTTGTGAGATATTAAATTCATGTCGGTACGATTGTGATGCAGTTCACAATTGTTGGAATTTGCATAAATAAGAACAAAATGATGCAGAAGTAGTGTAGGTTGAAAAGGTTCGAAAAATAAGAACAGCGAGCCTCGTGTCAGATTTTATTGGTTTTCATAAATAAGCTTGTAATGCAAATAAGGGGAGAGGGTTTTAGGAGGCGGCTGTTCTCTCATAAAAAATATTGAACGCTAAAAAAGTTAACTCATTTTCGATGTATAATTCTAAAATTTAACGTGCATTTCAGGCAATCTAGAGGGCTGAAATTTTAAATATTTCAGCATCGTCGGGCCATCTTAGTTACATAATATATACAATATATGATCCATAAATTTACCATCCCGCCCCTCCAACTGAAAACCTTTGGTTAGCATAGCTTACGGATGTGTGTTTGCACAATTATATAACCAATCCTATTTGTTCACTGGTTGGCTAACACAAGTAAACACGGGCATTATATCTCCCTCTCCCCATCCCAATTTCTCTAAAATATGTCGATATTTAACTTTGCATTTTAAAATTTCTGCAAAACGACGGTGAAATAAGAAGCAAAAAAAAATTCACATGCTCAAAAATTAGTAATTTATTTTCTCCAAATATTTATTGTTTTTTCATGGGTTTGAATGAGAAGAATTACGATTTTATTTCTTGTGTTACCAAATTGTTTCTATATTTTTTTTGCTGTGGGAAAACGAATTACAAATATTTACATTTCGAAACTCAACATATTAAAAATGGCGAGCATGGATTTCTGTTTATTTATCTTTACATTATTTATTTATCTTTGAATTTTTCACATATTTGATTACATTGATGGATTCTCACTCAAACCACATTATAATTCCGTTGTTGTTCGAATTTTCGTAGATTTATAATGTATTTGGCTTCCTTCTTCCCAAGTGTTATCACGCGGTGTTATTCCAACTAATTTCTTTAAACACAACTTTAAGTTTGGCGTTCTAAAGTAGTATATAATAGGATTGACAACGCTATTCAACAGACACAAAGCCATTTGAATGATATATCCCACTGCCACTTCACTTCTTGATTTGTTTTTATCCAAGATAGATGTCATCAAATGGACATTGACAGGTAAAACCATCAACATGAAACAACTTAAAATAATTACAACAGTTCTGCCAGCTCGTAACCGTCTTCCTTTTGATTTTTTGGTCATTATTTTATCAGTCTGTAGTTTACCATGTTTATGAAGCGCCCATATGATCAAAATATAACAACCACTCATAACAGTGAGAGAGATGACAAGCAGGATGATGACAGCTGCATAATATAAACTTTCTGTCTCACCTACCACCTTTAAAAAAGGTATTAAAAAAGGTATGAACCAACAGAAGAAAATAAAAATGTTACTTTTGCGAATGGTCATGTTGTAGTCTTGTAACTTTGTCAGGTGCAAGCATCTATCGTAGCTTATCAATCCAAGTGTGAACACGGATGCACCTATAAAAAATGTTGACAAAAAACGTCGAAGCATCTCCAGTCTACAATGTGTTGATAGTTCTTCTTTTAAAAGCTGTGCCACAAACACTGGTGCAAGAATGGACGAAGCTAGGAAATCAGATGTTGCTAAAGAAGACAAAATTCTATTTGACATTCGATGTAATGGTTTAAATTTGTACAATGTTAATAACACCAGGCAATTTTCCACTGCTCCAAAAACAGAAATTACCCCAAACAAAACTCCAAATGCATATTTCCAAGCATTTGATGGTAAGTCATACAGGGGTGTTTTACATTCCATAGTTGAGTTATTTCTTCAAGGAACTAATTTGAAACGCAATAACCTGATCTTTCATCTATATTTTGGATAACATGTTTATTTGAAGGTTTTATTTGCTTGTGTATGCTATTTTTCTCACTCGAGCACTTATGTTTTGTGCAAATAAGTTATACAAATATTACACTCAAAGATTTCTAATGGATTTGAAATAAGAGCAAATACATTAGCCTCTCATCACACCTCCTTTTTTTAAAGATAGAAAAAGCTGAGTATATAACAGATACAAGTTGAGGCAAGTTTGTGAGAAATTTCTTTCGTCACATACTTTTAAAAATTTGATAACAAATTTATAGAGTTGAAAACTTTAGAAAGGCAGACGAATTGTTTTTGCCAATGGAGGGCCAATATATTGAATGTAAGACCTTTTTTACTGATTTTGAAATTTTCCTGTGTTTGAATAAAGAAAACAGTGCATGGCATGGTCCGTTTCATAACTTCTTTCATGTTTTTTCTGACCTAATTATGTCATTTAAAATGAAAAATAAAAAGTAGCTAAAACAAAAATTCATTTTTACAATTTTAGGAAAATATAGAGCTTAATAGGAGTTCCAAAAGAAGATTCCACAATATTATTATTACCATTTCGAAATGAATTGTTACGACTTATGATCTCCAAACGACGATTTACGAACCCAAGATAGTAATTTTGATTTCGAAATGAACATTTGCGATTCTCATAAAAGAGTTATGTTCTCAATTAGTATGTCGAAATAAAAATGTGAAAATATATAGTTACCTTCCGGTAACAGAAACACCGGATAACTCGAACTTTCAGTATATCGAACCATTGTCTTGGTTCCCTTGAACTTTCGTCAATACTTTCTTATAAAAAAACTCCGGTTAACTTAAACCTTGGATAACTCGAACATTCGTTAACTCGACCCGTCCCCCCTCCCCTTTTTTTGATAACTCGAACTTTTTATTTGAAAAAAGGAAATCAAGGACTAGATTTTTCAGTTTTTATTAACTCCTGATGTAATATAGATAGATCATGTTCTCTGTCAAGGAAAACTCAATTTACAAGGGACTTGCATGCTTTTTCATCGCCAAGATTGCAACTGTTTTCAGTACCTTTGCTCCACATGTTGAAAAATCGATTTTACTCGAACTATAATCTCATCATATATTAAATTCGACTTAACGGGAATTTCTTAACTCGAGCATTCGTTAAGTTGAGATAATTTTCTCGGTCCCTTGGAGGTTCGAGTTACCAGGAGTTAACTGTAATGAAAGTGTAAATAAGCTAAATGAGGATGCTGTTGTTCTGATATTTTATTTCCATATTTTTATTTCAGCATTGTTTTCAAACACAACTTTTAAAACGAATCAGTCATATTGTATAGACACCGATATCGAGCAATATCGAGAGATATCATGAGTTCATTAGATTCATATTTCATCGTGGTAGCATGTCACTTTTTTATTTATTTCGATAAACTAGAAAAGAACTTTCAGATTTGCTACTGATGATAAGAAATGGAATAAAAAAACCGTTGCAAAGTTTAAATTTCAAACAAATTGGAAGTATTTTTTTTGCTCAAGACCGGAAGTTTTTTTACACTCATAATTAATTTTTATGACGACGTCATTAACTGATAGTGCGTAATGATCGTTTGCGTCAGAAATTTGCTGAGATATGCAGTAATTGCCACAATAAATAAAGTGGGTTTTTTAAAATGTGGTCATTAAACGAAGAAAGATTGAACGATGAAAAGTTGCTTGTTATTAACTGTCGGTGTTATTCTTACCACTTCGATCTACTGTATCGATGTAAAGAAATGTATCTTTTATCCATGTCCCGATCTAACCGGCTGTGAAGGTATTTCAAGTTTTTTTTTTATTCGTTCGTTATCGCTACGTATCATCATTTGTAGACGTCTAAAATGCAGGCGACATCACCCGCCCGGGTTTTTTAAAGTGTTAAAATGGCAGAAAACACCGCCTGGGCGGGCTTTTTACAACGGTTATCTCCTCCAAGGGAGTGGTAAATGAAATTATATGATTTCTGATTTAGAGGTCTACGATGGAGGGTGTTGCGACAGGTGTGCAAAGAAGAAAGGGGAGGAATGTGGAGGTCATTTGGTTACAACATGTCAGACTGGATTAGTTTGTTCGAAAGGTTATGGAACAGTTGTCGGAAAATGCGGTATGGTTACAGTTTGTACCTTTAAATTCATAGCCGATTTCTAGCAAAAATCTCGTAAGAATATAATAAAACAGTTTAGAAAATAGCATTATTCTAATTTCTTACGTGAAATTTATCCCAGAAAACAATTCCGCATTGGGTGGTACTAAGTTATGTGACCGTAAAAACGATTTAGAAATCATTTCCCTCCGTACGTTTTAACATAAAAAGTGTAAAACAGAGGGGTAAAAAGTTTTGCAATCTTCATTGCTTAAATCATCTAAAAACGATGTAATTATATATTACAAGTTTTCATCGTTGGTTACAGTAATACACCTTTCCCGAATTAGTTTTCTTTGATGTACCGCTGCTATTTCTAAACTTTTTCAAACAAAATTAACGTGATTTTTGAAATCCTCACCTGAAACTCGATAGACTGTGAAATCTTCAGATTCATACAGCAAACAAACAACCTGTTACAACAGGTTTTTTAATTTTGTCCTAATTAAACTTTGCTTGAAATCGAGGCTTATTAGTACAAGTAGAAAATTAAGAATATTTTGATCGTAACATTAATACCACCAAAACAGCATTTTTACATGTCTGATTAAGTTATAAATTTATACACACAACAATTCAATGATGTTGAATATGATCCTAAAGTCAAAACTTCAAAATTCTAAAATTTAAAAACACATGTAATTCGGGGAACATCTATTGAATATTTGTTTAATATTATTTAATATTACAGGAAGGCCGGTTGATACAGGCTTGTTTTTTTAAAAAATCGTGTACCATCTAATTCTAAATTCTTCTTTTTTTTTACTGTTTTTTTTTGACAATAATGGATTTGTTTCATTACAGTGTGTCCACCACCATGCGAGGGTGTCACTTGTCCATACAGTAATATAATTACAAACACTGTGGACAAACATGGATGTCGTGGATGTAAATGCAGCACAGGTAAGAAGTTGACAACAATCCGGAGTGAAAACAAACGTCTGATTTAAAATTCTGCGCCTTTAAAATCACACAAAATGCCATCCGTGTAATTTGATTGGTTAGTACAAAGCGTACGCGGAAAAAAGTTTAACTTTAGTTTCAAAAACGGAAAGAGTATACCGTTTTGAATGGGGAAATTATCTACCGCGCATGCTTGTACCGTTTCCGTTTTCTTCCATACCGTGAAACAGAAATTTAGCATAAGAATACCTTATTTGTAAAAAAATATTTTTGACTTATGAGGCATTAATTCGGCATTCATAAACTTAGCAAATTTTATATTTTAAATAAGTAAACTTGATCTAATAATTCTATTTTCAGAGTGTCCTGAAGTAAAATGTTCTCCTTGTCGATATGGCTACCTTCGTGACAGTAATGGATGCAACAGATGTATTTGTCGACCCAAACGTAAGCTCTCTTTTGTGAATAATTCTTTGTTATCAAGATTTTATTGTGACTTTGATAGCGGGTGAACTATAGTTATGAGATAACCTACAGCTTTTATCACTTTCAGCATGTCCAAAACAAACTTCGCCATTATGCCACCAGTATTGTCCTTATGGTAACGCCCTCGACTTTTTTGGCTGCGAGCTGTGTAAATGCAGGACCCGAAGTAAGTTGCATATTCTAAAGCCTTTATTATTAACCCCAACTGGTCTGAGGGGCGGGAAGCTAGTAATTTAGCAGCTGTAAAATTCATAAAGTTAGCTATATTAACGCTTCATCAAAATATTAAAACAAAAAAATCTCATGCATTCATTACACTGTTCTACCAGAATAGAGTTCAGTCCGGGGAATGTAAATCATGCCAAATTTAATCTTTTTCTCATCCAAAATATTGAGTGAATTCATATCTCTTGCCAGGATGTCAGACAATGATGTATTGCAACAAGTATTGTCCGTATGGTTATAATATCAGCGATGGATGCAAGACTTGCTACTGCAGATCTAAATGTAAGTGAACTATTAAAATTGTCACCATATATAACCATGCTTTATTTTTTGCGGGTATAAATTTTAGAGATTTTGCTGGATTATGGCTAAACTTGAAAATTTAAGTACCCGCGAAATACTCTTTATTATATCATTCGTGGAAATTAATTTCCACTAAGCATAAAAAGTCGATATATATTTCATTTATTTGATTAAATTATTATTTGCGAATTTTTTTTGTGATTTTTTTCCAACTGCGATATTAGCTAAGTACCAGAAAAAAATAAGCACTTAGCTATGTTTTTTTTTACTCCTAAGAATCTTGCACTTATTATTTTTATGAGCAACTGGCTTGTTACTTGGATTCATTAAACAGTTGTTTAAGGAAAGACGAAATCTTTAAACCTATTTTGCCTTTCATTTGACATAACGTAATTTTTAAATTGCCTATATCCAAAACTGCTCATATTTAAGTTGCTAGAAATCATACACATTTTTAGTACAGTTGCTTTTTAATTACCTCCTTATAGAAATACGTGTAGATGGAGTGAACATACGAATAATTGTGCGTTATATTTCTATAACTTTTATTTATTTATTTTTATTACACCTTCTGCCACTTTATTTTTAGGGTCCATCAAAAACGCCAACTAGTTATTCTATCAACGACACCAAAGTAAATATGTCAGAAAAAGATTTGTAAACAAATTTGAGACTTACTATTTATATATTTGCATGTACACCTTAGTTAATATTAATCGAATTATTAAATCTTTTGGTAATATATTTCTGTTTAGATTCCAATTTATGTTTGGGGACCACTTCTTGCGTGGATTTAATTCAACATTTTCGAGTTAACACATATCAATAGCTAATTTAGTATCACCTGCAAAAGTGTGTTGATTTTTACTTTACGAACGGACACAGACCAAAAACGTAAACCTTAGGATTTACATCCAAAATTTTGTAACCATAATAATCTTCTGGTATGCATCGCAGGGATCACGGAATTGAGTTAAGACCGACTATCATTAAAATATTCTTGAACTAAAACTGCTCATGTTCATCTTCGCCATTCTTCGTAACTCATTTTCTGTATGTTTTGCATGGACACACTTACCAAAACGATATGCGATGAAACAATAGTTATCTTCAGCAGCAACCAAAGACATATTATAAAATAATTTAAATGATAAGGGTTTGAGTCCTAAATTTTTAGAGTTGGGTAAACTGAAATTTGCTCATGACTTCCTCCCTGACCAACCACCCCTTACACACCTCTCCTACCTGAAAATAGCAAACTATAAGAATTGTCGCGAATATAATTGTTGCAAAATTAACAATTTTATTTTCAATTGATCGACATATTTTTAAAATTGTGTTTACATTTACCTTCCGTCGTATTGTCCAAAGAATAAGAAATACGTCATCGTCATATGGCAGGTTGTTTTTTCACCAAGATCTACCACATGTTATTGGTGGTCATAGGCTTATGCTTTTTAAACTTTTTCATCCTCGACTGTTCTTATTTGCGTTTTCCCATAAGTAGAAAGAATCTCGATCAGAATTACAGATTTGAATAATTTTTGGATTGGAAGAAAAACACGGTGTTTAAGTTATGTTATTGTGAAAACATTCGAGAGAAAATATGTTCGGAAATAATTATTTCTTAGTACTGCTATCATTATTTTTCTTATAATATATTGAAGGAATTGAGGCTACGCATGTTCTTAATATGTTCTCAATTTTCAAATCTTAACCTTAACGTTCTTAACAACTAGGTTTTTATAAATAAACATGCTGTGCACAGGTTGTCATGCTGTACACAGTGCCGTAACCGCCGAGGGGGCCAGGGGGGCACAGCCCCCCCCCAATAATTTTCCTACTAAAAAAACAAGAAAGAAAGAGAGAAGAAAAAGCGAGAGAGAGAGATTTAGTGTCATTTCTCCAAAAGTTAGATAACCCAAGAAAACTACTTTTGTTTGACGTTATAAAAGTAGGAAAACTGATGTTAGTTATGCCTGCTACAAATGCTGTTAGCTAAAGATGTTTTTCACCTTTGAACCGCGTAAAAACTTGCCTTCGAGCTACAACCAGATACACGGATGAATAATCTGATGGTACTACATATTCACAAATCATACACTGATAATATGAAGTAGCAAACAAATTTATTAAAAAGAGAGAAAGTCGTTCAGGAATATTTGGATCCTTCCCATAGATCATTATTATAAAAATCACTGAATGTTTTAGAGAGGCTGGGAGCACATTTTAAAAAGTCCAAATGCGATGCAATCCAAATTTTCAAAAAAGTGCCAGCACCCCTAAAATTTCTAGTGTTCTTATCAATTTTTTATATTATTGTAGATATGTATCTCTTTCTATCTTTTGGTTTCTGATGGAAATTTTTATCTAAATTTTGATGCCAATTAAACAATGCATTTTCTAAATTACTAAAATATCGAAACATTCATCGTGATTTTTAACATTGAACCATGAGATCGTTGACGTCTGGAAGGGCATTTTCCGCCAATCTAGAGATGTAAAATTTGAAAATTTTCCACTAGGCTCCCACCATGGGGGCGCCTCGGGTAGTCACTATATAAACCGAAATTCATATATGTAATTTTTCTATATAGCCCCCCCCCCCCCAATATTAAAATTGTGGTTACGGCACTGGTACACAATAAATATTTGGCACAACGTGCTGACATTACTAAAGCTGTTTATTCACACTTTTATAATACACTCAAATATCCACCTAGCTGCAAATAGCATTACCATCACAAAAACATCCGAAAATTATGCGACTTGTTAGCTAGCTACTTTTAATTTCAACCATCACAAGTGAAAAATAAAGGTTTAAACCAAGTAATGAAGTATGTTAGCTGGGATAACTCGAGAACATAAAACGTGCTTCTCGGTCCCTATATGTAAGTAAATATTTATATGTGAGTAAATATATAATACAAGGTTGGTATGTCGGCGAAAAGGGTCATGGGGTTCAATTAAACTTATAAGCAAAGAAGCAAAAATGAAGCAGTAACTGGGATATAACGAAGTTGTGGCTAATCTCGCCGGTTTCGAAGTTAACTTCTTATACTTTGTTTGACGTTGGTACTGCGAGTAATGTCCCAGTGATTTCAAACGGAGGAAGGACTAGAACGATAGTGGTACCACGTGATTTATTTTTTACACCCTTATTAGGCTGCAAAAGGCCATATTACACCCTTTAGAGGACTGTGCGCGCAGTCGACGGTGTTCTTAAGGTCTGAAGTCAAGAAAAACCTCCCTTTTTTCAGCCAAAATTGTGACATGGATTCTTGCCTCGATATTTCGAATCCCATGCATGTTTAAGCTTCAAATATGGAAGTTTGTCAAGGTTAGTAGAGTTACCTGAGGGATGCAGTGTTGGATTTAAAACTATATGAAACAATAATGTTTTATCTCTACTTCATAAGTTTTGACATATTTCCAAAAATATGAAAGAAGGCGGTCGTTAAAATCTCGACTTTCTGTTAAAATCGACTCAGTGTAACAGGAGCTTAAAAACATCTCATATTACATTCTGCTCACGTGGTAACCAAGCTCATTAGAAAGTGAAACTTTTGTTTGAGAGAAAATAGATGTCTTTAGGTGAAAGATAACAGTGGGTAAGTATCGTGGTAACATATAATACTTTAAAGAGAGAAAAAATGATTTTAATTGTAATTCGAACCATGGTGTTTCAGTCAACATAAAAACTGTCTTCATTTATAAACTTTTCTGTCAGTTATTATCCTCGTTCTATTTTTATTTCAAGTTTTATTTTCGCCATTTTTCTTTTATATACGTTTAGCAACGTTGTTTGTGTTTGTAAGGCTTCTCCCGAAGAAAATTATTCATAAGAAAATTATATTCTTATAAGTTTGTCACTACAATTCCAGACATAATATTTTTGCAAAAGGCTTTTTTGGCTATTTCCTGAAATGGCAAAACGACATCACTTGGCCAAAACTCAGCAGCCGGTGGGTTGCAAAAGTGGCAGGGGTGTAGGCCAAATAACCAAAGTCGAAAATGCGCTAGCTAGAACAACCCGCTCCCTGACCCAGGAAGGTCCGAAAAGTCGTGGAAATCAGACGTGCTGAAATTAAGCACAAATAAGCACAGTAATCGAAAAACCTAATTCCGAAATCCGCTGTGAACATTGACAAGTGAATATGACAAGTTCGGAGTGCGTGTTACTTGCATAGAGATGACTTTCTCGATTGTTTGTGGTCACGAGCTTGGAAATTGTCGTTTGCAATAATGTACGTCAGGGATTGTAGTTAAAACACAGACGAAAGCATTTTTTTTTTTTGCAACGTTGGCAGATTTTTATTTTGTGTAATAGCCGCCAACTTGCGCAATGTTTGTTTAACCATAACACGTGATTTCCATATTTAAAATGGTAGCTGAAACGCTGTGCAGTGAGTTAGTGTTTATTTTGAAAACGAGATTGTACAAAGAGAAGAGATGAGACAAAAAAACAAAAACGAATATCCGTCGTTGTTACTTCTGTGTTTATATGGTAAAATTTGACTCCGAAACAATTATTTTCATCACATCTTAGAGACAGGAGAGTATAGTACATATTTTGCCCTGGCGTGCAGTTTTCTAAATTAAGGCGAGTCAAATCATTCCGTTTTCTTGTTCCGTTCCGGTTTTTATCTCATACAGTTTCCATATTTGTAATGGATGCTGTATATTTCTTCTTGTCTTATTTTTTAACTTTTTATATTATTTGAAAAAAAGAGATATTTATACTGAAGCAATTGTTTATTTTATCATCACATAATAATGCAATGCATAAAATGTAAGCTGTGAAGATAGAAGAAACCATAGCTTAACAGAATTCACTGTATTCTTACATATTTGTCAATATTTGATTCTGTTGATAACCTATCAACAGAATCAAATATTGACAAATGTCACCTAATTGATATGATATAAATGTTATGTACAGTGCACGAGGTAAATTCGTGCCAAGACCTCTTTGCGGTTTGGGTCGAGGTTGGTGTATGATAAAAAAACATACTGAAATAATACCTTCATTTTATTACCCTAATAAAAACTAATTTCTTTTAAAGAATGCAATATTTTAAGACTAATGCTTCAAATCTACTTATAGATGACTTGCCAATGTTTACAAAAGTTAAAAAGTTTGCGGTTTTTTTGCACATGCGCAAGCATTTCTGTAGGTAGAAAATATAAACAACAGACCACAGTAATCAAAGAAATCCATCCAAAAAAAGGAATATTCGCTCAAAGTTAGTGAAATTTTAAGAAGAATTAGAAGAATATAGTTAAAATTTAATTCCAGTTCCTCTTGGATCTTATGCTACCACAATAAATCTTTAATCTTCATTAATAGCCAATTTACCCTGTGCGAGTCCTGCTTTTTTACCTACACAAAAGTGCGCGCATACCCATTGTTCTCAAAATGAAATCAAAACAACTACGTCACGTGGAAAGTGGTCTATAGTCTAACCATTAACCACATACAAAAAAATATTTAATAGCCGTCACTTCTGGAGACTGAACGTAGAATTTATTCAATTAAGTTTGCTGTAGTTCAGGATGGTTCAGGGTACTATACCGTCATTACTCTAATTTCACGTGTCCTCAAATTAACGTGTTTAGACGTTTTTGTCGAAAATGAACGAACTTATTTCCTCTAATTATTAACGTGAGCAGTCAAGTTTTATGTATTTTTCTTTTACATCTAATTTAACGCAACAAGGGTTGAATATTCCTCTAATTATTACGTTATTTCACAAAAAATAATCACTCTTTTCTTTAACTTCTCTTTACACCTGTAACCAAAAAAAAATATTGTTCAAAAATAGTAATTTTATAAATATTTAAATGGATCTTCATCATCGTCAATCGTCAATGTTCGTCAATGATTTTCTAGGCGTTTTTCATGCACTATTTGTAGAAATTCCCGCTTCTAACTTTTTCGTGATTGGTTGTGGTAACCATGTTCAATCTTTTTTCTTTTTAAAATATGGTTGTTCTTTAAAAGTGAACGTTACGGGGGACAGGCGTTATTCATTTGACCTAGCGCAAGGTAGTATGGAGATAACAGATTCCAATTCATTTCAGCTAATACTGAACTATTAAAACAAATAGAGGAAAAGACAAAAGTGGAGATGGAAATGTACGAAAAGGGGAGAAAAGAGATGTAAGAGAAATGTTTGAAGAAAAAAAAATAAATAAATAAAAATAAATTTATCAAAAAATTTTTCGTTGTTTTTTTCCTCTAATATTGCGCGATCTCAAATTGACATTTTCATTCGAGGTAATTTCCTCTTATTTTTTACGCGACTCCATCAAAATAATTTTTTTTTCCGACGCGTTAAATTAGAGTAATTACAGTATTATCTTGTGTACCTTGAGAGAAGAAATTGTTGCGCGACAAAAAGTTGACGGGATTGACGGAATTTAAATTGACGAAAAACAAACAAAAAAAAAATTTCGTTGGAATTTAATTTTTGTCTTGTCTGCCAAATCCGCCGATCTTTCTCACCACCACAATTTATTTCCTGAATGTAACGTAATCCCACTGTATGTACAGAGCTTTTGGCATATCAGAAAAATAGACTTTGAGTTACAATAACCGTCTAAAAATACATTAAGCTTACCAAAAAATATATTTAGTAAAATCCTAAGAATAATTTTCAAGATGGTATCTTACGTGAAGTTTAGTCAATCACGGAAAGCAAAGGCCTACATCATTAGAGCCATGTTTGGTTTCCTCATACTTCTGTTGATAGCAGGTGTGGCGGTGCTAGTTCTCCTTTACGGTACGAAGAAAAATGAGAACACTGAGAAGAAGGTGGAACCGGATCACCACTGCAACAACACATTATGTGAAGTGAGATGGCACTTCCTATCAGCTCTTGATAAATCTGTAAATCCATGTGATGACTTCTACCAATACGCATGTGGTGGATGGTTGTCAAAAAATCCAATCCCAAATGGAAAATCAGAAATTTCAACCATCTCACAACTTCAAGAAAGACTCTTCAAAATCGAGAAATCAATTTTAGAGAACAAGGAAAATGAAACATTAGACAGCGAGGCAAAGAAAAATATGTTTCGATTATTTGAGAGTTGCATGGATGTAAATGGAAAGAATAAATTGGGCACAACACCAATGGCAAACCTATTAAAAAAGTTGGGTGGATTTAAAAAAGTTACGTATGACATCTCTGATGCAGTGAGAACAAACGCGTTAATGCAAAAGGTTTTTAAAGAAGCAAGCGTTTCTCCATTGTTCGAGTTTACTGTTGGTCCTGATCTAAAACATTCGACCAAAAACATTATAAAAGTAGGTCTAATTTTGACATAATTTCCAACTCAATTAAAGTTTATCTCCCTCTTTAAAAAGCAAGTTGAATTCGCATGGAAGGCTTTAGAACACTGTCTAGAAGTTTTACTTAAGATTTTGAACTCTAAAGTTCCACTGTTCATGCATGACATCATCAAGTAGCTGTGAGCGTAGCGTTGTATTGTGTTTAACTTTTTAGTTTGGCGTTTCAAATGCACGAATTCATATATTTGCATACTTATTAATAGCAAATATTTGATGATGTTATAAGTTTGCGTAATTATATCCGGGAGGTAAGCTTATACCCCATTCACACCTAATAAAGCTGGTTTTCATTAAAACTCGGTTTTTACCATTCACACCTAGAGTTCCAAACCCATTTACCTAGACAGGTTGTTTTATTACAACTAGGTTCATCAAAACTGTCTTTATTAAAACAGGTTTTACTGTGTTATAAACTGGTATATAGTTTTTTAAAACCGACGTTGAAACATGTTTTAACTTTAGGTGTGAATGGGGTATTAAACTATATTTAATATAGGCTATTTTGTCCCGTGTAAGTATGGGGGTCTGTGGGACCTTGGGATTGGATATAACTCTGACATGATCATACGAATGACATAAAAACTAAGGGAATAAATTAGCATAATTAATAATTTTGCAACATAAGAGCATGAGTACTGACAAAATCCCAAAAAATCCCATATTTTTTTGGAGAAGGCTAAAGGCAGGGTTGAATGGTTATGTCATTCGCAAAATCATATTTGTAAAAAATGGATATCTAAATATCTACTTTAAGTTTGGACATCCAGGAAGTGCATTTTTGGAAAAAGAGGATTTCGAAAACAGGCGATATGGATTTCAACACATGTATGAACGATTTATGCAACAACTGGTATCGGCATTTACTGACGGATTGACTGTCTGGGACAGCAATAGCATCGCTTCTAATCTTTACGATTTTGAAAAAAGTCTTAACAAGGTAAATACGAAATTTATTTAAGAAAACTCTTATCTTTTATTCCAATTATTTACAATTTACAATATTTACTTACATTATTTTTATGTGAGTTCATTTTGAATTTATTTTTAGATACTAATATCCAGCAAAACATCAAATTCATACAATGTATACCCAGTTTTCGATCTCCAAATATCCTGGATGAACGTAAGTAGATTGACCAGTTTTGTTGTTATTTTAGTTGGTATGAGTGTGTCGTTGAAAAACGAAATCAATCTGTTCTTTTTATTATTTTTAATACACCCCTCCGTTTGAAGAGGGGTGTATTATTTCCTGCGCACGTTTACAGCTGTATGATTCAACAGACATTTCTGGAAATTTTAGGGGGGGGGGGGAAGTGCTATCGGAAGCTCTTATCTTTTAATAACTGCATCATTTTTCTGTATAATTTTACAAGCGCGTAGCGCTGATACATGGTTAGAATTAATTAAATATATTCAACTTTTTGAGTTTAAAGATGAATTGTTTAAACTAAATATTATGGTGACAGATAATAGTAATAGATGCTATTATGAAAAACCATTTTCGTGACAGATGGAAGATAATTCGATGTGTTTTCAAAATGATAATTTGACATGTTGTAAAAACAATCACTAGTAACAAAGATAATGTCAATACACTTCATCAATAAAAGTCTTTTTGTTGCGTGAAAATTAAGAAACTTGTTAAGAAACTTTTTCTAGTTGGCCGTTTGCTTGGTTTCTTATACAAAATACGTTTATTTATTAGTTTTTTTATTTCGACAAGTCAGACTTTGTTGATGTCAGCACAGAACTTTCGTTACGAATCGTTTTGTTTATGATGATAAATAATTTAAAAAAAAAGAAATTGAACACTTAGCGACATTCTGTTATTTGTTTTTTTTTATCAAAGACATGTTTTAAACACAACAGAGTAGCTACTGATATCATGAAAGTAATTTACCGTAATCTCTATAATAATAAGCCAGTTCCGTCTGTCTGTCTGTGACTTTTGCAAACGCAATATTTTTTATCACCCGAATGCGCGAGTTTGTCGAGTTTTTTTGTTTTGTTTACATTTGTCTCGCAACCGTTAGAGACCACGTGATAGAAAATAAGCAGTATGATTCGCTCAAATACGTACTTTCGAACGGGACGGTATTCGAATAGAAAGTTTCCTTGGCGTAAAAACAAACAAACATAAAAATCTCTCGACAAAAGGCGAACTAAAGAAGCGGATAAAAAATGTCTTATTTTCGACGATCCCTACGAGTCATAAAAAAGTGCAGATATTAAGAGCAAGGAAAGTCAAAGTGAAGAAGTGGAGTGGATTAAAAAAGCATATAATGTGGAACAGGGTTAACATCGACACACAAAACAACAACAAAGGAACAGTCCCTTCGTCTTCAAAAAAGTGCAAAAAGTGAAATGGTAAAGTGTTTCAAAAAAGAATATATGAGAAAGAAAGAAAAGTCCAAGTGAAGAAGTAGAAGTAAAAGTAGAAAAGTGAAGTTGGAAGCCACAATAAGTTACTTCGGAAGTGAAGAGTGGAGCTAGAAGTAGTAAAGTAAAGTTAGAAGTAGAAAATGAATGCTAGCGTTTCAAGTTCAAGTGACTTGGAATTCAGAAAAAAGTAAGAACTTTGATATTTTTAGACGTTCCGTTTTTATATGTAGGACACTTAAAATTGCCAAGGAGAATCGTATTCTCAAAAAAAATCCATTAGAGCTTCAAATTCTTAAAGTTTACCGCGTTTTTTGTTTTGTTTTTTATGCATAATTAATGTGTCTCCTGGTGCGCAACTAATGTATTTGTCCTAAAATTCAAAATGCTACATAAAGCTGTTAGCTGGCTACAATGTGCTGGCGAAATAGAAAATTCTGGTTTGTTGAACTAACTGCAAATGTCATAATTTTTACATAGCTATTGTTTTCCTTTATTATATGTTTTACTAAGCACAAATGGCTAGCTATAGACGTAGCTAAGTCTCCCCAGCTTAGGTATATTTAACTGGGTGTCCTTAGCTACTGTTAGCTAGCTAATGTTAGCTTCAAGAAGGCTCCATCCCATAGTTAGCTCTAACCTATAAGTTATGTTGTTATTCCTCTTTTTTTTAGGTATTTATAGCTACCTTTAGTCAAACTTTTCTTCTTTTTTGAACACGAATTATGATGTAGCAAGCTAGCTACAAAATCTTTCTTGAACCTTTAGGATAGTGTGACTCATGTTAATGCCCATAGAGTATAGTTTTTTTCACATTACCTGCAAAATCACAAGTGGAACAAATTTTGTAGAATTTAAAGTGTGTGTGTTAAGTTATTTTTTATTGTTTTGTTTCTGACATCCTGTTAAACTTTTGTCAGCCTACATGTAAAATGCCAGGTTTTTTTACAGGGGTTTTTTACATTTGATTGGAAATTTACGTGGGTTTATGACTTTGGGTTAAAAAAAATTATGAGAGGATGGTAATATGGTTAAGTCAGTTTATATTGTTTGTGTTGCAAAATGCTGTTTTTTGAAATTTTGTGGAAATAGACCACATGCAATATATACTGAAAGAACAAATTTTTGTAGAATCAGACTTCACTATAAGCTGATGTCTTTATATTTTGTAATATAAACTATTGTTGGGGAGAACTAACTGTATGTAATGTCATTTTTGCTGGAAGAAAATTCCATGGTTTCACGGTTTTGTTTTTCTTGATAAATGTTTGCTGATGATAAAAAATACTTAATGTTCTGACTGAAACTTTTTTTGTGTTTTATATTTTGTAATCTAATGGGCGAGGACTGTATATATACACTGAAATGACTAATTTTTCTAAATTTTGATGTGTTTTATATATATACCCTTTTTGTGGAAGATTAATGGGTAATGGCAATATACGACATGCTGAATGAAATTATTTTTGTTGATTTAGATGTGATTCTCAAAAACCAATCTGTTTTACATTTTGTGTAAACTTTTGTTTACGAACCTTATACAATGTTTCCAAAATAATGATTTTTTTATTCAAGTTTATTCTTTGCTTATTGATTTTTTGACATTTAGGTTCAAAATTGTTGGTAAAGGGCAGTACAGATCATCAAACTAAAAAAGAAAATTTTTTGTGTTTTTAACTGGTTGATTTTTACATTTTGTGTAAATTTTTGTGGGAGAGGATGGTATGCAACTGAAATGACTGATTTTTGTAGATTTAAATTTGATGTTTTCCAAACTATGGCTTTTTCATATTTTTGTATAAGCTTTTAAGGGAAAGACAATATTTAAAATGTGTAAATATAACTTATTTTTGTTGATTTGTGCTCTTGCAGGCCAACTTTTTGACATTTCAGAATAAAATACTGAGGGTTTTCAACATAATCACTTATAAGATGTACATATTTCAGATGCGTTATTTCTGACATTGTTATTATCCGTGTTGTGACTGTTGGTGTTGTAACTGTCGGTGTTGTAACTGTCGGTGTTCTTACTGTCGGTTTTGTGAGTATTGGTGTTGTGAGTGTCGTTGTTGTAACTTTTTATCATCTAGATTTTACACCTTGCAAGCTGTTCTTTTTTATTTTGTGTAAGATTTGTGTGGAGGATTTAATGCGATTTGACATTTGACATTTTGTGTAAGATTTTAAAAACATTTTTTTTTTTGTATATATATGCACTACTGACGTCAGCAAAACATCTAAAGCAACCTATTTTTCATTGGCTTTTTGCCTAAGTGGATTTTTCCACGGGCCTTATCGACTAGTCTATATAATAATACGCCAGTTCCGTCTGTCTGTCTGTGACTTTTGCAAACGCGATATTTTTTACCACTCGAATGCGCGAGTTTGTCGAGTTTTTTTGTTTTGTTTACATTTGTCTCGCAACCGTTAGAAACCACGTGATAGAAAATAAGCAGTATGATTCGTTCAAATACGTACTTTCGAACGGGACGGTATTCGAATAGAAAGTTTCCTTGGCGTAAAAACAAACAAACATAAAAATTTCTCGACAAAGTTCTCGACACAAAAGGCGAACTGAAGAAGCGGTTAGAAAATGTCTTATTTTCGACGATCCCTTAATCATAAAAAAGTGCAGATATTAAGAGCAAGGAAAGTCAAAGTGAAGAAGTGGAGTGGATTAAAAAAGCATATAATTTGGAACAGGGTTAACATCGACACACAAAACAACAACAAAGGAACGTCTTCAAAAAAGTGCAAAAAGTGAAATGGTAAAGTGTTTCAAAAAAGAATATATGAGAAGGAAAGAAAAGTCCAAGTGAAGAAGTAGAAGTAAAAGTAGAAAAGTGAAGTTGGAAGCCACAATAAGTTACTTCGGAAGTGAAGAGTGGAGCTAGAAGTAGTAAAGTAAAGTTAGAAGTAGAACATGAATGCTAGAGTTTCAAGTTCAAGTGACTTGGAATTCAGAAAAAGTAAGAACTTTTCATATTTTTAGACGTTCCGTTTTTATATGTAGGACACTTAAAATTGTCAAGGAGAATCGTATTCTCAAAAAAAATCCATTGGAGCTTCAAATTCTTAAAGTTTACCGCGTTTTTTTTTTTTTTTTTTTTGCATAATTAATGTGTCTCCTGGTGCGTAACTAATGTATTTGTCCTAAAATTCAAAATGCTACATAAAGCTGTTAGCTGGCTACAATGTGCTGGCGAAATAGAAAATTCTGGTTTGTTGAACTATAACTGCAAATGTCATAATTTTACATAGCTATTGTTTTCCTTATGTGTTTTACTAAGCACAAATGGTAGCTATAGACGTAGCTAAGTCTCCCCAGCTTAAGTATATTTAACAGGGTGTCCTAGCTACTGTTAGCTAGCTAATGTTAGCTTCAAAAAGGCTCCATCCCATAGTTAGCTCTAACGTATAAGTTATGTTGTTATTCCTCTTTTTTTAGGTATTTATAGCTACCTTTAGTCAAACTTTTCTTCTTTTTTGAACACGAATTATGATGTAGCAAGCTAGCTACAAAATCTTTCTTGAACCTTTAGGATAGTGTGACTTATGTTAATGCCCATAGAGTATAGTTTTTTTCACATTACCTGCAAAATCACAAGTGGAACAAATTTTGTAGAATTTAAAGTGTGTGTGTTAAGTTATTTTTTATTGTTTTGTTTCTGACATCCTGTTAAACTTTTGTCAGGCTACGTGGTGTAAAATGACAAGTTATTTTTACAGGGGTTATTGAAATTACATTAGAAATTTATGTGGGTTTATGACTTTAAGTTAAAAAAAATTTATGAGAGGATGGTATGGTTTTCTGTTTATATTGTTTGTGTTCCAAAGTGCTGTTATTTGAAATTTGGGTAAACTTTTGTGGAAATAGACCACATGCAATATACTAAAAGAACAAATTTTTTGTAGAATTACACTTCATTTGTAAGCTGTTGTGTAAGCTGATGTCTTTTTGTATTTCGCATTATAAACTTTTGACAAGTGGAACAAATTTTGTAGAATTTAAAGTGTGTGTGTTAAGTTATTTTTTATTGTTTTGTTTCTGACATCCCGTTAAACTTTTGTCAGCCTACATGTAAACTGCCAGGTTTTTTTACAGGGGTTTTTTACATTTGATTGGAAATTTACGTGGGTTTATGACTTTGGGTTAAAAAAAATTATGAGAGGATGGTATATATGGTAAGTCAGTTTATATTGTTTGTGTTGCAAAATGCTGTTTTTTGAAATTTTGTGGAAATAGACCACATGCAATATATACTGAAAGAACAAATTTTTGTAGAATCGGACTTCACTGTAAGCTGTTGTATAAGCTGATGTCTTTATATTTCGTAATATAAACTATTGTTGGGGAGAACTAACTGTATGTGATGTCATTTTTGCTGGAAGAAAATTCCATGGTTTCACGGTTTTGTTTTTCTCGAGAATTTTACAAAATTTTGTAGGGATGAATGTTTGCTGATGATAAAAAAATTATATATACTTAATGTTCTGACTGAAACTGTTTTTGTTTTTTATATTTTGTAATCTAAACGCGAGAACTGTATGCACACTGAAATCACTTTTTTAAATTTTGATGTGTTTCATAACCTTTTTGTGGAAGATTAATGGGTAATGGCAATATACGACATGCTGAATGAACTTATTTTTGTTAATTTAGATGTGTTTCTCAAAAACCGATCTGTTTTACATTTTGTGTGAACTTTTGTTTACGAACCGTATACAATGTTTCCAAAATAATGATCTTTGTTGATTCAAGTTTATTCTTTGCTCATTGATTTTTTGACAATTAGGTTTAAAATTGTTGGTAAAATGCAGTACGGAACTAAAAAGGAAAAATTTTGTGTTCTTAACTGGTTGATTTTTACATTTTGTGTAAATTTTTGTGGGAGAGGATGGTATCCAACCGAAATGACTGCTTTTTCTAGATTTAAATTTGATGTTTTTGAAACTATGGCTTTTTTATATTTTTGTATAAGTTTTTAAGGGAATGACAATATTTAAAATGTGTAAAGAACTTATATTTGTTGATTTGTGCTAACTCTTGCAGGCCTCCTTTTTGACATTTCAGAATAAAATACTGAGGGTTTTCAACATAATCACTTATAAGATGTACATATTTGAGATGCGTTATTTCTGACATTGTTATTATCCGTGTTGTGACTGTCGGTGTTGTAACTGTCGGTGTTGTGACATTTTGTGTAAGATTTTAAGAACATTTTTTTTTGTATATGCACTGCTGACGTCAGCAAAACATCTAAAGCAACCTATTTTTTTAATGGCCTTTTGCCTAAGTGGATTTTTCCACGGGCCTTATCGACTAGTGCTTTAAATAAACGCCCGGGGCGCTTATTAAAATTTTCGATTTTTTTTCTTTTCTTTTGCCGATGGAACACATATATTTTTCACATAATATTTACATCATCATTAATATCGATTGATGAGGGGACGACTATTACAAGCGGGCGTGGGCGTTTAATTGAGGGGAGGGGCGTTTAAAAAAAGGGGGCGTTTAATCGAAGCATTACGGTATGTTCACTCTGGCTTGCCTCATGCAATTAATTAGAGTTAATTTGAAAGTAATCAGGTCTATCTATTTTTTTCGTGACGTGACAATTCGTTTGAATGATGATGGAAGTCTTTTAAGGAGAACTGTGGCAGTAGTTTTCTTTAAATGGGGTTACTATGGAGTCACCCCAAAGGGTTTGATCATGATTTCACGATAATGCAGTTGATCTACAAGTGAGTCTCCAATGTCTCCACCAAACGGACTATTCAATTTTTCCACATTCAATATTCGTAACTTTTGTCTGCCATTATTTGTCTGTTAACGGTTTTGCGCTAGAGCAGAAAATGAAGTCGAATGGAAACGAGCCTTCAGTGTTAATTTTCTGACTTTTTATTTTAAAAAATTATTAAAAAAAAAATCTTCTTTTCGTTAACTACGGCTACCCAAGCTAATTTTATACAAGATTACTACACAAATTGAGAGGATACTGAAGCTTGAGTATTTCCATTTTCTTTCTTTAGATTTTTTGGAGTAACTTCTTAAAATCTGCTTTTAATGACACTGGCAAGAACATTACATTAGATGAGAATGTTCTTATAACAAATAAAAATTACTTCGATCAACTAGACTTCTTATTGTCGACAACTTCTTACAAGTAAGTGATATTTGACATGTGATGTGATAAAGACATTTTCTATTTTATTTTCTATGATATTTACAAAAATAAAAACAACAAAAATGGTGAAATATATGGCCATATTAAGATTACTATTTCTTCTTCAACCTCCAGCACAATCCATAACTATATGATGATGAAAGTTGTGATGCATTACTTGGATGCTTTACCCGATAACATTGTCCAGTTCTTTACGAAGCTAATAGCATCGATTAGAGGTCCTAAAACCCCTCCCCCTCAATGGCAAACATGCATATCAGTGACAGATAAACATCTTGGATTAGCACTTGGAGCTGCATTCGTTAAGAAAGCATTTTCTGAGAAAAGTCACATAGAGGTGAGTAGATAGTTGCAGTTTTAAACTTTTCAATAAAATGTTGAAATTCAAATTAGGGTTGTAGTGGTAATGTTTTTAACTTGTAATTAGAAATCAATTTTTCAACCAAGCGTATTATAAATGTGATGTTCAAAGCCAATTCAGAGGTATTTTGGGAGCTAGTAGTGTTGCAGTGAAACAGGTTGGAGCGATAATAATACTACATCTATGGCGGGACATGTAGCACACTTACAAATTGAGGGATGAAAATCCAGATTTTTGGACGGGAAAGCGGATAAAGTGAAATACTTAAAGATATTTTCTCCAGTTACACAGGAAAATTTAATTACACAGTATTTGCTGTTGTACCACGGAAAAGTGTCTTTCTTTTTTAAAAAAAAACACAAAAAGAATAAGGTATCAGTAAAAAAGCTGGTATCTTAGAAAGTTAACCTAATAAAAGAGAATTTATTTACTCGTCGCAGTCGGAAAAGTATATATAACAAATTCATTCAGGCAAACAAAATGGTTGGTGATCTACGAAAAGCATTTAAAGAGATTCTACCTTCTCTTACCTGGCTTGACAGTACAACAAGAGAAGCTGCTAATGAAAAAATTGACGCGATTGTTCAACAAATTGGCTACCCGTCATATATTTTAAATCCAAAAAAATTAGATGAAAAATACGCTGGGGTGAGTATACTTGCGTTTCGTCAAAACCTATCTAAAATAAGATGTATCTTGTATATAATAATGCAGCTTCTGATAAACAAAGTATTACCATTGGAAACAATAAATAAGTTTACAATTATAAAAAAATAGTTGAATTAGTATTTACCTCATAATCCAAATTTCCAATGTAAGTCTTGTGAATATTATTTTTATCTATAATTAATACTCCGTGAACATAATTGTGATCAGTGATAAACTTGGAATGTTTTTGATGGAAAAATCATTTTCCTTATTTGCTTCTCATCAAATCGATGTGAATTATATATTTGATATATATTTGCTAAAATGTTTGTTTTTATATTGCAGATGATAATTAAAGGTTCTAGTTATTTCGACAATATTTTATACTTGAATCGATATGAAGCCATGAGAACGTTAAAAAAGCTTAGAGAAAAAGTTGATCAAAATACTTGGCTTCAAACTCCAGCAACCATCAATGCATACTACAGCCCACAGAGTAACCATATAGGTAGGATAATTACAATTAAATGCCAGGAAATAGTTATTCAGGAACCAAATTGAGCATTTTAGGAGCAACCCTACCCGTATTATTTATTACCTGTTTTATTTCCTTTCTAATGCATCAGTAATTTATTTTCTTCAGCATTTCCTGCTGCTATTCTTCAACCACCTTATTTTGAGACAGACTATCCGAAAGCGGTAAATTATGGTTGCATAGGATCTGTTATTGGACACGAGATGACACATGGCTTTGATAATAGAGGTTAGTATGCGCTAATTTTTTTATACCTAATTTCAAAAAAAAATTTAACCCTTAAAGAGCGAGTCCCAGGCATAGCTGTGCAAAAATAGCCCAACAGTTAGACAGCCATAACTCCCGTGGACTAGGTTGTCGTGACAAGTGAAACACATGTTTTAGAAAGAGGATGAATTGATCTACTTAACAGTACCAAACACGAACCGTCTAGATCTTTTTCTCAGCCACCAATCGCTGCTCACTTTTCGAGATTCTGACTGAAAAAGGAGTCGAGCCGTCCTTTAAGTGTTAAAGTAAATTTTCGATTTGTGTTGTGTATATTAGATTATTGTTATGACCAATGTTTGTTTGTTTGTATAGGATAACCTCTCTAACTTCCACAAGTAGTGGCATTAGTGAGAATCCAGTGAAGGAGGTAATTTAAAACTGCCTTTTAAAACATCTTGTACGCACCACCTAACTAGACAACAGCATAGGTCATTCATTATTCATATGTTCATGATGAAGACTGAATAGAAATGGCCGATTTGCATTCTGCTGTTATGTCCAGTTCAAGGTTTAAACTCTAGACATTCTTTCGTGGAAGCAGATATAAGCTGTTTTAAATGCAATAGATACAATGGCTTTATGATAATTAATTCCGAATATCAGTCCATATCAGGAAAACTTAAGGGACACAAGTGGAGTAAATCATTTCCATATACTGATGTTTTTTACTGATATAAATTATAGGACGCTTATTTGATAAGTATGGTAACCTTCGTGATAAAGACAATTCATGGTGGACGTCCTCTTCTATTTCAAATTTTGTTGACAGAAGTAAATGTTTCATTAATCAATATTCTGCTGTAAAAGTAGCTGGTGGTTATGTAAGTACACACTGCTGGACACTGTTACTAAAGCAGTAAAACTGTCTTTGCTTTGCAATATGATTTAATGGTTCGCGCTGATTACCATTTTAGATAAATGGACAAAAAACACTTGGAGAGAATATTGCTGATAATGGAGGTATCACCATCGCTTATAGAGTAAGTATTTCATGAATGTACGAGTTCTATAGTTGTCCTCACAACTGTCCTCGCAAAGCTTGAAGGATACATCCTGTCCATGAAAAGTATTTGACGAAAGTTTGTTGTTTTGCGAAAACTACAATAACGTTCATAATAGTTTTGAAAAAACCACTTTCCCCCTCCCCCCACACTTCAGTGTTGGTTGGAGGTCTTTTCCAGAGTCGCCGGCAGTATTTTGGGGCACAAATCAACACAAAATCAACACTGACTGTAGGGGGAGAGGGGGAAAATTCTGAAAAAAGGCTCAAAAGCAGTTTTTCCAATAATTTATGAACATGATTGTCTGTAAATGACATAAAAAAATTGAAAAGGGGTTCCCCTTATTTAGAGCCAAAATTTTCTTTGATGACACGTTCCGCACACGGTCCACACCCGTTCCAAGGTGCCCCACCATCAGTTGCACCTAAATTGGACACGTTCCACACGTACCGTCAAATTCAATGAAATTGAATAAAGTTTAATTTTTATAAAAAGTTGACGGAACGTGTGGAACGTGTGCTACTGCAGTCTCCCCTTGTACACTTGCTATGGAACTTGAGTGGAACGTGTGCGGAACGTGTGTGGAACGTGTGTGTTTTCCATTTCTTTTATATTACGAAGTGTCTATGTTATATAAAGAACAATTTTAGTCATGTATACATAATATATAAGTATATATAAGCTGTTGCCACATACGACAAACAATAAGAAACAAACAGACAATAGGAGGCCTGGAACCTAGTTTATGAAACAAGAAAACCAACCAGCTCTGCATGCACAGTATAAGGAATGACACAGTAGTACTTGTCCTTAATTCAGGCAACACAAACGCACACAAAAGCTTTTATAAAAAAAGCCACTTAAAAAAACAAGTCTCAAATTTTAGTCTGTAAATGACATAAAAAAATTGAAAAGGGGTTCCCCTTATTTAGAGCCAAAATTTTCTTTGATGACACGTTCCACACGTTCCGCACACGTTCCACACCCGTTCCAAGGTGCTCCACCATCGGTTGCACCTAAATTGAACACGTTCCACACGTACCGTCAAATTCAATAAAATTGAAGTAAAGTTTAATTTTTATAAAAAATTGACGGAACGTGTGGAACGTGTGCTACTGCAGTCTCCCCTTGTACACTTGGCTATGGAACTTGAGTGGAACGTGTGCGGAACGTGTGTGGAACGTGTGTGTTTTCCATTTCTTTTATATTACGAAGTGTCTATGTTATATAAAGAACAATTTTAGTCATGTATACATAATATATAAGTATATATAAGCTCTTGCCACATACGACAAACAATAAGAAACAAACAGACAATAGGAGGCCTGGAACCTAGTTTATGAAACAAGAAAACCAACCAGCTCTGCATGCACAATATAAGGAATGACACAGTAGTACTTGTCCTTAATTCAGCCAACACAAACGCACACAAAAGCTTTTATAAAAAAAGGCACTTAAAAAAACTAGGTCTCAAATTTTAGAGACAATCATGTTCATAATAGTTTTGGAAAAACCACTTTCCCCCTCCCCCCACACTTCAGTGTTGGTTGGAGGTCCTTTCCAGAGTCGCCGGCAGTATTTTGGGGCACAAATCAACACAAAATCAACACTGACTGTAGGGGGAGAGGGGGAAAATTCTGAAAAAAGGCTCAAAAGCAGTTTTTCCAATAATTTATGAACATGATTGTAGATCCACAAAAACACATACACGAAGCAGAATAATTATATAGAATTGTGCTTAGATTATTTGATGTAGACAAATCTGTAATCCTAATTTATTCACAGCAGCAAGCGTCATCATTGCAGCATAACCGATGCTAATGCTGACCATTACGTTTTGTTGTTGCTTCTAGGCTTTCAAAGATTGGGAGAAAGAAAATGGGAAACAACCATTGCTAAAAGGAGTTTCGGATTCCAATGACCAATTGTTTTTTCTTTCATTTGCACAGGTAAACCTTGAGAGTTGCACAACATTTGAAACACGTAGACCACTTCACAAAACTCATTTGATTAAAAGTTATTTGCAATAACTGCGAAATATTAGAATGGTCGGTAATTGCATTTAGTGACTAGCTTTAAATTCAACATGTGTAGATATTGTGACAGCTTCCCAAATATTAATCTGAAGATTTCTTTTTTCAGTTTTTCTGTTCAGCTAAAACAGACAAAGCACTTCAAAGCCAACTTAAAACTGATGTACACAGTCCAAATATGGAAAGGTACGCATTACATATAAGTTTTATACAACAGGTATATACTCTACGTATGGGATGCAGCTATACGCTGAGCTGCACAAAATGTCCTATCAAGTTCTTTTCGCCTTTTGTTGCACAAGTAGTTTTAAGCTGACTTGTAAATATTAAAAAGTAGAAGAATCAAAGTAGAATGGATTAAAAATTCATCAGCGTTAAGAAATTTCGCATACACCAATAGATAGATAGAACAGTGCGTTTTGTACATCAGGTCCGCATTTGGAGTCATTATATTGATGTTGTTAATCATTATCTATTTATCTAAAAAAAAAAAAAAAATGTTCATTTCATTTTGAGCATGAAATAATTGTTGAGCTCAGCAGCTTGCGTTTTTTCTCAGCACTGGACTATGAAGTCAAATTTTTAAATTATAGAGTGCGTGAAACAATACAGAACACAGCAGAATTTGCGAAAGCATTTAATTGTCCGCTTGGTGGAAGGATGAATCCTTTCAGAAAGTGCAAGCTGTGGTAATTACAGATATCTGGAGATAAAAGAAAGATTACGCCCACAGGTATATGACATGCTGCACAATTTGTTGAACATGAAAGAAAGGCTAGCCAATCCTTTTAAAGGTTTACTTAGCCCGTAAATAATAACTACATTATTTTACGCATATAAATACACCAAAAATCAACAAAACCCAAAATTTCGAGGATGGTGGGGGGGGATTATTCGTTGTGTACAGTAGTTTTAAAATACACATATATGCGACATTGAAACTAATAGCACAAATAGCATTCTATCCCGCAGTACTTAGTGTTAATCCCAAAAGAAGCTAAACAACCTCCCGACCAAAAAAAATCTTAACACATCGAAATGAAATCTGAAGTCATTTTTTAGTTTTTTGTATATATATTTTTAATTTTAATTTTTGATTATTACGTGTGTGGTTTTGTTAGAAATAGTTCATTGCACAAAACTTGTGCGTGTTTTTATTTGATTTTTATTAGACTTTTTATGGTTACAATTGTACACGTATTTTTTATAAGTAACAGTAGAAAAATCTTCAAAAATCTTAAATTATTTATAGTATAAGCAATTATTGATACAAAATACAATTTATTCTTTTAAGCAAATGCCATCAAACAACAATACATTAGCGGGCTTATTTTGATTTTAAAGTTGTTGAGCTCCTTTTTGTATTGATGGTCGTTTATACGTTTCATACACCAATTAGTTTTTCGCAAGGATTTTTATTCTCGAAATTATTCGACTTTCTGCTAATCAAACTTTAAGCGAGCGACTTTTTCATTAATTTCAAGGCATCTTTTAGCAACGCAAAGTTGAAAAGTTCTTTATAAGAATTACGTGTATTGTAGACCTGATAGAAACTTTTAATTATATGATTATATCTTTTTTCTTTCTCAATTCGTCATGCGCTGTAAATTTATTTCAAATTGGAATATGAAGAAAAAAGTATTATTACCCACGTAAAATATAGAGACAACCGAATTTAGTGGAAAATAATTACAAATTATACCAAGAGTTTGCATTTTTAGAACTGTCTAACAATGTCTTTGTCTGTCTCACCTGTGAGTTTTTATCTATTTCTTTATGTCCGTGAGGGAAGATTGGGTCCATGTCACTTTGCTTTCAGTCCTCCTAATGACTTTAAAGCCTTAAGCTTTTGTTAGTATGCTGTTTTGGTAGGTCCCTTTTTTGAGCCGACAACGATTGTCACCAATCTTCCTTTATTTTAATTTTTCTCTCCGCATTAAAACACTAAATTTGTTATAATATTCATGTTCACGCTTTTTCTTTTATAAGAATAAGCTTTATAAGAATATCAGGCTAGAAGTTTAGGTTAAAAACAATAAATCTATTGTTTAGAACAATAATATGAATAATGACCACACTGGTTGGAATTTTGATATTCTTATACAAAAAAATTGCTTTGCATTTATCATATCCGCATCAGAACATATATTTTGCTTAACGTTTTTTTTACAATAATATGTATAAAGTTACACATTTTATTCACATCTAGAACATTTATAAAATATAATTTTAAGTATTAGAAAACATTATTTTTAAATAATGTTGTCATATTTACCCCACCCCGCCGTAGCCCTACCCCCAGTTATACATTTAAAAAGATTATTTTTCTTCCGCAGATATGCTCTGGGCTTATCTCCTGACAAAACATAAGAAAATATGGGTTTGTACGCGGGTGGTGGACTTATACGCGGGCGGGAACGTTTTTCATGAAAATGTGCGGTTTTTTCTTTACAAATTTATTACAAACTTTCTCCCGAAGATGATTCAGGTGAAGAATCGTCACCATATTCGTAGTCGTCTAACTTATCTCGCTGTCATCTTCACTTTCATCGTCACAGATGAAATTCTGTCTCTGGTTCAGTCATTTCATAACCTTCAAGACCCCGGATGCATGATAGAAGATGACAATAAGTGAAGGAAAAATCCCATAAGGTTTTGTGTCGTAGTAAAGAAGGAAAGCTGGACAAGCAAAAAGAAAGAATTATAGGACATGGCTATTTTCTCGCACCAAAATAATCTCTCCAGACATTTTGAAGTCGACCATACCATTATGAGAAAAGCTGTTTTAATGTAATGTAAATTGGATCTTACTACTTCAATAAGAATAAGTCACGTGACTGAATGCATTATACAATGACACAAAACTAAAAGATGTCATACGCCTATTTGTTTTCAAATAGTTTGAAGCCTTTTTAGCTTTTTCGAGAAGAAAATTTGAACATTCGACTTTAAATTATCCTGTCTGTTCAATCTCCATAAATTAAGCATGGACAGGGATTTCAAACGATACAACTGGAAAAGCAAGTCAAGCTTGGTTCACAGAAAAACGGTAAATTTAAAGTTTAAAGGAAATCAAATTCCACAAAAACCTCAAGAGTGCAAAGTCCGTCCCCAAAAGCAGTTATTTAGGCTAGGTTATTTCGGCTAAAATTACAGTAATCCTTGTTAGATTAGACTAGAGTAACTTGCCAATGTTTACAGCGGGTGTTTGGACTTATTGCTGCTAAGGTCAGCACTCTTTTCCCCAATATTTTAGCACTTCGTGTTGTAGTAGTTCGTGGACTTTGAGTCTGTGTTTTATACACTTCTGTATATATATATATATATATATATATATATATATATATATATATATATATATATATATATATTATATATATATATATATATATATATATATATATATATATATATATATATATATAGATATATAATATATATATATATATATTATATAGATATATATATATTATATATATATTAATATATATATATATATATATATATATATATAGGTGTGACGACCACGCGGTTTTTAGATTTTGAGAAATATATGCTCGTGTAAACATCTCTTTGTGAGTTCTCTTTGTGAGTTTAGAGATACACACGTGTGAGCCAACATTTGACATGTTTGAAAACTGCGACTAACCGCATTCTAACGCAGCTTATCAAACCTACGAGTTAGAAGTTGCGCTTTCGCAGCCTTCGGAAGTATTTAAAAATGGTTGTCTGTACCAGTATTTCTTCAAGGATTACTGATTTACCATAGTAAAATCTACAAAGAATAATGAGCACATGATGTCTGAAGCAACAAATGAGTGCGATTCACCGATAAATCTCTAGCTGGCTGAGATTTAAAAGAATTTAGCAGTGCTTCAGTTAAATAACTTTACTAGTCTCATGCTAGTCTGAAAGATTATTTTAATTTGAGGTATTCATTATTCAATAAAGTTAATTTCGTTCAAGCAAAGAGAATTAGAAAATAGCGGTACATTTTGTAACAAAAATATAAATAAAAAAAGATTTCTAAACATATAATAGAGCAGTGAGCCAAAACATATAACAGAGCAGTGAGCCAAAACATATAACAGAGCAGTGAGCCAAAACATATAACAGAGCAGTGAGCCAAAACATATAACAGAGCAGTGAGCCAAAACATATAACAGAGCAGTGAGCCAAAACATATAACAGAGCAGTGAGCCAAAACATATAACAGAGCAGTGAGCCAAAACATATAACAGAGCAGTGAGCCAAAACATATAATAGAGCAGTGAGCCAAAACATATAACAGAGCAGTGAGTCAAAAACATATAACAGAGCAGTGAGCCAAAACATATAATAGAGCAGTGAGCCAAAACATATAACAGAGCAGTGAGCCAAAACATATAACAGAGCAGTGAGCCAAAACATATAACAGAGCAGTGAGCCAAAACATATAACAGAGCAGTGAGCCAAAACATATAACAGAGCAGTGAGCCAAAACATATAACAGAGCAGTGAGCCAAAACATATAACAGAGCAGTGAGCCAAAACATATAACAGAGCAGTGAGCCAAAACATATAACAGAGCAGTGAGTCAAAACATATAACAGAGCAGTGAGCCAAAACATATAATAGAGCAGTGAGCCAAAACATATAACAGAGCAGTGAGCCAAAACATATAACAGAGCAGTGAGCCAAAACATATAATAGAGCAGTGAGCCAAAACATATAACAGAGCAGTGAGCCAAAACATATAACAGAGCAGTGAGCCAAAACATATAACAGAGCAGTGAGCCAAAACATATAACAGAGCAGTGAGCCAAAACATATAACAGAGCAGTGAGCCAAAACATATAACAGAGCAGTGAGTCAAAACATATAACAGAGCAGTGAGCCAAAACATATAACAGAGCAGTGAGTCAAAACATATAACAGAGCAGTGAGCCAAACATATAATAGAGCAGTGAGCCAAAACATATAACAGAGCAGTGAGCCAAAACATATAACAGAGCAGTGAGCCAAAAACATATAACAGAGCAGTGAGCCAAAACATATAACAGAGCAGTGAGTCAAAACATATAACAGAGCAGTGAGTCAAAACATATAACAGAGCAGTGAGCCAAAACATATAACAGAGCAGTGAGTCAAAACATATAACAGAGCAGTGAGTCAAAGCATATAACAGAGCAGTGAGTCAAAACATATAACAGAGCAGTGAGCCAAAACATATAACAGAGCAGTGAGCCAAAACATATAACAGAGCAGTGAGTCAAAACATATAACAGAGCAGTGAGCCAAAACATATAACAGAGCAGTGAGTCAAAACATATAACAGAGCAGTGAGTCAAAACATATAACAGAGCAGTGAGTCAAAACATATAACAGAGCAGTGAGCCAAAACATATAACAGAGCAGTGAGTCAAAACATATAACAGAGCAGTGAGTCAAAACATATAACAGAGCAGTGAGTCAAAACATATAACAGAGCAGTGAGGCACAGTAAAATTGCATGCTAACTTCTGTTATGGGTATAAAAAACGATGTGAAATTGCCATTGCCCCTTCTTTGATGATAACTCAGTTCTCATAGTTTATACTTTCAAACTGTTACTAAATAAACTTTTCTCGAATCTTCTCAGCTATAAAATATCAATAACACATTCTTCCAATACGATACGAACACCACACAAGATTAAAACTTTCCCTCCTCTGTAATTACCAACTTTCTTGAGGATGCTTTCTTTTGAAAACGCTTAGACAGCCTATTTTTCGACAGCCCGTTTCTTTTGCAGTAAGCTTGTAATTTTTGACCAATATTAGCATACGCCACATCCGAGTTAGTTCTTTCTTTACATTCATCAGTTTCAGTTTGAAAGGTTTCAGAGCTTACTTTGCAAGTTTTAAGTAGTGATTTTGGTGCTTTGTAATATTCTTCATTTTGTTCGATCAAGTTTGTGAATTTCGGAATATCGTAAAAATGATCTTCCTCTGCTGTTTCTTGTATATTATTTTCAATTATGAGTGGTGGAAGCCCATTAACTTCCTGATTAGATCGAATGTACTCCATGTTGGTTGATGATGTTGCTGCTGGAATTGTGTCACATTCAGGATTCTTAATTTTATTATTTTGCTCCGTCAAAGTAGGGGAACTGTCTTTCGCAGTAACTGTCTCTTTTGAATCCACAAATCTTTCTTTAATGCAATCTGAAGATGAAATAGTCAAAAAAAGAAAAGAAATATAAGATAAAAAATATAAAAATGAAACATAAATATTAATATATTCAAATAAATAAAAAGTGAAAAAAAACTAAAAAATATTTATTTCCCGTGACCCACATTCTTGTCACACTGAACGAACAATCAAAAAATGTTGTAAGAAAGATTTTTCTGTTGACGAAGATGACCTTCCTTCCTTAATTTATACCATGTCAATAGTTGTCATTACATATAACATATAAGGAAAATGTCAATAGTTGTCATTACACATAACATATAAGGAAAATGTCATCACAAGGAAAGTGTCATCAGATCACACCAAAGTTTTTCCAAAGATATTATGACATATAGTTTGACGAATGTGCGGATAATGTAGTTCTCATATCGTTGAGGCGCATGCCACTGATTCTCCTGTGATCATGTTGGAACACAGACTTCACTTAAAGCGAAAAAATGAACTTTTTCATTCTATCGTTTTACTTTATTTAAAATTAATAATTGTCGCTTTCAAAGCAGAAATTTAAAGTTATAAAAAGCTTGAATACGATGAAAAGAGGGTTGCAAAAGTTGAAAAAGTGCCCATCTCTTGGCAAATTATTTTTCTCTTTGAATGCGACCAAACACCTTTTCAGAATTTAAATTGACCGAGTACTTCATCTATATGTGTTAAACTTTCTTCAATAATGAACAAACTACTGAACGTAGTAATGCTAAGGTGTGAACACTAAGGTGTGAACAAATTTTCACACGTCAATAATCATGCGCTTACCTCCTGTCAGTCGTGTGATCTTTTTTCTTATCAATACTGAGATGAGGATTATGATTATTAACGTACTAAAGATTGACCATGTCAAAAGCAATATTGTTATTTTGCCTAAAATGAAAGGTGTGAGTTAGCAGATTGTAAAAATACCTCTGTGTAGGTAAGCGAAAAGCGTTCTTGTTGTGACCCTGGAGGAAAGTTGTGACAAAAACTACATGGATATTTTATATCCTAAGAAAAAACAATATTACCGGTTTTCTTGAAAAAAAATGGATTGAAAAAGCACAAGAAAAGTATGAAAAGCAGTAATTGATCTAAAAGGGAGTTTTCAAAAGCTTAAAGAAGGCATTAATATTTTTCTTATAAAAGTAAGTTTAAAATTAACTTTACCTAGAGATAGCTTCGATTGATTTTCACTTCTTTCAATTTGTTTTCGTAGAATTTTAATACTTTTAATTCGCCGAACATCTGCAATAGATCCGAACTTCATAGATAACATCGTCATATTTTTGATCAACCCTACACTAGCCAACGAATGGTTATACTTGTCCAGCAAAACGAGCCGTTCATGGTGCGAAATATTTCTAACATTGATGAATATTGACGCGTCTTGGACTTTATATGTCACGTTAGCAATGTGTCCTGCAAGAAAAATGAAAGCACGTTATATGAATTTCTTACAAAACAACATTAAAGAAAGTTAAAAGGTACCTTCTGTGAATAAAAGAACTTTAACCAAAATAACCATAAAGAAGAACATTCTCATGATCATGTTGAGCGCTGGGTTCAGTATGAATGAAGTTAGTAAGATTTAGAAACTGTTTTCTGCTGTGAGTAACATCTGACCTCTTCTTTACAGATTCTCGAATCTTTTTGTTGTTTTTTAGAATATTTTTTGTCATATTGTTTCATTTCCTTAATAAGATTAATTACTTCCATATTGTTGTTTTTATAAGCATATTCGTTATTTTCTGCTCTAAAAGTTTGACAATGTCACCCGCAGTGTGAAAATGTTGATTTTTAGGAAAAGGTAGTCCCAGAACCTGCCAGCTATTTACAACAGTATGAAAATAGTAGGTATCTTGATAGAACTAATTTTCCGGATATTTAATAGGCGTACAAAAAAGCAAAAAAAAATACCAAAAATGTAAAATTTCACTTCAGATTGAAAAAGAGCAAATTTCATTTACACAAAGAAGAAATTTAAAATCAGAATAATAAGGGATCATTAAAGTTAATATTTGATGAAAATTTTCTTTTTATCAAACAGCATAGAATGAATCAGTAAAAGGTACATATATCGAAAGTTAATTTTGAGATGTCCACAGCTGTGACAATTGCGATGCTAAATGTCCACACTAAATGTCGTAAGCTAACAGTAAATGTCGTAAACCAACGGTAAATGTAGCATATCGGACATTTAACATTGCAAAATCAACGTTAAACATCGCAACAGTAAATTCGTAAAGGTTCTCAGCAACAAAAGTCACGATTCTTAGTGTTCCAAACATTTTTCTAAGAACCATGCCGTCCAGTTATAAGCGCCATTCTTCCTGAGAGCGTTAGTGTTGGTGGCGCTTATTTAGGTGGAATGTGAAAGAAGTATTGACAACATTTATGTTATAGTAAAGGGACGTTATTCATTTTATTCTTCTTCTTTTTGCACCAATGTGATCTTTTATGAAATCTTGCAGAAAATTTCCTTGCGAGATTTTGTGTTTGCGAATATTTGTGAAATTCTCTAGCATTACCACATAATGAATTTTTGGAAAATGTGAGTAGTTTACATAGGTATTTACTTAAGGCTGACGACTTGCTTAATTTTACTTTATAATGCGAGCCTTGCACAGCTTGTAGATTGTTACTTATTAAAGAAGTTGACAACCTTTTGTAATTTTAAATGTTTACACGTTAAGTTGATGTTTTCTTTTCTTTCTAAATATATATAAAACATTATATACAACATTTTATATCTTTATATTTCTGGATGACGGATTTGATTCGATGAATGCAGGTCTTGTATAGTACCTTTTCTTATCAAGCCGTCGTGAAAGCAACTCAATCTACACTATGGGAGTTCTCGTACTCTGGCTATTCTTACACGTCAAATAAAAAGCTTATTTTTTATGTTTTCTTCTCATCTGAAATGATTCCATAACTTGCAGCATTTTTTGCTTCTCCCCACTAATTCTTTTAACATCCTCTGCTTGAAAAATGTTTTTATCTTCCTTAATAACGAGTTCCGGTACGTTCGTCATTCTACGTGCTTGATAGCCTATGACAAAACATCTTCTCATCATAAAACGCTTACTTCACACCCTTAGCCACGAGCAAAAAGGCCTTTGTTTTAAAAAGCGATTTAAAGGCTCGCCTACATTTTTACGACAAGCCAGATTTAGTCTGTACATTCATGCATTAAACTGATAAGATGGTCGTACCTTTTTTTCTCAGTATGCAGTATGACACAAGACACATGGTAAGAAAGAGTACCAACATCACAACAACTGCAACAGCGATTGATACTGGTGTAGGACGAAGTATATTGGATTGCTGACCAGCATTGAGAGCTAAAGAAAGAAAAGTTTAAGCATATTGTTTGTATTTGCACTGGATAATCTCCTTGTCTACCTTCCTTTGTCGATTTTGATGTTTTAGCTCGTGATTGATTCACGCTGAAGGAGAGATTGTAAGTTAGCCGCGACAAACTTACTAAATAATAACTGTTCAATCCATGCCTTTAGAATTATCCTAGCATAACGTTTGTATTTTAATTTATTTACTTATGTGTATAATTAATTGATCCATATTGTAGGCGTTTCTACATATTGACGTGATCATGGTGGACTGTTGTCACCGAAAACTTGCTAAAATATAATATAGAAATGACGTGAAAAAATCCCGTTTTGTTTTTTACTGGATACAGCAATAACTTTATTAGTTTAGGGAAGTTCTCAATTTTGATTTTTTTAAGGGGAGGTGGGAGGTTAATGTGGATGACCTTTCATGGTAAAATAATTTACTTAGATGATTGAGTGATGTACCTAAATAAGTCTGCTCTTTAGATAGCACATACCTGCGTTTTACGTGATTTGGAGAAAATTTTTGTATAACTTATTTCACGAACTTTTTGCACGAGTTTAATTTTCGCGCATCTTTTTTCACGCATTTAATTTTCGCGCACCCCTGCAGGTATTATAGAAAAGAGAAGCTAAATAGACACATCAATGTATCTCCCAACATAACAGTTTACAAAATATTAACTTTTATTTTACATAAATGGATCGTTTTATGGTCACTTCAAAGTTTCCTAGAACTTGGATTTACGTCAACTAGATATTACCTTTACCGTTTTTTTTCGATTTCGTGCAATCTGATTTTCGAGCACCTTTTAAAAAGAAGTATTTCGCGCACACTAAATATTTCACACTAATTTAGTATTGTTCGCACAGCGGCTCTGCGCGAAAAGCTCATGAATTAAGGTAGCATAGTAGCGTGACTATAGAACATAGATGTAAGTGGAATGTAATTCGTTATATGCAATGAATTCACCCGGAAAGTAGACCGTATTTGTGTACCTTGTGCGTCGTACCTTAGATGCTGGCAAAAATTCTCAAGCTGTAATGTTTATAAAGCAAGAAGATTCATAGATTTTGAATCCTAAAATTACTTCCTTGATATCAGGAAATAAACGAACAATGTACTTACGCGTTTCATAACTCATGCGCAGGTTACTCCACAGACCTTTAATATCTCCAAATGCTGCTCTCATATAAACAGTACCTGTGAGTTTCACGTCGAGTATATTCTCCATGCAATAATCATATCTGTTTTCACCTTCCACGCTGGCATGGTGAATTGCTTTATTTTCACCATTGACTTTGTACTCAATGTAATATGTCACATTACATTTTCCAGTATTTAGTAATTTCCAATTTGTTTTAACACATCTTCCTTTTACCACTGATGACAGTATTTGAACTTGGTCTGGCTTGACTACAAAAACATAAATTGTAGATTAACGCAATAACAATGGCCAACAATATAGAACAGCAATAGTTTTTCTTTACTTGTTTCAGAATAATGCAAATATCCGTTGGGTCTTCTAGCAATTTACCTTGTTCGAAATATTACTATTCCAACTGAAATGTTTAAACGGGATGAAAGAGAAGTGTCTGCTTTAAGGAATGTCTTCTTTATAGATGTTTGAGCTTTAAAGATTTTTTTAAGAGTTGGTTTTCTAACCAAATAAAAGTGTGATGGAGATTGGTGTTCGCCTTAAAAAGGTGTGATTGAATGAGGTTAATCTGTATTTCACAAGGATTACAAATATGATTTTTTAACTAAAGATGGCAAACAATTTCTGCCCAAGAAGACAAACGTTTGTTTAATATTGAGTCGTCATTGGGAAGAAAAAAAAAAGAAAAGAAATTAATTCCGGAACGTCAATAAATGCTCGATATCTTAAGATTAAAATGTACGATAAATATATCCACTTACATGGGAACACAAGTAATGTCGATCGATTCAGTGATATTCCATTCCTCCCTCTTGCAACGTAGCTGATACGTTTACCACAAACTTTCACATCTTGTGTGGTAAATATTTTTCGAACAGAGTATTTCGGTAGTTGTTTCTTCAACACATCTCCACCTGATATTAACTTGTTATCAACATACCAAGTAACTATCGGTTTGGGGTTGGAGCAAATGATATCTTTCACTCTTAATGGATTTGTCCTGATAACTAAGTTTCTTTCTCTGTTGCAAACAAATGGTCCACCTAATACAAATATGTGATGAATTGCCTTTTTTTATAATACGGGTTTTAGGGAACTTAGTACCACAATATTAGGTTTCAGAAACAAACAAACAAACAAACAAACAAACAAACAGAAAAGAAAAGAAAAGAGGATATTGTTGGTAAAAAGCAAAAGGAACAAAATTTTTTGTTTCGTTTTTGCTTATTTCATCGGTAGCATTGTTTATAGCCACTGAAAAAGTTTTCAGTTGGGAGAAATTTTAAATCAGCATATCAGATCAATTTCGTTACCATTTACCTCAATGTTAAAGAATCCAGAAAGTGCTTCAACATTAAAGGGCGAGTAGAGGAGGAAAGGTAGCACTCTCAGAAGACAGTTTTTGAGAATGCTACGGACAGAAGAATAGATTGCTTTATTTATAGTCGATAATGTACAAAAGATTTAAAATATACTAATAAAATATACTAATAAAAAAAACTAATAATATATAGTAATAAAATACCATTTCTCTAGTAGAATCAATCGGGAAGCTTTTGGCTGGAAAACATGAAAGACTCTACTGGAGAAGATGGTTAGTCTATTAAGACTAATTAAAATCGACTGTTTAAACGAAAAATTAAATAAATCCTAAATTAATTATGTATTCTGCACAGATCCGACATTTGCATTGGAAAGAAGAAAATTCGCCTATAACTCTACAGAATTTAACCAAAGACTCTGCAGATTTGATTTCATCAGGAAGAGAATTCCATAATTGGGAGGCTATATATCCAAATGTTTGCAGCCCATATTTTGAAGATTTTACTCTAGATCTAACTAAAACACTTGATGACCTTAAATTATATCCAGTATCATTTCTAAACTGAAACACACCTTCCATGTAGGAAGGATTGATGTGTGCTACAATCCGCAGTAGCAGATATATATTTGAAACTTCTAAATGCCGAATTTGTCTCAACACTTTGTGTATGATTGTAGGTAAAATTACCTTTGTATTAAAAACACACATTTGGAAAAATTACCTTCAATGTAAGGAGTATTACGAGCCATGACTTACCATAAACTTTTATATTCAATGTGATGTTTCTTATCCAGGCATCTGGCATTGTATTATTTACAGCAACTATTGTCAATCTTTGCTGATCATTTAAGGATAATTTTGGCGCCCATAAACCATATTTGATTGCGTTACCTTCAGACTCAGAAAACGTCGTTAAACCATTTTTAAATGACTTTTTATCTAAAAACTTTAATTGGTTCTTGGTGAAGATGGCAATAGGTCTACGCGATTTGTAAACAAGAAGTCGTTGTGAGTCTGTTGGCATTAATATCGACAGCTTTAACTCCTCATCATGTACTGCAGTAATGATAATTTCTTTAGATATATTTGCAAGATTAATGCTCTGTGATAAAGGATCTATGGTGAAAATGTATAAAAAAGATTACAATTATATCAAACTTAAATAACATCACAATGAAATTAGCTAATAATCTCAAGAAATTAGATTAGGATACATGATAGCATATAACCAACCATTTTGTGCAAAATAAGAAAAAAATATTAAACGACATACAATGGTGATATAAATTGTATATCGCATTTTCTTTCATTTCATTTCACATAAAGTTACTTACAAACACTGCGTATGCACAGAATAAAGAAACACAACTGGATAATCATCTTTGTTGTTATGCCTTAAAGATAAATAGGAATAAATTTTCCCAAACTTTATTTTCTTAAAAACAACTTAATATAGCACTTGTAACCATTTATTCAAACCCCGTCGAGTGGGGTCAAAATGCTCCGTCGAGGGGGGTCAGGGTGCTCCGTTGAGGTGGACAAGGTTGCCCCGTCGAGGTGAGTCATAGTGCCAGGTCCTGCACAAAAATATTTCTTACAATTTGTGATTTTTCTAATAAGTAAAGTTAAGGATATCAAATCTAAATTCTATTTAGAAATCTATGGAAGCTATAATTGCGGTGGCTGAGGGTTACGGGGCTGACTTCGTAGTCACAAGCTCCCTGGTTTAGTCCACATCGCAGGAATGTCTAACAACGGTCATAATCACAGCTACGGTCATCCATGCTATAAGAGGTAAACTGGGTGGACAATGCCGATTTATATCTAACTTATACGCAATATAAACATGAAGTCGCTATCCTGTATAAATATCAGAAATAAATAAATAGCTTAAGTTTATCACTAACGTATTTTTTATTAGAAAATCCCTTTTTAGCACTGTTCAACTTTTTAACAGCGATATAATTCTGAATGTTTATTTGCACGAAGTAAGTTTTGTGGACGTTGTGTATACGTAGTGACTGTCACCTCATGATGAGGAATGTTTACTTCTTGAAGTGAGTTTATTAACATGAAATCCTGATTTACAAATATTTTAACTTCGTAACAAGTTACAACGTTATCCAACTTTGTTTTGATAGGAAATTGACGAAATCTATTGTGACTCTACCACACACATCGTTACACAACAAAAGAGTAGCTGTCGACTGCCGATAATTACCATTTCACGATAACATAACCTTAAGAAAAACTTTTTACCTGCACAACACTCAATCACTCACCAAAAATCTTCAAAGTTAAAATGCTAGCAATCATACATTTTTTCTTGTGTCTTCGAGTAAGGTTTATCTAAATTTAATGTCAAGAATTCAAACAAAAAAACATACTTTTGAAGAGGTTTTTTTGTATTTGTTGTTTTTTGAGTGACCAACGTAGTTGACGCACTTCATGTACCCTCAACTTGTGAGAAAAACATGCTGGATTTCGTGACACGCTACACGAAAGGCTAGTTGAGCGATAAAATTGAAAAAAAAATAATGAATTACTTCAATCTCTACTTATAATTCAACTAACGAGCTTTTATTTGTACATTGGACGTTTTAAATAGTTATTGACAATGATGTGAGAATTCAAGTAGTGCAATCTGTAGTGAATGTAACAGAGAATTTTTTTTTTTGAAATATATCATGTCTCGTAATGAACTGTGTATTAAAGTTACTTTTAGTAATTTTAGTGTATGATCTACATCTTGAATTTGTTCTCGCCCCTGGACTTACGCAAAAGGTACCAAAAATGTCATCTTGTGTGCTAAATAAATGGCCCTGTTATATCTTTTTCTCATATTAGAGCACTAGTTTGCCTGATTATCTGTTACATGAAGGCTTTTGGTACTATAGCCAATGAATAGATGAAGTCTTAAGATTCAAAATATTAAGTAACAAGAAGAGGTGGATGGGTGGGTAGTACTAGTGTTGTTAAGATGCGTTACAAGGGGTGGGGGGATGGCCCCTAAAAGCTTTGTTTTGTCATTTTGAAAAAACATCTAATTAAATTTTGTTGGCAACTTAATGATTTTTTAATTTTTAATTATTTTATTTTTATAATCAACTTGCCGAGTGCTTGAAAAACAAATAAGAATTTCTCTTTCTAACGCAGATTTTAAGTTTATGTCCACTTCAAATAATCCTCGGACCTTAAAAAAAGTTCAGCCTATCAAAAGTTCGAGTTTTCGAAAATTTTGGTAAAACAAGAACAAAAGACTGAGATAGGTGAATTGGGAAGATTTTTACTTTTTTTATGTGAAAAAAGTCCGTTACAAAGCCTTGTTTAACTCGTCTGTATGAAATATGTTTTGCAACTTATAGTTCGATAACATTGTTGGCAGTGTTGTTTCATTCCAGGGCGCTGTCATTTCAGTTGCTACACTAGCACTTTCTCCACTTATGGTTTTCAAGTTAACCCCTGAAAATAGTCAATTAGAATGACTTTAATGAGTAAAATAGGGCTACGCGTTCAGATAAGGCCAAAGCAAAAGCCAAAGAAACCATTGCATTGCCGCCGCTAATAATCTAAACTCCTTTTTAAAAACATTTTTTCGTGCAAAACATTGTGTTTACATTGTTATTCAATGCCTTAAGAGACGTGAAAAATCGAAGAAAATGATTTATTTCCGGCCATTGTTTAATCAAACGCACAGATTATCAAAGGATATCATGATTACAACAATATATGGAAACCTGCTATGAACGAGGAAATGTAAACCAAAATGGGGCCTGTTAATGTGGAAGAATATGCTGTTTGTGTCAAAAAGAACACTTCGATAGTAGAGGACATTTACCGCTCGGTAAAAACGGAAAATTTCCCATAATGACTTCTTATTTCCCCAGAGCAGACCAAGATACAAAATGCAAAGTTGTCATAACTGGCAAAGAAGTAAATCCAAGCGAAGGAGACGGAATGCAAATACCTTGCAAGTTGAAGATCTCAGGCACGAAGAAGATGGTGGAAATCCTTTGCAATATTATTCATTAAAATACAAAAGAGGACAAATAAAGAGTTAAAATGCTAGATATTTTTCTTTGAGTAGAATCCCATCAACAGGAATTTTTTGACTTCTTTTTCCAACAAACCATTGAAAAACCGCTCTATCTATTTGATCGAAGTTTCCACAATGTGTCCTTTTTCTTGAAGAAGACATATTCCCTTCTTTTCCAAAGAAGTTGTCTATGATGTTTATTTTTCACCTATGTAGAAAGGATGTTTTTGGGTACACCATAATTTTCTGTCACGTCCTTGTTTTTCAATTCCTTCTCTAGGTGTTTTAGCGCTTTGCATTTCAGTGATGTTTAATCTCCGTTTTACAGGCGCCATCTCGCACAACAACAACAAACAGAAGACTTGTTTGTTTTGTTTTAATTTAGGTTGCTTTGACAATGTTTTCACAATCCGGACGATTTGAAAACATTCGAATGTTCTAGTTAATTTCTAGTTAAAAGGTTCGAATTCTCATAAAAAATCTTAATGAGAAAAAAGGAAAAGTTCGACATATAGAGGGAAATTCCTTCAAGGCATATTTGTTCGACCAACTGAGATGTTCCAGTATTCGAGTTATCGAGAGTCTGCTGTATTTGAAAAGCGACCTGCTGTTCAATTTCTGCTAAAGTTGTATCCTTAGATTTTAAAAGTATTCTTTTCAGATCAGCTGTTATTAAATGTTCACCATCAGCATTTGCAAAAATATCTTAAACAAAAGAAAAGTTTTGAACGCCTAAATATCAAAGCATCCAAATGCTACTGTAATATATTCATGAATGATGAAATATTGAACTACTGGTTCATAATCTTCGTTTGGGGAAATCATTATAACATATTCGAATCATCAATTTTACATAACAGGATTTGTATCATGAAATTTCCAGGATTTTTGAGATCAATTCAAAGATCTCCAGTAAAGATTTAACTTTTTTTTAAGAATAAGAAATTTCGCTTCAGTCTAAAGAGTTCTTTTAATTTCTTTCCTTGTTCAGCTTGAAACTGTTCTTATTTTGTTCTTTAAGAATATTTAATTTATTTTACATATTACAAATTTTTGGGACCTGAAATTTAAGTATAGGTTCGTAGAATATAATTAACTTGAAATTATTATTATTATTATTGAAATTATTTACCCAGGATAGCCTCTTCAGTTCATTTTGGTACTGCTTTCCAAGAGGGTCCTGCGAAGGGGGTCCTAGTGCATTTAAAGCTCCCAGTTGAGCTACGAAAGTCGTGCAAGCACAGCAATCGCTCAACTAGACAACCGCCTACGATATCAATCCTATTCTCATGCTGAGCGCTAAGCAGAAAGGATAGATTCACACTTTCATAGTCTCTGGCATGACTCGACCGGGATTTGAACCCAAGAGCTTCCGCACTGGAAGCGAACGCTCTACCATAAGGTTACCAGTCGGTATGCAAACTTTCCGGGGTATTATGTATAAGGGTTAGGGTCAGGGTTATTGTCATTATGCATAATAACAGGTTAATATACAAAATTCACAACAAAATCGCAACATGATTCTGTGCATAATTCTTCTGTATCACTAAAATATGGCGCCTTCCCTTAATTACTTTACCATAGGAAATTAACGTTTTAAAAAGTTAACTCCTTTTGTCAACTATAAGAACAAACGACGATCAAATTAAAGCGATTGGTTAGCTTATAATTTAAGAAGGAAAGTGGTATAATAAATATGACAAAAAGTTAAAACGCAACAGAACTCTTTCTAGAATGATACAACGAAATAAATAAGATTAAAAGTAAAATTCAAGGAAGAACAAAAATAGAACGAATCTTTTCCATCCGAATTTATGCCTAACTTAATTAATGGAGATTAACACAAGGCTGAAATTAACGCTGAATTCAAAACTGCGTTAATTAGATGAAATCTTATCTTCCAATAATTAGCTTCTACTGTGTCGACGGCACTGGTTGTTCATGTTTACGCTACAAAAACATACTGCGTATGCCCACACAAACGCGAAAATATCAAAACTCTTGGTACCATATGTTGAGATTATATACTTTTCTCTGCCTTTCTTTTTGCACTTGTTAGCATCTCAAAAAATTGACACGAGCAAAAAATCGATGTTTCACGATATGGAATATTTTCATATTATAACATAACAAGATTTACTATACCTTTTTCCCTAACATCGAAATTATGTTTTTGAAGCTATGCTTTTGAAGCTATGCTTTTGAAGCTATGCTTTTGAAGCTATGCTTTTGAAGCTATGCTTTTGAAGCTATGCTTTTGAAGCTATGCTTTTGTCTTAAGTCAGTTCTTTGTAAAGCAGAAGTGTAATGGATGGTAAAGGCTTTTTAGATATATTTGCTTTTGCTCTTTTACTGTTAAAACTAAAACGCAGTTTTCGGATGCTCAAGGTAGAATCAGGTACATTAAATTAGGTACATTAAAAAGAGTATTTTTGCAAATTAATATTTATTGGTTATATTTTATACAAGCCTCTCAGGTTAAGCGCTTAAGTTCAGGTAAGCCATACCGCACACCAGATATAGCGCTTTAGTACCGGTATACATCGTGTCGCAGATGTAGCGAAGCGCTCACAGCAATACAGCATTTCGGAGGTTTATATCGTGGAATTTGGGAGTTAATACACAAATAATAAATAATAACGCATTTCTTTTATCTAGTTTATACAGCAACTGCGTGTCTAACAGATGTGTACTTTATTATATTCGTCTTGACCAAGTTGCACATTTTATTATTATTGTTGTTATTTTGCCGTTAAAGAATTTTCAATTTTTCGTAAAAATAAATACAACACTATAGCTGTTATATTGTAGAAAAATATAGAAATATGTGATTGTATATCCTTAGGTGGAGCTAGAGTAGTTAAAAATGGCAGAAGCAAGAAGAAGACTGCAGTAGATAAGCCCCTAAATCTTCTATAAAAGGTTAACAAGGAAGATACGGATGTCGTGCGAGTTAACTGTTTTTTAACTAAAAAAGATGTAGTTCATTGTCAGTAGTTAATAGCTTCCGTTTTAGTTTCCGTTTAAATTGGACAAGTGTTGAAAGAGTTTTCATGTCGTTGTCAAGGAATTTGTTCCATTAGATCCTCTACTAGTAATAGAGAACTTAGCGATTGTACAGTTACTTTTGGGTTGAAAGAAGATGTTACATGAGAATCGGGAAGGATCGTATGTTGTATCTTCCAAAACATTGTTTTAAATACTCTTAGTATCAGATTGTTCTCAAGTTTGAACATAAAAAGAAGAGTCTGATAAATTTTGAGCTGGTATACATTTAGTACATTTAGTTTTTGCAATAAAACTTTGGAGTGAGTGTATCTGTCAACATTTAAAAAGTATGATTGCATGTTTTTGTTTATTTTGCAATTTTGTCAACTTTGTAACGTTGGTGCTGCACCAAGCAATATTTGCATAATTTAAATAGCAGTGTATGAAAGAAAAGTAGATATGTTTTTTAATAAAGGTTTTATCTAATACAAATTTTGATTTAAAAAGGATGCCAATATTCTTTGCGACTTTTTCTTCTACAACATTTATGTGTTCTTTCCAAGTAAGATTTTCATCAAGAACAACTCCTAAGACTTTCATGGATTGTGCTCTTTTTATATTTATATTATTAATAGACAAATTAGGGAGTTTTCAATGGTACATGATCTTTTTTATTTAGTCTATGGAAAAATGTATACCTTGTTTTAGAAATATTTAAGGACAGTATCATACTGAATTGTATTCACACAACTTCAACTGAAATCGGAAAATCTTGAAATCCTGCTGTTAGTCTGTCATAGCAGAAGCAGTCTGCCAACACCTTTTATTTTGTGGAATAAGTTCCCGTAAAAGTTCAAACATTATCGTAATGACTTCAGGACGAGCGTCTAGTACAAACAAATCATGTCGCACATCGTTTTATGTTCCGGCGTAATAACTTTCCCTCCTAGCCACTAGCAGGCAACAGCCGTCGTTATCCTGTCCAGTTAAACAGTCACGCAGCAATTTTATTCTGCATAACAAGTTTTCGGGAAAGTTGCAAAATTAATTGCAAACATACAACTTTGCCTACATAGGTTACAGCCTGTGGTTACCCTGTTTAGCTAAAAGACAGTCACACAGCAAGAGTTCCAAAATGAATCCACTGGTTTACATTAAATAAAACATCCTCCTAATTGGCTAGAACAAATCATGTGATAAATAAAGTGATTTCATTTGCTGTGACGGGTGCTTTGATATAATTTTATTGTGCAGATGAAATCACTGCAATTATCGTTGTTAACGTTGTCTATTTCGTTCAAAAGTTGTAATTAATTGTTCGTGTCTTTTTAATGAAATTGATAACAAATCATTTTGTGATAAGAAACATACATTAAAATTTAAATGTTTTTAAATTTTAAGTGGATTCTTCCATGGGTTTTTGTTTAAAATGCATTTTGGCAGCCTTTATAAAGATTAATTAATTAACCATAGATATAAATCAACAACACACCTTTTTGTGACACAATAAACCTTGTTAAAAAGTTGAAGATAATATGCAATTATATAAGAGCAAAGCATGTACACGCATCCCAAGCATAAGAAAATCCCTGTGTGAACGTCGTCGACATAAAGCAAAAAGAACTAGTGAATGACATAAGATATCAAAACGTTTTGATATTTTTATGCTTATGTTTTGCATGCACATTTTTTTGAAGTGGGAACCAGAAAAACATTACGCGTAATCATAATAATTTTATTTTTTATAAAATTTTCAAAACTTTAACAAATAGTTAAATGATTACAGATGAATACGCGTGCATCTATAAGAAAATTAAGCAAATGAATTGATCAGTAACTTATTTTTATAAAAAAACAAAAAATTGGCTCAAAATAAGATTCGCGATTAGCTGAACGGAAATGATAAATTTACGGTATATATTTGTCCGATTTTTTGAATATTTTTATTTTTCTTATAACTATATGTTACTACTTTTTTGCGCAAAAATAATGATAAAAAAACATAAGTCCTCTCTCCATCTCTCGCTAAATGTTATGGCTTCACGTATTTATGTATTACGCATGTGATGTTGCTTATGCTTCTATCTTTATGTCACCGTGGGAACCAGGCTTATTCTGTCTCGTGTGTCTTTACAACATGCTATTGACTGGTAGCCTAGTGGTAAAGCGTTAGCTTCCAGTGCGGGAGGCCCTGAAGGCTATAAAAGTGTGAATTTATCCTTTCTGCGTTCAGTATAAGAATAAGATTGATATCTTAGGAGGTTGTCTAGTTGAGCGATTGCTGTGCTTGCAAGACTTCCGTAGCTCAAATGGAGGTGTAAATACACTAGGATCACCTTCGCAGGAACCTCGTTGATAGCAGTACCAATAGAAACTGAAGAGGCTATCCTGGGTAAACAAATTTATATTTCTAGCTCTCGCCTCTAATCACGTTTCCATGTCTTTTGTTTTATTGCAGGATTCCCGCTGCTGACATATTGTCTTTAGTGAGTTATTCCACGTTTGAATAAGTAGTGATTAAAATAATTAAATTCAATCTATTCAAATTCATCATATCACAATACATTATAATACAAGACATTATAGAAACCATGAGAAGGAAATGACATCTTTAAACTATGGACGAAAAAATTGATTTAAAGTCATGGAAAAAGAAACGCAAGTACACCTTGATGGTTTATCTGTTCCAATATTTTTTGATTGGAGTTGAGAGGGGTGCAAACGCAACGACATTGTGGGTGTACCTAACAACTTTAGTAAAAACTGAAAATCCGGACTTTATATATGGACTTACAATATTGATATATTACGTCCCAGCAATATTATTCTCAATGACTGTAGCTCGATATACAGATAAAACAAGAAATATAAAGTTCGTATTGTTGATTTGCAATTTCATCAGTATGGTTGGTTGCGTTATTTACATAATTCCGTATTCGTCATGCTTCGTGGTCATCGGACAGGCGTTACTTGGATTTACCGTTATTACGCGACCGGTAACCAGTGGCGAAATTGCCAGATTGTATCCTGTCGATCAAATTCAAACAAAAATCCCAATTCTGATGGCGGGAATATTTTTGGGCCTTCCACTTGCGCCATTTCTTGCTATGCTGTTCCAGGCTTTCAAATTTTCAATATTTGGCATACCGATCACAAATGGAAACATTTCTGGTCTAATGTTGTTCGTATTTCTCACTATTGGACAGTTTTGCATTGTGCTTCTATCACACGACCTGTCTAAAGAATACAGTTTTGAAGAAGAATCCGGTAACATTCAAATTGAAGGACAAGAAAATAAGGATCTAAGTAAACAAACTACCTTTTATAACGTTCTTTGGAAAACGTTAAAATCTTTTGATATTATGCTGATTATATTTCTGACATTTTATGTTGCTTTCCTTGACATTGCCTTCTGTCGAATGATTCCAGTTATTATCATTAATTCCAAGGTCTTGCCATATTATGTTGTTACTATATTTTTTGACATATATGCAATAGGTGCATTTCTGATGCTGTTTGGGTTGACGAAAACAAAGTTAAAAGACGAGACCGTTTACTATTGCAGTTTGGTAAGTGTTGCAGCCGTGTTCATTTCAGGTTTATCTCAAATGTTACTCTCAAATGGAAATGTGGATACTTCAGAAAGAATTATATTCATAGTTGTACTAGCTTTCAGCATAACATTTGCTGAAGTTGGTGAACAGATCTTTTTGATAGTGGTTTTATCCAAAATGGTGTCCTCACAAAATAAGAGTTATGTGGAAAGTATTCGAAGTGTCGTAAAACAAGTGGGTTGTTTGTCGGGTGGTTTTTTATCGGCATACCTTGCTCGTAATTCTACGCTATTCTTTGTCGTAATATCAGTGACCTGCTTGGTAATATTCATACTGCTGTTAGTTCGAACAAAGTCATTGAAATACCCGAAGATTATTATAACGTGAAACACAATATTAACTGTTCTAAAGCATTGCGTCATTTTTTATTATTTTCTTAATCTAAGGGGATGTTCATATGAGCCCGGTAAGCTGGGTTGGCTCGGTTTTCTGGGCTGGAATCAGGCCGCTTGTGATCTCGACTCTCTTGACAAATTCTCATAAAAATCAACAATCTGTCATAAGGGAAGCGAAACGGTCCGGCTAACTGGGATCACCCTTTTTTCAACTGATATCCCGGCAAAGCGGGCTGAATTTTTATCTGAAAATTTAATTGAAAAGTACACACTTTTTATATAACTATTTTTCAGCCTGGGCTGAGAAAACATGTGATGGCGAGCTTCTTCCAGCCTGGCTGAACGGGCTCATTACATGAACACCCTCTAAGATTGCATGAATTTATTCGTTTGGTGAAAGTTATTTTTGATTTTTTGGAAGATATATATTTTGAAAGATAATTACGGAAATGAAAACAGCCTAATCTGTATAATCTAAAGAATGGTTCACACTTGTGACGTAAACGCTGTAAAGAGTGTGTAAACACCTTCGATACAAGCATAAACGCAAGCATAAGCTCGATGCAAGATTTTAAAGAGTTTTAATATTCTTGCGTTTGTGTTAGCAGCATAATTTTTGTAGTGTTAACTAGAACATCAAGTAAACACAGACGCAAAAACAAACGCAATAATGTTCTCAAGAACAAAAATAAGAAAACTGTGATAATTTGAAGTCAGAAATATTATAAAAGTACTGGAAACGGAATTTTTCAAAGAAAATAGAAAAAATTGCTTTTGAAATATTCTTTTTGTAATAATTAAAAAGCATGATAAAGAATATTATGATCCACTTATTAAAGCTGCTTTGCTAATTAACGATTTCATTTTCTCCTTATTTTATTTTATTTTTCTTTTCTCTTTTCTTAACTAATTATAACATATTATAATAGAGATAATCAAAAATAATTCTTTTACGTCCTCTATGTGCATTATGTTTGTTAATGTTTTTTGGAGTTTATATGGTCCAGTGTGAACGGCATGCATTTGCGTCAAAATTTTGAAATGTACATTGCGCATGCGTATGCTGCTTGCGTTTGCGTCGCAAATGTGAACAAGGCTTAAGAAGTTACTTAATAACAATTCTTTAAAAAGATGAAAAAAATTTTCTGATGACAACGTCAGTAATTTCAATATCAAGTATAGCTAATAACAAGCAGTTGCGTATTGGGTTTATTGTAAAATATGTTTCCAGTAAGTGTCCAGAGTATATCAGAAAATTCCAGCATTTTTATTAATAGCTAACTAAAACCAGTTGATCGGTCTGTATAGGCAAGGGGGTGGAGTCTCTTTACCTTTACATGACCCTGTACCCTTTAACAGTCCATTCTTCTCTTTGTGTACGTTATATCGACTGTTTGTACTATTCACGCATACTGGTTCTATTGTCAGCCTAGTTTTAAATTATCTAGATTCCTCCTGAGTGTGTTTGACGTCTCTAGCACGTTTTGTTTTATATGCGTTGCTAAAAACTGCACATTACGTCACTTGCCCGTGCTCAATTAACCAATATCTCACTATTGTAGGTACAATTCATCTAACAAATTATCCATACAGTCACGCGACTCAGTCTCCTTTAGCGTAGAAACACGTTTTCCTCTTTCCTTGTTAACCTCGCATGTCACTACACGTTATTATGTCATTTCTGTTAACCAAACCTGTCAAGCATGGCCAACAAACAAACAAACAAACAAACAAACAAACAAACAAACCAAAGGAATTATATAGAGGTAACTTATTTGTTATAAACACACCCGTCATAATGACCGACCGTTAACGACAGGTCGGGTAGCTTTGAGTCTATCATGGATTAATTTTACTATCCCGAGCTGAATGGAGTATAAGAAACAAGGTCTGTGCATCTGACTGTTTTTAAGGTCATCCCATAAAACATCCTTTCTCAACATACGATACTCTGGATCCTCCACCGGAGAAAATGGACACCCAAATTAAAAACATAATCAACATAACAAACCATATAATTATATAAAGCTAAAAAATTCTAATAATTACTATCTCGCCTGCGAGGATAGTATTGGTTTCCAACTCGTAACTGGCTAACTATGTCCCAAATGGTCAATTGCAACGTCACAGATTTAAACTTCGTACCTAAACTCTCTAAGTACTTAGAAGTCATCTAAATGACGTTTCAGACCAAAATTGGTATTTGTTTTCGACAAAATTTGGCACAGTTAACAAAAAAAGTATGCTGAACATAATGATGACATCAAAATTTTGATTTTTTGTCACCTAAATGTCATTTTAGGCCAAAATTGGTCCGAAAATTAAAACTACTTCATTTTTGACAAAATTTGGCACAGTTAACAATTAAAGTATGCTGAACATGATGGTGAATCAAAACTTTGATTTTTTGTCACCTAAATGTCATTTAGGCCAAAATTGGTCCGAATATTAAAACTACTTTACTTTCGACAAAATTTGGCTCAGTTAATAAGAAAAGTATGCTGAACATGATGGTGACATCAAAATTTGGATTTCTTGTCACCTAAATGCCATTTTAGGCCAAAATTAGTCCAAAAATTAAAACTACTTTATTTTCGACAAAATTTGGCTCAGTTAACAAGAAAAGTATGCTGAACATGATGGTGACATCAAAGTGTTAATTTTTTGTCACCTAAATGCCGTTTAAGACCATAAACGTTTCAATCGCGCGACTTTAACCATGAATGATAGACTGTATTTTTTGTTAGCAGAAATTGTAGAATTGGGTCGCATTGTCGATGCTTCATAGTTGTGCATTTTTAATAGCGAGATAGTTTATGCAGCGCCTGCATCTTGTTCTTTCTTTGATACACATCATTCTTAATTGTACTTATCTATGATCAACATAAATTTAGCGGGAGTGAGGCTTGCAGGTTGGTAATGTTCTTCAAATCCAAACTTGGGAAGGGTCACTAATATAATGAAATTATTTTTTTTAAAGTTTTTTTTTACAAAAATAGGGAGGTGCTAATAAATTTAAAACGAGTGGAAAAATTTCCAAAAAATTTGCTTTTGCCTTCCCCAAAAAACATTAGCTTGTCTAGGATAGAAATATTGCTTTCAGGGTTCCAAACAAGCTTTTTGTGCCTGTTTGCAACCCATGATGCAGACACCATAGCAGGCTTGTCTTCAGTATTGCGTTTTGTTGCAGAAGCCTACCATACCTGAGTAAACCATAACACAATCGGCGATATTCAAACATCTTGTCTTTTATGGAAGCCAGTTAAATTAATAACGCATTCATCATATTTTTCGTGTAACTGTGGTCGATATTATTAGCGTTTGTAAAAAAACAAATTCGCGCTGCAATTTCTAAAGTCCAAATGACTTCTAAAGCTTTTTAAATATAAATATCACGCAGAAATACAAAATACAAATCTCAAAATCTAAGTGCAATTCAGTATAAGATTCAGTTACATTATTCCAGCACCGCTCCTAAATTCTCTGGACTAGATAAAGCATTTGTACAACATAGTTTGTTTAGACTATCTCAATCCAGTCATAGAAATTGCTTTAAATGTTTTTTTGCAAATGTGTTTTGCCGAAATTGATCCTCTATCAAAAATGGTTCCCAAGAAACGGCTAAATTCAGGACAACTAAATATTTATTAGCTGAATCAATTCAATTTTAAAATGTAGCAGGTTTTACTGAAGATTTGGAACTTTAACTTAAAATGAAAAGTACAATTTTTGGATATGCTACAGCAGTTAGCAGTTTAATAGTTGCGGGCATATAATTTCACTGTTATTTACTAGATATTCTTAGGTGATTGTGATATATCAACGGGACAGATTTTGCAGAAAAGATATTCAGCTTGCTAAGCCAATTGAACGTTAAGCAAGTAAGTTTTTCCCAGAACGAGAAATCCACTTGTTAAGTGAGTTGTCTAAATACTAATTACTACTTCATTTTGATTGACAACACAGTACATATATTTGTTTTAATGGCAGAGATACGGCGTGGACAGGCTCTAAAACTTCTCTTTTGACTGTTTTTGAGAAGGATATGCAATTAGGACGATTCGTTATTCTTAACTTAAGATTATCATAGAGATATTGTGGGAAGGAAAAGGATGTTCGATTTCGCCAAAACAAAATCACACTTTGGAGTAGTGAATTTGTTCACATGTAGAAAAATGCTTAGAATTTTAATTTGACGTTGACAGGAAATAATTATACACAATGAATATTTTTCATTTGGTCATTTGGTACATTGTGCAATGTTGTATATTGGGTAAACGAGACAAATTGTATGTATACGTGAAACCTTCATGTAATTGGTTAATGAGTAAAAACATTGTATGTCACGTGTCTTAATCTTGCACTAGACAACAGTAATTTTGGAATTTTATGATAAAAAGGTGAGTATTGTTTCGGTAAGTGGATTGCTTCTAAATTCTGCTGTGTGATTTTCTACTTTCTTAGCTAAACTTTTTCATGGAATCGGTAAATAAACATAGCTAAGCGTTTTTTGCAGACAAAGCCAAAAAAGCCTTATCAGTATTTGTTTCCCCCTTTGGTTTATGATTTGTAGAATTTTTGATTTTCGCCACGCGACGGGGAGTCTTTAAAATCGCCTGATGATAGAAAGAGACAGCGTAGAGCAAAGACGCTTCTAAGTTGCTAGATATTCTCAACCAATCCATTGACTAATCTGAAGACAGATTGAAAATAATCTGATCCTCGCAGGCTGCTACTGAATAGAGTGTATTCTTCGTGTGACCAGAACGTTCCGTGGTCAAATCACAGCCACCACGCTGATATGACGCTAAAAATCGGATAGATTTTAAAGCCACTATGGAAGAATTTATTATTCGCTAACACTTTTTGTTTTTGTTGATGTTTTGAGGTGATAAAAATAAATGCATTATATTTTTTCACTCTTGCTGGCTGGTGTTAGCTAGCTAGCGAAACAGAACTTGATGCTATATTTTTAAGTCATGTATTGCATCAGGTAAGAAATTATTATTTTTTTGTTAGCTAGTTAGCAACATAAAAATGAGAAATGTATGCTGGCTGGCTAGGTCAGCTTGTGGTGATGACCTGCCCCTTCTTGTTCACCAAATAGATGATTACTTACTTGCTCACTTCTTTTTTTAGTGGGAGCTAAGAGGCTAGCGAACTACGTAGAGGAATAAGATTTTGCTTGGGTGGTGCCTAGCTAACTGGAATTAACTCTTAGATTGTAGCTAGAAGTCCCTTTTTAAGTTGAGTTTCTCTTGAAGGAGTTCTTGAACTCATTCAAAATATTGACGAAACCAGAGTGCCGAATCGCTTAAAAAACTGCAAAAAACACATAAGGGGTCGGTGTTTTGAAAAAAAATCTAATTTCATAAGAAAAAAACCCGCATCCATTTTAAAAAATTGAAAACGTGAATTTTTGGTTGTAAAGCACCAACCTTAAAACCTCAAATAATCCAGAAAAACAAAATTTATAACTTTGACGAAAACATAATGTCAGAGTACCGTGCTCGAAAAGAGTACATAAATGTGAAGTCCCACAACTCTGATACTATTTGCTCGATAACTTTATAGTTAATTGAATTGAATGTACTGTATTGCATTTCGGGAATACATAATTTGGGTAGGTTTCGGGAAATGCACCTCCTAAGCTTGCCCTCGCAATGATTATTATGCAGTGGTGTTGGCGAATCGTTACCTTCAGCCTTTGTAATTAAATTTATTTCAAATCGGCAACACATTGCTGACAGGAAATGCTATTTGCATGCTTCACGTTGACAAACTTGTGTTTCACGTCAGCAATTAAATTTGGTTTCGCGATCACACACTCCCATACACAACAGTTACAATTAAGAGAGGGAATTTATAGCAAAACTTACTTCGAATTACATCCAGCTTAAAGAAAACCATGTCGGGAAATATTGGTCGACGTTAATTAAGAATTTTACCACCAGCCCTTGTGAAAATACTAATATTTTGAAAACCGACATAAACCTAGAAAAGTTAAACTTTTTAACGTAAACGCAGCTTATCAGCATCCTCATCTATCGATTAACTTAGAAACACTTTTTTATCTCTTTCAATTTAAGAGATTGTCAACGAATGATTTTCTTATTTGCATATGGTTGATAGTTGTTAACCAACACCTTCTGTTATCGGCTACAAAAACACTGAAATCGAATCGAAAAAAGGACGATATTTTATTCGTATCGCTTTTTCGTGCATCCTTGTCGCCTGTTTACATAAAGTAACAAAATTTGTTAGTTATTACTATAATTATAGGTGCAATTATAATGCTGTTTTTGATTACAAAACCCTTGGTTTTTTAAATTTGCTCACAGACAGACGACGGCTATTATTATAGAGACTAGTCGTTAGTTCGTGTAAAAATCTACAGGTTAGCTGGTCCCTAGATTTCGCCCGTCAGACATATTTCACACATCGGTATTTTGTGCATTTTATCCGCCTGGTAACATAAAAGTAAAAAAATTACTCAAACGAAAGTTCGACATAAATCTGTCGGCAGCCATTCTGACGCACGAACAGACAGAAAACAGCTATTATTATTAAGATAGACTAGTTGTTAGCCCGTTGTACATATCCCGATCCTCAGATTATCGCCTGCTACTACCTTTAACTACTGTGGCGCTACAACCTCATCCCCAGGGCTCTTCCTATGATATTCTGACGGGACGGCTCCGTTTGGTGGCACTAATTTGCGCAGAGACAGACAAAATACGGGTATTATTAGTATAGAGATACAACAACTAACTCTCTTCAGCTAATGAGCGTTCTATTTCAGGGCTCAATCGTAGATGTTACTCTTTATCATTGATGTCACGTTACAACATCTTCCTCAATGAATTGTTTAACATAAACACAAGCAAACAGAATATGTTCTTTGACACTTCAAACACAACCTTTGGCCAAATTTGCAATCTTTAATCTTTCGCAATAATTTCTTCCCTTATGGTAAGCATGATGTTTAATGATCTTTGTTTCTTTTGTTTGGTTGTTACTTGACATGATAAGTACTGTCCGATTTCCTTCTCAACTAAATCGTTTAGTCCAAAAAAGAATAACTTCGTAGCTTTAGTTTTGTTTACTTCTGAATGTCCTACATGTGCTAGCTTCACTGCATTTTTTGATTGGCTTATGGCAAAACAATCCTCAGTCGTAATGGGATTAGGTCAGCTTTTTTGTCATGTAAGAGAGAAATTTTATGAAAAAAATATGCACCAATATGCAACCCATCCTGCAGTAATATTTTTAAAAAATTTTATCGATCTTTTAACTAACACTGTGCAATGAGGGAACACAGAGAAATATCTACAAGATATAAAATTATATCATATCTTAGGGCAACAATTTACACAATACAAGCTCCAAACACCAGCTGGATCATTTTGCAAGTAGAAGCATTAATTCACGAGAATTAATTTATAGTACAACAGAACTAATTTTTTTTTATCTGCGGTATAGTTCTTAATATGTTTTTTGAAAGTTCTGCTTTGTCGTTTAAAAACTCGCCTCACTCTCGGCGTGTAAAAATGCAGCAAAAGGGGCGCAACGGATGGGTTTGAAAGAAGCGCGTAAACAAAAGAAATGTGAATAGAATTTAAATGGGCATTGCTTAGATGTAACTTCTTGTCTTTTTAAACCTCCTTGGGTGGGTGGTACTAGATTTCTTACGATGCGTTCTTAAATGGTCCCTAATATAGTTTAACGATAAAGCATTTGGCACAGAAAATTTGTAAAGGAACTTCGGATTATTCAAGTTGTGGTAACGCTTTATGATTATTATTCATCACAAATTCTGGACCCAAAAATTACTAGCAATTTCGATGATCGAAACCACGATTACAGTGTTCTGTGTATAAACCCTCCTTTCCTACGTACGATCCTCAAACTTGGCACTTGTTACCAAAATATATTTTTCGGGGTTGTTTCTTTTAGTACCGTTACCTTTTGAGATCAATAAAATAACGCCCTTTGTGTTTTTGTGTTTTAAGATGATGCATTTTCATTGACAATTATGACGTCACCGTATCTACAGTGTTGGCTTAGGGGATAAAGACATAATCCCCGTCGTTATTGAGCTAACACATGTCAGAAAACCTTTTTTGATCAGAAATCAAGTCCACTCTCCGCTTGTTCTAGATGAGAATGCAAATGGCACCGTGTTTACTTTTAATGGGAAATAATTTTTCGCTTTAAAAACATTTTGCATTATTAAACTTCTGATTTGTTACTGTCTTTACTATCTCAATTTCAGCGTGACTCACGCGCGTTTGTTTCTTCACATATTTCCATAAATATTAAACTTTTAGCTAAATAGGACTATGACTTATGACTATGTGAAGAATAAGTTTGTACAAAGTCATCCGCATGCTCATCCTTGTCACACGCGTGTTTGGTGACTAAAAAATAAAATCGAACCATTGTTTCGCGTGTTCGATTATTCGAAAGTTGCAATTCGAAGCGAAAATTTGTAAACAAAGCGTAGTCTACAGTACAACGGCGAAGAAATGGACTTCTTTAAAAAAAGCGTGCAAACAGGTTTTGAAAAAGTTCGGAACTATTCTTTATCATTGGTATCTGGCGAAAAAGATGCCTTATTTAACATTCAAGCTGAAGACAGTTACGTTCGTGATATTATGTACTCCTTACGAAAGCTTCATCACATAAATGTGGCAACAACCGAAGAAAAGGTGGAATCAATTCGAAGAATCGGTATAGTTTCGTGGATGGGTGGACCACAGGCTTTGAAAAAAGCTGGCAGTCAAGTCACTCGTTTCATTAAGCTTTATCAGTTTGAATGCTATGAAGTCAAAATAGAGATAATAAAAGCGCTTTCTCAGATTTGTAGTCTGAACAGGGAATGCCAGCAAGTTGTGAAAAATGAAGGATTTTTAAGAGAAATCTGTGATACATTAAAAATGAACCAGCAGGATCAAATGGAACTCTACAAGTGGCTTATTTACGCAATAATTTGTATGATAACTGATAATGTTGAAAATCAGAGGTTCGTTTTAAGTATTCCTAGTCTTAAAGAGACTGTGGGCTTGTATCGTACAGAGACTTGGTATTCATGGAAGAGAAATGAAGCAAACACACTTTTTAATATGCTTGGATATTCCCAATGTTAATATCCTTATAGATTTCCGAATCTTGACTCCATGAACGGAATAAAATCCTAAAAAGATAACTGGAGATTTTAAAAACTTAATTTAGTGAGAATTTTATTACATGCGTTTTTTCTCATCTTTACAAGTTGAGCAGAATTACAGTACTGTACACCTCGAATGTTGTTTACAAATTTTAAATCTCTAAAGTTTGGTTTCTTAAGAAAGTATATTATACTAAAAAAAGAAATTTTTGCGTGGATTTCATTTTCGCGATTTTTTTTTAACGAAATTCGCGAAAATTTGTCTCGTTAATAATTTCTTGGTGCCTAATTTAAACTCTTTGTCGTCTAATTTGAACGTATCTTTCATTATATAGATTACTACATGACTTTGCCATCTGTAGGGTTTGCCTCATTTACTGCAAATATAAAAAATCTCTTTTCCACAATATGTAATCTTTGTTATCTTTGTTGTTTCACATACACATAATAAAGCATAAACACAGCTTCTACCTTCTTCTAAGGGTACAACTTTTTGGGAAGAAATTTCTGCAACAGCTGTATAACATCCAGGCCATGTTATGAAGAGCTACCATGGCTTTTGTTATCTTTGCAACAGTCTCATTTCTTTTAGTTTTAATCTGAAAGCGGACACTGCAAACAAATCTCTAGCTACAAACCTTCGCGCTTAAGAAAAGAGGTAGTTATATATTCTTCCCTCGCTTACTTTTAACATATAACTTCATCATAAACTGTTTGGAGGGGAAATGCTTAATTGGCACAAAAACATATTGAAACTTTTTCGAGTCCCAATAAGGATCCTTGCATTATGAATGCCTAATGCTTGATCGTTTATTCACCAGTTTAAAAACACTTCCTGCATCTATGCGAGTAATCGATGTCGGCTTTGCACAATAACTACTACACGCAATGGGTACTTGAGAACCACCAGTTACTAGATAGCGTAATGTCTTTTTAACAAATTTTCTCCCTGCGCAAAAAAAAAAAAAGGTAATAGTTGGTGACAACAAATGCTCAAACCTTGGTGTTGAAATGCGAAACTGTATAAAAAGTGCACGTGTAAAAACAACCTCATTTCTTGAATGAGCACGATAATATTCACCTTTAAAAGTACGTTATAAATATCTTACGAACCCAACATCACTTGCTTTACCTTACTCTAGATAATATTTTCTGATTTTCCCGCGTTGTGGAAATTTCGGTAGTAAAAAATTCTATGAAAGTTTTTCCTATAGAATAATTTCCCGACTGGAAACTACACCAATGCCAAATTTGAACAATCGCCCTACTACTACTCTCCAAAAATCACGGTATGAAATATTTAAACGTTAAAAGGATTTAATTTGGATTAATTAACGTTTTGGATTAACGTTTACACGTTTTTTTTTATATAAGAAACACACTGTTTTCAGCCTGGGCGTTTCTTAATTTTTCCCGATTTAAGCCTCAAATGTTTCTAAACTGTTTCTTAATTTTTATAGTTCTTACACGTGTTTTTCACCGAGGATGGAAACGTATTTGATTTATTCAACAATTTTGATATTTAGACAACACAACTTTGTATTTTGTTTAAAAAGTTAAAGAAGTTTTCCGTTATATTATTAATGGCTTAGTATTCCTTCCATTTTTAAAAATCTTGTTGGAGACTTTCAGCCTAGCCATGTTTCTTAACTGTTTCTTAATTTTGGCCTAATCTCACCCTCATGTTTCTTATATAGATGTTTCTTATATAAAAAAAACGTGTAGTAGTATACATTATTTGATTTTTGTATTGAAATTGAGAGCTGTGAGAACGGGAGAACAAATTTTTAAACGACAGTATCCAAGACAGTCTCGTCCCCAGAGCTCTTTGAGATTAAAACCTCGAAAGTATATGTGTGACACTGAAAGCTAGCTATGCAGAGAATGGTCAAATACTAAAAGTAAATTTTGTTAAAAGAGAAAGCCGAATTATGTTCTTGGTAGATATATATAGCCTTTAATATCTGCTTTAAATTCAGTCACAACATAATCAAACGCAAGCATACCTTCCGCAAAATTATTTGCTGAAGAAATTTGTGCGGAAATTTTTTTTGCGGATGAGTGGCCCAAAAATGGCATATTTTGCGGAATATATTGTAGGGTATAACAACAATATTTTGATCGCACCTGCCAATGTCAATGCGGGGGTACAGCTTGATGTGAATAACAAGCCTATTGTTAAGCATACGGAGATGGCTATCAAACTACCCCCCGGGCATACCGAGCATATCATCAGACATGTGGCAGATATCAAACTACATCCCAAGCATGCAGAGCATACCATACCTCCCAAGCATACTACACCTCCTGGGCATCCTATACATACTACACCTCCTAGACATACCATACCTCCTATACATGCTACGCAACAGCATGAGGATAACAAGGCCGCATTGATCACGACAGGGGTAGGCCTCATCATTGCCTACATCTGGCTTAAAAAAATAGGTTAGGCCTTTTTCATTTTACTAACGTAGACCACAGCAAGCCCAGCGGCAGCCGCGATTGCCATGTACAGATGTTTCGCTGCATATTCGACAATAGTTGCGGCTACCCTTAGAAAGAAAGAGACAACCGTACCAATGATGCCAGGTAATGCAGCGCTTGCCTTACCTGCCAAGTATTTGAGGAATTTCCCCAGCCTTTCCAACTGCTTCTCTACAAACCCATTCCCTGCGGCACCTTGCGGAAAATAAGCCATGTGCATTCTGCGTGGCCTTTTTCTTATCATTCAATTTTTCAATATTATCCTCAAGCTCCTTGATTTTCCCATCGAGTTCATTCACCTTACCCTCAGCTGCCCCGGCTTTCTGCTTCTCGAATTCTTTCACCTTACCCTTTGCCTTGTCGATCTCGCTATCGTATGTGATCATCTTGTTTTTCAGGCTTTTCAGGTTACCCCTTATAGTTTGGAGTTCGAGGTTAAGCCCCCTTCTTTCACGTTCAGTGATACCTTCATCAGTACCACCAAATGAAGTATCTTCTATAAAGCTCTCCGTGGCATCTACAAATTCCTCCATCGATTCTATAGATTGCATCGAAATGGCATCACCCCTGTCCTTCCCCACAATGTCATCAACCTTTTGCCCAAGTGCCTGGGCCGCTGCCCTACCTCTGTTGGGTGTAGTGACAAAGTCTGGGAAACCCATAGCCCACACGAGGGGTTTCTTCAATCTCTTGATCATCTCCTTGACAGGTCGCAACCCACCCTCCTTTTTTGTAATGAATGCCGTAAGGTCTATATTTGAAATAAGGTCTATATTTGAAATAAAAACGTCCCCCCTCCATCCTAAAATCATCGTAAGGTATCATCAAGGGGCCATCCGCCAGCCTCGGATCCGTACTAAGAACTTCGTAGAGGTAGTTGATCTTTGGTCTTATTAGTTCTTTCCTCTGCTCCTCAAGCCTAGACCCCGGAGCACCCTGTTGTTCTCCTTGGGTTGAGGGCCCCGGCGTTGATGGAAGTTGCTGCGTTGATGGAAATTTTGACGTAGTATCATCGGGTTTATCATCTTTCCCACCATAAAAAATATCGTGTTCATATCCTGGTTTATCAGCCATTTATTTAAAAAAAATCCTCCTATAAATAAATGAGTGCATTTGGAACTATATTGGACCCCTACGCAGAAACGAAACAGCTCTTTGCCATAAAGGGGAGAAAGCAGCGCGTCAACCAGAATGAGGACCTCTATGTTGATATACCCAACCTAGGACAGAATGATGTCATATTTCCGGGTAGCATCAAGCTACTGTTTGACCTGGTGCTGACGGGGACCAACACGAAGCGTACCCTAGTCAGCAACATAGGCAAAAGCCTGGTGCAAAATCTACGCATCACCCTAAATGGCAACGAAATTCAAAATATAAGCGACTACAACAAGCTCGCGGCCTACAGAGACTTGTGGCTGCCTAAGTTTGATCGGGAAAACAATCTGATTTTAGAGGGGATCAACCCCAATGATGGTACCATCAGGGCTCTGCAGGTAAAGGCTACTGAGTACGTTGGGACTGATGAGGAAAAAGCCATCGCCGCGGCGTATGGCAACACTTTTTGCATCCCATTGGGCAAGATATTTGAACTGACAAATGATCTCCCTTTTTACCAGGCAGGGCTGTATGACAAGCTGCAGTGGGTACTACATTTTGCCTCGTACAGCGACGTGATCAAGGATGTGGGTACGGCAGCCGTGGCAAGTACGGCAGCTAAGCAGCCGACGCCGCCTATAAAATAACCAATATTTCATTGGAGTTTGACAAGGTTAACCATGAGGGTCTCGCGAGTGCCATGATGTCGCGGTATAGTAGTCTCGCGTTACCCTATGACCGGATACTTTGAAGTAAGGTGGTAACTATGAAAAAATCGGATACCAGCCATAACCTCCAGATCGATACCCCTGCCAAGAGTCTGAAAGGTGTTTTGCTACTGTTTGTGGACCCCGCAACAGTTAAGGCCTACTCTGGTAAAAACGAGGTCTTTTACAACCCCAAGATTGAGAAGATCTCGATCACTGTCGAGGGCGAGCCCAATGATTTGTATTCGCACGCGATGCTACCCAAAGATCATTTTGAGGGGGCTGTCAATCTGTTTGGTAGTCACGACTCTAACGTCACGATTGGCCAATTTTTCACAGAACGCTACGCCCTGTTTATCGACTTTCGATCAAGCCCTGACCACAGTCTTCACGGCAGCGGAAGGCCCTTACAACGCCTTAGTGACGGTATAACGTTGCATATGACCAAGAAAGCCGGAAGACGGAACGGGAGATATCCGCTGCTACGTCTATCTGCTTCAGGATGCTCAATTGAATATTTTAGACGGTAGGTTTCACAGCGTTGAATATTGAATAGATGGCAACGATCGCTGTTATCGTGGCAGGTGCGGCAATCAACGCCCTAGCATTCAGCGGCACCAACTATCTATTTTCTAAACTATCAGGACACGGAGAAGCGGAGCGGAAGAGGCACGACGAGGCCATGGAAAAGCTCAATGCAGCTCAGGCTAGATGGATACGGGATCGACAAGCCAAATTGGACTGGTTCGGCAAGCAAAGGGAACTGCAAATAAAGGCCGGTAAAAGCCTAAAAGAGCTGGACGACGACATGTATCAATACTATATAGCATTAAGCAGGAAGGCCCCACAATTGTCCGACTATTATACACCCTCCAAGAAGCAACAAGACGGTGAACTCACATTCATCTTAGGCTCATTATCCCTGCTGGGATTCGTAGTCTACAAATATCTGTAGAACGTTTTCTGACATATAATAAATATGTCAGAAAAATCACCACATATCATTACCGAAGAAGAGGCGAAAAAACTAAGTCAAATTTACTATACCCCGGAACATCTCTGGACCGGGCGCAAAGCTATCAGGCTGCTAGCGAAGGAGAGTGGTCTGTCCATAAAGAAGGTTACCCACTGGCTGAGTAGGCAACTCTTGTGGTTGAGACACATCAAAGGCCCTAAAAAGATCGATTATCCACACTTCACCATTACAACACCCAACGAAATGCACCAGTTGGATTTGTTGTACATGCCTCACGATAGGATATATGGCAATACGTACAAGTATATTCTGACAGGCATTGATGTAGCCTCAAGATATAAGGTCGCGAGGCCCTTGCGTACCAAAAAGGCCAGTGAGGTTGCAGGGATGATTAAGGACATTTACAAGGCAGGACCTTTACACTACCCAAAGACGTTCCAGTGTGACAATGGTTCTGAATTCAAGTCAGATGTAACCAAGCTGCTGGAGGACAAGGGCGTGGAGATTAAACGGGCTACCACCAAATATCACCACACGTTTACGGCCTTTGTAGAGTCGTACAACAAGGTACTCGCTGAAAGACTCTTCAAGCCCCAAGATGCACAAGAGCTGGTTTCTGGGGAGCCCAGTACCATTTGGGTCAAGCATTTGTATACCATCGTGAAAAATCTCAACAACACCAAGACTGCCATGATTGAGATTAATCCTAACAAGGCGATTAAGCTCGAAGAGGTCCCACTCGCAAAAAGTCAGCAATATCCCGAGGAGAGACCCCTACCCGAGGATGGTCTCTACCTATATCTGCTACAACCAGGGGAAGAACATGGTGACTCGAAAAGACGCGCCACTGACGCCTTTTGGAGCAAACATACTTACAGGTTGGGTAAAATAGTAGCAGGTAGTCGTCTTTTGTACTATTTAAAGGACGGTCCCGATCGTAGTTTTGTTGCGGAAGAATTGATGCTTATTCCAGAGGACGTTCAGGTACCTCCGGAGCATATCAAGCATTGGTAAAGAGTAATTTCAGGAGTACCTCTAAAGGTTCATCTTCCAACTCTTTACTCGGATCTCTTACATACAGATCTTACATAAAGATCAATATCAACCAATGGCCTATCTTCTATATGAAAGTTAAGGATATCGCCTATTGTTGCTATATCAGCCAAATTCGATATCTTCAAGTCCTTGTCTTTGACGACCTCGTAACAGATCATACCATACTTGTTCTCCTTAACCGCAACGATATAAAGCCCCAGAAGTTCAATATCATCCTCTAAATTCTCGTCGATCTCGCTTCTCGCGAATGTTGCCCATGCTTTTCCCCCTGATGCTACTCTGCCTAAAAGCTCTTCGTCATCAGGATCTTGAAAACCCTCATAAAAGAATCCATTTCGAAACCTAAAATTTTCCAGGCACTCGGGGCAATAACCAGCCACCGACCCTGCGTTGATACAACATCGCAGCACAGGTACCTGGATATTGTACATATTTTGAGTGGCAGCTTCTGGCTTACCACATCGTGCTAAAAAACATCGAAAACCTGGTTCCGTCAGCAAAACCGTGTTTGGTTGAAGGTTAACATCAGCGTCGCCTATCCGCATTTTATACTTCTTAGGAACATATCGCTGAATGGCTTGTACCCCTGCCCCTCGTTTATATCCTACAGCTCTCCAAACATCGGAGGCTACGATACATTGACCTTTATCCTGGACATAAAATGATCGGACTTGTTTTCCTTGGAAATAATCAACCGCTGCAAGAGACATCCTTGTTCTATTCGGGTTAAATTAGATTTTTTGTATGGTCATTCGAGGATCTTCCAAGTCCTAGGGTGTTCCAACCTCACGTATAGGCATGCATGCTTGGATTTTTTCAGCTCAGCTTTGATATTATCCCAGTCCGAAATCATGTTGGTTTCCTCGTCTATCATCTTCATGTCACTCCTTTCGTTTGGAGACCACAAAAACAAGGCCTTCTTCTGTCTCCTCAAATTTTTGGGCAAAGCAGTATATGACTGTGTCAACAGCCACAGGCCGTGCTTGCGATGCCTACCCGAAATAGCCAATTTAAGTAGGGACTGTCGACGCTTGTCGTGGCTTTCGTTGGCTATCATGTCGTCCACGACGAAAAGACTCTCCTCGCCTGCCAGTAACGACGATAATTTCGCTATCCATTCAAACAGTTGGTCCCTAGGATCTATTAGAAAGACATAGGGGTCTTTCTAGAGCGATGCCCTCTCTAAATAGGTGGTATTCCACCGTATGGTAGGGCAAAGTATGACTATGTTGTGATAGTGTTTTTTATATTCGTTTTCAAGTAGGTCCAGGACACGTTGTGTCTTGCCACAGCTTGTTGGGCCAGTGAAGATTGCCGTATGGGGGTCTCTTACAGCATCCAACATTTATTAATAATAGGACCATTTCCTATTATGGATTTTGAGGTACAGGGCGGCACATATACAACAGATCAGCACGCCACCGTGATTGTTTACCAAAGACCCCCGGCAGGCAGGGCATAATTTGGTATTCAGAGTCTGGTATTCGAGGGGTAGCGGAGTATATGCTAATTTACCTTGTAGACACCTCAATACCTTGCGATACCTCTCGACGAGCAGTGCCTTTTCCTGGCTCTCAGAGGGTGCTCCGATGAGTTCAGCGTACTGGGGTATAATATCGTATGTCAACAGGGTGTAAAGAAGCAGGTAATCTTTATCCTGTTGAAACCCCCGAATCTCCCTGTCAATATCAAGAGGGTCTACTTCGTGTTCGATAACAGGGTCCTTGCATTTGGTACGCCGCTTACGCTTCGCCTTGTCCAGGCAACCTATGCAACGTTTTGTTCGGCCATTGCCCCTAATCTTGAACCTGTCCGGGCCCAGGATGTGCCTACACTTAGAACAACATTTATCCTCCATTTACTATGAAGAGGCTCGCCTTGTGTAATGACTTGGCAACATCAACAAGCTTCGGATACCTCCTTGTTTCTATATACCTAAACGCAACCTTGTGATGAATGTGCAAAAATTCATAGTCTTCCCATGTCATACCCTCGGAAAACTGGGCCCCGATATGACCCCTACAAATAGTCATGAGCTCATGTAGAGGCTGGTTGCCGGGGCGGCACGTACGCTCCTTTGACACTTTCTTTTTATCGAGGCATTTGATGCACATTTTTGTTTGACCATTCCCCATGATCCTAAAGTTGTCCAAAGAAAGATAGTGTTTACATCTTGTACATTTTTTACCCTCCTCCATTTCTATTTGTCTCTACGACAAACATAAATTTTATCGGACGGTCTATTTTGGAGGTATCAGGGATTTCTTATACCAACCCTGTTTGATTGCGTATTCGTCGAACAAGATCGCTGCCGTCATATAGCCGGCGAGCTTCAGGCCGTCCTCCAAGTCCATCTTAGCCCCGGGCCTGGAAACTCCTAGGGCCTTTTTAGCACCCATAGCTATCAGGATTGTATACGATACCAGCCTGACGGACTCCCATAAAGAGTCAATAACCATGGTCTCCTTGGGACTAATGCTGCTATTCATATCTGCCTTGCTTGTCATTTATTCTATTTTGAACAATTCGATATTTGGCTGAGCTTTGCCCTGTTTCCCCTGATGAGGCTTTGGTGTGGGGTTTTGAGATTCATTTCCACCTCTACCAAACCTGTACCAAACGCCTACCCCTATGGTAAGCACGGCTAGCGTGCCTACCCCATACATGTAGATATTGTCCATCGACTTGTGGGGACCTGCGACAGGTTCTTGATCATCTGGTGAAGAACCTTTGCCCACGTTCTTCTGTAAGTCGGCCTTGTTCTTTCGGTTCCATTCTGCAAGTCTCTTGCCAGCAGCAACACGACCTTCGTTCTTCTTGGTTATAACTTGGTTAGTAGACTCCTCACTCATTTATATTATCCTCCTCTCTCTTTTTACCCATATGCCGGGCTGTATGCCCTGCTACCAAGATAGGCGCTAAACACCTCCCAATGGTACAGTACACAAGGATCCCGAGATCCGTCATAGGGTCTCGAATAATCGGATCCTCTTCAATATCCCTGCGCAATTCGTCGACAGAGTCAATATCTACAATATTCCCAATTAAGTTCGCATATAGGCTGATCACATGAGTAGACAGTGCCTTGGCCGTCTTCTCACCCTTCTCTTGAAGCTCACGTTGAAGGTACTCGGTATGTACTTTATCGATGGCCTCTTCTGGGGCCTTGTCAAAAAACCCTTCTGTGCATTTTTTTGGCAAAAGGTGTCCTTTGCCTTTCCTCATGGCCTCCTTCAGGACCTGGCGTTTATCGATGGGTTTCTCCATCTGTTCATATTCTGCGGAGGCTGTGTCGAATACTTGTGCAAGATCTGACATATTTATTAATAGTCTTTTATATCGAAAAAAAACAAAAGCAATCAGGATATATGGTAGAAGTATAGCGATTAGTAGGCATATGTCCATTTTATTCTCGGGTGGACGCCAGGCGGTAATGGCCCCTAGCAAGTGTTGTAATTTGATCAGGTTGTACAAGCCTTTTGTCATCGGCCTGTTAAGGGCCAACTTATTGACCTTCTGGGTATAGACCCGATGGTTCTTATTTTGAATCAATACCTGGCTTTTGTATATATCAACGCCCTCTTCCAGACATCGTCGATAGTCGTCAAAAGTGATGGATTTCTTCGTTACGCATCTCTTCACGCCCTTCGCTTTGCGATCACCACCCTCTTTTGTGAGGCCCTTGTAGACATAGACTTTTGCCCTCAGGGTGATGAACTCGGTCATGACCTTCCCTGCAAGCTCGTCTTTCATCAGGCCAACCACCTTCTTGTTTTTTCCTATGGGGAGAGGCCTGTTATCATCTGGATTATAGGCACTCGTATCGAAACGTGTCTCGACATCTTGTGCAATGTCACGATAGAAGTCCTCCGTTCGTATGTGGTAAACGAAGCTGTCCGTGTCCATGTAGCAGAGTTGAGGGTAGTCGATGTCAACCTCTAAAATGTACCCATGTTTATTGTCCATAACGAGCTTCTCGATTCGCTTTTCTGTAAAGGCCTCGGTTTTTGACACCCATTTGAAGCCATCTGCTGGAAGGTCTTGACGCATCGCCCAGCCGTATAAGTTGTTGGCATCCAAATACTGCAGGTATGAGGACTCAACCTCTGGATCGTACTGGTCTCCCATATACTTGTTATTAGCCTTGGCATACCGGTGTACCGCCTGGGTTATACCTCCACGGATACCTTTTTCAAACATCAGGAGCATGTCGGGGTCTGTGTGGAGCTCTAGCCTGATTCCGGTATACTTGAATGCTGCCTTCCATGCCAAGCCGGGTGCACTGTAAAAGTGTGCAGGATCAAGCTTGTAGTTTGTTAAGCACACGTTTCGAAACGTTTCAAACGCGTCGGCTAATAGCAGGACGTCTATAGTCAGGTAGATGTCATGATAGTCGCCCATGGTGACTACATCACCCCCTAGGGTAATGACATTCCATACCTTTTTAGCATAGGTATAGTCATTGTCGCTGATACCCTTCATATACAGCTTGCTGTAGATTGCCTCCTTGGGAGGTAGCTCCAATTCTTCAAATCGCTGCCAATCGTCCATATACTCGTACGGGTACACGCCCTTTCGAAGCATCAGCCTGAAAGTATCATCTTTGTCGATGAACTTTGCCATGGATGGTACGTTTGCCCTTACCTGGTCCTGGTTTAATTGCTTGGTGGTATTTGAGTTGCAATTTTTACACCAGAATTTTGCCATGTATTCGGCGTCTATGCTCTGGAATCCCAGACAGGTATCTGCACACTGCTGGCATTTCATACCGGCGGCGTTTGTTCCAATGAGATTGCTTGCCAATTAATCTAAACTGGATGGCATTAATCGACAGCTATCGATAAATCTAATCTCGATCTTCTTGTACACCTCACCATCACCATATCCCATACCTGCAAGCGGTACTTTGATCTTAACGTTGAAGCTGATATATTTTTCGGTATTCTCAGCAATACAGCCAATATCCTGGGTGTCATACTTTCCCCTAATTCCCGGATGAAGAGATGCGCATCGTACCCGGAGAGATTGTGAAATATGACTGGGATATGGCTAGGTATTTTGTACTTAAGGTTGTAGCTGTTATGCGCCGCGCCTCGATATAACCCTGTGTAGTGACAATGGTCCCTAACTTTACGATTATTCTCGCAGTCGTCAAACGGCTTTAGGCAGATATGACAGTGCGTGGCCTCGTCATGTTCCCTCCTTAGGACCTCTGTCAGTTCCAGCATGGGTTGCTGCGGGTAGGCATAGTATAGACGCTTCACCTCGTCCTCCAGGTGGTTCACGAACCTCGTCACACAGTTCTTACCGCGGTACACTGTTAGTGGGTCTGGTACGGGTCCATAGGCAAAGGTACTATACGTGCACCAGCCAGATGGTACATGCCTACTCAACCTTTTCGTCTTGGTCCCCCTGAGCAGGCTCTCGAAGTCGGCATAGATAGCAAAGGGTACCTTGAATTGTTGATGACCATCCCTATATTGTAACCATTTTTCAGACTCTTTTGGCATCGTGATTTCAACTGCCTCTTGGTCCCTGCAGTAGCTATAGTGCTTGTCCCTCGACTCAACTGTAGGAAAGGCCTGTAGGCAGTTTAGGCAGAAGTGCATTGCATTCCTATTCTTCGAGGTTTCCTTGCCTAAGAGCCTCGATAGAGACTTGACGGCCGTGTAGTGAGTCTTTTTATCATCGGTAATAAGCAGCAGATTAACCTGCCTGCTACGTCCGTTGTGCTCTGATCGCCGTAGTATGTTGATATTCTTTCCCGTCACGTATAGGACATTCACTGCAATGCTCTTATTATTCCTCTCGAACTTGTATATTTCCTTGATTGGTGTAGGGAACCCTATATCCTCCCAATTATAGAGATCTACGTAGGGTCTCAGCTTAGTGATTCTTTGTACATCTTTTTCCACCTCGGTATGGTGTAGGGATGCTATAACAGCCCATTTGAAACACTCCTCATCCTCATTTTTTGGGTTGATGATGGCCTTCTTTGATGCTATCCGTTTGTGGGGTTCTATATATGATGAACCCCTTGTTAACCGCAATTTATGGAAGTCTATATCAAGGTGTAGGATTCGACTAATGGTGAATCCACTCTGGGGTAGTGCCGGATGTTCCACGTGCGTCTTGATTTGGGGAAACATCCTATCCAGCACGTCGTCTACGTTGCTACCCTGGAAGACTGAGGCCATATTACTATTGAAGGCCTTCTTAACCTCGATATACTCATCGTTAGCCTCCTCCGGGTTTGTTTTCTTTTTCCACATGATCCAGAGGGACAGCTGTATCTTTGCCGAGCCCATATCTTCTACCTGGTCCTCAATCAAGGTTTTCACGTTTGGTCTCACCATTCCTATATATCCGTCGACGTCGGCTCCTCCCATACCCGGAATGCGGAAACTTCGAAAGGTCCTGTGGAGAGCATGCTTATGTTCCTGAGGTGTAAAATCTTGCCCGGTTGGTCATATGGATTTTGAACTTCTAGATAGTCTTCCTCGGCCTCCTGTTCGACCTCAGCGTGAAGGGTAGGTCCCGCGATGATGTTATTCGCACCATCATAGAGATTCATCACCTTACGCTTGAAGGCTGCATAGGTTCTCCTAACTCCCTCTTTTATAGGCTTTGGAACTGCGTTCGCTAGCCAGTTGTACCATCCCTGCATCTTGGTTTCCACGATCGAACGATTTTTCGACATTTCCTGTCCCTCAAAAATGTCCATGGCCTCCGGTGTTGGTACTATAGTCACGGGCCTGATTGTTTTTCGTTGTCCGGCCCTCTAGGTGGCCTCTGTGGTACGTCATCCAATAGGGCAATCAATTCAGCCTTGCGTAGCCTATAATACCCCGTAAGTCCACGGCTTTTAGCGATATTTCGTAATTGTTTGACAATGTATGTATTCATTTTCTTTATTGTATGGATTTTATTTTTGTCAGAGGATTTCATCTTTGCCCAACTAACGCATCTTTACCGCGCATGCGTTGATTTTTGATGACGTCATCAATGTGCTGGGAGTTCCCCTACTAGGTGCGCTAGACTCATTTTTGTATGATTTTTTGATATGCATGACTAAGCACTGCATGGTAGGGAATTTACCTTGAATTCCATGACTCAACACCGCATGGTATTGATTTGTTGGGGACTTGTTGTGGTTGACTGTGGCGTGCGCGTGCGCGGGGATGTGCGTTGCGCTAGAAGGAACATTTCTCTATCTCTTCTTCACCGCCATGTTTTTTTACATTCAAATGCTAAATACAATCTTTCGCGGAAAAATATAGAATTCTCATAACAGACCAATCAGAATCCATCACGTGACCAGACAGGTCCAGAGCTGCTTTCGAGTTTATAGACAGATAGATAGATGTGCATATTTTACATGACTAGCCTCACAAATATCGAGGGATATACCCTGTCTATTATTTCCAGGAGGGGCCATGGCTTAGATGGAGAGTCCTAGAGTATTTAATGCTCATTTTGAGCTACGCAGACCCAATTAGGGCCCGCGCTCTACTAGACAACTCCCGGCAACATCCAACGGCCCACCACAGTGTGCCATCTCCCAATTACCCTCACATGGCTTGGGTTAACCCGGGGCTATGGTAACATTCATTATCTCAAAGAGCTCTGGGGTCGAGAATGTATCCAAGAGTCTTTTGCTCAAAGGAGGATATAAACATATTGCATTTCGCTTTTTCAGATCGCTTTCTGTGTAAAATTTACGGGATGCATGCACGTGCCTCCTTATAAATAATTTTGGTAAGTCGTCCACGTATTACTTCCTAAATATAAAGGAGATAACGTATTCAACATGCGTTAGACCTATGTACGTTCCCAAGCCTTGTGGAGATAATGATTTCCTATTCTCCATATGCCCCGCTTTAGCACACAATAGCCTAGACTCTAAACAAAAGTGTAGCATGGAGCGTATTTTCATGTAGCACACTGTAGTGAGGCTCATCAATGTCTGTTGTCGAGTGTAGCAAGCCCTTTCTTTCCTTGTAGGTACAATGTAGTAAAGCGAAATTTTCGTAGCCATGGTGTAGCAGTACGTTATTTCCTGTAGCAGGCCGTAGTAGAGCGTATTTCTTTGTAGTAAGGTGTAGTAGCCTGTAGTAGATTGTAGTAGCCTGTAGTAGAGCGTAGTAGAGCGTATTTCTCTGTAGTAGAGCGTATTTCTCTGTAGTAGAACACTCTACTACAGGGCTACTACACTCTACTACAAGCTACTACACTCTACTACAGGCTACTACACTCTACTACAGAAAAAATACGCTCTGCTACAGAGAAATACGCTCTACTACGCTCTACTACAGGCTACTACACTCTACTACAGGCTACTACACTCTACTACAGAGAAATACGCTCTACTACAGAGAAATACGTTTTACTACAAGCTACTACAGTCTACTACACTCTACTACAAGCTACTACACTCTACTACAGGCTACTACACTCTACTACAAGCTACTACACTCTACTACAGGCTACTACACTCTACTACAAAGAAATACGCTCTACTACGGCCTGCTACAGGAAATAACGTACTGCTACACATGGCTACGAAAAATTACGCTTTACTACATTGTACTACAAGGAAAGAAAGGGCTTGCTACACTCGACAACAGACATTGATGAGCCTCACTACAGTGTGCTACATGGAGAATAGGAAATCATTATCTCCACAAGGCTTGGGAACGTACATAGGTCTAACGCATGTTGAATACGTTATCTCCTTCATATTCAGGAAGTAATACGTGGACGACTTACCATAATTTTACGTATTTGCGTTATGTTGTGCTGTGGTGTAAAAAGGTCTCCAGGGGTCTTTTTGACCACATTTTGTAAAAATCAATCAATAAGTAAGTTCGTGAATAATTTGCGGAACGAGAGTAGCTTTCAAAACAAAATCACATGATGGTTGCCAAAAGATTGCTGCTCTTGCTTGATTTTTTATTCAATGTTGTTGTGAAGAAGAGAAAGTTTAGCCAAGTTAGTGTAGGTAAATCTAACTCTGACTGTTATTTTTTAAAAAAAGAATTGTGTTAATTATGTCCTAGTTATATCCTGTTTTGCAATTTGACAAGTCAACATGGGCATCCCCACTTCAAGAGTATTCACCATAAAAAGTATGATGGCCTCTAGGAAGAGAAGTGGAAGTGAGCCATATAGCTAGAGTCTAACTATATGGCTCACTTCCACTTCTCTTCCAAAGTGAGTAACACTTGTCTTCCATGAACTTAAAAAATTCTTAGACCTAGGCCTGGTCTGGAATATTGATACAAGGTGCCGTAGATTAGTGGTTATGTTCTGCCCAATCTTAGGACACTGCCCAATCTTTGGACATAAAATTGCCCAGTCTTAAGACTGGCCAGCCAGTCTTAAGACTGGGCAGGGCGTCACAAGATCGGGCAAAAGACCATGTTAGGCCCATCTTCGGACGCCTTTTAGATTTTAAAGAAGGGATGTGCCACACGAGCTCTGTTGTTTGCAACACCCAACAAACATTCTCAGGCACATTAAAACATCATATTTTGGTACTGTTGAATTGAACCGGCCAGTTTTTGGACACAGTAGAGTGAAAATCATAGCTAGCTATAGGTAGCTGTAGAGCACGTGTTTATACATTTAGCATTTATACAGCTTGTAGTGGCTAAATTTAAAAAATGAAATGTTTATATTTTATAAAAAATCATAAAAATCGTATTCAACCATATTATTAGTTAGCTAGCTGGTAATTTCATTGGATGAGATGTTAGCCAGCTAGCGAGCTAATAGCCGGCTAGCTAATATAGTTGAGTAGTTTCAATTTTTTTAAACACATGTATATATACATGGTATAAAATTTTGGCCTTTTGATTTTCCAAGAACATTTTTCAATTTAAAGTTCCTTGGTTTTAAGAGATATAGAGTCTAAATTTTTTATTGTTCTGTTTGTCTTTCACAATTGTTCTAAGATTGGGCATGCACGTCCATAGATTGGGCAGTCCAGTCTTAAGACTGGCCACCCATTTGTCACTGTCAGAAGATTGGCCTGGCCAGTCTTAAGACGGGACGCGTTCCAAGATTGGGCAGAACAGTTATATAGCTCTCGTACTCTGTGCGGGAGACCGGGGTTCGATTCCTCTTGACGGCGATTCAACATGGGCGAGTGAATGTTACCATAGCCCCGGGTTAACCCAAGCCATGTGAGGGAAATTGGGAAGATGGCACACTGTGTGGGCCGTTGGATGTTCCCGGGAGTTGTCTAGTAGAGCGCGGGCCCTAATTGGGTCTGCGTAGCTCAAAATGAGCATTAAATACTCTAGGACTCTCCATCTAAGCCATGGCCCCTCCTGGAAATAATAGACAGGGTATATCCCTCGATATTTGTGAGGCTAGCCATGTAAAATATGCACATCTATCTATCTATCTATCTAAGGGTGCCGATAAGCCACATACGCCGTAAAAAGTGCGGGCGTTTTCGGGTGAGTTCCGCGTTTTGAAAAAAAATCAAGTATACGCCCCAGGCCATTTCGTAAGATTTTAGGCAGCCATGCGGTAAATCACACGCCTCAAAAATTCCGCGTGTGCGATCAAAAAATAAATTTTTTTTTACAAAAACATTTCCTTTACCCCTGTACACCGCACAGGGGCTGCTGTTTTGGCGTAAGGAACAAACAAAGTGCAAGTTCCAACAATGTACGGCAAGGAATTTCAACCCATATACGAAGAAGTCGTAAGCAGACTCGTTAATTAAACTTTGTTATTACTTGTGGGGCAAACAGATATTTAAATTAAATTAAATTACGGAAAGTCGAACGGCCGCTAATAATAATATTTAATAAACCTTATGTTCAATGAATCATAAAAATTATTACCTAAAAGAATATTTCGTTATTAAGGAAGTTTTTTTTCTTATTAGTTATATTATCTTTTAGTTATTTAAGCTTAAATAACGCTGTATTTCTTTTAAATTCTCCAAAAGGCGACCTTACAAAGATTAAAATATTGTTGCATTTTTTTATAAAATCATTAAAATGAAACTCGCAAAGCCTTAATATAGCCTTGTGCGTAATAAGGACTTGTTCTGCTGCTTTTCATTACTATTTCAGAAACATTTGGGAAGAGACAAGCGAAAAAAGACATCGTAAAGTAAAGTTGCATGTCGTGTCAAAATATTTACATAAAGATCAATCTTCAAAACTAAAACAAATTTCCGTTTTATACCTCGCACAAACTTTACACCAAAACATAGTTCACCAATACCTTTCCATCTTTTTCCTCTGTCTTCCAAACAAGAATAATCTGATTTACCCCCACTTTCCAAAAAAATTTTTTTTTGTTTCTTTTTTCAAAAAACCTTTTTTTTAATTTTTCCCCCTTTTCCATTTGGCCCCTCCTCCTCGGGGGGCGAG